>OY992877.1:32605547-32728047 GCA_963921405.1 Cepaea hortensis
TTGCTGCAATTACGGACCTACTCTGAGGAAGAATTACTACAACGTCTGCTATCTGCATTCTCCAATGCTTGTTCTGCATTTGGTTTAACATTTTAGCAAAATAATGACACAGATTATGTCACAAGGTACACATAGGTCACCATGAATCTATTCTGACGACGCCGAACTAGAGATAGTAGAACATTGTACATATCTGGGAGCAGAGGTAAACAGGTAAAATACTCTCCCTAGTTCAGGAAATCAACATCAGGATTGGTAATGCAGGCAACAACAATGAACAGGTTAACAAAAAGATTCCGGGAGAACAGGAAGCTTATTGCCAGAACAAAAGTCAAGTCATGCTTGTGTCTTTAGTACTCTTCTTTATGGCAGTGAAGCGTCGTCAACTTACTCACACTAAGAGAAACGTTTAAAGAGCTTTCATATATGTGTCTGAGAAGAATATTTGGTATTAATTGGCAATACAAAAATCAGAAATACTGAAGAATTGGAAAGATCGGGTTGTATGAAAGGGTTGGTAGAATACCAAAAGGACATCTTTTTTGGTGAATTACAGATGGGTAAAAAGATCTCAGGGTCGGCCTCTACTACGATACAAAGATGTATGTAAGGGGACATGATTGAACGGGAATGGATAATGCACCTTGGGAGGAAGTCGCCGCTGATCGTGTTATCATAGAGGGGAAAAAAGATCAGTAACGAAAAACAGAATATGATTGCAGATAGGTCACACACCGAGCGTGTGAGACGTAGATGGTGCGTGATGGTGGAAATTGACCATGTGTTCACATGCAACCAATTGTGGACTAACATTTACAGCACAAATTGTGTATGTAGCTGTTATGCCTTTTTGAAACACAATATAACAAACCTATCGCATGTCAAGGAGGCAAATGCCATTAGTATATGATGCCATATAAATAAAGCTGTCTCAAGAGGTTAGAAGTAAAGAGTGTGTATGTTACATAGAACAACAGTTTGCATATAGTTGTGAATCCTGGATAATTAGTCTCGAAACAAACGCATTCCTCGAGCCTAGAAATGTGGTTTTTTCACACGAATGCTGAAAGCTTCTTGGACAGCCAAAAACACAAACAAAAACAACACAAAAACAACAACAACAACAACAAACAACAACAACAACAACAACAAAACTGACAAATTACCACAATCATTATTAGGAGAAAGAAAATGTGGTTGTAACATGTGGACATATTTGTGAAAAGGAGTGATAGAAGAAGACTGTGAGAGAAGATTCCTGACAGCCTTATGTTAGGCGGTAATGAATGTCTCATCTCATCTCATCTCACTCATGTTCCTCTTGTTCCTGCCTGCTGTTCGAGGTGAAGTATAAACTTCGTGAGAGTGCCCGATTATGGGCTTCATATATCGATATTCCCATGGGCTCTGCTATCACCCTCCGTCCAACGTTTACGTGGTCGGCCTCTTCCTCTGTTTCCATCTGGTCTGTACATCATTGCTTGTTGTAGTATGCTGTTGAATGTAAACCTACTTGCATGGCCAAAACCATTTGACTTGCTGCTTTCTAATAAATCTAGTGCTGCTTTAACTCCCACTTTAGTCCTGATTTCTCATTTCTGATCTTATCTCTTCTTGATACGTTGAGTATTCTTTTCAGGAACCTCATTTCTGTTGTTGTGATTTTTCTTCTTCTCTTTTTCTGTCATTGTACGAGGTCTGGCATATGGTAACATAGAGTTGGTAGGAAGATGTGTGTTGTAAAGTGCTATCTTAGTTGTTAATGATACATGTTTGTTTTTTAGTATTGATGCCATTTGTCAAATGAGTTGATTTGCCTTATTGCAATCTATTTTCGATCTCGTCTTCTGATATGCCATTTGATATTATACTTCCCTAGGTATTTGAAACTCTTTACCTTGTTTCCAGGGATGTTCGTTTAGGTGAATTGTTGCTGTTTGTTCTTCTTTAGTTATAGTCATTACCTCTGTTTTGCTTGTGCTAATTTTCATGTTATGTTCCCTACACAGTTCGTTTAGACTATCATGTGGTCCTGTAATTCAGCTTCTGATTTTGCTATTAGTGCTTGATCGTCCGCAAACAGGAGTTCTCTAATGGGTTAGATTTGCAGATGGTTCTTCTTCCTGTGTTCTCGTCATGCGGTATTCTTGCGGTCTCTGCTTGGCTGGTTTCTTTACATATGTTGTCTATATATGTAATGAACAAGAGAGAGGACAGGACACAACCTTGTCGTACTCCAGATCTTATGGTGAAGGGTTCTGAGTGTCTCCTGTTACTCTCACTATACATTCACTGTTGTTGTATAAACTTCTACATAGGTTTGTTAGATGTGTACTCACTCCATATTGTTTAAGGATTCTCCACAACTTGTTTCTATCTACTCTATCGAATGCCTTATCTTGGTCGACAAAGGCTAAGTAGAGTGTTTCATTGAATTCGATTGCTTTTTCTATAAGTTTGTCTAGAGCAAAAATGGCATCTGTGCATCCTTTGTTTTTCCTAAATCCAAGTTGTGTTTCGCTTAGCAGGGGTTTTAAAGTAGTTCGTAATCTTGTTTCAAGAATTTTGCATGTATCAGCAGGAAATAGTCCTTGCCGACCGGCATTAGGGATCATTCTTATCATATCTTGCGATCTCCAACAACATTCTAAACGCCGTGTGCTGACTTCCTTCCGTGTCATGACTGACAACTGTTTTCTGCTGTCCTCTATTTCTCTGTGCTCAAATATTTCAAGTTGTCAAACACGTACCAGCGTTTGTCCTCTCATACTGTGGCGACAAATGAAGACTGCTTCTTCCTGATGTCTGTGATAAATTGTCTTTGCGACTTAGCTCCCCTCAAAATTTCCAGATTGCTCAGTTTGGCTGTCAAAGAAATTTTCAATATTCTCTATACAACCACATATATAATCCCATCTTGTTCCTCTTGTACCTCGGGGTGTCCAGGTGAAGTATAAACAGTGGGAGAGTGCCCGTCTTATGATCTTCATATATCTGTCTATAGTTTACGTTGTCGGTCTCTTCTTATTCTTCCATTGGTCTGTACATCATTGCTTGTTGTAGTATACTGTTAGTTGGCAACCCTAGTTACATGGCCAAAACCATTTGACTTTCTGACTTCTAATAAAATCTAGCGCTGCTATAACCCACAATTTAGTCCTGATTTCTTCATTTCTGATTTTCTATTAGTGAGAAAGAGAGAGAGAGAGAGAGAGAGTGAGAGAGAGAGAGAGAGAGAGAGAGAGAGAGAGAGAGAGAGAGAGAGAGAGAGAGAGATACACGACACATATGCAGCATAAAGATAACATTTTACAGTAAATAACATCCAACTACCACTCACCCGGCTATGACATTACCTGTTCTCTGTCCCTAACAAAGTAGCTGCCCACTGCTGCCTTTAACACAGAGCGTGGGTTTAATCCCCGCATTAATGGCAGCAACAATTTCTTCCATTATTTCTGAATAGTCCCCGTCGTCTACCAGATATGTACTGCTGGCAGCACTTTGGTGACTGCAGGATGGTCGGGTCGGGAGAGCAAGGTTCAGAGCAGTTTGTCTTTCTCGCTTGATCTGTGCTGGCTTTCTTTGCTGGCTTTCTGTGTAGCCATTGTTGAATGTTTGCAAATGTCACATGTTTCTCGTGCACTGAGTGCAGCTTTTAAGCATTAGTGTCCATAGAAGAACACTGCAGCGGTATTTCAATTTCATGTTTCCACACAACCTCAACTATAGTATTAAGTTGGTGGACGTAAGTCCCATCGTTCGATCCTCAAGTTATTTCATTAATTAAGCATTGTTGATTTCATCATAATTATTCTATTGCTCCGTGTCTTTCTCAGTTGAACTTACATAATGTTTTTCAACACAAGATCATTTTCTACACTCTTACTAACAAAACATTCTACTTTCACATTTTAGAAAACAATCGCGGAGATTTCTAGCTTTATAGTTAAGAATACAATCTGGAGTTTCTAGTTTCACAGTTTTTTGAAAACAACGTGTTTGAACGTTCTTGTCTTCGACAGTGGAACACATGCTTGGACTGGTAAATGTAATAGACATCTGTTAACATACAATACATACAGTAGTTATGCTGGGTTTCTATATTGTTTTGGTCAAGTATTACTTTCCTTGGAAGTGGATACCTCCACAAGTTATCCAGTTTGCCTACAAAACATCCAAATGTGAAGAATGCATCAAAGTGCACGAATATGTATTATTTACACTATTATAGAATAGTATACAATTTTTTTAAAATGTTACATATCCCTTACAGGAGCTTGCAAGTCAACACCACACCAGCATTTTTCAGCTGCAGTTGATGCACTTGGCAAGATTACGCTCAGTAGTTTGCCATTGCTTTCTGAGCGACCGGCTCATATACCTCCGTAAGTAACTAACACGGCGCGATCCGCTACCGAATCTCGCGCAGCTGCGTTACTCAGGAGAATATACGGATTATGGAGAAAGACGTGAACCACTACGCCAGTGAGACAGGTATTATACCAATATGGTTCCCTAAATATCGATGGTCATGAAATACCAGAGATTCGATATGCCGATGATACAACATTACTGTCCACATCACAGAATGGTATAGAAAAACGAATAACCTCAACCCAAAAGAATATTGAAAAATCACAACTTATATCTTAACATAGTAAAATCAAGGATAATGCATGCATATAAAACTAATATGGGGACAGACATATATGTTAACGAGGAAAAATTGGAGGTGGTGGAAAATTTCGAATATCTTTTATCATTAATTACCAACAATGGTGACACAATGAAAGAAGTTAAAAGAAGAATAGCTGTTGCGTTTCAAGAACTAAAACTATGAATAAATTATGGAGTGGGACAGAGAGAACTACACAAATGAGATTGTTAAGAGCATGCATCTTTCCAATTGCAAAACTACGCCTGTGAGAACTTGACACTTACTAAACAAGCTGATAGCGCATGAATGCCTTTCAATATAAATGTTATAGACGGGTTCTAAGAATATATTGGATACAGAAAAGAACAAATGCATCCATACGACAAGATCTGAATATTGAGGAAGGTCGGCTACTAAAGACGATAAAACAAATTAAATTGAAATATTGTTTATCACATGAAACGTTATGAAAGTTGTGAAAGAACGATAATGGAGGGATATATGCCTAGGAAGAGAGGAAGAGGAAGGTCACAGAGAAAATGGGCGCTCGATGTGGCAGATGGTCTCCAGATGGGTGTATCGGATGCGAGACATCTTAATTATGAGTGCAAAGTTTTCCGGAAGGTTATTATGGAAGCGAGGTTCTACAAAGGACGTTCTACTGAATATTATATTATATATATAAATATTCATAATAATTATATATTTATAATATAATATATATTATATTATATTATATTATATTATATTATATTATATTATATATTATATTATATATTATATTATATTATTGACATATGCCTGGGTTCACTGACATTAGGGAGAGTGACCTTGCTAGTACATAAACAAGTGACCGGGCATGAGAAAGAATAGACGAAAGTTGGAGACAGTGGGTTAAGGGGTGTGAAGGGGTTTTCAGTCGGCTAGTGTAGATGGGGAGAGAGACAGTTTTAGGTTGGGTAGTAATGTGGTGGGGAGCCCAGGGGGGACGGAAAAGAAAGGTAAAAAGACAGTGGAAAACATTGACTGGGGGACAGTTGAAGCTGAGACCGACTGAGTGTCGGATCGTTTTGGAGAGTTGAGTTTAGACCCGACTAGGATGAGGTCGTGGTCTGAGAAAGTGAAGAATCGTGACGGAGTTAGGAAGAAATCTCCGCACTGTGGGTTCCCAGGGATAGTGAGTGGAATTCGAGACCCAGAGTGGGTTACTTTGAGTCGGGCCTCGAGAGAGGCTAGTATACCTGTCGTGTTGGATGAGATTTAGCAGGCCTTGAGAGGCAGTGTTATTCGAAGTGTTCCATTGGGATGGAGATATATTCTGAGAGAATTATTGTTCCTGGATTTTTATGTTACGTGTGTCCGTGTTAATTCAGAATTAAAGGAATATTGTCAAAGACTCGACCGCATCCCCTCCGCCAGGGAGAGCGGTCAACCCTGAAGAGACCAGGAGGAGATACGGTGCCCGAGGCAAGGGCAGGGGAGATGAGGTAATAGGAGAGGGTTAGCCACTCCCTCATGAGACACGCAGGCGGTGTTCAGAGAGTTAGCACTCTAATCACGATAGTACCACACCTCGTGAAGCCATAGCACAGTTGAGTAGACACTCAACAGGCCACATTTGCCAGCAGAGTGCGATGTGAGGTAACACGCACGAAGGTGAAGGTCACCCCGCGTGGTGGGTAACCACGGGAGAGAGGTTAGGCAGACGGGAGACTGGACTTGAGGCGTTCACATCGTTTAGAATAGCGTTAGGAGTTTTGTGTTCACTAATAGATAGAACTAGCATAGGGTTAGCAGTTTGTGTTAGATAATTCTGTGGCTGTATATTGTGTATTGCATTAGCGACTGTTTACCGCTTGTAAGCGAGCCAACGGCAATAAAATGGACCATGCATTTTGCCTCCCACACGACTTGCAAGTTGTCTTGTATGGGTGTGTGAGAAGTACCCGATGATGCCTGTCAGTTAAGTTGTTGACAGGCCAGGGTAATTGTGGTGTCAGAAAGTGGTGCTTGGACGAAAGCGCCAAGCTAATACCCACAGTAAAAGGGTAATTGTTCAAGAAGTGAAGCTTGAACGAAAAGTTCAAGCTAATCCACTCATCCACGGACTCCAGACTAGGGTTTAATTTTTGTAGTAACAATAATTTGTGCAGACAGGAGAATTTGCGAGCTAGAAATATGCCTATCGTGACAAAATAGTGTTTAATTGTGTTTATGATATATTTATTGAATGAAATCATGTATTCTTCGAAGCTGTAAGTATTAATATTCTTATTTTCTTATATTTATTCATATATTTACCAATTTATTCTTGAATAAGCACCAAACATGATTCACGGCGCAGGAATACACAGGCAGCCGACAATATTGATTTTTGAGATCTAAAAATAGCGCTGCGCGATGACGTAGAGTGATTGACAGACAGTTGTTCTGCGTCATTAGCATAAAGCAGTCGAGTGTTTACAAGATCGCTTAGCGGCGGCCCGCCTGAATCTGTGCTGTATATTGTTTATTATTTACTTATTTAATTTACTAAATGAATATATTTATTTATTGACACATTATTATGTTATTTTGATTTCTTTACAAGCATTTATTCATTTTTGGGTCTATTTTCTCTTTGCTTATCGTCACGATGGAACTATTTTCGGGCTAAGCATCTGATACTTAGCTGCACAACGTTTACAGAAATTAACTAGGTTAGTAACGAAAGGCAATTATTGTTTAAAACAAAGACAGGACATTGACATTAAAATTAATTAATACATATTCTAGGTGTTCGTAAGTCTGTCATTGTCTAAGTCATTGTCCTTAGTTGTCGAGTAAATCATATCGTTTAGTAGGCGTGTTTACTGCTGCCCTATATATCAGAGGGCAAACAACAGCTGTGCACATACACCTGTGGGCCAAATACCGTGTGCTACGTACGAAACGTGTCGCCACCCCAGTGTACCAAACAAGGTGACCTGTGTCAAAGGAGCTTCGTTCCCACATTAAGCTGAGTACACTTATATATTTTGTCATGCAATTTGATTAATAGTGCATCTCTTTTGCAGCTTGTAACGCGTTGACATATTTGTATACTCTGTTTTTCTGCAAGATAAATCTGGGCAGGGTATAAACAGAAAGCACAACTGATAGTGATCAGATAAGAACAAACATAACATATCAAAGATAAATAACTGATTAAAGTCATCATTGCCTATCACTGTTAGCCAAGTACTAAAGTAAGATGGCAACTTTATCAGATTTCATAAAAGCAGGCAAAGAACTAGAATTAACAGGAAAAGAACTACAACAATATGCTGATCAGAAATTTAAAGAAACAAAAGAGGAACAAACACGAAAAGAGAATGCGGAGAGGGACGAACGCGCACGAGAAAGAGAACATGATAAGGAGATGAAACAAAAACAATTAGATCAAGAGAAAGAATTAAAACAAAAGGAATTAGATCTAAAGCAAAAAGAGATAGATGAAATGGCAAGAGTTAAAGAAAAACAAATTCAGGTAGAATCAGAGACACAATTAAAGATGAAAAGCATGGATGTAGACTCACACGCAGAGATCTCTGCCACTAAACTAAGAAGTTAACAAGAGGAAAATAAGTTCAACAAATACAAAAATATTATCAAACCATATGGTAAAGAGGACTCCATATCTGCCTGGACAGAGAATGTAGAGTATCAATTTAAATATCACCAAGTTCCTTTAGATATGTGGGCTCCGATTTACATGAAGAATCTAAGTGGTGAGCCCCTTAAAGTAATAGAGTCTATTCCTATTGAACTTAGATCTAGCTATCAATACATCCATGATAGGATTATGCAGCACTTTTTACTTGATGCCCCTGGGTATCAGGTTCAGTTCTCAAATTTAAAACCTAAACCTAGTGAAACTTTTATAGATTATTTTTCAAATGTGCAGAGTGTACTAAACAGGTGGCTTAAAGCAGCTAACATAGGAAAAGACTTTGATAGATTAAAAAACCTAATAGCTATGGACAAGTGTATATCTACTATACCTTCTCCTTTTGCTAAGTTTTTGCAGCAGTCAGACATTGAAAACATCGAGCAGTTCGAAAAAAAAGGCTCAGCATATTTTTCTTCTAACAGAGAGATTTTTAAGACCTCAAGTGACTCTGAGATAGTTTCCTTTGTCAAAGACCAATCAAAAAACTATCAGGGTAACAGAAAACCTTTTCAGAAGTATGATAAGAAAGACAGAAAAGTTTCCATATGCATGTACTGTCAACTAATGCACGACACTTATGCTATGTGCGACAAATCGCCGAATTATCCGGCGCATCTTGAAAATGTGATCAAGAAGCAGCAAAGCAAACGGTCTGCATACAGGCGTGCAATCAAATGTTTTTTTTGTTCCTCTTATGGCCATTATTCTAATAAGTGCCTTGGCCGCCAACGTTTGAAAGCTAACAACGCTATGTTGATTGACACCTCTTCAGATAGTGGTAGTGAGAATGAGTGTGAGATTGAAAGTGACTTACCAACTAACCAAGCAGAGGATGTGTGTGCTGCTAACGATATATTAAGCTTTGACGGCTGTGAACGATGTCACCAATTCCATGCAGACGGAATACTAGAATGTGGACATACAGTACCATGCTCATCTGAGAGTGGGAATGCAGCATTAGCCTCCAGAGGCAAGTTAGTGTTCCACAATGCAATGATCAATGATGTACCATGCCAATGTTTGCTGGATAGCGGCAGCACCCTTATTGGTCTTCGAAAAGAACTAGTGAGTCCGGGTGATTACACAGGTGACACTGTGAAATGCCGAACCTTTTCGGGTAACGTTGAAATTTACCCTTTGGCAAAAGCCCGTATTGATTCTCCTTTTCTTTCCGGTACCTTTACTTGTGCAATACTTAACAACCCTTGTACAGATTTAATTTTGGGGTGCTTACCTCAACTGAAACAATGTACTAGTGAAGAAATAGTTGCATGGGAGAAATTAAATGCAGCTAAGGCAACAACCAGAGTTGACACTTCAAAACATCATGACCCATTGCAAAATGAGACACTACTAATGCTTTTTCCAACCAGCACAGATGACAAAAACACACAAAAACTTATACACCAGCAGAAATCTGATTTTAATGTGTCTCCATACTTAAAATTGTCAAAAGGCAAAGCCAAAATGACCAAGAATGCATCTTGGTTCGTTAGACGTAATAATGGCATTTCAACTACATGTCATATTACTAGTAACCATGAACAGGTGTTACTTGAACAACATCAGTTAGGTGTGCTAAACAATGCACACAAAACACCATGTGCAGGTCATCGTGCATACAGCAATGCCAGGCCAAGTTTTTTCAATAACATAAAATTATTTTGTCATAATCTATTTGCTGGTAATGGCTGTCATCAATTGATACAAAAGTTGAAGGGTAAACATCCTACAGCTGAAATACAACCCTCTACACTGGCACCCAAGCCATTTGATAGAGGAAGGGTCAGTTCTACTACAAGCACACAAACAAATGTGCGAAAACAAGTAATCTGGAACTTGATCAATACAGATTTAGGCTACTTCCATACAAACGAAATGGCAAGGACCATTCAAAGTGGCACATAACCATGGTACATGTTGACTATGAAATATCGATAAACAGACACTTAGAGATATTCCATGTCAACATGCGGAAACCTCACTTTTCAAGACAAGAGACAGAAGTAGTGACAGACGAACAGATTGCACCAACACCAAGTGATCAGACGACAGACATACACAACGCAACTACACTAGTTAGTGAGACTGGCAAATCCGACGAGGGGCATACATGTAGTGAACTTATAGAATACACATGAATAAATCAGAATACTGATGACTGGACAATACACCTACTGAAACTGAGGCATGCCTTTGACAGAGTGCGACGCTTCGGTCTCACTGTCAAACCAGCAAAGTCAAATTATGCCTAAAATAAATTCATTTTTGGGTCATGTCATTTCTCAAGTCCAACTGTAGACTGACCTGAAAAGTAGTACCAAAATTATGAATCTGACCATGTCTAACAGAAAGAAACAGGTCAGAAACCTTTTGGGATTAGTAAATTACTCAGAAATTACAAATATATTTTCCAATGTCTTAAAATCTTCTGGAAATGAAATGTGAAAGATGCATTATTAATTCCTGCATTGTCAAAATTGAAGATCCTTTTTTGTAAATATTCCAATCCCTCCGCTTGCCTAATCCTAGGCTCATTTATTATCTTAGGTCATATGCCAGCAGAATCTCCATCACTGCAGTACTAGGCCAATTTTTTTTTTTTGAGGGCATCTTCCATCCGCTTTGCTACGTGAGCAGTGAGATCACACATGCTGAGTCCAAAGATTCCATATCACAGTTGCAACCCTGGGCTTCATCTATACGGTGAGAAGGCTCCATCGAGTTCTGACGGATGTTCACTGCGTTGTCCAGACCGACAACTCCCTGATCACGGTCATACATAGAGGTGTGCATCAAAATGACCGGATATTGAGGTGGTCACTAGTTTTACCATCTGGGGTAAAAATACCTGAAATCCAACAGTTAAATGTAGAGTGATGGTTGGTACATGAATATCTGATAATATAAGATGTAAAATAGCTTACATACATATCCACATTGTTGGTGTAGTCATGTACCAAAACAATGAACTATCATGTGTCCGTGGACATCAGATTAAGAACTGTGCTGCTATACTTAGATACCACCGTGTAAACTAGGACAGCTCATTTCCAACTAAGCTCCATTCCGGTGTATCATATATATGAACCGCAGAAAACAGTGTCAGAACAGTGCTTAATTACAGACACGAAAAGACAGAGCTACAACACCAGCGAACTCTACACGTGCACTACCGAGAGAACATTAAGATGACTGTGTAATGTATTTCAGATACCCAGGCAAAGTGTGTGGTTATATTATGCCTATACAACCATTGCACATACATGAAGGCAACTACTAACCTGTGGAAACCAAATACTATGTATATAAACTTATTGTGATATGTAATATAATATTTTAAGATAGTGATAAATTAGATGTAGGTCAGGAACTATAACAGTTCTCATTTATTTTAATAATGTAGTTAGTACAGTAATTAACCCATTAAAATTAGATTAGAATATTAGTTTAGACATAAGAATAGTTTATTACAAGTTAAATTAAATTTATGATATGAATAGTACCATTTAGATTGTTATATTTCACTTAGTTTCATTGTAGTTAGTTTATTCCATCTTAATGAAACCATACCATCTTTCAAATATTACCATTTATTAGTATCATCATTTTACATCATAATAGATTAAAAAGAGTAGATAAGGTAACATACAGCATTTACACCAGTTAGATTAAGAACATCACTCATATAATTCTGTTGTGCATTTAAAAACATTATTTAGCATAGTATTTAGAAAAGTACATAAATTGTGGTCACATAATCCATTTAATTAAGGTACATAACTCACATCACAACAATTGCATTTAAATAGTTAGATTACATCACTTAGATTAGAAAAAAATAAGAAGTAATATAATCATATCATATAATTAACATAACAAATTTAATAAATTTAGGTAACACATTAAATACTTAGTTATAGAATTAGAATGGTATGTTAGAATGTAAAGTTTTCGTTAGTGAAATTGTGTTAGTGTGAATGTGTTGTCTGTAATATAGTTTAGAACTTAGATTACAGTATTTTGGGTTTCATAACAAGTGAATGTAGTCACGAATTAGTGTTATACACCTGTTTGTGGCCACATTGAACCAAATTATGACACTCAAAAAACTAACATACATACACATAGAATTTATAAATAGAGGATAGAAATTAGATTAGTACATTTATTACATCCAAACACACAAACAAACAGAAAAACAAACATATAAATTGCATACACTATTTGTAAATCAAAGACAGATAACTATGGGGCCAGGGGACATAATAGACAACGAAGAACTAAATTAACAGTGAAATAAAGTCTTACGCGCGGAAGCGAAGGAGGTAAAGCCTGTCGCACACACTCTTGTAGAATGGTTGTTAAATATTATATGGGGGACATGAAATAATTCATGTGTTGACCCTAAGAAAGTCAACTTTGTATGGGTAGTAAGTTAATTTACTATGTGAGGGCAGGTCTTATAAGACAACGGTCCGGTTCAGACATACCTCTGATAAATATAATATAGCATGTGAGAAGGGGCTCACGCCAACCAGTCAAGTTTGTGGCGATTGCCAGTAGCCAAGTAAGGCTTTGCTACATTGTGACAATAGTTATTAATAGTCTATTGGAATGCCCAAAGCCAGGTTATCTAGAGTCTTTGACAAAAATTAGAGACACTAATTTTTTGTTTAGGAACCTCTTGCGTCACAACCAATGAGTGAAAGTTGATGACGCAACACAAGAGGGGTGGGTGTGTGTCAAAGACTCGACCGCATCCCCTCCGCCAGGGAGAGCGGTCAACCCTGAAGAGACCAGGAGGAGATACGGTGCCCGAGGCAAGGGCAGGGGAGATGAGGTAATAGGAGAGGGTTAGCCACTCCCTCATGAGACACGCAGGCGGTGTTCAGAGAGTTAGCACTCTAATCACGATAGTACCACACCTCGTGAAGCCATAGCACAGTTGAGTAGACACTCAACAGGCCACATTTGCCAGCAGAGTGCGATGTGAGGTAACACGCACGAAGGTGAAGGTCACCCCGCGTGGTGGGTAACCACGGGAGAGAGGTTAGGCAGACGGGAGACTGGACTTGAGGCGTTCACATCGTTTAGAATAGCGTTAGGAGTTTTGTGTTCACTAATAGATAGAACTAGCATAGGGTTAGCAGTTTGTGTTAGATAATTCTGTGGCTGTATATTGTGTATTGCATTAGCGACTGTTTACCGCTTGTAAGCGAGCCAACGGCAATAAAATGGACCATGCATTTTGCCTCCCACACGACTTGCAAGTTGTCTTGTATGGGTGTGTGAGAAGTACCCGATGATGCCTGTCAGTTAAGTTGTTGACAAATATTATGTGCGCAAATTCAATCTTATTCACTGAGTGATGGATGTGTGTTGCAGTGGTGACTTGTAGTGTGAGATAAGTGGATAGCTCAGCTTCCACTCTGCAGTGAGATAGTAGAAGCAATAGATCCTAGACAACGACAAATCTCATTCTGTTGTCATTTAACATCGTGAGAATTATACTATACTATACTATACTATACTATACTATACTATATTGCATTGCATTGCATTGCATTGTAATGTATTGTATTGTATTGTATTGTATTTTATTGTATTGTATTGTATTTGTTGGACTCATTCTCTCTGAGTTCATGAAGAACGTGTCCAGCCCACAACATGGTGACAGATGAACAGCTTTGATATTAATATTACCATGTAGTGCTTTGTATATATTTGTATCTTTGTAATGTGTGTGTGTGTGTGTGTGTGTGTGTGTGTGTGTGTGTGTGTGTGTGTGTGTGTTGTTTGTGTGTTGACGAAATTATTGGCCCCAATGTCCATTTGGTTATGTGTGATCGTTTTCTATCAACGCTTTTCGTATACATCTCGCTTTTTTTTTTTTGGTGATTCATTCATTATGAATATTTATACACAGGTCAACATCAGTCTGTAAAATGCCCTTTGCAGGACGTGGGTCTAAACAAATATGTGGGAAAGATTCTTGATCCCGTGTCATTTCGTCGACCTCATGTATGTTCATGCCAAGGATGTCTTTAATGCTCTGTTTTCACCGTCATGTTGATGTCCCTCTGTCTCTTATATAAGGAAACATATATTCCTGTTCTGTTTTGTTCTAGAATTTTCTGGGTGATCTTGCTGTTTATTATCCAGTTTTCTCCGAGGGGTGGGCGTTCTTGTAATGGTCAGGGCGTGGTGCTGACAGTGGCATGAGCGCTGTCGGACTAGGATTCTATGTTTGCTCTTGACGTTCTCTATGGGAGGAAAAGCCTGGCCAATTTATTCATCCTTGCAATCAGGCTTACAACATGTGATTTTCCTTACACTTCACATACCCACAACATTTGCAAGACCACATTTATTTCACATGTATTTTTATCTCCGATGAAGTCTATATGTAGGTGTTTTATTCTGACAATTTAGTCGGCATGGTTCTTTTCCATTTATAACCACTAAGACAGTGGTTCTCAACCCTTTTGGCCCATACACCCCTTCAACATATGTTCAGAATGTCATTCCCCCCTTTCATATTTCCGTTTTATAATCCCCCCCCCCCCTTTTTTTTCACAGTATATGTAAAAGTGGAAGCTAAATTTAATAACACATATTAGAGCAAGTCTAGACGTCTACAGAAAACGTGATATGCGGGTCTACTTAAGTTATAAAACTAATTTCAGAAGGGCAAGAAGTACAGAACCGTAAAGTATGGAGGGGAAAAATATCAAGTAATCGGTTCTTGTATTAATGCGATCTTGAAATAATCTTAAATTGCCCCCCCCCCCCCAAACCTAAAATTCTCCTGTGGAGGGGGGGGGGGGGGAATTTCCCACCGGTTGAGAACCACTGCGCTAAGAGGTTTGACATGTGTGAAATGTTCAAAATCTTTCCTCTGGGATTGTTGGTCTTGTCTGCTCCGTGGTGAAGGTTTTACAGACGCAGTTCGTAATCCCGCATACCGCGTTTGAAACACAGCTGCGCGCGATTTGACAACAGACCTTGGTAAGAGATCATAAACATCCCAAAAATGCTGGGGTTGACTGCGAGGTCCTGTAGAAGATATGCAAGTGACTTAACTTTTGTATTGTTCGCTAGTTTTTTTTTAAGTCAAGCGTAGTCCACACTTCACAGATGTTTGCCTATGGGTTAGCCTTCTCTATTATCATTGTCTTTCGCTATCAGGCTAACCCACTCCGACTTCTGAAGTACTTGTAATTTACGTCTCAAAGTCAAGGGCGAGAAGACAATATGTTTTAAAGTCCCAGTGACCTGCGTAGAGGTTGAACAGCCACGTTGCGCTCAGCACAAAGGCAGTTTAAAAGCAAGTGCTTTTATACTTTCGACAATGTTGATCTAATTCACCCTTCTCCGAACAGGTTACGCTTACAATGGACTACTCCATGATAAGGGTGATTGTATGTCATGTGTTTGATATTTGTAACAACCTTCATAGTCCACCCCATTCATTATGCCAGGTTTGTACCAGCTGGAGACGGAGGTCGTAACATTTGAACAACCCCGCCCCAAAGTGATGTTTGCTGAATTAAGTAAAATTAAACTGAAGGTTCATTATCCTGAATATCATGATTGACGAAAATCATAAAACAGTGCATTTGTTTTATTACGAGAAAGCGTTCTACTAACTCCCATAACCCCTGCTGTGTGTAAGTGAAGTATTCAGACTATCACATTCTTATTCTGTATGCCCGAGTGTTCGGGGTAATAGGTGGCCAGTCTTTCTCACTCGAAGATAACGTCGAGACCATGGACACGCCCTCACCGACATTGTCAACGTCCTAACTGCTACACCCGCGCACTGCCTATATATAGTATATTATTTAACTGCAATTCCATATGGGCCATTCTTCTCTGACACAGGCTATATTTGTGACTGGTCAGTCTTTTTTAATAAGGCAACTATGTTGTTTTTTATTGTTTTTGTAGCTGATGTATTCAGTCGGATGTGTTTAATGTGTCAACATCATTCGTTGAGAGATGTGATGGTTCTGGATGGTGGTCTGATGGTGGTGACACGTAGCACCCTCACAGTGTGACGAATACATGTGTGAACACAACTACCACCACCATTGCAGTCCTCATAATTGCGTTGTCGTCTTCTGTGAATATTCGCGCCTTTTAAAAAAAATTGCATTCTATGCTGTTGGTTACTGTGTTGACGTCTGTAGTTACCTAACGCATGACTCTTCAATTATTTCCTCTCTAAATAATTACAATTTCTATTAATCGTATATGCTGCAACAAAATGATATTGCTAAAAGGGTGTTGGCTTCTGCCGAGATGATAACAGCGTCCAACTGTTAAATCATCAAATTTAAGTTATTCCATACTTTTTCACCATAATTGAATTATCTCTTTTCAAATCTATGATGCGTTTTCGCTTACATTTGTATTCATTGCTTAATTTAAAACTTAATTAAATATCATGCCAACATCAACATACATTGTTCACATTTGTCTACAAAATCACATTCTCTGACTTCCGAGCATGTTCTGTCTTTGCTACACAAACATAAGTGAAAGGATGAACCCCATTCATACCATCAAGCATTTTGGGTAGTCGGAAATAATGACCCAGCGAAGGAGAATCGAATACATGACCACCAAGCCATTTGTCACTGTTTCCTTTGTTGACACATAGATTTTCATTGACCATATCACTCCTGGTACGTTCTTATATGGAGTGGCGTCGACCAGCGAGCTACAGCTAAACATGGAGTGGGTTTTTTGTTACACCCAGACAAAGCGAAAGCCATTATCAACAATAAATTTATATCGGAAAGGATAATACTAGTACAGATCAAAGAAGGAAATAGAACAACAACGTTTATACAAACATACGCCCCATGTAATGACACTTACAGCGACGAAGACAAAGACGAATATTTTGATAAACTTGCAGACACGTTAAATAATGTCAAAGAGACAGATGAACTAGTTGTGATGGGTGATTTTAACGGACGAATAGGCACACGTAGAACACCCTGGGATGATTGCATGGGGCCATTCAGTGACAAAGAGACTGATTGTAACAGCAATGGTCAACACCTACTCAACATATGCTCCGAACATGGACTAATAATAGCAAATAGTTTGTTTTTTTTTCAACATCGTCGTAGCCATACTAAAACCTGGTATAAATGGAATGACATAGACCAAGCATCTCAAATTGACTTTATTCTAATTAGGAAATCAGACAGAAGACTACTATTAGATTCAAGAGGACTCCCAAATACAGATGTTGATACTGATGACAAACCAGTCATATTAAAAAAGATTTCCCCACAAAGGAAAATAAGAAACAAAAAGGTAACAACACATCTCATCAATTATAGGAGGCTGCAGGAAAATACGGTTAAAGACGAATTCAATCAAGAAATCAAAAACCTACATAAGAACATCCCTGATGACCACTCAAGCGTAGATAAGGAATGGACATGTTTCAAGGCTCCATGCTCGACACACTGGAAAATAAATGTGGAACAAAGAAAATAGGGCAGGACAAAAGTTTAAGAACAGCCTGGTGGAACAACGAAGTTAAAGATAGCATATCCAAAAAGAAGGTAGCATTCAAAAAGTGGATCACAACATAATCTGAACAGGACTATATTACTTTTAGAATAGCACGACATAACGCCAAACGAACTATTAGAGCAGTGGTTCTCAACCTTATTTGGCCCGTGCCCCCCTCACCATATTTTCAGAACGTCATCCCCCCCCCCCCTTCCTATCAAAATTTTGGCCCGTGCCCCCCTTCACCATATTTTCCCCCCTTTCATATTTCCTACCTAAAAATCCCCCACCCCTACACAGTATACGTAAAATTGGAAGGTAAATATGTTAAAACAGGTCTAGACATCCACATAAAACGTGATTTATGGGTCTACTTATCTTATAAAATGAATTTTAGAAGGATGAGACGTGCATAACTGTAAAGTATGAAGGGAAGGACAATATCAAGTAATCGGTTCTTGTATTAACGTGATCTTAAAATGATCTTCATTCCTCCCCTGGAAACCCTAAAATCCCCCCCCCCCCTTGGGGGGGGGGGGGGAAATACCCCATCGGTTGAGAACCACTGTATTAGAGCATCTAAAGATGAATCCTGGAGAATATACGGTGAACAGATGGCGACCCTTAGCAAAGACTGCCCAAGAGAATTTTATAAACGTGTCACCACAATGAGAAACAGAGATACATGCTACAAACCAACCACCATCATAAACAGTAAAAGAGGTATACCAATATTTAATCCACAACAAAGACTAGCAAGGTGGGCAGAATACTTTCAATAACTACTTAACTCCACACTTAACATAGAAAACCTCACTTTTGTGCCTAAATCCCAGGGACAGCAAGAAGCAAATTTCATACCTGCAGAAGTCAAAGCAGTTATACAGAAAAGTCCTAAAAACAAATCACCTGGTCCAGATGGAACAACCACAGAAGCTATTCAGGCCTGTGGGGAAACAGGAGTTAAATGGCTAACAAGACTTTGTAATATAGCATGGGAAGAAAGAAAAGTCCCAGATGATTGGCAACAGGCAATAATAGTACCAATATGGAAAAAGAAAGGCAATATGAGAGAGTGCGAAACATACAGAGGTATATCACTCCTGAGCCACATAGGGAAAATGTATGCAAAACCATTGGAACAAAGAGCTAGACCAATAGTTGAACAACAGTTCAGCAAAGCACAATTCGGTTTTCGGAAAGGTAAAAGTTGCACTGATGCATTGTTTACACTTAGACAAATATGTGAAATAACTATCGAATATAGTGACCAGCAGAATATTGTGTTTGTAGATCAGGAAAAGGCTTTCGATAGTGTAGACAGATACAAATTATGGAACATCCTTGAAGACTATGGGATACAAGTGCAACTGCTCTAAAACATCATAGCCATGTACCACTCGAGCCGAAGTGCAGTAAGAACACAAGAAGGTATATCAGATATGTTCACAGTCAATACAGGAGTGAGGCAGGGATGTGTGCTCTCTCCCTGCTATTCAATATCTACATGGACAGAATTTCCACAGAAGCAAGTCTCGACAAAACAGATTCAGAAAATTTAGAACTTTTTACTCCAGATGAAACAACTGACCCACAGGGAATAAATGAACTTCTATTTGCAGACGATCAGTGCCTGTTTTACAGCGATGAGGGCAGACTACAAAATCATATTACTAATCTGAGTTCAACCTGCAGCAGATGCAATATGAGTATAAACACAGCCAAAACCGAAGTAATGCAAGTTAGCAGATCGCCAGGCCCATTAAGTATACAGATAAATAACACAACTCTGAAACAAGTTAAAGAATTCAAATATATTGGAAGTATGATCACAGAAGATGGCAGATTGGACAGAGAAATTGAAATCAGATGTCAAAAAGCTAGTGCACTTACATATCAACTATCACCCTTACTGAAACATCCAAACATACTCATGCCCGCAAAACGACAGATAATAAACAGCATATTCACACCAACCCTATGCTACCAATCTCAAACCTGGACTTTATTCAAATTACACCTTCGCAAAAATCAACACCTGCGAAATGAGATGCCTGAGGAGAGCTGCCAACTTAACAATCCGAGACCGAGTAAGAAATGCTACTATCAGACAGACTGTGGGATCAACACCTTGTGCCACATTTATTGAAAGACAGAAGATCAAGTGGTTTGGCCATGTCGTTAGAATGCAACATCAGCAACTACCATCACTGGCCTTACATCAAAGATCATCTGCGACGAGACCACGAGGACGTCCAAGAAGAAAATGGATTGACGACATCAGAGACAATGTACAACCACACGGAATGACACTATCCAGTGCCGCCCACCGGGCTCTGGAACGCAAATTATTCCTTCCCACGACGCTTGACGGCAGAAGTGGAAGATGATAATGATGATGATGATATCAGTCCTGGAAGCTATGGTGCTGTAATAGCACATTGTCTAGAAAAAAGTTGTGGTGTTTTCAAATCACATTGTCTAAGAAACATTTGTAGTGTTTTCAATTCACATTGTCTAAGAAACAATCTTAGATTTCATTCTGGAACCTTGCTCATATTTTAATTACCAAAATGTACTGGAGGGATGATTTGGTTAATATCACGCCGATTGCCTACCTCTTGTATATTGTATAGTGCCCGCTGTGTAGGTCACATCGCCTCAGAAGTCATGCGGCAGGACACTATTCAACCTCACAGCCGACTTGGAATTCAGAATCACCATTCAGGCAAGTGTGTGCACCAAACACAACACTAGCGTATTTCTTTGCTATAAGTATTGCAAATGTGTAATGACATTACTTTATGAAATTTAACAGCATATGATGTGTTGAACAAGAGTACAATTCATGACACACTCTTCACAAAGAAGATGGAAAGTCAGTGCGGGACACCATCCAAAAGTATATCAACGGCAATATAACGTCAACAAATGAGATTTTACGTGCAGAAACGAGTCTTATCAGTTTCTGAATCTGAAGTAGAAGATAAGCTCTATTGAATTTCAGAAATAAATATTTCGTATACACTTAAATATAGGCACAGAAGGACCATTATTGTTATACTATGTGAGGTGGTGTGATATTTGTTAATGGTTTACTATGCCAGTATAGTTTTCATATTTACCTATACACGAAGAACAGTAGAGTGGCTAGTAGCGATACAGTATGTTATCTATGAATGAACACAAGGGGTTTATTTATCAGGGGCCATGCACAATATACGTATGAAGAAATGAAAACATGATGCATACAGTCAACCAGCTTGTTTTCACGACAGGAAAGACGTCATTTTGCCTCCGATGTTTTTATTTTCTGATCGATACTATCAAGAGTTTCGTCCACTAGCTCATAGGTTGAATATAGTTGCACATATTCACGATTAATGACGTAATCCTATATCCGAATACGGAATATAATAATCGAGAACACTGAACTTGAAATATTTCTAAAAATGCTGCGCCCACCCATTTGAAAGCCACGGAAGCGTTCCCACGCTAAATATCCCAGTAGCAATTTCATGTAAAGTTTGGCTTTTACTCTGTGCTTTGAGTATCGTAGTACCCTTTACTCACTCCTGCAGATATGGAAACCCCATCTGTGCAGCTGTACTCACCATGCTATTCCAGACAACTTTCACCACATTTTCATTATCATAAAGCAGCTTTCCCCTTCCCTCCCCTTAGAAGCAGTAGCAGCTCATCTTTCACCTTGTTCATTGCCACGCAAACGTGCAAGAAAGTTCGTGACATGATAACATTGTCTTGTCGAGCAATGCTAGCCAGACCATCCAAAACACCAGGTGCCCTCCATGGTGAACTGGGTCAACCATCTGATTCGTGCTCAGAAGAAATTCGGTTAACTTGCTTACAGGGCCCTGGGTGTCGTCGTGGAGCTAAGGAGTAAGTGCAAAATGGGATGCGTTTTTAAGGCGATTAGCTGTCCGTGGAGAGAGACTCACCAATATGGGATAAACCCTATTGCAATGTAGTCGA
The DNA here is from genome assembly GCA_963921405.1 of Cepaea hortensis. Classification (NCBI taxonomy): domain Eukaryota; kingdom Metazoa; phylum Mollusca; class Gastropoda; order Stylommatophora; family Helicidae; genus Cepaea; species Cepaea hortensis. Next base: position 32,627,432 of record OY992877.1, read on the forward strand.
TCCTCTTTCATTTTAACCTCTTTTTAAGCCACCATAAACATGTCATATTCTACATTCCGAAGCTTACTCTGTGAGTCCGTTACTAACACACATGTTTGGCTAATTAGCCCTCCGACCATCAGAAGCCTGCAGTCTTAACCTGAACTTTCATTCTTATGCTAGATAACATAGTAGCGTATATTCACCTTCCCATTGTAAGCAATGTCTATCTATGCTGCCAATACATTCCCTACCATGATGTTTGCATTTTCTACATCTGTAACACCCACTGTCCATTCTCTGCACTTTCGTCCATTTAAACTATATATCTTGACAATGCTTCATTGTTAGGAGACATCATAATCCATTCGTCTCCACGCGGTATTACGTTTTGGTACCCTGACGTGTTCTTTCGCTCACGCTATCCTGTCAATTCCACATACCCGAAGATTGAATTTGCGCCACACATGACCTGTCTCTCTTCAACCTATCTCCCTTAGTATCAATACACTCTTCATATAGGGAATGCAACATGTCTACTGCAATGCGAATGTGTATCTTGGCTTAGAGCATGTTGTACATGCCATATATGGATGACATGTCCATGATACGTGATTTATTGATTGATTGATTGATTTAGGAACCGACATCACAGCATTCGGGACATTCCCATAAGCGCTCCGTCCCCATCCTCAGCAGCCAGCGAATAGTTCCAACACTAATAGTTCCAGTAGCAATCTGATTATATGTCCGTCTCGCCTTTCCTTTGAGCGTCGAGCGTCGGCCAGATCCCCTCGTCACACCTCGCTATCTCATTCTTACCAGACTATGGTGATCCATTTGCTCCTCCGAGGTGTACACGTGCTCCCACAAGGCCGCAACCACGTCTGCCTTGTCATGCATCAATACTCTTTCTGAGTCAGTTACAATCACAATGTGTGTATGTATCGTGTTTTCTATCCAGCGGAAAGCTGCACTGACCGCCTCCACCTGCATTCTTAAGCTAGATGTAGTGTCATCATACGCCAGGCTCTCCTGCACCAAACGCCGACTATTAGTTTTTGCCAAGAACCCCCATGATACGTGATGTGATTATCTACACAGATGGTTCGGTGTTGAGAGGTAGGAGAAGTGCCTGGGGTTTCTTGGCAAAGGCTAATGGTCGACGTTTGGTGCAGGAGAGCTTGGCATATGATACCACAACATCTAGCTTAAAAATGGAGATGGAGGCAGTCAGTGCAGCTTTCCGCTGGATGGAGAATACGAAACACACACACATCGTGATTGTAACTGACTCAGAAAGCATGCTGAGTAGGGTGAGGACAGGCAAGCTTCGTGCCGAGTGGCTTGCTTCGCTTCGGAAGTCACGGGTGGCAAGCATCGTCTGGATCTTTTCTCCGAGGCATGCTGGTGTGCTGGGGAATGAACAGGCAGACAGATTGGCTGGCTCTGCAAAGCTTGGTGGCGTATTGATGCATGATAAGGCAGACGTGGTGGCTGACTTGTGAGAGCACATGTACACCACGGAGGAGCAAATGGATCACCATGGTCTGTCAAAAATGCGACAGCGTGGAGTGACGAGGGGACCTGGCCGATGCTCGACGCTTAGAGGAAAGGTGAGACGCACGTATAATCAGATTGCTACTGTACTATTGGGGTTGGAACTCTTCGCTGGCTTCTGAGAATGGATACGGAGCGCTTATGGCAATGCCCCGAGTGCTGTGATGTCGGTTCTTGAATCAATCAATCAATCAATCAATCATGTCCATGATACTTCATTCATTTATCATGTGCCATATCGATAAGCTAAGGCGGTCATGTTTCACAATCTCACTCCACCACTAGAGTGGTGGATCAGCTCAGTGTTATTGTCTCCACCATACCAAATGGCTAAGGCATGCAGATGTTTACTTCTCTGCCTTCTCCTTGTTGTGTTCCCCTCGATCTTGTCAGTTGTCACCAGCTTCACAAATGTATTTCTTTTCATAACGTCACCATAAAATGTTGACTGTCTACGTCTAATTTCTCGAATCAGTTTACGATGTTCATTTGTTTCTTGTAAGACTTGGCCATTCGTTGTTTTTTTTTTTTTTCCCGTCCATGCTAAATATCCATACAAAAGTATAGGTTCTATGTAGCGCTCCAACACTTTTTTTCTCTTTGCAAATGACATATTTTTATTTGTCAGTATGTTTTCCATATTGCAAATGGCTACCTTCGACATGTCGATTCTTTTTCTAATCTATTCAAGATGGTGTGACTGTTCTGAGATACGTTACATGTATATATAATAGATTATCCCCCATACAGTCATGAATGGCACGCATATCCACACATATCCGCTTTGATGTGATTCTAATACATGCCACCGTAACTGCAGGCAAGCTTCCGATTACTGACACACTTTTTATATTCCCCCTGACCTTATATTGGCGGCCGCTGTAGCGTGATCATGGATTCGATAGGCATGGAGGTTGATTCGAATTTTTAAAATTGACCTGGGTTCCTAGGTCGACGCAGCCTAATTTGGGTATCAGGAACTGTCGTGGGAAGTGTCTGAATGGTCTTTAGAAATACTGGTTAAGTACCATGTACCCCAAGCAGTAGTGTTACATGTTCACACATGCTTGGCTACATCATAATGAGGACAGGTGGTCAGTTTATTTCATCCCCGCATTTCCTTCTCTATAAAGTACCAGACGATTCCGAAAATGTGACATTGTATCACACGGTGAACTGTGTTGCAATATTTCGTCCAACCTGTGACTCAGTACATCAGAGTTCAGCTAGCATTTTCAGGTTTGCTTTATCTAGCCTTTGACCGTAGTCAACCTGTAAGGCAGCAGGTCTGTGTATCGGATCGTCTGGACCTTATCTTTTGATCTGTCCGACTTTCGAGACCCTACCAGTAGCTGCGCTACCGTCAGAAAATCTCTTTAAGTCACAGGAACACGCATGTCCCTCCACTCCGACACGGTGTGGACACAGGTGAGTGGACAATGTCAACATTAATCATTAACAAATGTATATGACCGAGTAAACCCCAGAGCCCTATTCGTCAAAACCAAGAATCCATCTACTGTTGGGGACTACACCTAGGCCGCTGCCATGACAGATAAACACACTGACAACTTAGACAGCGCGACTCCCACATCCATCGTACAAGTTTTATATGTGATTCTATTGTAGCATTTTAAGTGCCCAATCTCGATTGTGTGGGCGCACTAGATGTGTTCTCCCAGACAGCGAAGTGAATAATTTGCAGCAATATGTTTAGATTAGTGCTGAGCAAGATTAGCATTTATCTTTGCGCCCTGAGCACAATTAGACCGCTTCTGTTAAACGGTAATTCAATAATCCATGTTACATTGCGCATGATCTGTACTCCCATATGGCTTGCGGTTTAAGTTTCAATAAAAGTGTCGCGTGTTCTACAGTATACAGTCCATACGAGTATGTTCTTGTTTTAATTGCAATATTGTTCTTACAATAATAAACTGAAAATAACTTGCTGATAGCTCTCTGAGTGACGATTTCGTGTTTATATCGTGAAAGGTATACTATTTGGTTGCTTCCAAATAATGTGATTGCTTCCCTTTGACTTGTCGCCCCACACGAGTTGAACCATTGTACCGTAACGTGCTCTAACATAACGCTGGTAGAGTGCGTTGTAAAAACCCGTACACCAAGGTCAGGCATCTAGGACTAGTTTATGAAACAGAACAAGATGTGGCATACAATACTGGAAACTATGCTTGTGTACAGAAAAAAGGAGTCAAAACAAGAAGCTATAAATAATTAAGAAGATAGTGGCAGTGGCAGTAGGATAGGGGAGAACGAAGAAGAAGGTGATGATGAATATTATTATTACGTGAGTAAATAATGCGTGTGGCTTATAGATTACAATTACACCAGATAAGAAATATAGGTCCTTGCACATACAAGTAGAGATGCATAGGTGTGTTTGTGTGTATATAAATGGAAAGAACAAACTTGTAACAGCACATTGCATTAACAACATACATTTGGTGTGAGAGAGATCACAAATTTTATTTGAATCATCTCATAATGCGTGTAACATTTGGTAAATGGTATAGACATCATACATGAAGCCAAATGACCAAACATAAATACACACTTTAAATCGTGAATAAAGTATGTTTCACATAATCAGCTGCTGTGTGTTTACACGTACATATCTATTCTTCTGTCAATAATATTGTTTGATCTGTATACGCGTAAGATGACACAGATGTTTATTCTATTTTATATTGTTGCATGTATAGTGATTCTACAGGTAGATGTTTATGTTAATTGGATAGACTGTCCTCTTCTACTCCTATCGTGTAAAGTTAATTTATTTTATGTGTTTGTTTGTGTCACAAATGTGCGTGCTTTCTTAAACGCCCCAATCAAACAGTGAGACATTTCGGATCACCATAGCAACAATAGGCGAGTGTACTTCTGGCCTACGAAGACTAAATTTAAATGTAGTTTGTGTTTGTACATTCTCACACACATTCGTGGCTCGTAGCATATATATACGTGCCACTTGAAATGTGCGCAGTGTTAACCCGAAACAGCACATGAAATTTCAGATGACTTAGGACACGAATATAAAACAAAATAATATAGACTAAATGCAGTTAGCAATTCCTTAATATCTTTGTGGCTTGATATCAATTCATAAACTTTATATGTTATTAATTATCAGTTACTCTATGCGTGTATCTTTTTTTGTATCACCTCGCTTGATTTATTATACATAACTTAGTAGGTTATATTCTCATGTCCTTTTCAGGACCCATCCCCCACTGGTCCAAGCCTGACACCCAGTTCATGCCTGTGGCTCCTAGTAGCTGTCAGCATGCGACAGCGGCCACCCCTCGGGCAACAGCTGTAAGAGGCTGGCTAAACCAGGCGCGGGTAGACGATTTGGTGTCAAACCAAGCGGTGAACTAGGGTATGCCTACCCAGCATGTGAAGACAGGATCCGGCAGACTGCGCGGAAGAAATCATTCCTGATTCAACGGGCAAGACGGCGTTTACCTGCAAGCGTTGTGGCACGTAATGAGCATGGCAAGGCACTAGAGCGCCCTGGTCATCCACTACATTTGTATTTGTCTCCAATCGTCTTGACTTGTCTTGCCACTGGATTCAGATGGACTCAGGCGAGAAAGTGAGGTCTACGAATTGCGCAACTCTTCCTCACTTTAATCCAATTCATTGCGCAAGTCATTTTCTATCCAAAATAGGCCTTATCAGCCATCTTAGGACTCACGGCTCCATACTTTCAACCCCACTGGATGAAATGAATGGTCATCATCATTCTTGATGGACAAACAACATAAAAGTTGGTTACATATTTCACTGGTATTCTGATATAGTGGACTAGAGAGTAATGAAGGTGCAGACCAGCTGGCAAATAATACACCATTCATCATCATCACCCAATGCCTTGCCGGCTGGCGAGGACGATCATGTCTCTCCACAAAACTCCTACAGCATGGATTAATTCGTGTGTTGACTAGCTTCCGTGCAAAGATAGACTGTCAAGAAATTTATTGTATAGTAATACACAATTACAAACTTCAAAAAGCATAAACATAGCTGGTATTTGATATACCTTATGGACACCGTTGACGGATACTGGCGAGACTCTAACACTAGCCCGACTAACGATCAGGAAAAAAATAAGAAAGGAGTTACCAGCAAGATTATCAGCATCATTTCATTTATCCCATATTGTTCTTTCATCTTTTCGTCTTGCCGAACGCGTCACATAGAGCACGGACGCCCCATCTCCAGTGGCAACCTCTAAAAACTGGGCTCCTTAACAGAATGATGGAGTCCGAAAACGATCCTACCACCTTGGAAAAGCCAGGCTTGACCATGTGACTACAGAGATGCTTCAAACACTCTGTGGTGTACAAGTAACACAGTATTCTTCTTTCTTATCATTTTAATATATCAACCCAACTTCCTTCTCCCTTCCACTAAATTTATACGGGAGTATCCAGAACCCCAAGCTAACTGTTGCTTCTGATTGTATTATTACCGAACCGGTATTTGGCAAGGAGGGGGGGGGGGGGGGGTGGAAGGAGAACAAAGGATACCGAATGTCACCATGGTCAAATGGATAACAGCGCTAGCTCTTCCAGCGTGCTGATGTCGAGATATCGGGTTCGACCCTTACAATAGTCAGTTGGACTAAAACTTTGACTTCTCTTCCTTGACTTGGGGATATAAATTATACTTCTGCAGTCGGAGTGGGTTAGTGGGTTCGCCTGATGGCGATGTACAATCGTAATAAAGAAAGCCAATTCAAAAGCAAAATTCAGTCAAGTACACAAGACGTAGTAGATCTGTATGGACTACGCTTGAGATCAAATAGAGCGATTGACAAACATGGGATATTTGCACATTACGTATATGTCTACCTTACGATATATATATATACTTTTTTGTTCGTGGAAGTTGCTTCTTTAATCTCATTTCCATGTAGTATTAATTACCACCTTCACCAGTAGCAGATTATGCAGTTCTTGGGCGGGTCTTGTTAGAATCATAAGACTGTGTCTGACCAATGGCTTCTGTCATCTGCTGACGGCTTCAGTGCTGCAAATGTCTTCAATGAATGTGTTATATGGCCGATCTCTTTATCGCTTGCCAGGTGTATCCTGATTGTCGGACATCCAAGAAGTAAGTTAGGGCTTAACTTCTCTAATCTTCCCTTGTCAATTCATATAAATAGTGTTCTACCAACATTCATGTTAATTCTGCCAATGATGCTATGAACTCAGTGTGCAATGAAGTTGGGCTGGCACACTTATCAGGCCCGTGGTCATGTTTGTATTGATTTAGGCGCCAATGTCCACTCAGCCTAAAGTGGGTAGCAGGAAATGTGAAAGCCGGTGTGATGCTGATCTCTTCGCCAATTGAATGAAAATTTGCCTATTAAAACATGGGGACAGCACCATATACCCAATGCATCACAGTGTGTAGAAAAGGGTCTGTTGCCTACTACTTTCATTTCCATGACTGTGTGACGGAAGACCAGTATTCGTGATCCATCATTACTGCTACACCATTTTTTTTATTGTTCCCTCTGCTTAAAGTTATTGGAAACTCTACTGCAGTGGTTCTCAACCTTTTTGGGCCCATGCATCCCTTCACCATTTGTTCAGAATGTCAAATCCCCCCTTTCGCATTTCCTCCCAATAAATCCCCCTCCCTTCCGCCCCTACACAGCATACATAAAAATGGAAGCTAAATTTAATAACACATACTAGAACAAGTCTAGACATCTACATAAAAAGTGATTTGCAGGTCTACTTACATTATAAAATGAAATTCAGAAGGGCGAGAAGTACAGGCGCTTAAAGTGTGGAGGAAAAAAACAATATCGAATAATCGGTTCTTGTATTAATGCGATCTTGAAATAATCTTAATTTCCACCCCCCCCCCCACACCCCCCTACCTTTGGAAACCCTACAATTCCCCCCTGGCAGTGGGAGCGGGGGGAATTCACCACAGGTGGAGAACCTCTGCTCTACTGTATTGCCAAGTTGGATAGTAATAAACTCGTCAAACGAACCCTTAAACTCGAACATTATTCGAGTATTTCTTCTAGTTTAAAGCTGGTCTAATAATGTCTGCATGCGACGTCCGATATTTTGAAAGTATGTTAACTAATGTTACGATGATTGTCAGATATAATTAGACAGTACTAGTACAAAACATAATAAAGAAGGGATTGTCCTGTGCAGAACTGTGTCTCCTTATCAGTCCTTCTCAATAATCTCTTTGGCTGTAATAGCGTTATAATCATCATCATGTGCCATGCCAATAAACGTGGGCAGTCATGTTTCGCCATCTCACACGATCACCAGAGCCGTTAATCAGTCCCGTGTTCTTGTCTGACCATGCCATGTGGCCAAGCCGCCCATATAGTTACCTCTCTGCCTTCCCCGTAGTTTTGCCCTCAATCTTGCCAGTTGTCACAAATTTCTCTAGTTTATGTTTTCTCATTACGCGCCTTAAAAATGATGACCGTCTACGTCTAATTTCGTTAACTGGTTAACGGTTTTCACTTGCTTCTTGTAGGACTTCCTCATTGGTTTTTCTATATGGCCATGGTATTCTTTTCAAATTTCTCAGAAACCACATTTCTACTGCCATTAGATGTGTTTCAGCTTGACTGCTCATTGTCCACGTTTCAAATCAATACACAATCATAGGTTTTATGTAGACCTTCAAAACTTGTATAGCGTTACAACAGATAGCCTGTAACTGCTTCCCTTCTTGCCAGTGACACTCTCTAAAAAAAAAAGAGATTCTCTACTCAGAGTAGCGAAATCAAAGGCATAAACAATACATACATTTCGGCTGATTTCAAACACAATCCATGACATTCCAGCAAGGCAGCACCTTACCCTATTTGACAAGGAATTGTGGAACAACGATACTCTACATTTTCTAAAGATTTGTCGTAGTCTAGCAGAGGAAAGGTGGTACTAATTATGTGACAAATACATATTACATAGCAAATATATGTCAATAGAAGATACTGCCACGTAGGTATGGGGCGCTAAGAATTTCAAATACCCCTCATGGTCTTATGTCCTGAGGTTACAGGATGACTTACTCTCTTTATGTTCTTTTATTAGTCCGTCCCTGAGCAAACATGACAACCTATTCTATAATTGTGTAAGTTAATGGTACCTCCTAGCCTGGTTTCGACCATGTTGCAACAGGCACTGAAGCTGAACGCTTCAGCCGTCGAACTATGTGGAGGTGTGTCATGCAATGTGAACGCAAATTAACATATATGCGCATAGAATAATGCGCACTCACGTGAAATAAATACCTTCAGGGATGACAAGACATACAAGTGAAATAACACGTATGCAGACACGACATAACACATTTACAGACATGATATATTCAATGCATATGCAACTGAAAAGAGAGGCATGAAGTAGCATAAATATAACTACGGATGATAGTTATAAAATAACTAATGCACATTGAATAGATAACCCACATGAAATACTTAATGCACGTGAACAATATGCACACACACACACGCACACCAATACACACACAGACACACACACACACACACATACACACACACACACACTAACACACACACACACACTAGCCAACATACGTGTGGAAAAGTAAATGCACAAATGAAATAAATGCAATCATAAAATAATAATATCATATTAAATTACGGTAAATACACGAAATAAAAAAAATATGTCAAGGATATGAAACATTCACGCGGCGCGCGCGCACACACACACACACACACACACACACACACACACACAAACACACACACACACACACACAAGAACTAGCCAATATACTTGTGGAAAATTGAATGCACAAATGAAGTAAAATGCAAACATGAAATGGTAATTACATATAGAAATAAGAATAAATACGCGAAATAACAAAATATTCCACACGTATGGAACACACATACGAAAGAAGACGTATACTTTACAGAACATATACACAAGAAAATAAAGGTATATTTATTAAATAACATATGCATGAACTAACAAACAGGAAAATGCAATATCGATTAAAAAGAATTACTGATGCAGCATATATGCATTGCACCATATACATATGCAGGTAAAACGACAAATAATTAATGGCATTAAATATTCAAGCAATCAAGCATTTACCCGTGAAATGATAACAGATGTACATACTAAATTGCCAATATACGACTGAAGTAATAACTCATCTATAAATAACGTTAGAAATAAATACTTGGAATGACAATTCTACTAAAGAAATAATAATAATAATAATAATACATATATACATAGAGTAATGCAGATCATACAGGACGTTGCAATCATGCCTCAGAAAGTATTAGCTGTTTGTGACTTACTTGGTAATAGCTAGTTCAATAATTTGACTTTGCTTTCTAAACCGCCGACGCCTCATTGCATCGACAACAACACAAATCGGTCTGCTTCCAAATCGCCGGCGGATGATTTCAATCCGTCGACTCTGTATGTCGGGGAATTGTGAACCAATCATGCCCCCCCCCCCTCCCGCCCCGAAAGTAGTTTCCTGCTATGGGTCTGAGATGCGACTGCACCATCGCCGTGGGTAGGCCTGAGAGCAGGTAGGAATAGGTGGTCAGTCTTTGCCTCACGTTGACAAGCGACGAGCCCAGGCATCGAACCCGAGTCCCACCGCGCTCATGAGATTGTCAGCGCAGGTCGCTATCAACTTCAATAAAGCCTCAGCCATGAATAATGTACACATGGGCAGATACTGTAATAAACAAAGTCAACGCAAAATGGACGTGTACAATGGAAAACAATATACAGACGAAACGTCAAATAAGCGCATGAAGTAAATTTACAAATTACGAGGCATATGTATGTATTTATGTGTGTGCGCGCGTGCGTGCGTGTGTGTGTGTGTGTGTGTGTGCGTGTGTGTGTGACGTATGTGCGTGAAGTTACAAATATACAGTCGAAGCGGTAAATTTTAAAATACACACATGCACCATGATCTGTATTGAATGTATACAGACATAACAACGAAAATGGTTCTGAAATTTGGTCTAAATAAAACCCAGAACACCACTGATTTGTGATTACAATCAAGAAGCTCTAGTTATGCAGCTTAATGAAGACCAAAAAGTAGACACAAGTTTCTTTCACAGATATACTTTTAAACACCACGTGAAATCGCACAGATTCTTTCAAGAATATACTATTTAAAAGCATAGTGAACCACATGCCATAGCCCATACGGACGCAATGCATTAAATATACAGATAAGTCAAACACTACATTCGCGCAAGGAATAACAGTCAGTCACATAACATAAACAGTTATTCGCATGCGATAAACGGAAATCGCATGACATCAGATCACAAAGTACATATGTATAGTAGAAACAAAAAACAGAACGAAGATGAGAAATGAAAGAGCACTTATCTAAGGAAAGATAACACTGTAAGGGTGTAGGGACAGCTCTTTGTATCATGTTGTATTGTATCGAAACGCACACAAATGTGTTATGTGATGTACTTGTAACATTATGGAAGTCGATACGTGGACAGTCTATTCTGCTATGTTGATTTTCAATAGTATTTTGAGAATTACAACCTATCTGCTGAATTCTTCATGAAATAAAATATGTATGTGGACGATGGAGTGGCTTGGAGAAACAATTGCAACTATGACGCGTAAGGCATAGGTTCAAATGCAAAGGGACATGTTTACAAACAAAGCCGAGGATGTCACTAAGCTAACTCCACCACTGCTAGTGGGTAGGATCTCTAACCATCCCAGATAAGGTCGACAAATAGAGATGTCCTCACGTTGCGTACGCTACAATTCCTAGCTTATTGCACATCGCAAAGGATCGGTTGAATTGGTACTTTATAGAAACTAAAATTAAAAACACACGTCTATCGACAACATAGGTGTGCCTCACATACATTGGTCGACCCTTCCTAGACTTAGAAATAAACAGCTAAAATTGCAAGATTTATTGTCTGGTATATTTGGCTGCGTGTGGCCAGGTACATGCTGCAGAAATCACACAACATAAAGTAAAGTTACTAGATAAATACTTCAAGCTGAAATATACACATTTTCGCACAGTAATTCCAATGGTCTACCCGGTAATTTTAAACTGACTAACATGTTTTTCAATTTGCACAAAACTGGCCTATGTAGATTAATTATTATGAGCCAGAAATAAAGATGGCTGGCATGATATTGACACATCTCCCATATAGTGCCGAACGCTCTATACATATAAGATGTCATATACAGACTGCGACTCATAGGCACCGGCAAATAATAATAGTAACAATAATAGTCAATATTATTATTGTTGTTGTTTTTGTTTCCTGTACCCGTGTCATAACCTCACAGGGCAAAGAGGTCGACTGGTCTCGTTCGAAGAGTTTCGTTGCAACACTGTGATGGTACTTCGCTATCTCAAGTGTCTGCCTGCCATTTTCCGCAGCCAACATTGGTCACAGTAACCAGGACACAATTAAGCACACTATTTAGAGATGTTGAAACTCCGTATTACTGTTAAATCAGCTATAAGCGGGTGGTAATCCCGAGTGAGATTAGAGATCTGTAGCTATGAAAAGGGAAGTATAGCAATTTTAGCCTGTATACTGCATCCAACTCTCTTGCATTATATATACCGCACTACATAGGTAAAATGAAATTTGTGAATGCATTCAGCATTAAGTCTTGTAGTAACTATCAATATACATTTCAGAGTACATGAATGAGTAAACTGAATGAAGGCTATGTCACGGGACTCAACGTCATACAAACTAGACATGAAACCATTCAGAAATGATAATATGTATGATACAACCTACGAATAGAGGTAAGTTCAGACAAACATATAATATAATGGTAATCACAGTCTCATTTGGCAGCAGAAGCCAGACTCATATTTCATGAAATTAACAAAGATGAAAAGAAATGTCGTCCCTGGACCAGACAATATAACTATAATGAGATCACACACTCTTGGGGGTTGGGGGAATATATTTCTGATCTAACGACGCATCTCTTACACCATATACACATCAATGGAAGCGTTTCTAATGAGTCATTACAATTATTAAACTCTCTGTCACAATTAGAATCAATTGTCAGTGAAAAGACACAACAATTAATGACATCAGTTATGTGAAAAAACTGAAAACTAATGTTCATATATATAAACACCGAGCGTTTGAGACGTAAGATGGTGCATGATGGTGGAAATGACCACGTGTTCACATGCACCCACTGTGAACGGACATTTACAGCGCAAATTGGCCTTATCAGTCACATTCGCTACCGCCATAGGTAAAAGTTATTATGCCTTTTTAAAGCACAAACTATCGTCTGTCAAGACGGCAAGGTGCCAATGATTGATATATTTCATGTTATCTTATCAGGTGCAAACTAATGAATAGATGTTATAGAAGTTAAAAGTAAATTAGTTAGGTCAAATCACAATCTCACAATAACACATACATGTTGCTAGGCAGTTTTAAACTGTAAAGTCTGTTACGGGGTCTTATATGTTAATTAATGAGCCAGGAGAAAATTTTTTATAATCAGATCAACAGTAATTAGAAGCAGATGTGAAAGTAAAACACATAAAGCTTACCAAAGGACCAAGACCACTTCGTTTTGATCTCACAAAAATACCAGATGCTTACAACGTAGAAGTGAAGAATCGCGTTGGGGTCTTGATGTCTATACAGGAGGAAATGCCACCTGAATCATTGGCAGTACAAGCTAGAGATATCTTGATAACAGCAGCCAAAAGATCTAATTCCAACCAAGAATAAGCAACTTAAGCCATGGATTACATCAGGCACGTTAGAATTAATAAAACAACGAAGGGAACTGAAACAGAAAGGATGGAAAACCGATAACAGCAAAATGAAGTAAACATATTTAACATGCGAAATAAGAAAGAACAAATGATAGGACACACACACACACACACACACACACACGCACGCACGCACACACACACATGTATATATGTATATATATGTATATATATATATATATATATATATATATATATATATATATATGTGTGTGCGCGCGCGCACGCACACACACACACGATTGCTGTACTAGAATATAGCAGTATTATCAGAATATAAGTGATTACGAAATGTTCAAAGAAATGAAGTTATTGACAAGAAATGTTCAATCTCAATAAAACGTTATCTGTGACAAGTTGGGAAATACCATAACAGAATCTTTATACAGAAATTGCAGAAAGATGGCAGGAATACTGCAGTGAAATATATGATATCGATGACTGTGAGGATATGAATGAGATGCATGATTAATGACAACAGAGAAAGGACCCGAAAACTCATTAGATGAAATTATATTCGCAATAAAGCATCTGAAGAATAGTAAATTACCAGGATATAGCGAGATACCCCAGCTGAACTAATTAAATCGGGAGGAGATGAAAGTATACACATTTGTTACACATTATGTAAAACGATATGGAAATATGGTACATGCCCAAAAGATTGTAAGAGAAATATCTGCATTCCAATACAAAAAAAGGACAACCTGAAATTATGCACCAACTATAGAACTGTAGTTCTGATCATTCGTGCGAGTAAAATTCTACTAAAAATCATAATGGGAAGACTTCTTCAGAAAAATTGAAAAAGAGATTAACATGGTTCAACCTGGATTCAGATTTAGACATAAAAGAAGAATAAGAGATCACATACTCAACACGCATTTAATAATAGAGAAGTGTAGAGAATTTATTGTAAACCTATTCTCATGTTTTGGGGATTATTTACATGCTGACTGTATACAACATCAGATACGTTGGGAAATCATGAGGAAAATTGGCTTTCCATCACATGTAGTACACCTCAAAACAATGCTCTATCTAGACCAACAAGCAGCGGTTAGAAAAGATGGCGAGACAACAGATTGGAGTGACATCAAGCAAGGAGTTTGCAGGGGTTGTGTGTTGTCCCCCTGTTTGTTTAACCTATACGCCAAAAATAAAATGATAAATGTCAGAGATGATATAACTAAGGAGCAATATGATGCCCTAAATATAGGTGGTTATGAAATACCAGAGATTCGATTTCCTGAGGATACAGTATTACTATCCACATCACAGAATAGTTTAGCACAACTAAAGACCTCAACCCTAAAGAATAGTGAAATAGTATATCTTAACATGGCAAAATCTAAGATAATGCACACCGATAAAACTAATATGGAGAAAGAAATATATGTTAATGAGGAAAAATTTAAGGTGGTGGGCCATTTCGAATATCTTCGGTCATTATGTACCAACAATACAGACACAATTCACATATTCTGACTATGTAAAACATCAGAAAGATCATTATTACATAATAAGGTGGGTTGAGCAGTTCTATCCCTCGTTGTCTTTCCATCCCTTCTGAAAATGATTTAGAGCATCATCTCATGAGGCCTGGTCTACTCCAGAGCAGTACTGGTCGACAACAGATAAGAATGCCAGTGCGTGGATCTGAACCCGGACCACTCTCTGGCAATCCGACTTACTAACCACCACGCCACGGTTACTCCAAAATACAGTGCAATGGTAACTATAGCAGTGGAAAGAATCATCTATATATCCAAATAGACCTGATTATCATACGGAGCCGTCTTCTTTTTCCTGACATATTTTCTTTTCATTTCAAGAATACAACAACCATTTATGAGAAATATACCAAGAGTGAAAATAGACGGATAAGACAGCCACTCATTATTATGGGAGATCATCATTATTATATATACGCATCTCAGACCCATTCAGTTATGCAGAATGTGTTTGAAAGATGCAACATTACAGCGGATGCATAGTGTTCTGTAAAATAGATCTTCGTTACTAAAAGAAAGAAAACGAGTCTAGAATGTTGCATGCTGCCCATACCACAATACCACAGTTTCAAAGAGACAAGGTGCCACTTAGATGTGCTTCCTTCACTGAATGCTGTCAAACACTAGGTCTGCCCCAATGTTCAATTGCTATATCAGACACATTTAAAAAAAAAAACACACATTACTGCCTGTGCATAGACAATGAATAATCTGCATTTTGGTGACATTATTAGAAGACCTGCTATGGAGAATATGATGAGAACTCGATAGTTTAGGGATGGTAGAGGCAGACGACCGCAGAGGAAGACAATGCTTAAATAAATTGCAGATTAGCGTGGAACATAAGCAGCCGTTGAGATTACCAGAAGCATAGAAACAGATGCCAGTGATAGAAATGACAGCATTCGCCGCCCCACAAGCTACGTGATAGTGGAGATAGAGATAGGAACAAACCAACTGGCCGGCACCAAGTCGACTCAGCCTTACAAGGGTACCGTGAAGTATCGTGGGAAAAGAAGGCATGCGGCCTGATATTGACCACATCACTCCTGGAGTGCAGAGTGGTCTATGACAATGTAGTTCAATATGTCAAGATAATGCATACAGATAAAACTATTGTTATAATTTTTTTTGTTTATTATTTTATTATGTTTATATTTTTTAATTTTAATCTGGAGACATTACACATATGTCCATCTTAAGGTGTGTAAAAGGGTCATTTATTGACTGATGGCTTGTGTAAGTTCTCCTTAAAATGTGCGGACTCAAATTCATTTGTACTCCAAGACATTATGAATGAGTCTTATGTTAACTTTGCGGGACTACACGGATATTGATCTTCTCTGTTTCCTAGAGCAGATGCAAATGGAAAATAAATGACTTTGGGCTAACATGTATGGGTAGCTAACAGAAAGTTTCTGAATAGACAATAGTAATTGATGAATCTCACTTAAAAATAATAGTTTTCCAAGATGCAGATAAGCGTGAGCGGTCATGTTTTGCCATCTCACGTGATCAATCGGATCAGTTCAGTGTTCTTGTCTCGACAATACCACGTGGCCAAGCCATCCGTGTATTTCCTTTGCTGCCTTCCCCTTATTCTCTTGCCCTCGATCTAGAGAGTTGTCACCAAGTTATCCAGTTTATTTCTTCTCATAACGTGGCCAAACAATTGAGACTGTCTACGTCTAATTTCTCTAATCAGTTTTCATTTGCTTCTTGTACGACTTGGTCATTGGTTTTTCTGTCTGACCAAGGCATTCTTTGCCTCAGAAACCACATTTCCACAGCCAGTAAATGTGTTTTTTTTTTCAGTTTGTGTGCTCATTGTCCACGCTTCACATCCATACAAAAGTACAGGTTATATGTAGCACCCCAACACCATTTTCTCGTTGCTAATGACATCTTTATATTGGTCAGTATGTTTTCCATCTTGCAAAAGGCTACCTTCGTCATGGCGATTCTTGTTCTAATCTCTTCAAGTAATCTCCCCTCAGATGTTATGACTGTTCCGAGATAATTGTACCGATTCACTTGTTTAAATATATTCCCATTTACTTGTATAATACATTGTGGTTATTTCCTTCTTCCTAGTGACGACTATTTTTAATTTTACCATTAGTTGTTCTCTAGACGGCTCCATGGCCGAGGGGTTAGCAGCTTTCTCCGCTAACCCCGAATACTCTCGTCACGTGACGCGACGAGAATTAGCAGTGGTTCGAATCGCAAAAGTGACTTATGAGAGTATGGAGCCGGTCGCTCAGAAAGTCGTGGCGTGCTGATGAGCGTAATCTAGCCTAGGAATCAACATACAGCTGAAAGATGCTGGTGTTGACCGCAATATCCTGAAACAGGATGGAAACGCGGGGGAAAAAAAAAAATATTAGTTGTTCTCTGTGTGCAACCACCTCGTCTACTAAATGTTGCAGATCCTGCTCATTGACTGCAATCAATACTGTATTATCCACATATCTAATGTTACTGATGTCACGTTCTCTCCCCCCCCCCCAAGTGATGAATCCTTTCATGTCTTCTACATTTCTGAAAATATTTTCACTGTACAGGGAAACAAGATCTGGAGATATTACTCATCCTTGTCGTACACCTCTCTGTATAGGCTCCTATTGACCTGCTTATTCTTTTCCCCCCTTCTCTTCTTTTTCTCTTCTTCTTATTTCTAAAATGGCGATGCCTTTTTCTTATATTAACCCGAGAAGTTGACTCCTCGAATTCTCCAAAAAGTGTCTCATTTTGCCGTCGGTGATGGCCAGACATGTGCTGAGATGTCCCGTGTAATTCAGATTCCTGTAAAATGTGCTCAACCATCATATTAACTTGTTTACACACACATTCAAGACCAGGTCAAGAAATACCACTTGCTAAATCTGTGGCCGTGTTCAGTTTCTGATCCCAGTTGGAATGCAATTATCTTTTATTTTCTTTAAAGTTGTTCCATAATACTAGTAATGTGCACTTTTTAAATCCAATTTATTCAAAGGGTTGGTTCTATGATGTGCTTACTCCTTCCTGGGTGTGTCTAGTTGGTCATGCGCCGAAGTACACTCGTTCCTACAGCGAGGCGCTACAATTACTTGGAAGTAACAAGTTCGAAACCCTGTCGGTAACAATAGCTGTTAATTTTTATGTTGCCCAGTGTGTCCTCTAGTCTATACTTCTTTATTCTACTTCTATGAGCGTCAAACAATACATGAGTGTTTATTTACTCCATCGTAGTTTATTTTATTGTTTGCTTGCGACTGTCTAATCCTTAATTTCACATGTCTCATCTGCTCCTATAGCAATGCTTGAGTATCGGTTTTCGAGTTATGTCCTCCGTGAATTTCGTGAGCAATGGTAGCCACATTCTTTACTTGTCTTCTGTTGTTTAATGTTTACTGAGTCAGTCTGGGACACAACATCAGTGAATATAACAATGGATGTTCCTGTTGATGTCTCTGACGTTTCCAATTAATACAGGCAATACTATAATCATCATCAAGTGCCGTGCCGTGCCGAGACTGGCGTAGGCGTTCACAACTCTCCGCAGATCTCGGTCTTTGGTTTTCTGGATCAACTCTGCCGTTGATATTCCTTCATATTCCTCCAAATTCCTGCTCGAATTTAGGGGAAATGAACACGGAGGTTTCAGGTTTTAGACGGTGCGCTACCCAAAATTTTAACTGACCAATGTTGTCTTAATGTTACTTATCTAAATGTCTGGGAGACATAAGAAAATTAGCACGTAGTTAAGACGATGCTCTGCTAAAACAACCGAGATTAGTATACACGTGGATGTCACGTATATAAAAATGTCAAATTGATGAACACTTGTCTAAAGTAATTCACGTTAATAGTACCGTCTGCAGAGGTTGCTTTATGGCAAATGGCGTGGGGCCAGCGTGTTTACTCTAACCCTCCATTGTAGAGTAGCCCGTGTGCTTTCTCTCAATGTGGCATATATTTGACGTTGTCGTTAAAAATTTATCATGTTCATGATTGCTGCATAACGGGAATAGATGGCGCAATTGTTGTTGATGTAGTGCCATGATGAGGAGCGGCTGGTCGAGTCGCTAGGACGCCGGGTTCTCCATCAGGAATCTCGGGTTCGAATCCTCGGTAAGGTGTGGATATTTTTCTGTCGGGGGCAATAAAGAAAACCCTAACCTGCACAGTTCGCGGTGACTGCACTAGCCAAGCGGCCTTACTTCCTTAGTCTCAACCCCCCCCCCCCCTTCCCCCCTTCGCCCCTGTCCTACATCGCAAGGTGCTATAGGCAGTAGATGACAGTTGACAGTGCTATGATATCGAAGTCTTCAATCAATATGTACTATTAAAATGCATATTACTTTCTCTATTTATGTAAAATGATGCCACGATCATTTCTTTCTTTGCGAAATCCCTGATGTTCTGGTTGCTTGTAAAATGTATGTTTACATCAAAATGGACTTATGTGTATCTGATTAATAGACAGTTAGACATACACACATTTATTTATATTTTGTAAATGTTATTAATGTATGTATAAGAATGAAAGCATCTCGCAGGATGCAGCTATCACCATATGATGTGAGCCCTTACACCTTTCATCTCTCTCTCTCTCTCTCTCTCTCTCTCTCTCTCTCTCTCTCTCTCTCTCTCTCTCTCTCTCTCTCTCTCCAAATATATATATATATATATATATATATATATATATATATATATATATATATATATATATATATATATATATATATATATATATATATGTTCCATGCGACCCACTCTGAGGAAGAATTGCAATGTCTACTATCTGCATTCTCCAATGCTTGTTTTGAATTTGGTTTAACAATTAGCAAAAAGAAGACACAGATTATGTCACAAGGTGCACATGGTGTACCATCAATCTTTATTGACGACGCCGAACTAGAGATAGTAGACCATTTTACATATCTAGGATCGGTGGTAAATAGCAAATTATCCCTAGATCAGGAAATCAACATCCGGATTGGTAAGGCAGCAACAACAATGAACAGGTTAAGAAAAAGAGTCTGGGAGAACAGGAAGCTTACTGCCAAAACAAAAGTCCTTGTCTATCAAGCCTGTGTCCTTAGTACTCTTCTCTATGGCAGTGAAACCTGGACAACTTACTCACACCAAGAGAAAAATTTAAACAGCTTTCATATGCGGTGTCTGCGAAGAATTCTTGGTATTAAGTGGCAAGACAAAATCACAAATACTGAAGTATTGGAAAGATCAGGTTGTGTGACAGTTTATTCCATGCTCAGTCTTCGTAGACTTAGATGGATAGGACATCTTAGGCGGATGGATGATGGTAGAATACCAAAGGATATCTTTTTTGGTGAATTACAGATGGGTAAGAGATCTCAGGGTCGGCCTCTACTACGATACAAAGATGTGTGTAAGCGGGACATGATTGATACAGGCATTGATAATGCACATTGGGAGCAAGTCGCCGCTGAACGTGTTGCATGGAGGGCAAATATCAGAAATGGAATAAAGTCAAAGGAGAAAATTATTGCAGATAAGTCACACACCGAGCGTTTGAGACGTAAGATGGTGCATGATGGTGGAAATGACCACGTGTTCAAATGCACCCACTGTGAACGGACATTTACAGCGCAAATTGGCCTTATCAGTCACACTCGCTACCGCCATAGTTAAAAGTTATTATGCCTTTTTAAAGCACAAACTATCGTCTGTCAAGACGGCAAGGTGCCAATGTGTGTATATGTTCCTGTGTGCGCACATCTATTCATTCATTCACCACACCGGTAAGCGTGAGCGGTGACGTTTGCCCATCTTAGACGATTACCCAAATCGTAGATCAGCTCTGTGTTTTTATCCCGACCATGATATGTCGTCAAAGCATTCAGATATTTACTTTTCTCCCTTCCCCTTGTTTTCTTTCCATAAATCTTGTCAGTTGTCCCCAAGTTTTCTAGTTTATTTCTTCACATAACGTGCACATACCTAAAGCCCAAAAGGGCCGTGACATTTACACAGATATATTTATATAATAAGAATTACAGTATGACATTATGCTAGGCCATGCATACGCTTAGATACAATCAAGAGAAATATGATGTGCGCTGTGAGCGGGTCAGTGTAATGGGGTAAAATACAAATACACTTGATGAGTTGTACTAGAGGCATGATCTTTACTGACAGCTCAGCGGATAGGTCACTGGGGATATGCAGGGGATGGCTTGTTGCATCATCCGAACGCGCTCACATGTAACCTGAGACATCACACTGATCGTCCACACGATGCTTATGTTCACAAGAACACTTTGGACACCGTGTGGGGCTTATGTGGTTCCGGTTTCATTTGACATCATTAATTGATTCTCTCAGCGGACGCAGGGGTTTCCGTGGACAGATCGTTATGTCGCATGGCTTGTGCTCCCAAGGTTGTGAGTTCGAGTCTGGGTATCGTTAATCGAGTCACGATTGCAGTTTTCTTGGAGACCCCTGGGGGTCGTCTCTGGAGCAGTGGAGTTCGTGCTTTGTGTGGCACTTTCGGCAAGCCACCCTGATGACAGAGACCGAGACATAAGACATATGGGATATAAAACGATGCAGTCAAATATATGTGCGTGTGTGTCTGTGTGTCTGCGTGTGTGTGTGTGTGTGTGTCTATGTATGTGTCTGTGTGTGTATCCGTGTTCTTTTTTATTATCATGTGATGAGAAGAGGGGCATTGGACAAAATTGTGACAACTGGAAAGGTCAAGGGGAAGAGAGGCAGAGGTAAATCACGAGAAAAATATGCTTGATGGGCTGAGATGGAGGCATGTAGAAATGTTATCATCAGAGTTGATCTACAACACCAAATACCGAGATCTGTGGAGAGACATGAATGCCAGTGCCAGCTGATAGGGCACTTGATGATGATGATATATATGTTTGTGCGTGCATGTGTGTACGCGTGTGTGTATGTGAAATCATCTTTCTAGACTTCTTTCTAGACAAATTACCAGCAAATCACCATTACCCAAGAAAAGTTAATCAAGTAGCTTGCCTCCCCTAACTTTATGACCTAGAAACACATTGTGTCAGCATCCGTATTCAGTTGGCCAATTCATTTAACATGCTATTCTAAGATGTAAAATGGATCGAGTCTGACACATCCCAGCCTGGACCAGGTCTCTGCTCACAGTGACTGTGTGTGTACAACCTACTGCACCAATACTGACTTGTGCCAAAATCCTGATTAGCACGCCTCGCTGAGCATGTTTTATAAATAATATAATGAAGCGTGTGCTTAGATAAATATTCATGGAAACGAAAGCTGAGTCCAGGTGATTGGATCATTGGGACAAAAATAACATGTAGCGTAAAAAATTAATCAAATGGAACCATGCGGAGACGAATGTTCTTTTTTGTGGTTTTTATAACGAAGATTTAAAGCACGTACCTAGCACAGCATCTTCGTAATCTACAAAAAAGCCCAATTCAAATCTTGGCATTTCTTTGAGAAATGAATGGAATGTTGCTGAATGAAAATACATACATAACTGCACATGAAAACTTGGTTATAATGACACTGAAAATATGTATGTACATGACAATCGTAATAATGCTTTCAGGCTAATTAGAAAGCAGGGTCTGAATTGTAACCGGTCAAAACATGACAATTTTTCTGAAATAGTTTGAAGTGATGTTCTTTTGTGAACTGAGATTCATTGTTTTATGAATTTAATGAATGATATATAAATGCGGCTAGGATACGAAATCATATGTACATTCACAAAGCCAAATCATGGTGCCAATTCAAACCCTGTACCAAAAACTATACTTCCGAGATCAATGCATTTTACAATACTAAGAGGTAATGTGAATGAATGCCTCAGCTTGGGAATAGCCAATATCCAGCAAGTGCTATCACCATGACAATGGAGACTAGAAGATGACGGTGTAGAACCTGTGCGCTGTTCTTGTGCTTGGATGCGTATCTACCGCTTTCAGCCTCTTTGTTTCCTGCAATGGTACCTAGAACGTAAGACGTACAGTTTTCACATCTGAAAATACTAACTGTCTTTAATAGCTCTACATATATGCATTTACTCATGTGTTTATAGATAATTTAGACTCATATCTTCAAGTAAGTACAGTTTTAACATTGCGCATTAAGGAAAAGCGATATCATTACAGACTCCCAAGACTGGTTTGCATAAAATAAAAATACATTAATGCGAGACAAATTTGCCAGTTATTATTTTCTGATGAAAACATTTAGTATTTATTGGGGGTTTGTTCTAGAGCAGTGGTTCCCAACCTTTTTTCGCTCATACACCCCTTCACCACATGTTCAGAGTGTCATCCCCCCCCCCCCCGCTTTTCGTATTTCCTCCATCTACACCCCCGCCCCATTTAATAACACATGCAAGAACAAGTCTAGACGTCTGCATAAAATGCGATTTGCGGGTCTACTTACGTTATAAAACGATTTTCAGAAGAGCGAGAAGTACAGAACCGTAAAGTATGGAGGGAAAAAAATATCAAGTAATCTTGTGTAAACGCTATCTTTAAATAATTTTAATTCCCCCCCCCCCCTGGAAACCGTAAAATTCCTCCCTGGAAGGGGGGGGGGATTCCCCACCGGTTGAGAACCACTGTTCTAGAGAATAGCCTGCTTGACACAATGGGCACCTGGCATAGTACTTTGGTCTCCTATAGATCACAATAGCAGGACCCTTCCTACCTTCATTTTTCTTCTTCTTTATTTTACCTCTATATAATATACAAGCACAGTAGCACCGGCGAAGACCTAGATGTGTGGGTGCGCGCGCGCTCACGTGTGTGTGTGTGTATTAGGACTCAGTAGAATTAGAGAGGAACCATATTTAAAGACATACAAACCACACATATTCATTGTGTGGTAAGGTTTTCTCATTTTGAAATGTATCCCAAGCAAAACAATATTCAGCCTACTATGGTGATTTCCAAGTGACCAGGAATGGTGTATATGGCCAGAATTCATAGGTCCTACTGTTATTTCGTTGTTGTTTTCTATCCATACACTTCAGCTTGCTGTCATCTTGGTCGCTTGGAGTTACAGATGGCCACCATACTTTCAGACCACGGAGTTTCAAAACATAGATGCAAACGCACATCAGTATAAGTAAAACATATCACAACAGCCAGCAGTCCGATCACTTTATCCTCGTGTGTAGGAAGTTAATATATTCTCCTGTCCCGA
The DNA here is from genome assembly GCA_963921405.1 of Cepaea hortensis. Taxonomy (NCBI): domain Eukaryota; kingdom Metazoa; phylum Mollusca; class Gastropoda; order Stylommatophora; family Helicidae; genus Cepaea; species Cepaea hortensis. The sequence goes on from OY992877.1 coordinate 32,651,542, forward strand.
TCTCCTTCACAGATGATCAGATGTCAAAATATATGACGTCACTGAAGATGGCAGTAATCCTTAACACTTCTACGCATTATGTTATAGCCACCGATGTTTACTTTCGAGGCATTCGCGGTTTTAATATATTGTTTGAACATATCATCCATGTTATTGTTTATTCATTCATGGTTTAATGGTGTGTATATTCTAAATAGTTTGTTTAAAAAGAGGTACACGTTGTCATACATCAGATACTACAGTGGGTGTATGGAATGTTATATCTCGCAGATTCTAATTCAAAATATAATCAGTTGGATTAAACGGCTCCTTTTTTTTCTTTGCTTATCTTCCAGTTGTTAAGGGCTATTTTACGAGGCAAATGTCAATGCAGATGTACAGTACTAATTAAGGTGACACCTCGAACACTGAACGGCGACACCACAGTACATAATTGTAATTCCCGTGCCTTATTCTGTACCAGCAAAGCAGTGCAATTGAACAGTTTCTCTTTACATATGACCAAAGCCAGTAAAGTGTCGCCCAGTCATTCAACCCCACAGGCATTATTTTTAACATGTGGTTTTCATTTAAGTGTGTAAATTCCAGCTGTTAATGTCATTATGCAAGTGCAATATGTTAATGTGTTGTGTGTGTGTGTGTGTGTGTGTGTGTGGGTGTGTGTGTGTATGTGTGTGTGTGTGTGTGTGTGTGTGCTGGTGTGAATGTACAACCTGTGTGCTATCCGTTAATGTGAATAGGTGTGTGCTTCCTCTTCTTTTGCTGTTTATTCCACACTGGCACGGAGGCCGTCACCTAACGCACCCCAAGCAGTCCTAGCTTTTGTTATCCCATGTAGCTCTGTCCATTCCCTCCGTCTATTATTTATTTCTGTCTCAGGGTCTATCATGTGTGTGGTTATAGTTCTTCCTTTATTTCTTTTGCCCGTCTGGATTCCAGACGAAGGCCTTTCTAGTGATACTATTCTCAGGTGACCTCTATGTATGCCCTATCCAGTGGCAGCGTCTTTTATTCACCTGCTGGTTCACGTTGTCTAGTAATGTACACGAGGTCCACATTGATGATTCTGATTTCGGCATACTACTTTATATATATATATATATATATATATATATATATATATATATATATATATATATATATATATATATATATATATATATATATATATATATATATATATATATACACTATATATATATTCTGCGCAGGCATTAATTAATGAATTTGTGTACTGTATAACTATTTCTTTCAGTCGATCTCCGGATCACTGATATATACAATATACCTTTTTAAGATTGGATTTCAATGTTCTAAGTTTGGTGCCAAGTTTCACTTCCTTTGACTTACACATATATTTTAGTGCTCTGAAAGCTCCTCTTACGTTTTCATTCATACTTTGATATCTCTTTATGTTTCAGGCTTTATCTACAGTGCAACCAAAATAGGTTCATGACTCCACCTCTTGAAATTAGATTTCAACAAGGGAGATAGGACCGTTATTTGCTTATATTAATGGCATTCTCGTTTATTCTTACTCCTACGTATGTTTCCCGGCTCCGTGGCGAAGGTGTTACAGACGCAGTTCGTAATCCCCCAAACCGCGTTCGAAACACACCTGCGGGCGATTTAGTAGCAGACCACCCTGCGTAGTTTTATTTAATAAAATGGTATGGGTGTCGGTCGTTCAGAAATCAATGGCATACTACTGCAGGTAGTTTAGTTTAGTCGACGGATTAACATCACAGCACACGAGTGTAACACACAAAAGCTCCGTTCTACTCCTAACTCAAGCCTGAGTCCGGAGAATTTCAGCTCACCGCACGAACTCCGTAGCACCGGCGAGGATCCTGAAATACTTTAGGTAGATTTTTAACTCTACATTTTGCCCGGGCAGCGCCATTAGGCTACTTTTTTCGATGTCCAACTGCCAAAAGATTGTTTACGTGCGCTACAATACACATGGGCGTCCGATCTCACTACCCGGAGAACAAGGGAAATTTTGTTATTAGAAGTCCACGTAAAAAATTCCGGCCCCCCACCGATTGAACCCGGGACCTCCAGCACTCAAGACGGACACCATACATCGAGACCACTCAGCCTCCCCCCCCCCCCTCCCTCCTGAACATAAACTTGTCAAGAGCTCACAAACAATAAAAAAGATGGGGTTGACATCGACGTCCTGTAAAGCATATGCAACTAACAACTATATATGTTTAGGCTTACATTTTGGGAACTCTTGTCACGTGTAATTTATCTTGCATCTAACAACGTGGCGAGACATGAAGTCATTGTCGTCAGCAAAATAGAAATCTTCAAGTTGCTTTGTCGGAATCCATTGAATACCTTATCTGGTTGTGGTTATAGTTGGCTTCATTACCCATTCTATAGTCAGTAAAAAAATAATAATAGTGGTGACAACAGGCATCATTGTCGTACTCCTTGTGTTTAGCATGGCAGTTTCCCCCATGAAGGTAATACTATTTCATTTCTTTATATGTTAATGACTTTCTGTGGGATCCCATAGTACCGCAGCAATCTTCAAATGGATTGCTTATCAGTACTGTCAAAGTCCGTTTCATAATCCACGTCCAGTATAAAGTGTCGAATACAGTTCAACACTCTACTCTATCTTAAAGCGTAATATGAATATCTTATCAGCGTAGGATCTATTTGGTTGAAAACCTGTCTGTTCACCCCTAAGTTATTTGTCACTGGCATCACTTAGTATCTCAGAATGATTCCACTTATTGGTTCCCATGAAACATCATTATTCCGTCATAATTGTCACATTCCGGCAGTTGCAATTTTAAAGGCAGTCATGTCAGATATCCTCCACTATAGTTTGCTGGTATTCTTCTGTCTCCCAGACTCCGGTAAATTATTTGTGTAGATTTTCGGGTGAGGTACCTAAGTTGGCTTTAATAGCTTCTGTAGGGATACCATTTGGACCATAGCATCCCCATCTCTCAGTAGTGTGAAAGTTTTTCTAAATTTGTTTGTAGATGAATATATGTGTTCCTAATTTTAATGTGTCTGTCCTAGTTCTTCATTTAAATGCGTATGTGCATGTTGTTAATGTTAATGTTTATGTGTTCGTTGTTATTAGAACTGTATATGTTCTAGCTGATAATGCAAATCTATTTTTTATTAAAGTAACTAATGTTTTTTTCCCCCATGAAATGATGCGTATGCATCCATATGTATCCATATTTTATAGACTAATGGGATGGATGGGTCATTATTACACCAGCCGATTATATTTCCAAACCTTTTCCTGATATACATGTTAAGATTGGTCCATCTAGTATCCTTTATCGCTAGATAATAATACGTGCACATTTTAATCATCAAGAACTAAATGATTGTAAATCACTAGAAAATAATAGTGAATAGTATGAACCATCACGATCTGCCTGAATGTAAATTAGCAAGATAATAATGTGGAAATATTATCCTTCAGACAATATTGCAATATGTATGTTACACAGGTATGCATTTCGCATTTTGAAAAAGTCCACTTATTATTTGGATTTACCGAAGAATGAACATAACACTATTAAAATTAGCATCCTAAATTTTTCGAAAGAAGCTAATGTACAAAGCAAACTTATCGCAAAGATCAGAAAAAGGCAATCAACATTTTTTCCCCACGTTTTTAGAAGAGAAACATTGTAAAATATGGTAACAGCTGGAAACGTGACGGTGACAGAAAAGGATAAACAGAAAGGCAGCGAGAGACGATTGTTATCATCTTTGCATCATGACATACAATGATAGCACACAAATTTCTTTATTGTGTATGAGAACTGGCGCGAGAGAACAAAGCATTATGGTCACCGCTATTTTCAAGGTAGATGATGCTGATGAAATTGAAGATGATGCATTAGAGAGGCTAGCAATATAAACAAGATCACTTACACATTAAATAAGTAAACCACTAAGAAATGTGTTATTCGTTGAATTACCTACAAACAACAGTAAACATATAGACTAACTATATCGTCTTATGATTTATGCCTATTATTCACATTTTGCGAAAGGTAACGTTCTGTTAATGACACTGATGATTGTTACAAGACAAGCAAGAAATGCTATAACTGCCATGATTATCAGAGGAACGTCTAATCCCTCGTTATCATGTAGATATATCGCAGGCACATTTTTTGACAGACGGGGAAAAAAAGCACACCGCATGCAAGTTATGTGACGAAAAGCAGATTGTTATCGTATGTTTGTTTCTCCCACATACCAACTTGGACACCCCAAATAACAGGGGGCTTATCCTTCGGCATCGTTCTTTTGGTAGGTAAGGATACTATTTGTTGGAGTGACAGTAACTAGGGTGTGATGCAGTCATTATTGTTAGTAGGATTTATCTTGTGTATCACTATTACATATTGTAGAAACAGTTTTATGAAATGTTTCACGTGGAAAGTACATTCTTCGTCTTCTTCTTCTTTCCCTTTCTTTCTTCTCCTTCATTCTTCTTCTTTTTCTTCCTTTTATCATTTCTCTCCTTTTCTTTCCATTTTTCTTTCTTTCTTTTTTTTTCTTCTGTTTTCTTATTTCTCGTTCTTTTTCTTCTTCACACTTCTTTTTCTTCCTCTTCTTCTTCCTCTTCTCTTTGTTTTTCTTTTTCGTTCTTCTTCTTCCTCCTCCCCCTTCTTCTTCCTTTTTACAGTATCTTCTTGTTTTGTTCTTCTTCTTCTTGACTCTTCTTCTTCTATATTTTTTGTTTCTTCTTTTGTTTTTCCTTCCGCCTCCTCCTACTCCTCCTCCTCCCCCACCTCCCCCTCCTCCTCTTCCTTCTCCTATTCCTCCTCAATCTTCCTCTTCTTCATTTGTTTTCTTTTCCTTCTTTTTTTTTTGTTGGTCTTTTTCTTCTGTTTTCTCTTTCCTCTTCCTTCTGCTTCTCTTTCTTCTTCGTTTTCTTCTTCTTCTTCGTGTTAATGCTGTTCAATCTTCATTATTCACCAACAACAGTGTGCAAGTTTCCTCTTTTCCATTTACATGCGGCTTCTCTACTGTCGCCACCTGTTGATGGGCAGGTATGGAACCCCATTTATACGCCCCATTTATACGCCACGAGACGTATTGTGGTACTAGCACTACAACAGTGAGAGAGTGCCCGTTCATGGGCATCTTATATCGTGACCCTGTTATTCCCTCTGTCCATCGTTTACATGGTCGACCTCTTCTTCTAGTTCCGTTTGTTCTGTACATCATTGATTGTTGTGGTATAGTGTAAGTTGGTTGCCTAATTATATGGCGAAACCATTTAACTTGCTGTTATATGATTAAATCTGGCGTTGCTGTAACCCCTACTTTAATCCTGATTTCTTCATTTCTGAGTTTCTCTCTTCTTGATACATTGAGTACTCTTCTCAGGAACCTCATTTTCGTTGTTGTAATTATTCTTGTTTACTTTTCTGTCATTATCTAGATTATGCACTGGTAGCATAGAGTTGGTAAGAAGAGATTTTGCACTGGTAGCATAGAGTTGGTAAGAAGATTGTCTTGTAGGCTACTTAGTATATATTGTTATTTGTTTGTTCTTTAGTTGGTTAATCATCAATCCTTCTAATGTAATGCCGCATTTTGATTTATATTTTTAATTGTTAATAATACAAATAGCATTGCTGTTGATCTTGCCCTTCAATAATACACGTAATATTGCTTTCCTGTAGTAATCTTTTTCATTGCGTTTCTAATAATAATTCTAAGTAATTTTAAAAGAAAGGAGAGACAATAATTTGTATGTATTTGATGCTTATTGTTAGTCTTGAATGGACCATGGTCTTTACAGATGGTAATACACCCATCCATCCATCATGTGCCATGGTGGTAAGCGTGGGTGGTCATGATTCGCCATTTCACTCGATCACCGACGTCGTGGATCAGCTCAGTGTTCTTGTCTCGACCATGTCACGTGGTCAAGCCATCCAGGTAGTTACTTCTCTGTCTTCATCTTGTTCTCTTCCCCGTAATCTTGCCAGTTGTCAGCAAGTTCTCCAATTTATTTCTTCGCATACCATGTCCAAAAATGTGACTGTCTACGTCTAATCTCTCTATCAGTTTAAGATTTTCATTTGTTTCTTGTAGGACTTGGTAATTGTTTTTTTTTCTGTCTGTCCATGGTATTCTTTGCATTATCCTTAGAAACCACATTTTCACAGCTATCAGATGTTTGTTTTTTTCAGTTTGACTGTCCACGCTTCACATCCATACATAATTACAGGCTCTATGTAGCACATCAATACTCAACAGCATATCTGTGTTGTGCTGCTCTCATTATTCGCACATTTGTCTTCATTGCTAGATCTGGGCATATATGTGTTATAACTAGTTTCCTTTGTGTACTCTTTTCGTTTCCAGTAGTTTGGTTTCTAGTACTCTCTTTTTAGTGTTTTAGTGTCTTACGATGTTACCAAACTATGAAAGATTTCGTTTTTTGTATAACTTTAAAATATCATTGTTAGGTCTCTCTAACAGACAATCTCATTCGGTATTGATCTAGTCATCTAAATACTGCATTTTGAAAACACAATATTTTACTCATGATTATGTATAGCCTATTAATTTCTGCTTGGTTTTATATATATAAAGAGTATCAAGATTGTATGCATAGAATTAAAGCCTTCACAAGACTTTGGCTACACTGTTCTTGCAACCAGTACGTAAACATCTGACTATTCAGTTGGGCTGCTAATTATTCAGTAGGGTATTTTGATGCACCTGCTAACAATCTCGTAGTTTTCGAACACTTATCTAACAACCATTTCTTTACCTCTTTTCACGTTGAAGGAGTCCGCTGAAAAGAAAAAAACAAACATATGTATAAATATGTCAAACACTATATGTGGACTGTTAAATGATAGCTTGATTATGTGTGTCTAAATGTGTCCGTCTGGGTATATGAGTATGTGTGTATTGAAATACATTATAAATATATGAGGTATTCCTGTTCAATGAAGACACATTTATATCTATGTAAAAAATGACGCAAAAACACACATAGTCCAGAGGCAGGGATCTGCTGTAACTATGTGAAGTGTTCGGACCATCACAGTTTTGTAGGCCTGAGTGAAGGGAGGAATAGGTGGTCAGTTTCTCCCTCCCGTAGCGAACGTCTAGAGCTGGCATGAACTCTTGTACCACCGCGCTCAAGCCATTGTCAGCATAATGACCTTACTGAAAAACACATACGCGCGCCCGTGTGTGTGTGTGTGTGTGTGTGTGTGTGTGTGTGTGTGTGTGTGTGTGTGTGTAAAAGAAGCGTTTCATTTGAAATCCGTTCGTGCCGCACAGCGCTTAATTGCGTACGTTGAACATGATCATGTCATAGTCATGTCATAAGTACTGACCAATGAATAAAAGAGCACGTGCTTATTGTCCCATGATTCATAAGTTCTGTTTCTGACCGTTGAAAAACTGGCCTTGTTTATTCAAAATCCGTCCAAAGAAGCTCAAAGAGCAGTGATTCAGTTTCTTTCATTTGAAAGATGTCGACCAGTGGAAATTCATCGAGGAATACAGGCAGCGTACGGTAACTAATGTGTGTCGAAGACAACAGTGACAGACTGGGCACGAATGTTTCGGAAAGGACGTCAGTTCACGAGAGTTCTTAGACGGCCGAGTCAAGCGCATATTGTTACAACAGAAAACACCATCGCCAAAATTGCTGCAGCAGTACAGATGAACCGTTATCGAAGCGAAAGAATTTGATGTGTCAATTGGGACAATTCAAAAGGTTGTTCGTAAGAAACTGCAATAGCGGAAGGTGTGTTTACAGTGGGTACCACGGATGTTGACCGACCACCAAAATGAGGAACGCATGGGATGCTGTTTGAACCACTTGCTGCGTTACAGAGTGGAGGGTGATACATTTCTCTTCCGCATAGCAGCAGGCGATGAATAACGGTGTCACCACTTTGAGCCGAGCAGTAAAAGAGAGAGCATGCAATGGAAGCATACTGGATTACCAAAAGCCAAAAAATTCAAGTTACAGGTTTCCGCTGGTGAGGTTATGCTAAGCGCATTTTTTGACCATGAAGTGCAAATGTTGGCCGACTTTAAAAAACGTGGTGTCAACATCAACTCTACTCACTACTTGCAAACACTAGACAAGCTGCAAAACGACATCAAGAAGAAACGACCCGGCATGCTTTCTCGCGGTGTGAGTTATTTGCACGATAATGCTCGTCCGCATGTCGCAAAGATTGCGCAGGAAGGATTAGCAAGGAAGAAGTGGGAAATTCTGCAACATCCAACCTATAGTCCTGATTTGTCACCTTTTGATTGTCATTTGTTCGGACCTCTTTAAAAAAAAAGCTCTCTAGGGGCAACGATTTCACACAGATGCAGACGTAATAAACGCGGTAGACACTTGGTTCAGTGAGCAACCGCAACCCGTTTGTTTTTTTCTTTGCGGACGGCAATCGCAGCCTACCTAAGCAATGGGATTCTTGCCCGAATGCCTACAGCGACTTCTGACCAACCCATGGTGCACAATTCATTCAAAATCAATGTTTTGTTTAATTCTACCACACCTGTTAATGTTTTTTTCATACTTTTGAAATAATGCCATTGGAACGGGTTTCAAATGACCATCCCTAATATATACACGCCATGTGCATGTATATGTGCAAGTGTGTGAATGTGAGTATGTGTGACAAATACTGCTGACACACATAAACCAACTGTGCATATACATATTATACATATACCGGATATGTTTTTTTACATGGAATAAATATGCAGGTTTAATTTCGCATGGTTGGTCATATGTAATTGTCTGTGAATGTCTGTATATGTAACAGAAGCAACTGTGAAACATACATCTAATGGTTATTGAAATATGGCGCCATGTACTTAAACACAACTTGTTTAAATGTCACCAATTTGACACACTAGTGTACACGATTAGGTTGCCTTTGGCTGTGGTTACTGAATTGCACACGGATATCCATATGAGTGATCCAGTCTCCTTCCACACAACACACAGGGAGAATCACAGCACAGTGCTAGAATGCCATCATCATCATTATCAAGAGCCATGCCAGCCGGCGTAGGCGTTCATGTCTCTCCACAAATATCAGTCTTGGTGTACAGATCAACTCTGCTGATATTCATCCATACCACAGTCTCAGTCCATCTAGCATCATTTCTCTTAGCCTGCTTCTGCAACTCTACCCTTGATCTTTCCAATTGTCACAACTTTATCCAATGCCTATCTTATCATCACATGCAAGGAAACATGTTTGTCTTTTCCTGATTGTTGTATATAATGTTCTAGTTTCATAAACCTCATTCAGGTAATCGTTGTTAGTTACTCTGGCAGTTCTAGGAATTCGCAACATTCGTCTGAGGAATCTCATCTAGAAAGCTACAGCACAATATAAAGTAACATAATAATAATAATAATAATAATAAGATAATATAAATAATAATAATAATAATAATAATAATAATAATAATAATAATAATAATAATAATAATAATAATAATGCACCCTTTCCGCACCTTGGGTCATAGTGCTTAGCCCATATCTTATAGACCAATCGGTGATAGGTGGGTCATGTTACACACACACACATCTCCATCACACGCACACAGACATATATATATGTATGCATCCGCGAACTCACAAACGCATGCATTTTTTTTTTTTAATTTGGAAAATCGAATTGAACCTTAGCCAACAAATGACCAACTTGGCCCAGTTGCAATATTGCACATAAGATATTAAAGTGTCACGATATTAACAGACACATTCTAGCAGGTTGCCGGAGCACTTGTGGACGTTTCTGGAGTGTAATGATGATCTGAACTAAACAGAAAATAGCTGAGACCGCTTTCTGATATTGTACAGACGAGAGAGAGAGAGAGTGTGTGTGTGTGTGTGTGTGTGTGTGTGTGTGTGTGTGTGTGTGTGAGTGTGTGTGTGTATGTGTGTTTATATATGTGTTACAGAGACTAAGTGAGGAGAGAGATAGAGGGGGGGGGGGGGGGGATAATGAGAAACACACAACGAACGAACGAACTTTATTTTCAAAGGGATAAGACCTGGGCAAGCAGGCCCGTCTGACATTCTGCCCTTCTTTTTTCGCTGCTTTCATACATTATTTCATACATAAATCACCAATCATAGACAACAATGACAACAACAGAAACAATATGCAATAAAAAGCATGGAAAGTATGCAATAATCAATAACTTAATCACATAGGACACACACACACACACACACAGAATGGAGAGAGAGGGGGAGACAGAGAACGAACTAACGAAGTTCATTGTATTAGAGAGAGAGAGAGAGAGAGAGAGAGAGAGAGAGAGAGAGAACTTCATTTTATTAGAAAGAGAGAGAGAGAGAGAGAGAGAGAGAGAGAGAGAGAGAGACGAACTTCATTTTATTAGAAAGAGAAAGAAAGAGAGAGAGAGAGAGAGAGAGAGAGAGAGAGAGAGAGAGAGAGAGAGAGAGAGAGAACGAAGTTCATTTTATTAGAGAGAGAGAACGAACGAACGAACGAAGTTTATTTTATTAGAGAAAGGGAGGGAGAGAGAGAGAGAGAGAAGAGTAGGAGAGAGAAGAGAGAGAGAGAAGAGAGAGAGAAGAGAGAGAGAGAAGAGAGAGAGAAGAGAGAGATAGATAGATAGATAGAGAGAGAGAGAGAGAGAGAGAGAGAGAGAGAGAGAGAGAGAGAGAGAGAGAGAGAGAGAGAGAGATGAGTAACGACTTATGTTCCATAAAAAACTTGCTATATAGAATACTATGCCACACCTACAGAGTCCCTTCTTCGCGCCCAAACGGAACTCAATGGGTAATGTAATCAGTATCACACAAGCCATTTTATGTGGTAAGATCGATCAGGCAGCTAGAAAACCATACACTGAGATTGATTGACAGCGGCAGACTCAATGTCACCTACTATCGGGTCATCATAACATGGTCGTTACTGAGTTGAATGAAGCCAACCTCAGGTATGAAGATGCGGATAGCAGCGATGATAAATGCTTGGAGGTGTTTACTGCGTACACAAGTCAACAGATAAAACCACGCAGTATATGATTCACAGTCGATATTGCTTGAACTTCAAAAGAAGCAGATTTGGCGTGATTGGGAACCACGCATAGCTGTTTTTCTCCTCCTTCTCCTCCTCCTCCTCATCATCATCATCATCATCATCCAGTGCATTTTTGGCTTGCGTGGGCGATCATGCTTCTTCACAAATTGCTTTTTCCGACTGCATGGATCAATCTGTGTGTTGGGTCCCTTCCATGACATAATACAAGAATGACAATATAGTTGTTACGCTGTCTTCCTCTATCTCTCATTCCACAGATATGTCCCGTTGTCACAACTTGTTCCCTTTTTTTGTCTTCTCATAATGTGGCCAGACAATGATGACTTCTTCTTTCTGATGTTTGTGATAAGTTGTCTTTGCGACTTACCTTCCCTAAAAATGTCCAGATTGCTAATTTAGGGTGTTATATTAATTGTAAGCATTCTTCTATTAACCAGCATCTCTAAGTCTGTCAGGGATTCTTTGTGTTCCTCTATATTTTTTTTTAATGTTGCATATCCCTTACAGGACGTTGCAGTCAACATCAGCATTTTTCAGCTGCTGTTGATATACTAGGCAAGATTACGCTCAGTAGTTTGCCATTGCTTTCTGAGCGATCGGCTCACATACCCCCGTAAGTTACCAGCGCGGCTCGTACCGCTGCCGGTTCGGGCGCAGCTGCGTTACTCACGAACATATACGGGGTTACGGCAAGCGCCGTAAACACCTTCGCCGGGGAGACAGCTCCTCTGTTACGGGGACTTAGATGGGTATTTTGTCCGAGTCATGCTTTAAACAAAAGTTTCAAAAAACAAAAAATATGTTAGTCGCATATCCATTACAGGACGACGCAGTCAAACCCTGCATTTTTAAATGCGTTTGATTTCTTGGCAATTTTCTGTTCAGTAGTTTGCAATTGACCTCTTAACGACCGGGAATCATAACATTGTATGAAAACCAACGCAAGGCTGTCTGCTTTCCAATCGCTAGCAGCTGTGCTTCGAACGCTGCATGCGGGATTTCGAAATGCGTTCAAAATATGTTGGCCATTGCAGTGGCGTACAATAAAGTACAATCGTGCATCGGGCGAACACTGCAAGACATATGTGTGTACAGACCTCAGGCAAACATTGCAGGACATATGTGTGTACAGACATCTGGCAAACATTGCTAGACATATGTGTGTACAGACATCGGGCAAACATTGCTAGACATATGTGCGTACAGACATAGGGCAAACATTGCTAGACATGTGTGTACAGACATGGGGCAAACATTGCTAGACATATGTGTGTACAGACATCGGGCAAACATTGCTAGACATATTTGTGTACAGACATCGGGCAAACATTGCTAGACATATGTGTGTACAGACATCAGTCAAACACTGCTAGACATATGTGTGTACAGACATCAGGCAAACACTGCTAGACATATGTGTGTACAGACATCAGGAAAACATTACAGACCGCTCGTCGGGTGGCTGGGTCATTATCTCCCCGGCAGTCTTTACTTTTTGTAACATACTTGGTACCATTTAGCCGAGGTCGGTCGGTCGGTCGGTCGGTCGGTCGGTCGGTCGGTCGGTCGGTCGGTCGGTCGGTCGGTCGGTCGGTCGGTCGGTCGGTCGGTCGGTCGGTCGGTCGGTCGGTCGGTCGGTCGGTCGGTCGGTCGGTCGGTCGGTCGGTCGGTCGGTCGGTCGGTCGGTCGGTCGGTCGGTCGGTCGGTCGGTCGGTCGGTCGGTCGGTCGGTCGGTCGGTCGGTCGGTCGGTCGGTCGGTCGGTCGGTCGGTCGGTCGGTCGGTCGGTCGGTCGGTCGGTCGGTCGGTCGGTCGGTCGGTCGGTCGGTCGGTCGGTCGGTCGGTCGGTCGGTCGGTCGGTCGGTCGGTCGGTCGGTCGGTCGGTCGGTCGGTCGGTCGGTCGGTCGGTCGGTCGGTCGGTCGGTCGGTCGGTCGGTCGGTCGGTCGGTCGGTCGGTCGGTCGGTCGGTCGGTCGGTCGGTCGGTCGGTCGGTCGGTCGGTCGGTCGGTCGGTCGGTCGGTCGGTCGGTCGGTCGGTCGGTCGGTCGGTCGGTCGGTCGGTCGGTCGGTCGGTCGGTCGGTCGGTCGGTCGGTCGGTCGGTCGGTCGGTCGGTCGGTCGGTCGGTCGGTCGGTCGGTCGGTCGGTCGGTCGGTCGGTCGGTCGGTCGGTCGGTCGGTCGGTCGGTCGGTCGGTCGGTCGGTCGGTCGGTCGGTCGGTCGGTCGGCCGGCCGGCCGGCCGGCCGGCCGGCCGGTCTGTCTGTCTGTCTGTCTGTCTGTCTGTCTGTCTGTCTGTCTGTCTGTCTGTCTGTCTGTCTGTCTAGCTAAAATGTTACTATTATACTCCAAATTTAATATAACTTAATTTAATGTCTTGCTGCTTCGTCTCATGATAGAGACACGAAGGAGAAATGACCTAGATGTATGGTATTCACATAACGAACATCGTGAGTGCGTGCATGCAGAGTTCAGGAACAACACAACAGCAGCACTAGAAAAACGGCAAAAATATTGGCAACCGAAGTACATCAATTTCGTTAGCAGGCCCATCTCGCTCTGAACTAGTGGTCGGCGTGAGAGAATGTTGCATTATTAGTTACGCAGCAGTTATTTTTGGCTCTGTTATGTCATTCTTCAAAGGACAGAAGTAAACAAAGACATGATATGTGTTTATCTAGCTGCGTAATCTGTCCATCTAATAATCAACACGTATACATCCACCATCAACACGTATACATCCACCATCAACACGTATACATCCACTATTTCTATCTAACTGCTTACTTTACAACCCAACTAAGTATCAGTCTTTTTGATTACCTGTCTGTCTGTCTGTCTGTCTGCCTGCCTGCCTGCCTGCCTGCCTGCCTGCCCGCCCGCCCATCTATCTATCTATCTATCTATCTATCTATCTATCTATTGATATGTCTGTCTGTCTGTCTGTCTGTCTGTCTGTCTGTCTTGTCTGTCTGTCTGTCTGTCTAGCTAAAATGTTACTATTATACTCCAAATTTAATATAACTTAATTTAATGTCTTGCTGCTTCGTCTCATGATAGAGACACGAAGGAGAAGTGACCTAGATGTATGGTATTCACATAACGAACATCGTGAGTGCGTGCATGCAGAGTTCAGGAACAACACAACAGCAGCACTAGAAAAACGGCAAAAATATTGGCAACCGAAGTACATCAATTTCGTTAGCAGACCCATCTCGCTCTGAACTAGTGGTCGGCGTGAGAGAATGTTGCATTATTAGTTACGCAGCAGTTATTTTTGGCTCTGTTATGTCATTCTTCAAAGGACAGAAGTAAACAAAGACATGATATGTGTTTATCTAGCTGCGTAATCTGTCCATCTAATAATCAACACGTATACATCCACCATTTCTATCTACCTGCTTACTTTACAACCCAACTAGGTATCAGTCGTTTTGATTACCTGTCTGTCTGTCTGTCTGCCCGCCCGCCCGCCTGCCCGCCCATCTATCTATCTATCTATCTATCTATCTATCTATCTATCTATCTATCTATCTATCTATCTATCTATCTATCTATCTATCTATCTATCTATCTATCTATCTATCTGTCTGTCTGTCTGTCTGTCTGTCTGTCTATTGATATGTCTGTCTGTCTGTCTGTCTGGGAGGAAATAAAGAAGAAGGGCAGAAAGTCAGACGAGTCTGCGTGCCCAATTCTTAACTCTTTGAAAATACAGTTTTTTCGTTCGTTCGTTCTTTCAATCTGTGTGTGTGTGTGTGCGTGTTTGCGTGTGTATGTGTGTGTGCGTGCGTGCGTGCGTGCGTGTGTGTGTGTGTGTGTGTGATATATATATATATATTGTTCAGTCTTTCGGCACTCCTTATTTTCCTCCGTTTCAAAATTATGTCTAGTTTCTGTTAACCTTTGGTATGTTTTATTTTTAAATTCAAATATTGATAACATCTACTGCTATACTGGTCTACACTAGGATATATATATATATATATATATATATATATATATATATATATATATATATATATATATGTATATATACATACATATATATATATATATATATATATATATATATATATATATATATATATATATATATATATATATATATATATATATATATGTCTGACCCAGACACTTTTATATCTCGGGGAAAATTGAAGTCAAATAAATAAATAAGAAGTGTATTCATTCCTTGAATGATCGGCTTAACGGTGCTGTGTTTCAGAATATCCCCAATCCGTTTCTCTAGAGTCCATCGCACGCAAATTCTTCTCTGACGATAGAGAAACCAAATCACATCTACATATTTAGCAGCATTTCTCAGTAAAGGCTTAATGCTTGTGTCATTACTAACTGTTCCTTAGGTTATGGCCAACCAGAATGACGATGTTTTGCGAAATGCTTCTTTGATCCCTATGTGAACAATTGCATGCAGTAGTGGCAAACCGCATTTACCACGGGTATAGCAACGGGAGCCCATTTGAGTCACTGAATATATAATATTTAGCCATTACTGTTGAATATGCCATGTGGATCTTCCATAACTTTACGATGCGTAATGCATATGTTTTCTATTGAAGCTAAACGTAGTACTAGCGGCTTTCACGATTATTATTGCAAACATGGGATATCCAGATGTCAGAGTTGTTGATGATGTGGTTATAAAGCAGGCTGCCGGCTTGATGTGGCAATGGAGCAAGTGTTCTGGGAAATAGCAGGTGTTCAATCAGAGGATTTTCAAACTGTTAGGTCAGGAATTGTGATAATCGGTGGTACTAATCGATATGATCACATTTTCTTTCTTTCTATTTTTCTAGCTTGTTTTCTGCTTAATCTATTTCATGTCCTTCTTCTTTTCTTTCTCTCTTTATTTCTATCTATCTGTCTTTTCTTCTTTCTTGGTCAAGCCGTCTGACTCGGGCTTCAAAGTTTGAGGGTTCGATTTCGGGCAGCGTGCTTCGGTTAACGAATGCATTATTTCGGAGACTCCTGGGGGTCATCGCTGGAGCTACGGAGTTCGTGCTTCCGCGCAGCGGAAAGAGACTGAGCCAAATGGGATAAAAACCAGGTGTAATGAAGTCGACCCTGTCGATTTCTATGCGGCTTTTTTTCCCTTCTTTTTATTTCAGTTTAATTTTCCTTGTATATATGTGTTATTCTGTCTCTCAGTCTGTCTGTCAAGCTATCTTCCTTCTTGTCTTTTCTTGTTGATATATTTGCGTCTTTTCTTTTTCTATTATATGTTTCTTTCTTTTTGTAATTTTATTTTATTGAATAGCAAGAAACAAAGACCGTGGGAAAGGGGGGGGGGGGGTAAGGTGAAGAGTTTGAAAAATGGATGGAGGATATTGAATTAGATGAGATGGAGAACGATGAGACAAAGACGAAGTAGAAAATAAGGAAGAGATGAGCTAGGGGACATAGAAAAAATTTAAATCACAACGAAGAACAAGATGATGAAGGGGAGGGGAGAAGAGAGAGAGAGAGAGAGAGAGAGAGAGAGAGAGAGAGAGAGAGAGAGAGAGAGAGAGAGAGAGAGAGAAGAAGAAGAAGAAGAAGAAGAAGAAGAAGAAGAAGAAGAAGAAGAAGAAGAAGAAGAAGAAGAAGAAGAAGAAGAAGAAGAAGAAGAAGAAGAAGAAGAAGAAGAAGAAGGAGAAGGAGAAGGAGAAGAAGAAGAAGAAGAAGAAGAAGAAGAAGAAGAAGAAGAAGAAGAAGAAGAAGAAGAAGAAGAAGAAGAAGAAGAAGAAGAAGAAGAAGGTCAACACCAACAACAGCATCATCAAATAGTAGTAGTATTACTATTGTATCACTATATAATGCTATATATGTTTGGTATACAACATTAATTGAATACACATATCAAAATCACGTTACAGAACAAGACAGAGAAAAGATGTTACGCAATGTAATTACGCTTCGGTTTCTTATTTTGGCCAGTCAACACTCTAGTCATTTTAAGCTCATCACCACCAGCTGTTTCGCCACGAATCTATACCCTGACAACCTCATAACATCTTCCGGAAATCCCAATCAATAATAATAATAATAATAATAATAATAATAATAATAATAATAATAATAATAATAATAATAATAATAATAATAATAAATCTATTTAAGTATCTCACTGGAAGAGACCATCTTATTATGTTCATAATACATCTCAGATATTGGACCCGCGCTCCCAAAAAGTCGGCTTGACAGCTGGTTTCCCAGGGAACAAGAGATATTCTGCATAGATTCTGTTACAAACTTCATATGGATCTATTGATTGAGCACATCTTGCTGGGCTGTTGGACATTTTAAAAAAAAACGCAGTTCTAAAACACTCCATCTGGTTCTAGAGTTGCAATAATCATGGGAAACGCTTACAAGGACTAGAGTGCATCGGCCGATTATGGACGTTTATCCATTTTTACTTTATTTAATTAAAACGTAATTATCATCTTTAAGTTATAATAACAACCAGCAGTAACACGATGAATGAAAGAATGGACGTCAGGATAATGTGATTTTCATGTGAGATTGTATAATTGATGTTTAAATACAAAAATTCATAGACCAAAGAAGCATTTCAGAATTACAGGGGATGTCCATACACATTATAATTCTACTTCTACACACAACAGACCCGGCAGCGTAGCCGCTAGACGCTTTCCAACGGGGCTTTTGGTCAGGGGTTTATCCCATGGCGGTAAATTTGAATATTTTAAAAATTAACCTAGGCTGCCAGATCAACCTAGTCTAAAACAGTTATCGGGAATGTTTTGGGAAGTTAGGACGACGGTTTGATAGTAACCAGATCCCCCACCAAGTGTCGATTTATCTATAAAAAATAACTACCTACCACCAAGGTCTACACGGCCTCGGGTTTAACGTCTTTCTCCGTAATCCCGTATATCCACGTGAGGAACGTAACCTGCGCGAGAATCAGTAACGGTTCTCGCCGCGTTGGTAACTTACGGAGTATTTGAGCCGGTCGCTCAGAAAGCAATGGCAAACTACTGAACGTAATCTTGCCAAGAAATCAACAATCAGCTGAAACATGCTGATGTTGACAGCCATGTCCTGTAAAGGATAAGCGGGGAAAAAATATGACCAAGAAGTGAACTAGTACATACACTAGGCGTTTAGTAATTCGAATATAATTCCCGAAAGACGAAGGTTAGGACTTTAAGACAATCGTAGTTCTACATGACTTGCAATTTAAGAGTAAGAACATATAGCTAATGATTCTAGTTATGTGCGTTATACGTCATGGGACATGTGTTTGAGTCAAAGTACGTTTCGGAGTTTAAATAAGTCTGCACAGAAACATTAACTGGCGACTGCTTAGGCCAGTGGTTCTCAACCGGTGGGGAATTCCCCCCAGGGGGAAGGGGGAATTTTAGGGTTTCCGGGGGTGGGGGGGGGGGAATTAAGATTATTTCAAGATCGCGTTAATACAAGAACGGATTACTTGATATTGTTTTTCCCTTCATACTGTACGGTTCTGTACGTCTCACCCTTCTAAAATTCAATTTATAAGGTAAGTAGACCCACAAATCATGTTTTATGTTGGCGTCTAGACTTGTTTTAGTATGTGCTATTAAATTTAGCTTCCATTATTACGCATATTGTATAGGGGCGGGGCGGGATTTTTAGGTAGGAAATACGAAAGAGGGGAATGACGTTCTGAAAATATGGTGAAGGGGAGCACGGGCCAAAACAGGTTGATGCCTTGACGTAACTCCAGTAATACTCAACATGAAATCTACCATCAAAGGCTTCTTCAAACTCGTTAACTGAGAACAAGAAAATTCTCACCTGAACTTCGGGAAAATGTGAAAGAAACTGACGCAATCCAGCGAACGTTTACACACATTTAATTACGCGCTGAATAATAATAGGCTTTAGCTCTTCTAGACTATAAACTGCCCTTAACGCAGGGTCGGCGTCTATCTAATGTCTACGAATAACCTCCCTATTCTATCCTATTCACCTTGAAGCTTAGTTATCTATTTCACAGTTCCGAATTCAGAATTCGCCTAGGTTTTGTGCTCCCGGTACTTCCATTGATTGCTTCCTTGTCAATAAATTCCTCCTCCTGTTGTTTACTTGCCGATCCTCGTAATCATCACATCCAGATCTTCACTTGTCATGGGCTCTAGAAAAACACAACCGTTTTGTAGCACAGCCTCACAACGTCTGACTCTTTGTTGTCCTATGACGTCTCGTGTCTCCCTTGGTTTTTCCTGTATATCGTCCACTTTGGTGCATCCTTTTGGAAAATCCCTTTCTTCTTGTCCTTGCATCTTCTTCTGGCGTGCCTGTCATATGGCATTATGCCCCCTCCCATACAAAAAAAATTATAGCATCATGTTTTCTTTATATCTATATGTATATACATGAAGTTATGCTCCATAGCCTTACTCATAGCCAACATAAGTTATAAAAATTGCTGAATAGACCTTATGGATCCCGTTACCAACCCTTAAAAAAAAAATTATATGACGGGCACGCCCACCTGTCCAAACCCCCGTTGGACGTCGTGTGGCCGACAAATGGGGAGGTCGGTCCAACTAATTTACATTAGTCCCTACCTTGTCCAAATGGACAAGTGTCCTCACTCTAGGTAATACCCGGAGTTGCGGACGAGGGTAGTAATGGGGTTCCACGCAATCCATATCAGTTGCTGTTGAATGTTGTCGCTGATCATGCATATTTGATTGTTTTTCATCAATTGTCTGTAGGTAAGGTAGACGCCTTCGCTTTTCTTCATGCACCTTGCTTTAGCGATATTTCATTATCATCAAGTGTGGATATTCCAGAAACCATTGATCCGTTCAATTATTAACTGTTATTAAGTAATGAACCAATGATCACAAATATAACTATTCTAATATACTACCAATTAATATAACCCAGTTACTTATTTAACTAACTAATTAATATAACATAATTAACTATTTTTAATAACCAATTAGTAATTAACTATTTAACAACCGTAATTATTTCAATGTAATAACTAACTAATGAAATTCATTCCGTTAATGACAATTACACAATTTCTCATATAAGTTAAATTTACGAAAGTTCAATGTCAGTTCACACAATTATCATGTTCTACAATTATCGATTAAATTGTTCAGTTCAAACATGTCTTTGTGAATAACACACTAAAACCACAAATCTTCACTGACGAACAATACTTAATGTCAGCAATGTTTTGCACATGACGTATGAGCACGACGTTATAAGTTCCCATCAAGTGTGCAGAAATTCGTTATAGCAATCCAAGTTATTTCATCAATTCATGATGACTCTGCCAACAATGAAAAATCAACAAACTATGTATCCCTTTGACTAATTATCTATTTATAATAATAATAATTATACAATTGATGATTGTTATATACATTGATATTCAATTAGGTGCTATCTGAACATATATGTATTAAATTTCCTAACACTCTATGAATAACACAGAAAAACATAATTATAAGAGAAAAACTTGTGAAGCAGATCTATCTATTTATAGTCGACTAAGAATATCCCATAGAATATGATTGACTATAATCTTGCAGATCTTCAATCTAGCTATAGACTTGTGAAGAATCAAACATTTAAAAGATTCAAGACTTTTTAAGAAAATAACTCAGAAATATAATATAATATTCTGATTTATCAAGAATAAATATTTATACCAACTAATATTTCTAGAAATTATTAATGTTCTCTGATAAAGATATAGCTAACAACACTTGTTTGCAGAATATAGAAGAACTGAAATATTTTCACACAACTAAGTGTAGAGATGTGGATAGTGTGAACACTTTGGAAAAGTATAGGTTTATATCAGTGACACCTGGCATAACTAAGAAATAAGACCTAAGACCCTAATGTGTCTGTAGTGTATTATGTGTTGATATAAACCTAACACTTTCATCCCATTTTATTTTTCTTTAATCTTTTCTTTTTCTTTTATTCTTCCTTTCATTCTATTGCTTTCTCTCTTTATTTGATTCAAACCTGAAAAATCTCTCTTCTGCACTCATGCCAATATTTGTACTTTGTAACTTTGTTGATTGGAACAATGTTTTAAATTTCACTCTTGTGTATGATATGTAATGCATACGCTGCAATGAGGTATGTTTGGCAAATTTGTACCAGAAGTAAGGTAAGTAACCAAAGTAAGCAAAAACAAGTGTTGTTTGTTTTCTGTAATATTCTTTGCATTTAACTCTTAACTTCGTAACGTACAGTTTTAATTGTATGTTAAAGTTTATTACCTTTGTTTTGACTTGCACACAAGTGTTTGTGGTGTATTTGTTGGCGTCTGTTAACCAATTTATAAGTTTCTTTCTGGTTTGTGTATATCTTTTCTTGACTTGTGAGTAGATAGTTGTAATGCCGCAAGTAATATATTTCTTTGATTGTGCGTATATGTTAGTGACATACTGTTTAACTTTAGCGTGCATGTGTGTGATACACTTAATGACTTTGTATGTACGTTTGTGACACACTTCTTGACTTCTGTGCGTATGTATGTAATACATTTCTTGCCTTTTGTGTGTATATTTGTGCTACACTTCTTTATTTGTGTGTGCATGTTTATGATATGCCTTTTTGTTCGTATGAACCCGTTTATATAATGTTTCTTGAGCTGTGCGTATATGTGTGCACTGGTATAATTAACATATATCTTTGTTCGAACGTAACTGTCCGTGGCGACACATTCAACCCGTGATAAGGTTGACTTTGCCAAAGTTATAAACTGAGCAATAATTATTGTTATCAAATCCCATTGCGGTTGTTTAGGCAGGATTTTAGTAGGCTGTCTCTGTTGTTTGTACTGAGTGCGAGAGAACTTTGTTCTCTTTTTGGGATGTTTTAGAAAAATTTCATTTAAAGACATGTAATCACGCTTGACTTGTTTTTGATCCTTAGTTATACTTATCGAAGAAGAATTTATTTCTTCGTGTTTGGGTTCATCCATATTGTGACTTTCTTGGTGTTCACAATTATTTGCTGTTGTGTTATCACTCTGTTGTGTTACATCGTGTTCGTCAACAGTTGATGTACCCTGTTCTACTCGCGTATTTTCTTCTTCTTTCGTCATGTGAACTTGGGTACCTGTGAGTGTCTCGTCATTATTGTGTTTGATGGACACTTTCTGAACGAAATCTTTGGCATTCGGGATATTACCAACTATTACTCCAGCACCAGGGTTTAGTAATACTGCTGCACATACTTTACCTTCGTAATATGGGCAATCAATCATGACCAATGCGGTCTTGTATGTTTCTATGGTACCCCCGAATGTTCTACAACCAATAATATTACCTGTGTAATCACTTTCTTTTATTAGCTTGTGATCGACACCCACAATAGCTGAAGAAGTATCCCTAATACAGGTCGTTGATATTCCATTGACCCATGCTTGTTGAGTAGGAAGGGTGTCTTCTATGTCTTCATCGTCATTGATGATGAACATTGTGTTAGCTTCATATATTTGTAGTTGTTTCCTTCTTTTCTCCTCTAACAACTTTTCTAATCTTTCAGCTCCTCGTTTTGCATAATTCCTAAGGTGTGCTCCAGTTAAACCACCCTTCTTACCTATGTCCATGAAATTTTGAATTATCGACATGTTGTCTTACTTAAATTATCAGTACTCTAGCTGAAATAAGATAGAGGAATGCAAAGGACTCGACGATATTCAAGCGTGTAGAAAATACAGTATACAATATGGACACATAGAAATGTTGAAGAAAATATTCAAAATTTAAACTCAACAACAATGTAAACTCGAACAAAAAGAAATTCGGCAACTTATTGCTATAACAATTTCCTAACTGTTACTTTAGGTAAACAACAGAAAATAGTATTAAAATATATTCAATATAAAGAATATATAACACTAGACAGTTAACAACGACGCGTGACGTGTGACGTAAACATATATGTCCATTCATAAAAGACAGAAAAAAAATTATTATTGACTAACGATCCTCAGTTAAGCAACATATAACACTACTATAACACTACTGTAACGCTACTACGATACCAGCAATCCGTGAGACTGCCACAAATAAGCTTCGTGACAACCTGACAAATGCAAGTATTAAATGCCTTCTTAAGTACGTAAATGATCTTAACTGTGCTCGAGAAGGGCCCTACAACCGCCCACTCTGTTAATTTAGAGTTAACTTCGTCATCGTTAACTAGTTAGCACCTAATTCGAATATAAATGCAACAATAATCAACAATAAAAATTTATAGTGGCCTTGTTGAATGTATCGTTAATTAACAGGTGGTCTGTCCACTTCTCACAAAATACGATGAGTGTAAACTGAAGTAGTGTTCGAACGTTGTTCCTGTCTGTCGTGATAGTGTAATGACTTTACACACAACACCCAAAGCTAAGCGCTTGTCACCGAGTTCTTGAGTCGACTTGCTCGGCGGTGGTATATAAGCGTAGATCTTCAGCTATGCATGAGGTGCCGTAATGTGTAACAGTGTCCAAATGTCAAATGTCCTGGTATCAGTACAGTAGTGTAAGTTCCGATTTCCCTGATGAGCGTATGTGGTGGTTGAATGATTTGTCAGTGATGTTGTAATGTCCTTCACAAATGTTATTGGTGTCCTTAAATATATGAAGAACGTCCGTGACTGCCTTGAATACTGCTGTGTTGCAGAGAATCATCGACCACGTTACAACGCGTAACATAATTGTGTAGGTAATTGTGTAGGTTCATCGTCACTGTGAGTTAATATATGCATTGTCCGGGTCAGGTCCAGTAGCGTGGCGTATGCTGCGATGGAGGTGGTGTCGTTTCGTATTATGTTCGATAATGTCTTACTGTCTATGTTGCACTCGGAGATGCGTCAATGATATCAGACATGCGTTAATAATCCTAGTATTCTATAAATGTTGTTACCAATTGTCCATTCGTGTGTATCGACAGCGCAGTGTTCTAGTCAGGCCTACTCTCTTCATTATATGTATTAACTATATTGAGTATGGATTTCATTTTCTGTTTATAATCTGTCTATAATAACTAATTACTTTTCTTAGACATATTTGTATTAGTTCACTCTGTACACATTAAAATAGCAATGTTATTTTAGACACTTTCCAGCGCGATACTGACCATACCGGCAGTCGAATGCCGTGGGTCTATACAAGCATGGGTCTACCACCATATGTCTTATGCGCTTTACGACGTTTAAAATGATCCTTTACTAACTGACTGACTTACTAATATACTGACTGACTGACTGACCTACTGACTGTCTGACTTACTTACTGACTAACCTACAGACTGACTGACTTACTAAGTTACTGACTGGCTTACTGACTGACTACCTTACTGACTGACTGGCTGACTTAATGACTGATTTACTTACTCCCTGACTGACTGATTAACTTGCTTACTAGGCTAACACAACAATCAAAACGTATTATACACACCTGGAATGGCCAAGGTGTCACAGTAAACACCCAGTTGTCTATGACAAATAAAATAAACTGTAACAGGTAAATAACATAAAAACAGTGCTACACACGTAAGTACATTATTTGTTGTATACGATAACATAGTTTATCTAAAATAACCATACATTTTATAAAACAAACACACGATCTGTAAAAGAAGACATCTGAAGTCAACAAACGTATTGCGAAAGTAAACAGAAGCATCGTCAGATAAATAAAGGAACGGTCATATAAACGTAGTAAGTGTAAGGTAATGATTAGACTGTTAGATACACACTATTTTCAAGATAATTGAGTTGAGTTGAGTCAAGAACCGATATCACTACACTCAAGACATTCCCATGCGTGCTCCGTCCCCTCGTTCAACAGCCAGCGAAGAATCATACCGCTATCTGATTAAAAGTTCTCAATCTGTACCTCCGCCTTCTCCACCTGTTTCCACAAGCGCACGACTACCTACCCCTTGTTCATAGGCAAAATTCAACCAAGAGGTTCATTCCCTGCTAGCCCATCAGCCTGTTCATTCCCCCGTACACCCGCATGGCCAGGGCAACATATCCATGCAATTCTCACGATCTGTGACCTCTGAAGCGACGAGAGCCATTCCACACGAAACATTCCTTTCTCTACCTTGCTAAGCATACTCTTTGAATCAGTAATGAATACAATGTGTGTTGCAGTAGTCTCCTCTAGCCACCGGAATGTCGCTGTTACTGCCTCCACCTCCATTCTCATGCTGTTGGTCGTAGTCTCATATGCCAGACTCTCGTTTTTCAAGACTCGCCAATTAGCCTTTACAATAAAGCCCCAGCCACTACATCTGTTTCTCACCACTGACCCATCAGTGTAGATGACTCTGTCACCTTGATGTGTGTTGCTCTGGATCAGCTGTTGCACTTCAAACTCAGTGCGGCCCGCTGCCCATTCTCTGCACTCACGACGCAGTGTTATTATTACATTGTGCCAGTCCGTCGTGTCTTCCGGAACTTCCACCCACTCTCTTTCACGATTAATGGTCTCTAGATCACACACCAGACTTATAGAAAGATCTGCCTGTGCCATCCAGGACCTGCCTCGTCTTAGTCTATGACCCTTGACCATATCCATTGCTGCATGCAACGGGTGATCCCTGTCTGCGGGAACTCTCGGGTACCATTTGGGCTGAAGGACCCTATGTCTATCCGTCATTGTTGGTAGCGCCAGGATATGCCTCATGCATATAATTGGTGTGTCCTTTGTGCACCCCAGGATTAACCGCATGGCAGCATTCTGTATGCGCGCCAACCTTTCAAGCTGTCTCTTTGATAATTAAACGACGAGGGGGATAAACGCATTGCGTATACTATAAAACAAATTAACTTCTATATATATATATATATACCTTAGGTACAATGCACAGACTATTAGATAAACATTATTTACATAATATATTCAAATTAATTGTTAGATAAATATACTGAATGTAAGGTGCAAGCAAGAAGTATATGATAAACATAACTTATGAAACATAAACAAAGCATAAAAAAGTGATGAAAACATAATTAACAGATCTGAACATTACTGCAGTCAAATGAACAAACTTACTCTAAGATTAAAACAGATACATTTTAGAGATGGTTCACGCTAGAAGACAGTTTTTTTTTTTTTTTCGTTCACTCGCTTTGAACTCAAGCATACACCATTGCCAATGAGCTTATTGGTAGCTCGCTGTCTCAGACTCATTGACAGATTTAACGGGAACATCAACATACGAAGAATAATGCACATACTGACGTCCTTGGTACTCTTCATTTATTGTAGACAAATGTTACAGCAGAACATGACTCACATGGTCCTTTATATGTGGGAGGGCGTGTGATTTAATATTGACAAATACATATTCACTTCAGCTGGATGAAGTTAATCAATTTAAAGAGTAGGCACAACGTTTCATTATGGCGACTATTCAATTCAGAAACTGATGTCTGACTATCAACCTAACGTCAAACTTACAGTCTGGTCTTGGCGACTGGTGTGCAGTGTCGCTGGGTCGTACTAGATGGATGATACATCTCCGATTCTTGATGGAGAATCAGTACATAATTTATTTCGACAATTTTTCACTACTTCGAAACACTTTGACGTCTTGCTTCTCTCAAAATACCCTATCCTACCTGAATAGACCAGGTAGCGGTTCTCGTGATCTGTTTTGATCACGTGATACACAATGTTTCTAAGTGGTTTCCCTTCTTTATCGTGAACCATCATTACTATTCGTTAAAGGTCTCGTCTTCCCTCGTTTTTCAAGTGCTCGCCTCGTTACTTGAATTACACTCGCTTTTTCTTCCCTGCTCCTGTACTGTACATATACTACCGATAGGCCGGACTAGTACTGTAGCTCCTGCATAGCTACATGGCATCCGTACTACTTCTAGTGTGTTGGGGTGATTTTAGCGTGTGCATTAGGTTCCCTATTACCTGTGTCCCTTGCCATCAGGCGAACCAACTAAGACTTCTGAGATGAAGAAAGAAGTAACACATCTCCGACTTCTGAGATAAAGAAAGAAGTAACACAAACATAAGATAACGAAAGACCATTCAAACAATTAGTAAGCACATGCAATTGGCAGAAAAAGTATGGCTAAGCAACAAAAGCAAAGAGCTGAGACACATCACAATATGGACTGCCTCAGACTATACAAACACATGTTTAATTCAATTATTTTAAACATGTATTCATGAGCGCGTCGTGGAGAGTTACAGACTATCTCGGTCAACGCGCGAGGACGTGGATTTTGCATTTATATTCAAACTAAAGATGACTTCATCTGTGTTATTTTCTTATTTTTTAAAGCCCTATCAAAGGTTATGTTGTGTACTTATTTTTAAATATTGCTCAATAGCTATCTTTATCTCAAAACAAACAAACATACAACAACATAAATAAACAACAACAACACTATGTTACATCTTTCCCAGCCTGTCCAAAGCTCGTCTGTTCAAACCCGTCGACTGTCTCAGTGTGGAAACATTACTAATATCTTCAACAGCAATACAACGATACATATATTGGGTGAACCTGTTCTGTGTTGTGTTTTCTGTCCTTTGTTGTGAAAAGGATCCAAATTATCATCTATCAGTCTGTGCATGGTTGAGAGAGTGATTTATTTGATCAATTTAATCAATTTGTCAACAAAATTTCAATCCGTTTGACTCGGGCTCCGAAGGTTGTGGGTTCGATTCCGGGCAGCGTCCTTCGGTTCACGAGTGAAATTCTTCGAAAACTCCTGTGGGTCGTCGCTAGAGCTACGGAGCTCGTGCTTTGTGCGACGCTTTCCGCGCTGCGGAAAGAGACCGAGCCATATGGGATGAAAACCCGGTGCAATGAAGTCGACCCTGTCGACGTTTAAGCGCCTTTTTTTTTTTTTTTGGATCAATCTGAGCTTGAAAATGGATTTTACATAGAGAATAAAGAAATTTTGCATGTCGATTAAACTAAGGAACTGTGTCGTTAATGTTCAGCGTCGCCGATTCTAAACTGTTGATTTTCTCATGACATATCTCCGTGAAGATTCGTTAATTCTAACTCGCTGATTTAATTGTGGAACACTCCATATTTTTTCATTGATTCGACAACTGTAAACTGTTGCAGTGTCAGCGGAAATCTGACTAGGCCATTTGGCTTTCAATAATAATAATCTCCACGATGTATAGCCACTGTCAATTCTCCATTGAGAGCTCCAGAGCTTGACTGATCTCTGTATCGATGTTTGGGTCCAATACATACCGCAGTAGTGCAGTGGTTATTGTGTTTGCCTATCGACCCAGTAATCATGTCTTCGAATCATCCTGGTGGCAGGGCATTTTGTCATGTCGGCTCCCAGATCAAACAAGCCTAAAACTGGTACCATTAAATCTTCTGAGAAGTAAATTCGACCTGGGTGATACACAAGACCTCGCCCCTCGAGTGCCGATCTGTAAGTGAAAGTATGTGGATAGCACCATATACCCAACACACCTGAAGGTCTTAAAATGAGCGGGTGTATAACTGTGAGAGTTTAGGTAAATGATGTATGTATGTATGCAGGTGTGTGTATGTGTTTATCAATGTGCGTGTCTACGTGTGTCTGCATGCCTGCCTGCCTGTCTCATAACATGGTAGTTTGCATTGCTTATGTTTACACCATTCATTTGACAATGTTTTTGTTCCCTATGTGAATGCAACATGCACGATGATAAACAAAAGAAGAGTGATTAAGAGCGCTGAATTTAAGATGGGCCTGCGTGCCCAGTTTATGACCGTTTGAAAATAAAATTCGTTCGTTCCTCTCTTTTAACTGAAAGAGCTCGCTTGCCTTTGTCAAGATCGCAGTAGTATATATTATTTGAAAAAAGCATTTAACAGACGAATAACATTAACGGTCGATCTGAGCTAAGATTTGCAACGCGTCCTGTTGATATTTATGATGGCATTCCGCGAGAGATCGTGTCTAAATCTGTGACCTCGTCTTGTCATTTCTTGTGTTGCAGTTCCTTTACAAGAGTCATATGGGAGTACATCTTCTATCATGTCGGTGGTACACTGTCCATGGATCACAGGACGAATGAATTTGATCAGGGACTCACAAGGATTGAAAACAACCATGTAACCGAAAGAAAAGTACAAACATCACATGGGTATTGGCAATGATAGCAACCAACAATAATAATTACAAACAAATACAATTAATGCATGATGTTATACAGAGAAGAACAGATCATATTATTAAAAACAGCTGTGAAATAAATCAACACATGCTGCAGAAATATATATTCGATAGAATACACGGCGAAGTAGAAGACGCCTAGGTCAGACAACATTACGATAGAGAAAATTAATCCCTTGCGGTATCTTCAGATCGATTTAGTAATACGGTGTCTGAATGACACATAGAACAGCCAAATAGCCAAATACCTACACAAATACAGTTATAGCTGCGATAAGGACAATGTGTTTATATGTGTGTATATGACATTATATGTATGTATATGTTGTTTGGCAGCCGCGGTGTCTCCGTGGTTTGCACACAAAGACATGCCATCAGAATTAAAGATGATGACAATTGATATCATAATGCTACATGTTTGACTCTCTTATTTCGTCATTAGGAAAAACATATTGGAAATCGTAATAAATGGTGAGAGTAATGGAAGAAGCACAATAGGAGAGCAGTGAGAGAGCGAGAGAGGGAGAGTGAAAGGCGGGGAGGGGGGAGAGAGAGATTACGAAAGGGGGGGGGGAGAGAGAGAGAGAGAGAGAGAGAGAGAGAGAGAGAGAGAGAGAGAGAGAAGAAGAAGAAGAAGAAGAAGAAGAAGAAGAAGAAGAAAGAAGAAGAAGAAGAAGAAGAAGAAGAAGAAGAAGAAGAAGAAGAAGAAGAAGAAGAAGAAGAAGAAGAAGAAGAAGAAGAAGAAGAAGAAGATGATGATGATGAAGAGAGAGAGGGAGAAGAGAATAAGAAGGTACTGGACCACCTCAACTCGTAACATGCAAATATATCAACACATAAATAAATGGATGTATAGTACGACTGTGCAAAAGAGAGAGGGAGAGAGAGAGAGAAAGAAAGAGAGAGACAGAGAGACAGGCGTATAGACAGATTTAGACACAAAGAATAACGCAACGGGGTAATTTTAAATGAAGGCCTGAGAAGACTCCAGAACATAACGCAATCGAATGTATGATGGGTTGGGTGATAGCTCTCATCAGCTGACAAAGGACATTGTGAATAAGAAAACGATGATAAAGAAGACAAAGGGGAGGGTGGGGGTAGGAAGGGAAGAAAAAAGGAAAATACGGAAGAAAAAAGAAAGAAGAAGAAATACGGATAAAAATAAGAAAGAGGAAGAAAGATGAAGGAAGTTGAAGAATAGCGGAAGAAGTAGAAGAAGAAGAAGAAGAAGAAGAAGAAGAAGAAGAAGAAGAAGAAGAAGAAGAAGAAGAAGAAGAAGAAGAAGAAGAAGAAGAAGAAGAAGAAGAAGAAGAAGAAGAAGAAGAAGAAGAAGAAGAAGAAGAAAAAGAAATAAGGAAGCGGGAACAAGAGGAGGAAGAAGCAAGAACACGCAGGAGAAAGAAGACGATTTAGAAGAAGATAACACAAACATACAAATCAACATACTATGCTATGAGTCCAATAGTTCGTTTCTCATTCAGAGCATGTTGTGAACATTTTAAACAGTTCTGTACACAACACATGTGAGTGGAACAAGAGATTCACTTCTTTATTATCTTAGAATTAGGTACAACAGCACCATGTGACTTAAACATGAAGTCCCTTTGGTTTTATTTCAAAAACTTTATAGCATGCAGTTACCGACCTAGAGTACACATTACTGTGCATTTAGATACAATGTATGTTACAAGCATCATCTCATTCATTGGCACCTTGCAGTCTTGACAGACGATAGTTTGTGCTTCAAAAAGGCATAACTTTTACCCATGGCGGTAGCGAATTGATTCCGAGACCGGTTAAGACCAGGGATGGAGTTATTGCCTCTCCATAGCACAAAGCCTGGGCTAAAATATAGAGATCATGTGTTGCCTATGCAGCATGATCCCTCTCTCGGCCTGCCTAGTTCACTCCAGAGGAAACGTAACACCTCTACATCTGGAACAAGAAAAGTTGCAGGACCTGCCGGATCAGCAAAGCAATGCTCTAACTGTCCGCCTGTCGTTGCTTCGATAAGCATCATCTTTAGAGAAACTTAATATTTTGCGATGCAAAGTCGTTTGTTTTATAGTAGTGGCAGTGGGCAACTACTGTAATTAGTTCTAGTATCCGTCCCATTACTGAGTATTCTCAAGAAATTATAGTTTTTATTGTGTCCATTTTGTTCAGACCGATGTTGTCTTAATTACCGCTCAAACCATCATTGTTTCAATTATCGCTAAGCCTTTTCATTGGCTGGAAATGAATAAATCTTATTTATTGGAAATTACAAGAATCCTGGAACTTATGAGTCAGACTCACAAGCAGAAAGATACATAAAAACAACAACTGTTGCAAGAGGAGGTAACGTAATGGTAGTGCAGAAATGGCATAATTAGCAGAAATATCAATAAGTGCTATTAATTCGTCTCTTGACAGATGAATCCTTCAAGCCAAACACACTACCTCGTGTCTCGGCGACACCATATACTCTGTCCACATCCAATATACTTTAAACAACATACACATCTGGTTAGAAAACAACGCGCCTTCCCACAAATGGGTGAGCATTTACTTTCAGAAGACGGATTAATGTTCAGGTAAGAAATTCATCGAGGGAGGTCGTTCAATCCTTACTATGGAATTAATTTGGAATCACACGTTTACTTCTCATTCAGAAAGTATTGGCATACTACTAAAAGTAGAATTGTCTATAGAATCAACTTGGGGTTTATAGCGAACCTACAATACATTGTTTAACATTGGTAAATTAGCCATGTTTATGTGGTGAATGACGTCCCACGCATTACATCACATACTCGAGGTCAGCTTCGAATACAACACATCAATGCAAACCTTGTGGCTCTGAGAAACAATACCGAAAAGAAAAATTTACGGATCACTGAGTGATCGATAGGTTCTCTCGTGATGAAGAATCATATTCCCCCAGGCACCAGAACCTTATATTTCATTCTGACTATATGTTTCAGTCAGGGTGGTCGTGGCCATGTCAATCCCCGACGATGACTTGACAAGATAAACATAATGCAAATTAGTCTTTCACTCAAGGACAGAAGACGATGGATGCTGTGACATGCACCAAGAAGAAATGGAGTCAGTCACGTTTGGATGAGAATGTCTGTGAGATCATTTCGCATCATACACCTTATTAATAATTTCTAAGGTGGTGATATATTAAGAATATTAATATGTAGGTACATGTACATAAGGTCCAGTGGTCAAGAATGTGATTCATCAAGAAGGTGAATGTTTAAACTTGATCTTGTCTATTGGGTCGACCTAGTCTAAAACAGGTACCAGGAAATATCGTGAGAATTCAATACTGACCAGATCACTCAAAGAGCGTCTATTGGTCTGTAACAATGTGGGCCTCGTTCATGTGTGTGGTTAGTTTCCATCGACTCATGAACGTTCATGTGTGTGGTTCTGCGTCCAGCGACTCTCGGACGTTTAAGTGTATGGTTAGCGTCCATGGCCTCTCGTACGTTCATATGTGTGGTTAGTTCCTTGAGACTCATGGATGTTCATCTATGTGGTTATTTCCCAGAGACTCATCGTTGTTCATGTATGTGATTAGTTCCCAGAGACTCATGGTCGTTCATGTGTGCCGTTAGTTCCCAGAGACACATGGTCGTTCATGTGTATGGTTAGTTCCCAGCGACTAACGGACGTTCTTGTGTATGTGTGGTTCATTCCCAGAGACTCATGGTCGTTCATGTGTGTCGTTAGTTCCCAGAGACTCATGGTCGTTCATGTGTGTGGTTAGTTCCCAGAGACTCATGGACGTTCTTGTGTGTGTGGTTAGTACCCAGCGACTAATTGTCGTTCAAGTGTGTGGTTAAACTATCGTCTAGTGACTCATTGACGTTCAAGTGTGTGGTTAAACTATCGTCCAGTGACTCATAGGCGTTCACGTGCGTGGTCAAACTATCATCAAGGGCCTCATGGCCTTTACATGACTAGCCTGAACGAACTTTCTCTCTAGTTGACTGCACATTTGGCTAATGCACTCATACCTAACTATCTATATACCAGTGGGTATGTCTTTCTGAATGTGCTTGTGTCCATACGTCTATGTCTTCTACGTTATGTGACATGGTAAAAGGGAGGAGAAATGCGTGGACTTACCATTGAGTACTGCCACTCGCATACTCTCTATCTGCAGGTTCGATGTACGGCAGACATACACCCCACTGTCTGACAACTGGGCATCGCTGATTTCCAGAATGCTGACGATAGTTCTGGAAGTAATGGACACGAACTCCCTGAAAAGATAATATAAGATATGTGTTGTTTGTCACAGCGAGAGACGGCACTGTGCTTTAATGTGGTAATGATGGTTTGTTATAAGTGGATACTTTATGATAGTTCAACTGCAGTGGATGAGACATGAGTGATAATTATGACGGGTTGAATCCATTCATGGTATTAAGTTATTATTACTGTAACATGAGTATCAGAATTTGTTTTGACTTGTTCAACAATATGAAGACGAGGAATTGAAGTGATAGATCATCTTATATTTAAACCAATTATATGTGATATACGTATGAGCGCTCTTGTGATAATGTACATAATAAGATTGCTTTCACTTTAACCTTGTTGTAAGTATCATCGGATTGTATTAGATGCGAAACAATTTACATAATAGTTTTATTTTTTTTTGGTCTAGTTTGTAGTGTTCAATACAGTTTAGGTTCGGCAAATAAAAAATATAAATGTTTCGTCAATTCATAACTCTCGGGCATAATACAAAAGGAAATGTCCGGGCAAAAAAAAGTACAAGATATCGCTAACAAGCTCTGCGAATGGGAAAACGCACGCACTCACGCACGCATGCACACACACACACACACACACACACACACACATCACACACACACACACATATTACACACAGATGGAAGCGAATGGTGCGACGGATGTCTTTATCACCTAAAGAAATATTTTTTAAAAATAAACTTCTTGAACTATATCTTCTCATCTCATCTTTTTCCTCTCGTTCCTTGCGGTTTCTTTATATATGCTGTCTATATAGGCTATTACAAAGCGGGGCGGGGGGGGGGGGGGGGCTGAGACAGGACACAAACTTGTCGTACTCCGATATCTTATGGTGAATGATGTGTTCTGAGTGTCCTCCATGTGTTCTCACTATCCATTAATTGTTGTATGAGCTTCTACATACGTTTATTACGTGTGCACACACTTCATAATATTTAAGGATTTCCCACAGCTTGTTTCTATCTACTCTATCAAATGCCTTTTCTTGGTCGACAAAGGCTAAGTAGAGTGTTTCATTACATTCGGTTGATTTTTCTATAAGCTTTCTAAGAGCAAATATAGCATCTTTGCATACTGTTTCTCCTAAATCCAAGTTGTGTTTCACGTTGCTTTACTGCTATAGTAGTTCGTAATCTTTTCTCAAGAATTATGCAAATTATTTTTCCAGTATGACTCAAAAGGGTTAGAAATAAATTTAAAAAAAAGATTATGATCGTCACTAAGGAGAAGGAAATACCACAATGTAATATACAAGTTCTGTGTATTGTTGGAAAAGTATTTGCCAGAATTGTTCTGCTTAGACTTCAAGTCCTAGGAGATCAAATCTACACCGAATCACAGTGTGGCTTTCGACAGAGCCGGTCTTCCATTGATATGATATTCTCATTGCGACAAATGCAAGAAAAATGCCGTGAATAGAATCAACCACTGTTTATTGCCTTCATCCACCTCACAAAGACATTTGATTTGGTCAGTCGTGAGGGTCTGTTCAAGGCACTAAAGAAGATTGGCTGCCCACCAACTCTTCTGTCCATTGTGGAATCGTTCCACACAGGCATGAAGGGTATAATCAAGTTTGATGGTGCAACCTCTGACAGGTTTGAAATCAAGAGTGGAGTTAAGCAAGGTTGTGTACTAGCTCCAACCCTCTTTGGAATATACATTTTACTTCTACTGAAATATGCCTTTCGTGATCAGGATGGTGGTATATACATTCACTCACGCTCAGATGGCGCCCTCTATAATGCTCAGAGGTTGAAGGTCAAGACCAAAATTAGCCGGGTACTGATCATAGAGTTGCTTTTTGCAGATGATGCTGCAGTTACGACCCACTCTGAGGACGAATTACAATGTCTACTATCTGCATTCTCCAATGCTTGTTCTGAATTTGGTTTAACAATTAGCAAAATGAAACACAGATTATGTCACAAGGTGGACATGGGGTACCATCAAACTTTATTGACGACGCCGAAATAGAGGTGGTAGATCATTTCACATATCTAGGATCAGTGGTAAATATCAAATTATCCCTAGATCAGGAAATCAACATCAGGATTGGCAAGGCAGCAACAACAATGAACAAGTTAAGAAAAAGAGTCTAGGAGAAAGGAAGCTTACTGCCAAAACAAAAGTCCTTGTCTATCAAGCCTGTGCCCTTAGTACTCTTCCTTATGACAGTGAAGCCTGGACAGCTTACTCACAATAAGAGAAACGTTTAAACAGCTTTCATTTGCGGTGTCTGCGAAGAATTCTTGGTATTAAGTGGCAAGACAAAATCACAAATACTGAAGTATTGGAAAGATCAGGTTGTGTGACGGTATATTCCATGCTCAGTCTTCGTAGACTTAGATGTATAGGACATCTTAGGAGGATGGATGATGGCAGAATACCAAAGGACATCATTTTTGGTGAATTACAGGTGGGTAAGAGATCTCAGGGTAGGTCTCTACTACGATACAAAGATGTGTGTAAGCGGGACATTATTGATGCAGGCATTGATAATGCACATTGGGAGCAAGTCGCCGCTGAACGTGTTGCATGGAGTGCAAACATCAGACATGGAATAAAGACAAAGGAGAAAAATATTGCAGATAAGTCACACACCGAGCGTGTGAGGCGTAAGATGGCGCATGATGGTAAAAATGACCACGTGTGCACATGCACCCACTGTGGACGAACATTTACAGCGCGAATTGGCCTTATCAGTCACATTCGCTACCGCCATGGGTAATAGTTATTATGCCTTTTTGAAGCACAAACTATTGTCTGTCAAGACGGCAAGGTGTCAATTAATATACTCGTCAATGGGAATGTTTTCAACAAGTGAATCTGTACAATTATCTCGGAACAGGCATGACGTCTGATGGGAGATGCCCTGAAGAGATTAGAACAAGAATCGCCATGGCGAAGGCAGCCTTTTGCAAGATGAAAAACATACTGACCAATAAAATGATGTCATTTGCAACGAGAAAATGAGTGTTGAGTTCCTACGTAGAACCTGTGCTTTTGTATGGATGTGAAGCGTGGACAATGAACAGAATGAATGTGTTGCATATCAACATCAGCATCTTTCAGCTGATTGTTTATTTCTTGGCAAGATTACGCTCAGTAGTTTGCCATTGCTTTCTGAGCGACCGGCCCCATACCCTCATAAGACACTGGTGCGACTCGAACCGATTCCAATTCTCGTGCGCTCACGTCAACCACGAGAGTATTCGGGACCAGGGGAGACCGGCGGACAATGAACAGACAAGCTGAAAAACTTCTGATGGCTGCGAAAATGTGGTTTCTGGACAAAAAGCAATGAATACCATGGACTACGTCCTACAAGAAATAAATGCAAACCGTAAACTGATTAGAGAAATTATACGTAGACTGTCAACATTGTTGGTACGTTATGTGAAGAAATAAATTGGAGAACTTGGTGAAAACTGGCAAGATCGAGGGGAAGACAACAAGGGGAGGGCAGAGAAGTAAATACCTGGATGGCTTGGCCACGCGGCATGGTCGAGACAGGAACGCTGAAATGATCCACGACTCTGATGAACGAGTGAGATGAAAAGTCGCTTAATAGTCGACAGGGTTGACTTTATTGCAACGTATTATATCCCATATGGCTCAGTCCCTTTGCGCAACGCGGAAAGCGTCGCACAAAGCACGAACTCCATATGAGTTGATGAACGAGTGAGATAGCAAAACATGACCACCCACGCTTACCAGCATGGCACATGATGATGATGATATGTCATGCAGATGGCAGAAACAGGGACCTCTGGCGTATTTGGAGGGAAAGGGGGTAAGGGTGGGGGTAGATTCAGAAGCCTACTATGGAGTCTATGACCAGCACATATTGTAGGCCCTAATACACGAAGGGATAAGTGGCCAGTCTTTCAATTCCTGATCCAACGGCAAATCTAGGGTGGCAATCCCTCAGCGTGACTTCCTAGCATTGACACCAACGACTACCGGTTCAATGCCTACCGGCTATGACAGCTGAAGACTATATATATGTGGACATAGGCTACGACTGCAAAATAACACGCACTTCAAATATTTGTTTCGGTTTTTCACAAGCTAACGACCCTACTTTTCTAAATATTGTTTTTATCTGACAGGCTAACGACCCTGTTTTCCAAACCACGTATTTTCCCTTTTCACACTAAGCTGACCTTGTTGTGTACTCTAACGCTTTATAATGCATGCATGCATAATGACAGATACCCATAGAAATCTACAATCCAGGACAGTATTACCCCATGCAATTTTTACTTTCAGTCCAAAAACGTTTTCAAAGAAAGGTTTCGTTATGTATACGCACTCGGTGACTTGTGTTCCTTCGAAAAAAACTGAAGATATTTTTTGTTCGTGTTTGCTTATGTTTCTGTAATTATAACTGCCAAAACTAGTTGTTCAACTCGTTAATGTTGTCTGGCTTTCACTCGACGCCGGCACAATTCGGTAACGACAACACTGCTTGTGAAGTTACTGATGTACCCAGGCTCACCGAAGTCATAAAAGCAGATGCTATGGGCTGGTGTACATGAGCGTTCTGGATGATCAATCCTCGCTGAAATAGAGTCAATGTTAGTTACGTTTCAGCACATTTTTCGCCCTTTTCTTCAGGTGCGAGAATGCATATTATCAAGGCCAGCAGCATCAGTATCTTCAAGTGCGTGCAAAGTGGCCTGGACGTGTGTGTTTCTTAGCAGAAGTTCGTTCTCGGAGATCTTATCATCCCTGCTGACTAGATTCCTCACTGTCACACATATTTGTATAAACTCATGCATAAACATGCACACACAGAGATAGAAACAGAGGGAGAGTATGTTGTAAAGATATTATTATTATTATTATTATTATTATTATTATTATTATTATTATTATTATTATTATTATTATTATTGAAGTACCTGTTCTGCAACAGACATTGCTGATTAAAGACCTTCATGTGACATTTTTATGAAGCTGGTATTTCATACATTATTATTCGTGGCTCAGTTGATTAAGCATTTCGCATATCTCTCTTCATCATCCTATGCTTCTCTTTCGTTCTTTCTTTCTTTCTTTCTTTCTTTCTTTCTTTTTCTTTCTTTCTTTCTTTCTTTCTTTCTTTCTTTCTTTCTTACTTTCTTTCTTTCTTTCTTTCTTTCTTTCTTTCTTTCTTTCTTTCTTCCTTCTTCTTCTTCTTCTTCTTCTTCTTCTTCTTCTTCTTCTTCTTCTTCTTCTTCTTCTTCTTCTTCTTCTTCTTCTTCTTCTTCTTCTTCTATACTCCACCAAGTTTTGCAGAGCCAGCCAATCTGTCCGCCTGTTCATTCCCTAACACACCAGCATGCCCCGGAGAAATGATCCAGGCGATACTTGCCTCTCGTGACCTCCGAAGCGAAGCAAGCCACTCTGCACGAAGCATGCCTGTCCTCACCTTGCTCAACATGCTTTCTGAGTCAGTTACAATCACGATGTGTGTGTATCGTATTCTCAATCCAGCGGAAATCTGCAGTGACCGCCTCCACCTCCATTCTTAGATGCTGTGGTGTCATATGTCAGGCTCTCCTGCACCAAACGTCATTTAAAAATTTTTAGCTTTTTTCTTTTTTCGTTTTTAATTTTAGCTTTAGCTATGAACCCCCAGGCAATTCTCCTACCTCTCGACACCGAACCATCTGTGTAGATAATCACATCACCCGAGCGGGCATTATCCTGAATTAGTTGCTGGATTTCCACTTCCGTGGCCCCTGCTAGCCACTCCTTGCACTCCCCGCTCAATGTGATTATACCTCTGCACAAGTCTGACTGCTCCGCTGGCACCCTGACCTACTCCGCTTCTCGCCTAATGTTCTCCAAGATGCACACATGTCTGATCGTATACTCCGCCTGAGCGGAGGCACGATCAGATAGATGAGCTACCAGCGACAAGCGACAATGAAAAGCTGCTTGCTGAAATAAAGGAGATCCAGCAAAACATCAAGCAAGAAGTGTATCATATGGCACCGATACACAAGAAGAACAAAAATATCCTACAAACCATTAAATCAAAGCGAGAACTGCAAAAAGCTGAAACGGAACTTTTCCAAAACAAACCAACAGAAGCCATACAAGAAATCACAGAGAAACCGCGAGATGAAAACCAAGAGACCGAGCCTGAATCGCAAGCGAAAGCCAGCAGCCCAACCACGATGCCCGAGACATTCAAAGGGAAGCCAATATCTCAAGCCAATATCTCGCCAGACATACGAAAAAAAAAACGATATGAGCACCCTGACGTCGGCATAGAGGAAGCCCCGATACCGCCAGTATTCACCGATGAAGAAATCGCAGAGATAAGGAAGATACACGAACTCAAGTGCAAGGATTACAGAAGGATAATGGAAGAAAAAGAAAAGAAGTACCAACAACGTCTTTACATACACTCTATGCAAACCCATGACACTTTTTATTCAATGATGACGGAGAGATCGTCCCATGGCTGACCACGGAGGAAGCAATCGAAAGACAGCAAGAACTCTAACGTGAAAGTGGAAAAAGGCGCAAGGAGGAAAAGTACATCGAAAAGCGTCTACAGGCAATACACAAAAAAGGAGACAAAAACACCAAATAAAAAGTCCTTATAAGGACTGCAACCAGTCACGCCAGACGAGCCAGGATCCTTTACTAACAAAAGAAGCCACCAGAGGGGAGGGAACAAAGGACAGCCGCCGACCAACCCCCCAGTTGACATCACAGACACAAAAGCCGATTTTACCAGTCCGAGGCAGTCCCAAATTGTAAGAGCGCACAAGACACGCTATGAATCCATAAAAACCACGTAGCTCAACAATAACCACAGCTGAAAGAAGCAGGTTTAACGAGGCCGAATTTGGAATTTTTGATTTAAAGCAAGCAAGCAAGCAGCAAGCAAGCCATATGGCATGCGCCATGATGGTTCTTTCACTGTATTGGAATCAATCGCATACACTGAAAGACGTGCCCAGCCCACAACAAGAATACAGTTAAGTAACTTTAATATTTATATTTTCATGTCCTGCGTTTCATGTAACTGGGTTGGTTTGTGTTGTTTTTTCCTGTGCTGACGAAGGCTTTAGATGCAACGTCCATTTTTGTTACCTGTGATGGTGTTCCAGCAAAGATTCCCTTCTACCTCTCGTTGTTTTAAACAATCACTTACGTGGTGTGGCATATGGTGTTACACCCATAATATTAGACCGTCCGGCACTCGGTGGGTTATGTGGTCAGTATCACACCGGTCACCTTCACTTTCCATGACAAATGCTGGTACTCATTTTAGGCTGACCCAACATTGGAGTCCAGATCAATTTAAAACACCCGCCCCGATGCGGATTGGAACCCA
Source organism: Cepaea hortensis (assembly GCA_963921405.1). Lineage (NCBI taxonomy): Eukaryota > Metazoa > Mollusca > Gastropoda > Stylommatophora > Helicidae > Cepaea > Cepaea hortensis. The sequence continues at coordinate 32,692,415 of OY992877.1, forward strand.
TTATTACCGGGCCGGCAGACTAACGTCTTTCCTTAATGCTATCCGGGCACCATTTTTCCTGAGTGAATAAACCACAAGTCTCCTAAACACCGAAACTGGGAAACACAAAGCGCTCTGCGGCGATACTACAGACACGATAGCAACACTTCAGCAGATACACCGATAGCCAAATCTAGTTTTCTACCTTTACTCCTCCATTACTCGAATTACCATATTCCATCATTGTCGATGTATTTGTATTTGTCTAGATTACGACCCCAGGGTGTGTCTTCTTTGGTTCTTTGTTGGTTTTGTTTATTGTCATTATAAAACAGCGTAAATGTTTACGTTGTAAATAGCTAAAATTAATTAAACGAATGATTTGGTGAGCAGAGAGTCGAGTGCTTGTAATAATATGTAGACTGACTTCTAATATTATTTTTGGAATAAAATCACACTAAACGGCCTGCATTGAGAAGTATTATCCGATTTTTTATGCGAAGAGATAAATCGAGAGGGAGAGAGAGAGATGAGAAGAGAACACGGTTGAACGAACGATCTGTATATTAAAAGGGTCACATATTGGGCACGAGAACCCTTTTACATTCAGCCTTTCCATCCACTCCTTATTATCATCTCTAAGAGAGAAACATACATACAGATAAACAGACAGACCGACCGACAGACTTAAACTGACGTAATAATTACATATTTTCAGACACATCTCAACATATTCTTGTTTTCGTGTCTACAGTAGTCGGTATTTAACTATAATGTTTTCGTATATATCAAAATATGTTTTGTGGCGAAAGGGTTACAGATACAGTTCGTAATCCCGCATACCACTTTCCAAACACAACTGAAGGCGAATTGACAGCAAACCGCTTTGCGTTGGTTTTTATAGATTGGTATGCAATTCGTTAGTTCAGAAAACAATGGCAAACCACTAAACTTATACTTTCCAAGAATTCACGTACAGCCAAAAAATTATGGGGTTGACAACGACATGTTGCAAAGGATATGTAAGTTACTAATTATATATAAAACCCATTTCAAGTTGTCATTGCAAATTATCTATGCATGTCACATATTGAAAACAATGTTGTTTTAGTGCAAAGGCAAAAACAGGTGATCGACTTCATTTCAACTGTTTTTATCCCACATGGCTTGGTCTCCTTCCGCAGAGTAGTCTGCCAAAATGCGTCGCAGAGAGCACTAACTCCACAGCTCCAGCGACGACCTACAGGAGTCTCTGAGAAACTGCATTCGTCAACCAATTCATTGAGTTCAGAAACGGACCGATGTCTTTCGGTGAGCTAAGCAGGCGGCTTAACCACTTCATTATGGTGACATTAAATGGTGGAGCAGCGGTGAAGTTGAAGAAAGGTAACTGCCCAGCGTGGTAACTTGCATAGCAGGGTACATGCAAAGCGGGGTATTTAAAAATACCTACATTAAAGGGTAGATGCACAGCGAGGCGTATGCATAGCGGGGTAGCTTGCATAGCAGGGCGTATGCATAGCGGTATATACTAATACCTTTATTAATGGAGTGCAAGAGGGGTTAAGATACATTACCTACTTGTGCACACTTTTACACGTCTACATAAGTCTTTATCCTATATCTCCTCTTGTGGTTGAGAGAGTGGTTGTGATGTACTGTGTGGTGTCGTAGATAAATAAATAAAGATAATGCCTAGATAATTGATATATATATATATATATATATATATATATATATATATATATATATATATATATATATCACATTAATATATCACACTAAAGTCCTTGTCTATCAAGCCTGTGTCCTTAGTACTCTTCTCTATGGCAGTGAATCCTGGACAACTTACTCACACCACGAGAACAATTTAAACAGCTTCCATATGCGGTGTCTGCGAAGAATTCTTGGTATTAAGTGGCAAGACAAAATCACAAATACTGAAGTATTGGAAAGATCAGGTTGTGTGACAGTTTATTCCATGCTCAGTCTTCGTAGACTTAGATGGATAGGACATCTTAGGAGAATGGATGATGGTATAATACCAAAGGATATCTTTTTTGGTGAATTACAGATGGGTAAGAGATCTCAGGGTCGGCCTCTACTACGATACAAAGATGTGTGTAAGCGGGACATGATTGATACAGGCATTGATAATGCACATTGGGAGCAAGTCGCCGCTGAACGTGTTGCATGAAGGGCAAATATCAGAAATGGAATAAAGTCAAAGGAGAAAATTATTGCAGAAAAGTCACACACCAAGCGTTTGAGACGTAAGATGGTGCATGATGGTGGAAATGACCACGTGTTCACATGCACCCACTGTGAACGGACATTTACAGCGCAAATTGGCCTTATCAGTCACACTCGCTACCGCCATAGTTAAAAGTTATTATGCCTTTTTAGAGCACAAACTATCGTCTGTCAAGACGGCAAGGTGCCAATGATGATGATATATCACATTAAATTTATATAGTGAGAAATTCTGTACTAGCCGGTCTCTCTGGCTGTGGGGTTACAACACTTTCTCTCTGTAATCCCGTTTATCACGCAGAGTCTCGCAGCGGAGCGAGAACTGAGGTGGTTCGACCCCCGCTCGTGACTTGCGGATACTGAGCCGGCCGCTCAAAAAGCAATGGCAAACTCCTGAGCGTAATCTTGCCAAGAGATCAACAGACAGCTGAAAGATGCTGCTGTTGACAGCTAAGTCCTGTAAAAGGATACGCAAAACATTTTAATTCTGTACTGCCTTGAGGTGTCTTTACTCAACCTGGTGACTTACCTTCTTTAGCTATGGCCACTCCTAAATTAACTACAGCAGAACTAAGGGCAAACGGGGAAGAAATTGGTTTGTCTGGTTCGGAACTAACCGATTACGTCCAGGAGAGGGAGAGGGAACTTCGCCAAGCAGAGCGAGAAGATCGAAAGGCCGAGTTGGAATTGAGAAGAATAGAGGTGGAGACCAACGAATGGAAATGGAACAGGAGGCCAAGCGACTGGAAATGGACCAGGAGACCAAGAGACTGGAAATGGAACAGACTGCCAAGAGACAAGAAATGGAACATGAATATCGTATGCGAGAGCTAGAACTCAAGACACAAACTAAGGGAGAAATAGATGGAGCGGAAGGAAGTTCTTCTTCACCTGGTGCAACCCACATGAGTGGGCATGGGTACCATGCCATGAAGTTTAGCTTAGCTGTTTATGACGAGTCGAAAGAACGTTTTGACCAGTATGCGAATCGTTTTGAGGCCATGCCAGTCGCTATGGGACTGGATAGAAGCAGATGGGCTCTTAAATTATCCCAGGGATTACGTAGTTCGGGGTACGAGGTTTACACACGCCTACCACCAGGACATGAAAATAACTACGAAGAATTAAAAGCAGCTTTGATGAAACAGTATGAGATCACAGCACAAACGTATCGAAAGAAGTTTCGATCGGCAAGACGAGAGCCGGGAGAGCTATTCGCTGCCTACAGTTTAAGGCTGAAATCATACCTCCAAAAATTGATATATTTGGCAGAGTTCAAGAGGGACTATGAGAGTCTGGAAGAGCTCACGGTGGTCGACCAGATGCGCTAGCAAATGTCAGAACCATTGAAGACATTTTTAGGAGAACAAGGGGCGGAACGGCTTGATGTTGTGAATAAGCTGGCGGAAAGATTCGTAGAAGTCCATGGGGGCACTTGTCAAAGTCTTGCTTAGGGCAAGAATTATTGCTCGTATCTTGACAAGTGTGATACTAAATATGCTTATCAAATAACACGAGGCTAACAACCGATAATATAATTCGCGCTATTTATTCGCGCACTGCACACATCAGAAACAATACAAGCTTCGCGCAATCACAATTCACAATATCCAATAGATCATAAATGCAAGCAATCAATACATCAATATAATAATACATCAATGCACTCCATTTACAAGTCACACAGACAGGCGTTCCATCTCCAACGGTCATACAGGCTAGCTATCAAGACATGCATAAAACTCTCAAGTCGCATTCACACGTCAGTCCGTTACGGCCCCCAAGCCTCGTCTGGCTGGACTTTCAGCACACACCACAGTTGTGCTCGAGTCAGCCTGCGTGACCCCTCAATGTTCACGCTGTGTTCCAGCTGACCGCCGACTGCTTAGTATCGCTCAGCGTTGATTTCCTGGCGTTGTTGACGACGCCGCGTTATAGCTGTAGTGCTTATCATAGATAGGCGTTACATTGTCGGGCGTTGGTGCAGACAACACGTTATAACTCTGGGTGAGACTGACATTCTCCCCCCCCCCTCATTCTCATGAAAGGTTTTCCTTTCATGTACTCTATATAGCTGTTCTTTATCTTGTCAGAATCGAACTTTGCACTTCATCTGACGTAACTCTTTAGTTTGTCTTAATATGTACAGGTGATTAGTAAACAATATGCATACAATTCCCATGCCTACCCATCAAGCATACTGGTCAAGAACAATCAATTCCATGGTTTTTACCTCGCTGAGAAACAGCCAGTCCCGTAGGTTACACGGCTAACTTGCCCCTACCTCTCCACCAAAAAGAAAAATTACAAATAATCAGGTGAGTCTGTGAGTATCTGCCTATAAGATAACTCCGACATTGGACATCTACCCTTATCTAATAGAATATCCAATGAAGGTCTTCAGTTTTGGTAAGTTTTCCCACATACACATGACGTCACATTGACGTGATACCTATTAGGCAAACATGGTAGTTTCAATACATATTTACACATCACCAACAATATTTAGTTATGTCCCTTGGTTATGGAACAAAAGTTAGGGACAATAATTTTATCATGCTTTCAACAAAATAAATTACAAGTAACATTTTCTTTCTTAGTGTCATAATTTGATCCTCCTTGACAAAAGTGCACAAAAAGTCACTCTTGTGAAAAAGTAAATCAAGCTGCGATGCTGAGATTACATCTACCAAAACTCGACATATACAATTTCGTATATGGAAATGTTTCATACCCAAATTTTTATACAGTTGTCATAAATTTATAAACATTTTACTATGGTATGCCAACTTTCAAATTAATATGGACATCTAACGGAAGTGTATAGCTGTGTTGTTGCACACTCAAGTTCTCTCGTTTTAGATGGACTTTAAATATACGGAGCAACCAGATCTTGTCATCAGCTGTTGGATAGCTTCTTCCGTCTTATCCTCGGATTAGGTTGTCAAGGTCATCATTCGTACTTGTTAAAAAATCGTGGGCCATCTTTGTAGCTGTACTCAGGATTACTTGGCGCTGTTCAAGCTCAGTAAGTCTTTGGGTCCTGTAGTACTGTCCTGTGACACTTGTGGTGTCTATTTCTTATAATACTACATATTTACAATAGTAATGGTATTCTTTCACATTTCTCACAATTATACGACCCATTCATTCACATAATAATAATAATAATATGTACACAATATATTTACAATGGGAGATTAAATCTTCCCTATCACACTGTTCTTCACAGCGTAACTGACATAAAGTCACAATTGGCTGTGGTGTTGAGCACTATTTACGTTGCAGTTTATACACCATCTGCAATGTGCTCGGGTGTTACCTGGCTATTGGGTGAGTCGTATGGACATCTCGATAGCAGATCGGCCAGAGAGTTATGTGAGCCTCGTATATGTCTGATTTCGAAGCTATAGTCCTGTAGAAGAAGGGACCATCTGGCCACTCTGTGGTTACTTGGGGTACCACTGGTGATGAATGTCAAAGGGCTATTGTCTGTTTCAATAATGAAGTGTTTACCTAAAAGAAATCTCGAAAGTTTACGTACCGAGAACACAAGAGCGAGGGCTTCAAGTTCAGGCGTGCTGTAATTTCGTTCACTGGTGTTCAATTTCAGGGAGACGTAGTATACCGGGTACAATATTTGGTCGTGATCTTGAAGCAGTACCCCTCCAATGGCTACGGAGCTCGCATCGCATCTTAGCCTGAAAATAGTGCTAAGATCAGGTAATTTTAGAATAGGTTCACTGGAAAAATAAGATAATACTTTCGCAAATGCAGGCCTTAAACATTCGCTATTTACAATAACATTTGGATGTTTGTTTGTTAGTAAATCAGTGAAACATTTGGTCAATTCAGCAAAATGAGGAATAAATTGTCTATAATAATTCAAAAGACCTAACACACTTCGCAACTCTTTTTTGGTTGTCGGAAGCGACAATTTAAAAATTCTAGACATGATGTTATCGTCAGTTGATATGAAGCCATTTGAGATCTTATAGCCCAAAATGTAATTTCTTGAAAGGCTATATCAACTTTGGATGGTTTAATTGTCAGTCCATGCTGTCTAATCCTGTCGAATGTCTGCTGTAATGCTGTTATGTGGTCTGCATGTTCTTTGTATGTATGCAAATGTCGTCCATGTACCAAATGATATTGGAAATGCCTATTAAAAGTCGTCTTGTCATTCTGACAAAGGTTGCTGGAGCATTAACTAGCCCGAATGGTAACTTGCACCATTCGTATAGTCCCCAGGGTTTGGCAAATGCTGTCAGATATATACTGTCAGCATGTACAGGTATTTGCCAGTAACCTTTTGTCATGTCCAGTTTAGTAAAGTAACGTGAGTCAGTCAGTTCAGTTGTTATGTCTTCACAGTTGCTCATTGGTTCTAACTCCAACTGTGTAATGCTGTTGAGTTTCCTATAGTCAACACAGAGTCTTATTGTGTTGTTCTTTTTCTTCACAATGACAATGGGTGAACAAAAATGTGATTGTGAACGTCGGATGATATGGTTTGCTTCTAAGTCAATAATTTCTTGGTGTAATTTGTCTTTGTAGTGTATAGGAATGGAATATGGTCTGCATTTTATTGGGCAGTCAGACGTCAAAATAATATGATGATGCACTAAGTCTGTCTGTCCTGGGTTGTTAGAAACAATTGTACTGTATTCTTGTAAAACTTGTCTGCAACTGTCAGTCTGTGTCTGCGTAAGTTTGGGATTTACCTTTATGTCCTGTAGGTTGGTTGTCGTGTCCAGTACTGGTGTTGGTATCTCGTCAGTATCGTTGTCGTCTGTCTGGTCCACTATTGTTGTGCTTGCTGTAGTCTCTACTTGTTCGTCGTCCCTGTGGTAATATGGTTTAAGCATGTTAATATGAAAAATCTTGTGTTTGTCCCTAACTGCAATTTCGTAATCTACTGTCGAAATTTGTCGTAACACTTTAAACGGTCCTTGCCAAGAGTCTGTGAGAAGATGTCTGTCACTTTGGCAATAAGAGAAGAACGTCTTGTCCTGGCGTCAGAGTAATGGTTCTATTTCCTCTGTTAGCGTATTGTCGGTAGATAGCACCAGATATTTATAGTGCTTCTTTTGCTAACACACATAATTTCATGATTCTATCGCGCAATGATATTACATGTTCATACGATGAAATGGTTGTAAATATGGTTTTACTTTCAGTCAGCATAGACTGGTACAATGATAATGGGCCGCGTGGTTTTGCACCATACACTATTTCAAATGGTGAGAATCCAGTGCTGGAATGTGGCACTTCCCTATATGCAAATAAAATAGCAGGTAGATACGTGTCCCAGTCTTCGGGATGTTCTTGGGTTACTTTTGAGAGCGTATGTTTAAGATCGCCGTTGATCTTTTCTATGATACCTGTGGAGTGTGGGTGGTACGGGCAGTTAAAGCATTGCTTCACCCCCAACATCTTAGTAAATGCTTGTGTAGCTGCGGCAATAAACTGGCTACCCCGATCTGAAAGGATGGTATCAGGGAATCCTACTCTTGCAAAAATATGGAAGAATACTTCCATGATGTCTTTGGAAGTTATATTCTTCATCGGAATGGCTTCTGGCCACCGACTACATAAATCAATTATTGTAACAATATATTTGTTTCCCCTTGATGTTATGTGGTTAAGAGGACCAACTATATAGACCGAGATCTTTTCAAACGGTCTACTTGCCAAATCAGTGATTTGCAGTTCTGCTTGCGGGTGTTTACCCTTTTTAACAAGCTTTTGGCAGATGTCACACGATCTGCAATACAATTTGGTATCACTGCAAAATTTAGGCCAATAGAATTGAGTAAGTAACCTTGCTCGTGTTTTAGCATACGCCATATGCCCTGCAAAGGGTATGTCATGCGCTAGCTGTAATGCTTGGTTGCGGTTTTCTGAAGGTAGCACCGTTTGTTCTGTAGTGCTAGAACCTTTGGTATAGTACCGTGTCAGAATTCCGTTTGTCAGAGCAAAATACCATTTAGCGTTCTTTGCTACTCGTGGCTTTTGGCCTATTAATTTAAAATACTTTTGCAACGATCGATCAGCTTTTTGAGATGTTATAAATTTCTCCCTGGTTGTTTCAGGACATGTTACAACTGGGCGTATTAGCTGTAAAGCCTCTGTCTGATCGATTCGATCTTGCATTTGAGCAGTAGATCTGGTTACTGCATTTGTAATATCAAGGTTATCATGTACATTACAACTTGGTGTTACATTTACACAACTATATTCCTGTGATGACATTGCCGAATTGGCATACATACATTCATATACAGGTGGTAATACATCATGAATGATGATTTGTGATGGTGGTGAAATGGTATTATCAATGTTACAAGTGACAGTGGATATAATACTGTCATGTGGCATATCATTCACCTCTGGAAGGTTACCAATGATGACATCGCAACAAGGATTGGTCAATGCTGCGCATTTGACCTTTCCGGTGAGGAATGGTGTACTTATGTATGCCCATGCAAGCGGGTATCTCTCGATGTTACCCGAGAAAGTTCTGCATGTAACATATTTACCACTATATTGTGATGGTAAGATATAGTCTCTCTTAATGCCAATGAGGGTACTGCCGCTATCCCGTAAAACGGTGGCAGCTCTACCGTTAATATACCCATGGTGGATCTTTAATTTACCTTGGGAGTTGACTACTAAATTGGCTTCCTCATTTGTAACAGGAATGGAATGGTCACATGTCAAAATGCCATCCTCATGAAATTGATCACAGATAGTACATTTGTTGTGTTGAAACACATCAATAGAATGTGCTGCGTTTACCGGGTGATCTTCTATACTTTCATCTTCTGATGAAGAACTATCAATCATGGCTGCAGTCGCCTTTCTGGACATAGCTTTGGCTTTACAATCTTACAATGGCCGAACGCCTTACAAAGGAAGCTTTTGGTGTTACGTCTGTATATCTTTCTTTCTTTGTCTTGCTTCGCTATGTAGTTTTGTAAGTACGACATGTAACCAGGATGTTGGACACACATATCAGTTTCGTTGTGTGACAAATGACAATATTTGCATTTCTTAAGCTGTTCAGTAGATTGTCTATAGGGCTTTTGTTTGTTGTAGGGCAATGACTTAGCTCTATCATATGTAGCGGCTGCTACAAAGTCTGTGCTAGTCAGACCAGTAATGAAACATTGCTTATTGGCCGAAAAATAACCTGAGCCACGACTTTCAATCTGTTGTACACTTTCACACTGACATTCTAATAGAAATTTCGAAAATGGAGGTGAGAGAGATGTGATAATTTTATCTCTCAAAATAAGATCTGTCAATTTATCAAAATTACCATTCACTTTGGCTGCTGACAGCCACTTAGAAAAAACATTCTGTATTTCTGAGATGTAATCAGAGAACGTTTGTGTTGGTTTAGGAGACAATTTACCAAACTGTTCTCTGCAGCCTGCTTCATCTAGCAGAAAATGAGACATAATTTTTGTCTTAGTATAATGATAATCTTTCTTCAGGTCATTTGGAATAGACTCTATCTCTTTAAGAGGTTCTCCAGAAAGACTTCTCATATATATTATACTCCATTCTGACTTTGGGATCTGGTAATGATCCATAATACATTCGAAATTTTGTGTGAAAGCTGCTATGCAATCACCTGTGGTGTAACTTTTAATCAGCCCTTGGTATTTCTTATATGGCTGGTCTTTGTCAGCTTTTCTATCTTCGTTTTCTTTGGAAGTTTCTGCTTTCAGCTGTTCAATTTTTAGCTGTACTTCAAGCTCTTCTTTCTTGCTCTGAGCTACAATTTCAGCTTTTCTTATTTCTGCATCTGTTTCTGCTTGTTTAAGTTTTAAAGCAGTCTCTGCTTCTGCCTGTTTAAGAGATCTTTCGGCTGCTCTCTCATCACGTTCATTAACCTTATATTCTGCAAACTGTTTCTCACTCCAGGCCCTTAACTCTTCATCAGAAAGGTTCATCTTTAAACCCATTTCGATGTACTCGTTTAAACTAGACATGATGAACAATATGTATGATGAAATAAATAGACACAAAATTAATAATGTTGTTAGTAATTTAAGTTCAAAAGTTTACAGTACTTAATATTACAGCTTATGTTTAGGCCTGCTGAACGAAAATATAAGGAAGAGAAAAAAAATTTATACTCAAGTACTCCTGAGGCAATGTGCCGGACAATGGCTGCTCAGTACTGCCCGAAACCACACTGGTTTTTAATTCAGGTCGACCAAAAAATTTCGGAGTTTACAAGGGACAGGTGTAGATGACACCAAACAACCTGTTATTTTTGGAGCAAGAGAAATTAGAACATGTGCAAGTGTGTGGTTTATGTAATGTCACTTAAGTTTTTGTAGGTTTGTATGTCGTCAAGTATTGTTGTTAGTCGTATCACCACACTCAACAACTCTCTTTTCACACTTTCCAAACGTTCCGCTAACACTACTTCTACTCAATTACATTCAAGGACATGGCCGCCATTTTGTTTTTCTCACTTCAATAACTCGGTTGAAATTTACTAAGTCCAAAAACGCACTTATAGTTTCGATAAATTAACTCGAAAGATGGTAATTATCTATTAAAATATAACCTACACGCTCGCATTTGTTCAAAACTCGCACTTTATACCCATAATTGATTCACAAAAAAACTAGACAACAGTCGCCATGTTTACAATTATTTAACACTCTATTTTTCGTATTTCACGGTTCAAATCTAATGAGGACGTAGACCCCACGTTCGCACTTGTCAAAGTCTTGCTTAGGGCAAGAATTATGGCTCTATCTTGACAAGTGTGATACTAAATATGCTTATCAAATAACACGAGGCTAACAACCGATAATATAATTCGCGCTATTTATTCGCGCACTGCACACATCAGAAACAATACAAGCTTCGCGCAATCACAATTCAAAATATCCAATAGATCATAAATGCAAGCAATCAATACATCAATATAATAATACATCAATGCACTCCACTTACAAGTCACACAGACAGGCGTTCCATCTCCAACAGTCATACAGGCTAGCTATCAAGACATGCATAAAACTCTCAAGCCGCATTCACACGTCAGTCCGTTACGGCCCCCAAGCCTAGTCTGGCTGGACTTTCAGCACACACCACAGTTGTGCTCGAGTCAGCCCGCGTGACCCCTCAATGTTCACGCTGTGTTCCAGCTGACCGCCGACTGCTTAGTATCGCTCATCGTTGATTGTCTGGCGTTGTTGAAGACGCCGCGTTATAGCTGTAGTGCTTATCATAGATAGGCGTTGCATTGTCGGGCGTTGGTGCAGTCAACGCGTTATAACTCTGAGTGAGACTCTGACAAAGCTAAAGAAACCAATATGCCCACCACAAAAGGTCAGGAGAAACAATACCGAAAGAAATCTAAGAACTGGGAAGGAGAAAAAGTGGAACCTTATATAAAGACGTCAATGGAGAGCTCAGAGAAGGTGAAGGAAGGAAACCAGAGCACCTCGAATTCTCCAGCGAAACGACCGTGGTCGGAGAAGTGGTGTTCGATCTGCAAGTCGCCCTCTCACAACACAAAGGACTGCAGATCGAAACCGAAAAGTTATCACTTCGCGGCATGCCAAGTAATTCCTAAGAAGGTGATCACAGACAAGGCTGAGGTCGGCGAAGAAGCTCTAACCAAAGAGAGCACACGGAAAGTTTGGAAGGGAAAATGGTGCACACACTGCAGGTCGAAAACACATAATACTGTGGACTGCCGATGCAAGGTAAAGGTCGAGGAGGTGGAAGACACTCCGGACCAAGAGAGGCCACCTGTGGTTGAACTGATTGAAGTCAATGGCCAGCAGGTTGCTTGTCTATACGATTCAGGTTTGGATGGGGAAGCTGTGATAGATGCCAACCTGGTAAGCCCATACCAACTTACAGGGGAGACCATAGAGATACAGCCGGCAATGAGGAGTACTGTTACCATGACGCTGCAAATCGCCAAGGTGGAGATTAAGTCCAGGTACGTCACAGGCATTATTCCGGCAGCTATATTAGATGACTCCCTATTCCCAATGATCATTGGCACAAAATATGTGTTCTTGGGGGTGCCCAAACAGCCAGCCCACAGGGGAGCCGTAACCAGTGGATCTCAGGGGAAGGAAAAAGAGGCAGAGACACTATGCGACAACTCAGTGCGAGGGGAATTGCATACTGCCCAGAGGAAGGATACTACGTTGCGTCCTTGCTACAGGAAGCTGCAAAGAAGTGCTGAGCCACCAGAACGGGGCCAGTACTTTCTGAGGAATCGGCTGCTTTACAGGAGAGCCGGAAGAGGAGACAACCTGCACGAGCAGTGGGTGGTTCCAGAGACCCACCGTCCTCACATTCTTTAGAGTGGACACTCCATAGCCGAGAATCGACATATGGATATCAGAGAGACATTGCAGCAGATTTCAGGCCATTATTGCTGGCCAGGAATGACCGGAGATGTGCGCCGGTTAGTGAAGTCTTGTTCAGAGTGCCAGAAAGCACCACCCAACAAGCGGACTAAGAGTAAAATAGCTCTTAAGGTGGAAGACCAAGTGGAAGTATGGGGTCCAGAAGAGACTAATATACTCCAAGTAGGATGGAAAGGACCTTATCCTGTGGAAAAGGTGGTGTCCAAAAACATCTACAAAATCCGGATCGGGGAAGAGCTGAAAAATCTCCCTAGGCATCTCATTAAGAAATACGAGGAGAGATCCGAGAGCACAGCTTCGCACCTGATGGTGATGGCAGCCATTATTAAAAAGGTTACAGGTCCAGACGAAGACCAGAGATCGCCAGTACTACATAGGAGGGCCTATGAGAAAGTACATGATAGGTCAGATTTACCCAACGAAGGGAGGAGGGAAATCACACGTCAGGGAAGGGACAAAAGTGAAACTTTTACTAGTAACCAAGTTCAGAAGGGGTGGGTAACGTCGGGAAAGGCGAGAAATACCCAGGACTCCAACCGAAGATTGGCTGACCAGATCCAATATCGCCCGAGATGGTCCTGGAAGCAAAAGTCCAGGAGGTTTGGGAAAGACGACTCGACCCAACGCGGACGAGGCGGAACATCCCCAGAGGCAAAGCCGGGGGAAACCAAGAGAATATGGAGACAGTGTTACAGTCAGGATGGGACGATCCGTCTGTATTGTGAGCTGTCGCTTCCACGAGTCGAAAGTAGGTCGACCGGACGTACAGGAGCGATGTGCCAACACTAGTGTCTATCATGAGTAGTATAGTAGGGTGTCAGTGAGATCGCTTACTTGATGAGGAGGTGATCCAGGTGAGAGATACATCACCTCATCTTAAGGATCATCAACACTTGATATTCCTAGCTACTTCGCAGAAGCTCCACACATGGTGGATGAGATGGTCGTTGTTACTATAGCCGTACAACTTCACAGTGGAATACATCCCTGGTAAGGAGAATGTAGGAGCGGATTTCCTATCTAGATATCCAACGCCAGTGGAACGCAGTGGAAGAGGAATAGGTTGTGGGATCATAGGAATCAAAACTACAGTGAGGAAGAGTCGACGTGGTCAACTCTCTTAAGAGAGGGCCTATGTCACGGGAAACTGGGAGTTTAGTGATTCCTCGATAACTTACATATAAAATTAATTGAAATATGTGAAGTTGGAAAATTATGGACTGTGAGTCAGAATAACAATCGTGCCTTCAGTCTTGAACGAGGACAAAGTGTGGGTTATTGACCGAAAGGTAAAGAAAAAAATACAGTGTGATAAGGGGCCAGTGACTGCCGATCTTATCGGCCGAGCAACGGAGACACGGATACGTCGGGTTGGGGAACACACGAAGACGCTGATCAAAGGGTTAAAACTGATTGATGTGCGAGCGTATGGAGAATCGGGGAGAACGGAGCGGACAGGAGCACGGAGCGCAACGAATGTATACGTGATTTCAGAAACCTTTGAACACAGCAAATGCGACTGTAAGATATGAACATCAAATAGAACAGAAACTTGGACCCTGGTATAAATAATGGGAAACTTGTTTTTCGAGTTGAGTGTGCTACTTGGTTTCCACGAGAAGTGGTGGTTTATTCTAAAGGGATTATGAAAAGGGAGTTACAACGTTTCAAGTCGGATAATACTGATGAACGTTTTGTATTTATTGTGCAATTAGTACTCCCAATTCAGCCAAGGATAATTATAAGGTAGTGGTGGTGTAGAGTATAAATATAAAATAGTGTATTTGAGTGTGAAACCGTAATAATGGGCGTCGGCCGAATTTAGCTGAGAAGTAACATAGTGATTCTGGTATAGATGGTTACTGGGATTTCTGAGCTCTTTTATGACATTTCCTTCTTTACCTAGTCTTAAGTATGTGTATACTTCTATGTCTTATGGCAGAGGTCATTTCTCTGAATATATATATATATATATATATATATATATATATATATATATATATATATATATATATATATATATATATATATATATATATATATATATATATATATATATATATATATATATATATATATATATATATATATCATTGGCACCTTGCCTTCTTGACAGACGATAGTTTGTGCTCTAAAAAGGCATAATAACTTTTAACTATGGCGGTAGCGAGTGTGACTGATAAGGCCAATTTGCGCTGTAAATGTCCGTTCACAGTGGGTGCATGTGAACACGTGGTCATTTCCACCATCATGCACCATCTTACGTCTCAAACGCTTGGTGTGTGACTTTTCTGCAATAATTTTCTCCTATATATATATATATATATATATATATATATATATATATATATATATATATCTGATAACGGCCATAAGCCTACTCTCACTGCTAATGAGTTTGAGTTAGGTTGATAGCACCTGATATTGTCTTTTCGACAGGTTCCTATGACCAAAGCAATAGCAACACTCCTGAAAGGAGAGAATGGACTCTGGTCTGGTAAAGCAATAAGTATCTGCCAGAGGGAAGTCGGATGTCAGACATACAGGTCAGCCAGTTCTAGCATTAACGGATACCTATAAGCCATTCTGGCTAAAAGACTTACAGAAGAATAAAGTACAACTAAACCTAGATCGGAAACTCAATATTGTACACATGAACTATCTTTAAATGAAGAGGCTATAAGGCCAGAAGTCATTATTGGATAAACAGAACAGTAACTAGTTAGACGAACACCGTGAATCAGGTATATTCTATAGACAGTGTTTTTAGGAATTATGTATCCATGTAGAGACGATAAGTCATTCGATGATATCGGAGGTATAAACATTACCTGGAATATCGTGTGGTTCATGTGATTATATAGTTCACAATGAAAGACTTTATCTACTAAAACACGCAATGGTGAACTAACTTTCATTCTAACGTTGTCAAGGATATTGTGTGGACATCATCATCATCAGTCGGAGCGGCACTAGACCGGGTGAGCGTAAACAAGTTCTGTGCTGTGGTGACATTATCTATGCCGTTGTGTGATGAGTACAGTGAGATGAATCTTGGACTGTCAATCTTATCTCACCTACAATATAGAACGCACCAACAACGTCTTTACATACACTCTATGCAAACCCATGACACTTTTTATTCAATGATGACGGAGAGATCGTCCCATGGCTGACCACGGAGAAAGCAATCGAAAGACAGCAAGAACTCTAACGCGAAAGTGGAAAAAGGCGCAAGGAGGAAAAGCACAGCGAAAAGCGTCTACAGGCAATACACAAAAAAGAAGACAAAAACACCAAATAAAAAGTCCTTATAAGGACTGCAACCAGTCAAGCCAGACGAGCCAGGATCCTTTACTAACAAAAGAAGCCACCAGAGGGGAGGGAACAAAGGACAGCCGCCGACCAACCCCCCAGCTGACATCACAGACACAAAAGCCGATTTTACCTGTCCGAGGCAGGCCCAAATTGTAAGAGCGCACAAGACACGCTATGAATCCATAAAAACCACGTACCTCAACAATAACCACAGCTGAAAGAAGCAGGTTTAACGAGGCCGAATTTGGAATTTTTGATTTAAAGCAAGCAAGCAAGCAAGCAGCAAGCAAGCCATATGACATGCGCCATGATGGTTCTTTCACTGTATTGGAATCAATCGCATACACCGAAAGACGTGCCCAGCCCACAACAAGAATACAGTTAAGTAACTTTAATATTTATATTTTCATGTCCTGTGTTTCATGTAATTGGGTTGGTTTGTGTTGTTTTTTCCTGTGCTGACGAAGGCTTTAGATGCAACGTCCATTTTTGTTACCTGTGATGGTGTTCCAGCAAAGATTCCCTTCTACCTCTCGTTGTTTTAAACAATCAATTACGTGGTGTGGCATATGGTGTTACACCCATAATATTAGACCGTCCGGCACTCGGTGGGTTATGTGGTCAGTATCACACCGGCCACCTTCACTTTCCATGACAAATCCTGGTAATCATTTTAGGCTGACCCAACCTAGTAGCCCAGATAAATTTAAAACACCCGCCCCGATGCGGATTGGAACCCATTATTACCGGGCCGGCAGACTAACGTCTTACCTCAATGCTATCCGGGCACCATTTTTCCTGAGTGAATAAACCACAAGTCTCAATAAACACCGAAACTGGGAAACACAAAGCGCTCTGCAGCAATACTACAGACACGATAGCAACACTTCAGCAGATACACGGATAGCCAAATCTAGTTTTCTACCTTTCCTCCTCCATTACTCGAATTACCATATTCCATCATTGTCGATGTATTTGTATTTGTCTAGATTACGACCCCAGGGTGTGTCTTCTTTGGTTCTTTGTTGGTTTTGTTTCTTGTCATTATAAAACAGCGTAAATGTTTACGTTGTAAATAGCTAAAATTAATTAAACGAATGATTTGGTGAGCAGAGAGTCGAGTGCTTGTAATAAGATGTAGACTGACTTCTAATATTATTTATGGAATAGAATCACACTAAACAGCCTGCATTGAGAAGTATTATCCGATTGTTTATGCGAAGAGATAAATTGAGAGGGAGAGAGAGAGATGAGAAGAGAACCGAACGAATGAACGATCTGTATATTAAAAGGGTCACATATTGGGCACGAGAACCCTTTTACATTCATCCCTTCCACCCACTCATTAAGAGAGAAACAGACAGACAGACAAACAGACTTAACCTGAAGTAATAATTATATATGAGACACGTCTCAACATATTCTTGTTTCCGTGTCTACAGTAGTCGGTATTTAACTATAATGTTTTCGTATATATCAAAATATGTTTTGTGGTGAAAGGGATACATATGCAGTTCGTAATCCCGCATACCGCTTTCCAAACACAAATGAGGGCGAATTGATAGCAGACCGCTTTGCGTTGGTTTTTATAAATTCGTATGCAAGTCAGTTGTTCAGAAAACAATGGCAAACTACTGAACGTATACTTGCCAAGAAAATATGTACAGCCAAAACGTAATGGGTTGACTACATGTTTTAAAGGATATGTAACTGACTAATTATATATCAAACCCATTTCAAGTTTTCATTGCAAATTATCTATGCATGTCACATATTGAAAACAATTCTGCTTTAGTCCATGCTATCTAAAGGCAAAAACAGGTGATTGACTTCATTTCACGTGTTTTTATCTCATATGGCTTGGTCACTTTCCGCAGAGTAGTCTGCCAAAACGCGTCACACAGAGCACTACCTCCATAGCTCCAGCGACGACCCACAGGAGTCTCTGAGAAAACTGCATTCGTGAACAAAATCATTGAGTTTAGAAACGGACCGATGACTTTCGGTGAGCGAAGCAGGCGGCTTAACCACTTCATTATGGAGAGGTCCAGTGGATGTTGTTTGAGGACTCCTAAAGATGTTCACAGCCTTAACAGGTTGGTTAACTGGCTGAGTTATTTTCAGCGAAGGACAAAGCAACAAACTGCTGTTTGTGAGTACACAACGGTGTTGTCACGAAGTGTGTGTAAACGATTAATGATCTCAACCTTTTTGGGCCCATGCCTCCCTTTACCATATGTTCAGAACGTCATCCCCCCCCCTTCGAATTCCCTCCCTATAAATCCCCCCCCTCCCTTACACATTATACATAAAAATGGAAGCTAAATGTAATAACACATACTAGAACAAGTCTAGACATCTACATAAAACGTGATTTGCGGGACCACTTACGTTATAAAACGAATTTCATTAGGGCGAGAAGTATAGAACCGTAAAATTTAGAGGGAAAAACAATATCAAGTAACTGGTTCTTATATTAATGAGATCATGAAATAATCTTTATCCCCCCCCCCCCCGGCAACCCTAAATTCCCCCCCCCCCCACCCTGGGGTGGGGTTGGGGAGGGGGAAATTCCACACCGGTTGAGAACCACTTGTTTAGACTAAGGTGATGGCTTTCAGAGTACCAAACCTGTGCCTCTGGAAATCTTCATCGCTTTGCTGAGAGTAATAGCAAAGTTACGACTGGCTCCACAAATGTGAGCTCGTTGTTAAAGAATACCAGTGGATTGTCGGCAGAGAAACTCATTTCTTTGTGTTCCAGGGTTCCATGTGTTAAGTTTCTACAGATACAAATTATCTTTGGTTGTATAAGTTAGTTCCATGTCCTTTACAGGAAGTCACGGCCGAAGCCAGCATTTTTAATTGTTTCTAAATTAGTAGACAATGCCTACTTTCAGTATTTTGAGATTGCTTTCCGAACAACTGAGGCGTCACACTATCGAAATCATCATAAAGCGGTCTCTTTCCAAATCGCCCGCAGATGTTTCAAACCATCGACTCATTTCGACGTCAAATTCATTTACTACCCCTGAGCCACAGCTCCTGTATTTTTAACGTAAAGAGGTGTAAAAGTTAGATGCCTTCATTGCACCGAAAGCGCTGCACAGTACACGAACTCCGTAGCTTCAGTGACAACCACTAAAGGTTTCTGAAAAAGGCGCAGTCGTCAACGAAATGACGGAACAATTAACTACGAGACAACAAATGTTGATAAGTGAAACAAAAACAACAAACAAACATACTTACCTAACAGTCTGCTCATTAAGTTAATTAATTCTAAAATTTCTTGCTATGATATGCACTGCCTATGTGTTTTTCAAATTATCCCTGCGCTGCTTCTGCATGCCTATTTAATACCGACTCCATATGTTACAATATTTCTATCTATTCCAAAGTTATAATTTTTACGTTACTGCGCACGTTCGTCGCATGCTGTTATGTGTTCTCACGGTGATTTATTTTTTATGTAAATATATGTAGTCATAGCAAAACTTATTTAAGAAATGAAATTAAGATTTATGTAAATCTATGTGGGTTAAAGATAAACCTCACGGTGATTTTATTTCCAAAGCTTTCATATTTGATACCGAAATTCACACATTGTGTATCTGCAGCCAGAATCAGAAAAATAGCTATGTTCAACTACAGTTAAGCGTAATTACATTTCAGTGTAACTACAATAATGTTTAACTACAATTATGTTCAGCTACATTTAAGTTCATCTTCACGTATGTTCAACTACAATTATGTTCAACTACAATTATGTCAAACTCCATATTTGTTCAACTACAGTTATGTTCAATTACAATTATGTTCAGCTACACTTAAGTTCAATGTCACGTATGTTCAACTACAGGTATGTTTAGCTACAATTATGTTCAACTGCAGGTATGTTCAACTACAATTATGTTCAACTTCACATATGTTCAGCTACAGGTATGTGCAACTACAACTACGTTCAGCTACAGGTATCTGCAACTACAATTACGTTAAACTACAGGTATGTTTTACTAAATTATATTCAACTACAATTATTTTCACCTACAATTATGTAGAAGAGTGGCTGGCCGAGTTGCTATACAGCCGGACTCTACTTCGGAAGTCCCGGGTTCGATCCCTCGGTAAGGTGTGGAATTTGTTTTTATCGGGGGCAAAAAGAAAATCCTAACCTGCACATTTCGCGGTGACTACACTAGGCAGGCGTCCTTAATTCCTCTAGCTCAAAGACCCCTCTGCCATACACCGCAGAGTACTATATTGGCAGTAAATGACAGTTTGACAGTTTTGACAATTATGTTCGACTACAATTATATTCAACTACAGGTATGTTCAACTTCACATATGTTCAACTACAATTATATTCAACTATAAGCTAATACAATTATATTCAACTACAGGTATGTTCAACTATAATTATGTTCAACTTCACATATGGTCATCCACACTTATGTTCAACTCTCTCCGTGGCGAAGTGGCTACGCAGCCGGCCTCACGATCCGAAGTTTGTGGGTTTGATTCCGGCCTACGTCGTTCTGTTCATCAATGCAATTTTCTCGGAGACTTCTGGGGGTCGTCGCTAGAGCGACGAAGTTCTGTCAACGACACTTTCGGTGGGCTGCTTTGAGGAAAGGAACTGCGCTATATGGGATAAAACTGGGTGCAACGAAGTCCATCCTCACGCATTTTAAATCTGTTATTTAAAATGTTCATCTTGAATTGTGATATCTACAAATAAGTTTACCTTATAGATATCTTGTTGTTGCTTTTCATGGACAACTTGTTCCCATTTAAGAACCAGTCCAGGTAGTCGGGAGGATGTTCTAGGCCTGTAGCATTGCAGATCAATTGTATCGTTTCATCCTTCTCCACGAACGGTGTACCTGCTATCTTGATATCTGTGGAATGGAGACACATGTTTACATTATGTCTCACAACATCTTTGAACGGTTAAGACAAATTACATGTCTGTATGCACTGCGACTTCAGCCGTATCATAGATGGTGACCCCCAAAAAAAATATAAATAAATAAATAAAAATAAAAACGGAACCAACAAATCTTTGAATAAAACTGTAAAACTGGATCTAGATCAACAGTGGTTCCAGCAAGACGGGGCCACCCCACACACATAGAATGACTCTCTATCCTGGATGGGGCAATTTAGCGCAACGTATGCAAGGGTGCACCCAGCTCTAGGAGGCCATTTGGAGCATAGTTAGGAAAGAAGAAACCTTTTATGCAAAGCGACCGAGGTAACTGAAACTTTTGGAATGATTTTACACAGAATTAAATTTACGGTCACTAAATTTCCTTTGTAGGATTTAATAAATTTTTTTAAATAGATTCTGTTTTTGTGTGTCACCCTGTATTATCACAACAGTCAGGCTGTGCCCTGGGGGAAGATCCCGAATTCCGTCATTCTGTTCGCTAGTGCAATTTTCTCGTAGACTCCTGAGTGTTCTAGTCAGAGCTACAGCGTGCGTGCTTTGTGCGGCACTTTCGGCAGGTCGGTCTGCGGTAAGAGACCAAGACATACGAGATAAAACTCCGTGCAATAAAATCGACACTCTTGTCTTTAAACAGGGCATTAAATCTGCAGACTCGTGATTCTTTGGTTTTCTAAATCTCAATATGTTAATCTAAAATCCAGATTTGTGGCATTGCGCCTTGCTCATGAATGTGCATTTGGGAGAGAAACTGTGGCTGCCCTTAGTTCATACATTCACATGGGAGGTAATTGACAGCCGTCTTTGATAGCAATCTCCGTGGGACAGGACATTGTCCGCTTTGGTGCAGCACTGTAAACATATTCTCAGCATACACCATTCTAAGAACTGCATGCACATGCCACACAATGCGTTATCCAACATCCATCGTTCTGAGGTGTTGTGTGGAGTTTCCCTTCATCCATCTTAGATCATTGAGATATTTGTCTTGCTGTTAATTACTTCGTGGGAAGCAAGTAAAGATTATAGTTCATTATCATGTGTGTCTAACTTTGTTCTGTTTATGGCTTCATATTTTTTTCCCGCATATTCTTTCCATGACTGTCAACATCAGCATCTTTCAGCTGATTGTTGATTTCTTGGCAAGATTACGCTCAGTAGTCTGCCATTGCTTTCTGAGCGACCGGCTCAAATAGCCGGTAAATTACCAACGCGGAGAGCAACGTCACGTTACTTACGAGAGTATACGAGATTACGGAGACAGTCGTGTAACCTCTAGACCAGAGAGACCGGCGGCTTCATATTTTTTTTTTTTTTTTGCATATCCTTTACAGGACATCGCTGTCAACATCAGCATCTTTCAGCTGTATGTTGATTTCTTGGCAAGATTACGCTCAGTAGTTTGCCATTGCTTTCTGAGCGGCCATCTCAGTTATCCCGCAAGTCACAAGCGGGGGTTGAACCGCTCCCAGCTCTCGTCCTGCTACGAGACTCTGCGTGATAAACGGGAATAAGGAGAAAGTGTTGTAACCCCTCGGCCAGAGAGACCGGCGGCTTCATATCAGCATTGGAAATATGACTCTACCCCTCATATCTGTAACTGTATGCCTGGTGTATGGTTCTGGGACCGATTGAGCCATATGTGGTACTGGGATCTAGCGAGCATGCGTGCTACTGGGACCTAGTGAGCCTTGTGTGATACTGGGACCTAACGAGCATGTGTGGTACTGGGACCGAGTGAGCCATGCGTGGTACTGGGACCGAGTGAGTCATGTGTGGTACTGGGACCGAGTGAGTCATGTGTGATACTGGGACCGAGTGAGCCATGTGTGGTACTGGAACCTAGTGAGCATGTATGGTACTGGGACCTAGTGAGCCATGTGCGGTACTGGGACTGGATGTGCCACTTATGGTACTGGGACCGAGTGAGCCATGTGTGGTACTGGGACCGAGTGAGCCATGTGTGGTACTGGGATCGAGAGAGCCGTGTGTGGTACTGGGGCCGAGTGAGTCATGTGTGGTACTGGAACTGGATGTGCCATTTATGGTACTGGGACCGAGTGAGTCATGTGTGGTACTGGGACCCAGTTAGCCATGTGTCGTACTGGGATCGAAAGAGCCGTGTGTGGTACTGGGACCGAGATAGTCATGTGTGGTACTGGGATCGAGAGAGCCATGTGTGGTACTGGGACCGAGTGAGTCATGTGTGGTACTGGGACCGAGAGAGGCGGGTGTGGTACTGGGACCGAGTGAGTCATGTGTGGTACTGGGATCGAGAGAGCCGTGTGTTTTACTGGGACCGAGTGAGTCATGCGTGGTACTGGAATCGAGAGAGCCGTGTGTGGTACTGGGACCGAGTGAGTCATGTGTGGTACTGGGACGGAGTGAGTCATGTATGGTACTGGGACCGATTGAGCCATGTGTGGTACTGGGAATGGATGTGCCACTTATGGTACTAGGACCGAGTGAGTCATGTGTGGTACTGGGACCGAGTGAGTCGTGTGTGGTACTGGGACTAGATGTGAAACTTATGGTACAGGGACCGAGTGAGTCATGTGTGGTACTGGGACCGAGTGAGCAATGTGTGGTACTGGGATCGAGAGAGCCATGTGTGGTACTGGGACCGAGTGAGCCATGTGTGGTACTGGGACCGAGTGAGTCATGTGTGGTACTGGGATCGAGAGAGCCGTGTGTTTTATTGGGACCGATTGAGTCATGTGTGGTACTGGGACCGAGTGAGTCATGTGTGGTACTGGGACCGAGTGAGCCATATGTGGTACTGGGACCGAGTGAGCCATGTGTGGTACTGGGACCGAGTGAGTCATG
Source organism: Cepaea hortensis (assembly GCA_963921405.1). Taxonomy (NCBI): domain Eukaryota; kingdom Metazoa; phylum Mollusca; class Gastropoda; order Stylommatophora; family Helicidae; genus Cepaea; species Cepaea hortensis. The sequence goes on from OY992877.1 coordinate 32,716,162, forward strand.
TGTGATACTAGGATCGAGAGAGCCGTGTGTGGTTCTGGGACCGAGTGAGTCATGTGTGGTACTGGGACCGAGTGAGTCATGGTGGTACTGGGACCAAGAAAGCCGTGTGTGGTACTGGGACCGAGTGAGTCATGCGTGGTACTGGAATCGAGAGAGCCGTGTGTGGTACTGGGACCGAGTGAGTCATGTGTGGTACTGGGACGGAGTGAGTCATGTGTGGTACTGGGACGGAGTGAGTCATGTATGGTACTGGGACCGATTGAGCCATGTGTGGTACTGGGACTGGATGTGCCACTTATGGTACTAGGACCGAGTGAGTCATGTGTGGTACTGGGACCGAGTGAGTCGTGTGTGGTACTGGGACTGGATGTGAAACTTATGGTACAGGGACCGAGTGAGTCATGTGTGGTACTGGGACCGAGTGAGCAATGTGTGGTACTGGGATCGAGAGAGCCATGTGTGGTACTGGGACCGAGTGAGCCATGTGTGGTACTGGGACCGAGTGAGTCATGTGTGGTACTAGGATCGAGAGAGCCGTGTGTGGTTCTGGGACCGAGTGAGTCATGTGTGGTACTGGGACCGAGTGAGTCATGGTGGTACTGGGACCAAGAAAGCCGTGTGTGGTACTGGGACCGAGTGAGTCATGCGTGGTACTGGAATCGAGAGAGCCATGTGTGGTACTGGGACCGAGTGAGTCATGTGTGGTACTGGGACGGAGTGAGTCGTGTATGGTACTGATACCGATTGAGCCATGTGTGGTACTGGGACTGGATGTGCCACTTATGGTACTAGGACCGAGTGAGTCATGTGTGGTACTGGGACCGAGTGAGTCGTGTGTGGTGCTGGGACTGGATGTGAAACTTATGGTACAGGGACCGAGTGAGTCATGTGTGGTACTGGGACCGAGTGAGCAATGTGTGGTACTGGGATCGAGAGAGCCATGTGTGGTACTGGGACCGAGTGAGCCATGTGTGGTATTGGGACCGAGTGAGTCATGTGTTGTACTGGGATCGAGAGAGCCGTTTGTTTTATTGGGACCGATTGAGTTATGTGTGGTACTGGGACCGAGTGAGTCATGTGTGGTACTGGGACCGAGTGAGCCATATGTGGTACTGGGACCGAGTGAGCCATGTGTGGTACTGGGACCGAGTGAGTCATGTGTGGTACTAGGATCGAGAGAGCCGTGTGTGGTTCTGGGACCGAGTGAGTCATGTGTGGTACTGGGACCGAGTGAGTCATGGTGGTACTGGGACCAAGAAAGCCGTGTGTGGTACTGGGATCGAGAGAGCCGTGTGTGGTACTGGGACAGAGTGAGCCATGTGTGGTACTGGGACCGAGTGAGTCATGTGTGGTACTGGGACCGAGAGAGCCGTGATTGGTACTGGGACCGAGTGAGCCATGTGTGGTACTGGGACTGAGTGAGTCATGTGTGGTACTGGGACCGAGTGATTCATGTGTGGTACTGGGACCGAGTGAGTCTTATGTGGTACTGGGACTGGATGTGCCACTTATGGTACTGGGACCGAGTGAGCCATGTGTGGTACTGGGACCGAGTGAGCCATGTGTGGTACTGGGATCGAGAGAGCCGTGTGTGGTACTGGGGCCGAGTGAGTCATGTGTGGTAATGGAACTGGATGTGCCATTTATGGTACTGGGACCGAGTGAGTCATGTGTGGTACTGGGACCCAGTTAGCCATGTGTCGTACTGGGATCGAAAGATCCGTGTGTGGTACGGGGACCGAGATAGTCATGTGTGGTACTGGGATCGAGATAGCCATGTGTTGTACTGGGACCGAGTGAGTCATGTGTGGTACTGGGACCGAGAGAGGCGGGTGTGGTACTGGGACCGAGTGAGTCATGTGTGGTACTGGGATCGAGAGAGCCGTGTGTTTTACTGGGACCGAGTGAGTCATATGTGGTACTGGGACCGAGTGAGTCATGCGTGGTACTGGAATCGAGAGAGCCGTGTGTGGTACTGGGACTGGATGTGCCACTTATGGTACTAGGACCGAGTGAGTCATGTGTGGTACTGGGACCGAGTGAGTCGTGTGTGGTACTGGGACTGGATGTGAAACTTATGGTACAGGGACCGAGTGAGTCATGTGTGGTACTGGGACCGAGTGAGCAATGTGTGGTACTGGGATCGAGAGAGCCATGTGTGGTACTGGGACCGAGTGAGTCATGTGTGGTACTGGGACCGAGTGAGTCATGTGTGGTACTGGGCTCGAGAGAGTCGTGTGTTGTACTGGGACTGGATGTGAAACTTATGGTACAGGGACCGAGTGAGTCATGTGTGGTACTGGGACCGAGTGAGCAATGTGTGGTACTGGGATCGAGAGAGCCATGTGTGGTACTGGGACCGAGTGAGTCATGTGTGGTACTGGGACCGAGTGAGTCATGTGTGGTACTGGGATCGAGAGAGCCGTGTGTTTTATTGGGACCGATTGAGTCATGTGTGGTACTGGGACAGAGTGAGTCATGTGTGGTACTGGGACCGAGTGAGCCATATGTGGTACTGGGACCGAGTGAGCCATGTGTGGTACTGGGACCGAGTGAGTCATGTGTGGTACTAGGATCGAGAGAGCCGTGTGTGGTACTGGGTTCGAGAGAGCCGTGTGTGGTTCTGGGACCGAGTGAGTCATGTGTGGTACTGGGACCAAGAAAGCCGTGTGTGGTACTGGGATCGAGAGAGCAGTGTGTGGTACTGGGACAGAGTGAGCCATGTGTGGTACTGGGACCGAGTGAGTCATGTATGGTACTGGGACCGAGAGAGCCGTGATTGGTACTGGGACCGAGTGAGCCATGTCTGGTACTGGGACCGAGTGAGTCATGTGTGGTACTGGGACCGAGTGATTCATGTGTGGTACTGGGACCGAGTGAGTCTTATGTGGTACTGGGACCGAGTGAGTCATGTGTAGTACTGGGATCGATAGAGCCGTATCTGGTACTGGGATCGAGAGAGTCGTGTGGGGTACTGGGACCGAGTGAGTCATGTGTGGTACTGGGATCGAGAGAACCGTGTGTGGTACTGGGATCTAGAGAGCCGTGTGTGGTATGGACCGAGTGAGTCATGTGTGGTACTGGGACCGAGTGAGTCATGTGTGGAACTGGGACCGAGTGTGTCATGTGTGGTACTGAGTGAGTCATATGTAGTACTGGGGCTGGATGATTCACTTATAGATCTGGGACCTGATGGGCGACTTATGGTACTGTGACCGAATTAGCTATGTGTGATATTTAAGCCAGATTGACCACGCACTGTAGTGGAACTTAATTAGCTAACCATTGTACTGGGATCGAATTAGCCAAGCATGATTCTGTGTGTGTGTGTGTGTGTGTGTGTGTGTGTGTGTGTGTGTGTGTGTGTGTGTGTGTGTGTGTGACGGTAAACTAATGTGCCCCGTGTGGTTCAGGGGTCTAAAGAGTCACACATTATACTTGGAACTTAACACACGTGACACTGAGCTGTTTATAGTAACATAATGGGGTCCTCGCGATACTGAGCTGTGTTACAGCATTAATAATTGCAACGTCCTGCAAAGGATATGCAACATTTCAAAACAATACATTAATGGCTGATACGAAACTGCTAGATGGTTCAATCCATAATTGTTTAATGATCTGTTATTTTAATCTGAGATCGATACCGATTTAAAAACGACTTTCAGTAATTATACTGCAAACTTTAGACAGAATATTATGCGCATATATAACACACACTGGCATTTTCCACTTTGCTATGCTAATTGACCAATGTTGCATTCTGTACTCGATTGCTTTCAATTCTTCCACTCCATAGCCATAGATAAAAGCTACAAGAATTGCTACTCTACAGCCGTGCACAGGAAGTCAGCGCCAGCTAAAAAATACAGAGGGATAAAATGGACTTCGATTGACGTGTTCAATGCCGGACAGAATATTGAAAAACATTGTTAGAGATGAAGTTTTGTTTCAGCTATATTGTGACCTAAATCAATGTCCATATTCCAGAGTCATTTGGCTGACCTACATCTGTCTGTCTCGCGATCGAATATAACATTTACCGAGGGGATACAGTAGCCGCCAGTTTCCGGTTTCTTTCTTGAGCTGATAGAAAAGTGATACTAAATCCAAAGTTCGATATTTCGCTCCTGTCTACTACAGAACAGTGTAACACAAGAATGGCTGGCACTTCAATGTTCTACAGAGGAGATTTGTTATTTTCAGATTACGCATGTGTACTGTCTTCTTGTCCAGCACTCACCCTGTCAAGATTGTGTTGTTTGTGTGCTGTTTACTCACGTTCTATACCAGCAATGTTTTCTTTCCTTTTCCCCCCGATTCCCGCTACTTTGTAATGTGTACGTTTATTAATAAAGATAAACAAACAGCCAAGAAACATTATAGAATCAAGCAATTACAGTAAATGGGTTAAAAACATATCTGTGTTTCTGTCCTTTCCTGATAGTATAGTGATGTACAACAAATGGCGATAACGATGGATCATGATTCCATTCTCGGCAGTGTAAGCATACAGAGATGTATGTGGACCTTATATGGTGTTTCAGCTACCCACAAGTTTGTGGATATTTCCAGCAAGGCTACAGCATCGTGACACATTCCGTCCGGATTGCCCACATGGCAATCTTGGAGTTGCCAGTGCACTTAAGTCCACACCAAGAGTACATAATCATCTCCAATATATTTAAGAATCAGAAGGCAAAATGTGCATGGACTTCTCTTGTGGTGTAACTAATCGCGGCCACGGAGCCACCGGTAGAGACCAAGCGATAAGGTAGAGATATCCCGCTGCTTACAAATAAGGTAGAGATATCCCGCTGCTTACAGATAAGGTAGAGATATCCCGCTGCTTACAGATAAGGTAGAGATATCCCGCTGCTTACAGATAAGGTAGAGATATCCCGCTGCTTACAGATAAGGTAGATATATCCCGCTGCTTACAGATAAGGTAGATATATCCCGTTGCTTACAGATAAGGTAGATATATCCCGTTGCTTACAGATAAGGTAGATATATCCCGTTGCTTACAGATAAGGTAGATATATCCCGTTGCTTACAGATAAGGTAGAGATATCCCGCTGCTTACAGATAAGGTAGATATATCCCGCTGCTTACAGATAAGGTAGAGATATCCCGTTGCTTACAGATAAGGTAGAGATATCCCGTTGCTTACAGATAAGGTAGATATATCCCGTTGCTTACAGATAAGGTAGATATATCCCGTTGCTTACAGATAAGGTAGATATATCCCGTTGCTTACAGATAAGGTAGATATATCCTGTTGCTTACAGAGAATTTGCTTAGCCCATCAAGTATAAAATGCAGTGAGAAGGAATCTGACCACCAGGCGAATGATAACCGCCTTGCCTTGGCCAGAGTGATTGTCTGGTCGGCACAGATAACAGCGAATTAGTGGGATGACTGCAATAAGAGAATCTGGCGTATAGTTCGGGGATGTACAACATCGGAGCCATAACCTGAGTTGACTAGCTCTTCTATATTGTAATGCAGATAGAACGGCTGAAACATCCTGAGAAGTAGCTACATCTGATGATCAGATGCCTTCTAAAATACTTTATTTAAGGTTTAGTGTGTACATATACACGAGCATATGCACGCACGCACGCACGCACGCACACACACACACACACACACACACACACAAACACACACACAAACACACTCACAAGACGTTATTGGAGAACGAGTTAATCACTCAGTCTACAATAAACCAATCTTGGCAGTAATGAACTGTCTACAGCTTGTCTAGTTGGGTCATCTCGCCTGACATGACCCTCTGTCAACATTACTTCCCTCTCCATCCAAGGAACCGCGCCAAGCAAATGAGATCGGTCAGACAAAGGAAATCAGAACTGCTACATTAAATAACAAACTGGAATAGCACACACGTGAATGTTGTACTAAACATATGGATCCATGTGAGATCATGACAATGAACACATCCGGCATGACACCCAGAACGACACATAGATGGCTATATGTGACAGAAGATCAAGGTCTGCTATTTTAATATTACTAGCTTTGGGATCTCTGTTGTTTGCCCATGAAAAACAGTAAGCACAGCACTGTCAGTATCACAGTGTGTGTACATGTGTGCGTGTGAGTGTGACCAAAAAAGAAGGCGGGAGGGGTTGGGGTATTTTTGGCGAAGTAGTTAAACCACCTGCCTCGTACTTCGAAGATCATTGGTCAGAATACATCATTCGGTTCACTAGCACACTTTCTTCGCAGTTCCATTTGTAATACATAAAAGTACAACATATATTAAAACACCTACCCGTTATTAACTTTTGATACAAACACCATCTCCAGATGTGTAATTAGTTTAGATGTATGAACAATTTGACATTAACTTATTCAGTGGAAAACAACAAGCAGATTTTAATCAAACATGATACACAATCAAATGAATAAGTATAATGTAAACTGCTGTTCACAGAGCATTAAACTTTCAGAAAATACCACGAAACAATACAAATACACGATGACCCTAGTATGGCGATATATCGTCCGTCTGTCAAAATATGAGGTCATAGTAGCCGATATATTATCATTCGGCATTGGATAAGTTAATGTATTAGCTCTATTCAATCAATCATGTGCCATGCCGGAAAGCGTGGGCGGTCATGATTCGCCATTTCACTCGATCACCAGAGTCGTGGATCAGCTCAGTGTTCCTGTCTCGTCCATGCCATGTGGCCAAGCCATCCAGGTATTTTCCTCTCGGTCTTCCTCTTGGTCTGTTCCCCTCGATCTTGCCAGCTGTCACCAAGTTCTCCAGTCCATTTCTTCTCATAACATGTCCAAAAAATTTTGACTGTCTACGTCTAATTTCTCTAATCAATCTACGATTTTCATTTGTCTCTTGTAGTACTTGGTCATTGGTTTTTCTATCTGTCCATGGTATTCTTTGCATTTTCCTCAGAAACCACATTTCTGCAGCCATCAGATGTTTTTCAGCTTGACTGCACATTGTCCAAGTTTCACATCCATACAAAAGAACAGGCTCTATGTATCCCCTCAACACTCTTTTTCTCGTTTCAATTGACATCATTTTATTGGTCAGAATGTTTTTCATCTTGCTAAAGGCTACTTTCGCAATGGCGATTCTTGTTCTAATCTCTTCAAAGCATCTGCCATCAGATGTTATGACTGTTCCGAGATAATTGAACCGATTCACTTGTTGAAGAATATTCCCATTTACTTGTATATTACATTGTGGTACTTCGTTCTTCCTAGTGACGACCATAACCTGTGTCTTCCTACAATTTAATTCCAACCCCAGCTGCTCACTGTGTACAACCACAGCGTCTACTAATTGTTGCAGATCCTGTGCATTGTCTGCAATCAATACTTAGCTCTATTAGCAGTTGCCATTTCCATTAACAATTTATTTCACGTCTGTTTCAAAGGTATTCTTTATCTACAGGCAATGTAGACTATCTGTTTCAAAGTTATTCTGTTATCTGCAAGCAATGTAGAATGTTCTCTGTTTGAATGATATTCTGTTATCTACAAGAAATGTAGAATGCATTTTACATTTTCTTTTACATAACCTTTCATTTTGCCGTCTTCATAAGATACATATTTTAAGAGATTCGTATTTGAAGATAAAGAAAGTATGTGCAACACACAGGCAGGCAGGCAGGCAGGCAGAAGGAAAGCAAGTTGAAACTGGCAGCTATATTTGAGAGAATGCGGATAGCAGTTAATTTCTATAGTAGCAGAGATTATAAGTTGCAAGAAACAAGAGGTACTTAAGTCCATAAAACCTCTTCTACTTTTATATTTGATTTCAACTAGTTAGCCACTTGGTCTCCCCCGATGGTGTTTCCACCTTGTCGTGGTGGGGGAGCTTGAGTTTCTCAATGACCCCGAGAGCTATGCCGGCGGTAGCGTAGCTACCAGCAGGGTCTCCCAAGCCGGACAGGTCAAAGGGTAGAGAACAGACAAAGAGAAACACCCTGGTCCTCCAGGTTGGGGGTTGAAGCGTGGGGTTAACATCCCCACCTTTGTAAAAACCTTTCTTTGTTACGAAACAAATACATGAGCCTCGATATCGGACTGACTTATCTGGACAACGACCTTGGAACGTTAAAGGACTTTTGAGATTTGGAACATGGAATGTACGGACACTATATCGAGCTGGAGCGGCCGAAGAACTAACCCGGGAGCTGGGTGAATATCAAATGGATATAACAGCAATTCAAGAAATAAGGTGGCCAGGAGAGGGTACTTTAGAGCAAAATGGAATGATTATAATATATGGAGGAAACACCCAAAATAAACATGAATTAGGAACAGGATTTGTCATCAAAAAAGAGTTATGGGGGAACGTTTTAAACTTTAAAGCTTTTAATGATAGGATTAGTAAATTACGAATAAAAGGTAAATGGAAAAATATAACGATGATTAATGTACATGCACCTACTGAAGAGAAAGAAGATGATATTAAAGAAGACTTTTATAATGATCTGGAAGATGTCATAGAAGAAACCCCCAAACAGGACATCCTGATTGTGCTGGGAGACTTCAATGCAAAAATAGGTAGAGAGCAAACTAATAAAAAAGTGGCCGGTTTGGAAAGCCTACATACAACTTCAAATGATAATGGATGGAGAGTCATCAACCTGGCAGAAGCCAAAGGACTGCAGATTAGCAGTACCAGACTACAAAGAATGGATATACACAAACAAACTTGGAAATCATGTGACAAGAGAACCTATAATCAAATAGATCACATTTTAATTAACAACAGAAATGCATCAAACATACAGCAAGTCAGAAGTTATAGAGGAGCTGAGTGCCACAGTGACCACTTCCTCGTTGGAGCAAAATTTAAAATAAAACTTAAGAGAGCTTTCTATACTAAATTACAAAGATTACACCCAACATATAACAGAGAAAAACTACAAGACATTACAGTCAAAGAGAAATTTACAGATGAAATAAAATGTAAACTTGAAACTCTGCAAAACCCTTTGGAGGAAAGCGTTGACCAAACTTGGTTGAACATCAAGAATACAATTCAGTCTACCGCAGAAGAATGTCTCGGTGTGTTAACCACGCATAGAAAGAACAGATGGTTCAATCAAAAATGTGAAGAAGCAGTCATTAGGAAGAAGAATGCCAGACATGTATGGTTAAATGACATCAATAACATCCAAAAGGAAGAACATTATAGAAATGAATGTAAAGAGGCTACAAAAATAGTCAGACAGCAGAAGCGAGAATATATGAGTAATATAATCAAAGATATGGAAACTAATCACCAGAAAAATGAATCCAGAAAATTTTTTAAAGAACTGAAGTCAATGAAACGAGGGCACCAACAAAACACATATGGTTTAAAAGACAAAAATGGGAATATGATAAATACCAATGAGGAAATGTGCAACACATGGAAAGAATATTTTATTGAATTACTAAATTGTGAAGCTCCAAGTCACATTTTCCCACAGGAAGAGGTTCTAACATGCGAACCACAAATTGAAGAACCTACATTTGAAGAAATCCTATATGTAATCACACGACTTAAAAACAATAAGGCAACTGGGACTGATGGAATTGCTGCTGAATTTATAAAGGCAGGTGGCCATGCATTACATCTAAAGCTATACGAACTAATAATAAAAATCTGGAGGACAGAAGAATTACCCCATGACTGGAAAGAGTCATTATTGATACCTATCTTTAAGAAAGGAGACAAGTTCCAATGTGGAAATTATAGAGGAATATCACTACTGTCCACAAGCTATAAGATACTATCCGCAGTATTACTAAATAGACTAAAACCATATTCAGAAGACATATTAGGTGACTACCAGGCGGGTTTTAGACAAAACAGATCAACAATAGATCAGATATTTATCTTACGACAAATAGCCGAGAAACATTGGGAATATAAAAGAGATCTCCATAACATTTTTGTGGATTTTAAAAAGGCTTATGATAGTGTCCATAGGAATAGTCTATGGAATGCTATGCAGGAATTTGGAATACCAAGGAACTTAATCAACATGACCAGACTATGCATGGAAGATACTTATAATATAGTAACATATAAAGGCAGGAAATCAGACCCCTTCCAAATAACATCTGGCTTGAAACAGGGTGATGCACTATCGCCGCTACTCTTCAATCTGGCTCTAGAGAAAGTTGTAAGGAAGGTAAAGGAGGAATGTGATATTGGAGGAACATCCAAGCTGCTTGGTTATGCAGATGATATAGATATTATAGGGCAAAGTGAACAAAAGACATTGGAAATATTGACTCACTTAAAGGGAAAAGCCCAACAGATGGGGCTGGTTATCAACCAAGATAAGACAGAATATATGGTAATTTCAAGAGACGGAATGGCTATAAACTCTGGCCACATACAAATAGATAATATGACCATTAAAAGAACGGAAACATACAAATACCTGGGTACAATCTTCAACTGCTCCAACATCATAAGGGAAGAAATACAAACTAGAATCAACTCTGGAAATAAGATATACTATGCACTACAACATCTACTAAAATCAAAGGCGCTATCTCGTAACACCAAAATCACAATATACAAAACACTGATCAGACCAGTTGTGCTGTATGGTTCTGAAACCTGGAGTACAACGAAAGGAGACGAAGCCTTGTTACAAACCTTTGAGAACAAAATTTTAAGACGCATCTTTGGACCCATTAGGGATACACAAAGTGGAGAGTGGAAAAGAAGAAGTAACAAAGACATTTATGATCTGTTTAAGTCCCCGCTAATCACTGGTATCATGAAGGCTAATAGACTACAATGGCTGGGGCATATAGAAAGAATGGAAGATAATAGGGAAACAAAACTCGCTTACACTCAGGAAATAAATGACCGTAGACCCCGAGGTAGACCAAGAAGGCGGTGGAGAGATAATACATGTACAGACCTACAAGCACTTGGAATCAACGACTGGCAAGAGAAGGTCCACCAGAGAGACGAATGGAGACGGATTGTATTTGCAACAAAGAACCTCAATGGCTGGGAACGCTGAAGAAGAAGAAGAAGAAGCCACTTGGTAGTAGAATTTAATAATTATGAATATAAATATAAAATAACATAAACACACATTATATTCACCTATATGGCAATACTTCACAAAGACACACATATTGTTGGTCACTATAGGGGAGGAGAGGCAGGTCGAGACCAAGAGAGAAGATGTTAGATAGTTTGATATCAAGGCGTGAATGGAAATCGGTGATACAAGAGATAAATTGTTAGACAGTCTGACATCATGGCGTGAATGAACATCGATATCACAAGTGATACAAGAAAGAAGTTATTAGACAGGTTGTCATCATGGCATGAATGAACATTGCTATCACATGTGATACAAGAGAGAAGATGTTAGACAGTTTGATATCAAGGCATGAATGAACATCGTCATCACAAGTGATACAAGAGAGAAGATGTTAGATAGTTTGACATCATGGCATGAATGAACATTGCTATCACTTGTGATACAAGAGAGAAGGATGTGGACAGACACGATCACCAACGCCACGGACTATAAGATGCGAATGGCGTACCAACACGGGCACTTGATCACTCGCTAAAGCCATGAGTAATAGAAAAGTGAACTGGACATTAATTAACATTGCGGTTAAATGCTATTTGCATGTCCTATACAGGACGTGTCTGTCAGCCTCACCTTTTTTTTAGCTGTTTTTTTAATTTACTAAGCAAGTTTACATTCAGTGGTTTTCCATTGCCGTCTCATACCAATTTATCAAAACTAGCGAAAGGCTACCTGCTTCCAAATCATCTGCAAATGTCTTTAGGACGCGGTAAGCGAGGTTGCGAATCGCGATGGCCATTCCTTCACCACAGCGCCG
>OY992877.1:32733047-32938047 GCA_963921405.1 Cepaea hortensis
ATTAAGAATATCAATTTTGGGCACCAATCTTGGCATGCACAAGGGACGCGCCGGCCAGGGCAGCGTGTATGCTAGACATCCAATCTTTACCAACGACTGCGGACAGGCTCAAGGTGCTGCAGCGGAAGGCATATCTCCGACAGGCTGCGTACAAGAAACACACCTTGCACGAAACCCTGGACACAGTTCAAGGCAACATACTAGAAGGAGGAAAATCATGTATGGTCTAGGCAGAGGACACAATCAGAGACATGTCCATCAATCATGTGCCATGCCGATAAGCGTGGGCGGTCATGTTCTGCCATCTCACTCGATCACCAGAGTCGTGGATCAGCTCCGTGTTCCTGTCTCGACCATGACACATGGCCAAGCCATCCAGGTATTTACTTCTCGGTATCGCCCTTGGTCTCTTCTCTTCGATCTTGCCAGTCATCACCAAGTTCTCCAATTCATTTATTCTCATAACATACCCAACATGTTTTGACTGTCTACGTCTAATGTCTCTAATCAGTTTACGATCTTCATTTGTTTCTTGGAGGACTTGTTCATTGGTTTATCTGTCTGTCCATGGTAATCTTTACATTTTCATAAGAAACCACATTTCTTCAGCCATCAATTTTTTTCCCCCAGCTTGACTGCTTATTGTCCACGCTTCACATCCGTACAAAAGTATAGGTTCTATGTAGCACTTCAACACCAGAGACGTGTGCTTGCTTGAAAACATTGGGAGAGGACGAGAGTCAGATCTATACACGTCCCTGACAACTTTGGACCGGTAGTGTAGGTGTTGGCCAGCAGACCAGCACTCACCTGCAGGTGCAACAATTAGTTCGCCACCATTCGAGCCCATGCAATGCACTCATCTATACGGCTATCTCTATGCTAAGATGCGTGCGCGCGCGCACACACACAAACACGCACACACAATTCCTCACAGCAAAGGCTGATGAGCGGTGTTAAGTGTAGAAGAGCTAGACATACGATAGTCTGGAATGGATGTGGAGGCAGTCTCTGGGACGTTTCTCTGGCTGGAGAAAAAGAAAAGCACATATACATGATTGTATCAGATTCCAATCGCTTGCTGAGAAAGGCAAAGACGGGTATGCTTCATGCGGAATGGCATACTTTAATTATTTTAAAAATCAAAGCTAGACAACATCCGTTGAATATTTTACCCAAGGAATGCTGGTGTCTTAGGAAACGAACAGCCGGATAGATTTGCTGGGTCTGCACAGCTGGGTGATGTATTGGTGAATATGTGGTCAGCACAGCTGGGTGATGTGTTGGTGCATATGTGGTCAGCACAGCTGAGTGATGTGTTGGTATATGTGTGGTCTGCACAGCTGGGTGATGTGTTGGTGCATATGTGGTCAGCACAGCTGAGTGATGTGTTGGTGCATATGTGGTCTGCATACTTGGGATCGTGTATATAGTGTATAAGAACAGATAAATCATTATGACATGGAGATAATGACGCGACAAGAGTATCTGATTAACACTGACTTTGAGGAAAATCTAGACGGATACATAACCAGACTGCAACTCATGCCATTACTACTAGGTCTGGTTGCTGAGGATGAGGACGGAGCAGGTTTGGAAATGTACCTAGTGCTGTGTTATCTGATCTTGACTCAAGGTAACTAAACTCAATTCGTTGAGCACCAGTGAAATAACGTGAGAAGTAAATTCACCGGTATTGGTCAACATATATCGGAGGACACTCAGACCGAATAAAATGGCATTCAAACCTACGTAGATAAAAGTATAGAAACCGAATAGATTCGAAAGGCAAATAGATCTATATCAATACGTTAGACAACAAACTGCAAAGCTACAGGAACATGGATTCCAAGCTACCGAGTAAAAGTGACTTTATGTCTCTGTGAATGACTGGTTATTCCCCATGCTGGGTAATATCCGTGTTCTGTTATTTAAGTTTTTATGTGACATGTTTTTCATGTTGTCTTATAATATGCCCTAAGCGTGTATTATCTTACTGCATATATGACCTTAGTAGTTCCGCAACCCATAGTCTATTTATATAAACACAGTTAACAAATCTTTTCTACAGAAAGAAATGTCCACATAAAATTTACACCCACTAGACCCTTCAGGCTAAAAAAACCACATACTAATACCATTTGTACACTAATCGTATTATTAGGTCAGCGTAGATGAGATTCAAGTACAGCTTCGTCGTTTTGCGACACTATCCATTAGCGCTCAAATCTCCACATTTTATTACACTAAGAGGATTCCAGTTCAATGTACGAACTCCATAGCCCTGCTGAGGATCTGAACTAAAAATAGCAATGTTCGATAGTGACAGTTAAAGTGTGAAGGTAAGCTAGAGATTATTACTTGAGAAAAAAGTAAACTATTTAAGGGATAGTTCATAGCTAAATAGACATGTATTGTTTGACGCATGGTTAAAGTAGAAGAAATAAATAGAGACTGGGGGACACTATGGACAACATAATAACTGAGAACTATACTCAATGACCGGGATTTGAATACGTCAAAGTTTCATATATTCCTTCAGAAAGGTGTGTCGTCATTTGGAGATGACATTTTCGAATACCTGTAGGTAACTATAGTGTTCAATTGTCTAGTTTTTCTTCTAGACTCTTTTTCTGTTTTCTAGTTATATGAATACATTTAAAAAACATTATTCTTTGTACACTAACATTATATGCCTGTTTAGTTATTAACTGTCCTATTGGCTTAAGAAGGTTCCCCGATTGATGTTGACAGGATAATTATTATGGAACATTCTGCAAGGAAGCACATGGGGCCGACGATACTTATTGTCTAATAATTTCAATCGATGGGGAACTCTTAGCGCCCTTCAGAGAAATGAATTAAATGTGGAAAACACGGGGAAGAAACAGAGAACACAAGACACGGTACAAAGTTAACTGCACGACAAATGCAGGACGTTGCAATCAACAGCTGCATTTATTGGTTATTTGTGACTTTCTTAGCAACGCCAGTTCAGTAGTTTGCCATTGTTTTCTAAACTGTCTACGGTTGATGCCATCTGATTGATATCTTTTTATTGGTCAATATGTTTTTCATCTCGCAAAATACAACCTTCGCAATGGCAATTCTCGTTCTAATCTCTTCAAGGCATCTCCCATCAGATGTTATGACTGTGCCGAGATAACAGTATCGATTCACTTGCTTAAGAATATGCCTTGTGGTATTTCCTTCTTCCCAGTGACGACCGTAATCTGTGTCTTCTTAATATTCAGTTCTAACCCTAGTTGTTCACTGTGTGCAACAACCGCATCTACTAAATAGTGCAGGTGTTGACAGTGTGTGTGTGTGTGTGTGTGTGTATGTATGTGTGTGTGTGTGTGTGTGTATAATGAAAATGAAATGATACATATATATATATATATATATATATATATATATATATATATATATATATATAATATATATATATATATATATATATATATATATATATATATATATATATATATTGTGTGTGTTTGCGAGTGTATATATATATAAATATATATATACACTCGCAAACACACACATTGTTTGTATAGTGATTCTAATGTAAATTAATTGGTAACTCTCAAGAAAGCTTTCTACTGTTATATTTTAGTTGACCAAAGGTGTCTTCCATTAGCCAAATATTTGAATCTCTTTAACTTTGGGAATTCAAATACATTTGTTTTCTTAGTTCAAAACTTTAAAGAGGAATCTCCTGTTTCATTTATTTGTACATCTCTTAGGGAAACCCTTTTCCCTTCACTTTGTAAAATCATTGAAAGCTTAGTTCTTCTGGGTAAACCATCCCAGCGATTCGGCAAAGTCCAGACTTCAAGGTGTAGGCCAGGATGGAACTGACATTTAGCGATGTGTTCTACTGAGGCACAGTCGATTTCAAACGATGTGAGATGAACAGATAGGTATGGGTAGCTGCTGAGAGAGAGAGAGAGAGAGAGAGAGAGAGAGAGAGAGAGAGAGAGAGAGAGAGAGAGAGAGAGAGAGAGAGAGAGTTCAGAGAGATAATACGGACACGGCGTACATACCTTACAAAGTATCCAGCGCGAACAACAAACCATAGTGGTGAAATTAATAAGAATAATACATACTTAATAATAATAATAAAATAACAATAATATTTTATTTCGCATATCCTTTACATGACATCGTTGACAACACCAGTATTTTACCGCTGTTGTAGATTTCTTGCCAAGATTACGCTAAGTAATTTGCCATTGTTTTCTGATAGGCCGGCTCACTTATCCCGTAAGTCAACAACGCGGCAAGAAGCGCTACCAATTCTCGCGCACTGCGTTACCCCACATGGATAAACGGGATTACGAAGAAAGACGTTTAACCCCTATGCCAGGGATCCCGGCAATAATAAAATTACAACAACGAAAAAGGTTTGTAATAAATACAGCTAACTGCAGTTCCTTTACATGATGATTCAGTCAACTTCAGCATTTCTTGGCGTGTGATGTCCTAAGCAATTTTTAGTTCAGTAGCTTGCCACTGCTGTTTTATTTACTTCTATCAAGAAGCTAATTAAGTGAATAGACCAATATACCACAGTTTTATTGGTGAAAAAAATTTAAGTGCAATAATAAATGACGTTCAGGTTAGAATTTCATTCACCTTTCTAATTATGAATTTATAACTTACTAAATTTCCCTTGTGTATAACTATTCAAGTTTACATTTCTGAATACCCCAAGAGTATAACTATTCCAGCATACTTAATTAATTTGTTCTAGTACATAACGTTTGTAAGTTACGTACTGCAATCCCCATGTGCATAATGTTTGTTTGGGTGGGGGATGTGTGTGTTGGTGAGGGATGTGTGCATGTGTGTGTGTGTGGGGGGGGGGGATATTTGGGTGGATGGTTGGAAATGTGTGAGTGTTAGTGGGTGGGCGTTGTGTTGGTAGGGAATGTGTATGTAGGTGGGTGGGTGGGTGATGGATGTGTGAATGAATGGGTGTGTGTGGTTGTGGAGATGTGTGTGGGCTAAGGGATGGGTGTGTGACGGGTGTGGAGGGATGGGTTCGGGGATGTGAGTGTGGGTGGGGTATGTCTGTATAGGTGGAGGTGTGTGTGGGCGGGTGGAGGATGTATGTGTGGGTAGTGAGGGTGTTTGTAGGTGGGGGATTGTGTGGGTGGGTGGGAAATGAGTGGGAGATGGGTGGGGAGACGTGTGGGTGAAGGATGTGTGGGTGGGGATTTGAATGGGAGATGGGTGTGGGGGAACGTGCACATGGGTGGGGATGTCTATATGGGTGGGGTGTTGTATAGGAGGGGAGATGTGTGTGGGTGAAGGGTGGGTGGGTGGGTGGGGGAGATGTGATTTGGTGTGGGATGTGCGGGTGGGTAAAGGATGTATGTGAGGGTGGTGATGTTGTTTGGCTGCTGGGTGGTTGGGTGTGTGAGTGTTGGTGTGTAGATGGGAGATTTATGTGTTGATGGGTGGGTGGGAGTGTGTGGGTGTGAGTGGTTGAGGGATGAGTACGTTAGTTGATGGATGTGTGTGTGTGTGTGTGTGTGTGTATGTGGGATGAGTGTATGGGTGGGGGATGTGTGTGTGGGTCAGAAGATGTGTGTGGGAGGATGTGTGTGGGGGTATATTTGGGTTGTTAGGTGTGTGGGTTGGTGGGAGGTGTGTGTTTGTGGATGGAGCATATTCAAAACAATGTTTTGCGTAGTGAATTTGAATAACGAAGACACAAACAATAGATTGCACGATTTATTGCCTGGCATATTTCGCTGCATCTCGTCAGGTGCACACAGCAGAAATCCCTCAACTTACGTGAATTAACTAGATTAATCATTCAAGTTGAAATATACACATATTCGCACAGTAATGTCAATTATCTACCACGGTAATTTTCAGCTGACTAACATGTCTTTCTGTTTGCACAATTCTGGCTTGCGTTGATTGGTCATAATTGCTTCTGCAAATTTTAACAAGCGAGTATTTTGTGTGTTAAACAACAGGCGAAAGGCAGTGTCTCTGTCAACCACATGGCCGCTTTCGATAATATGCCTACCAATTGAAGACGCCGGGAGTTTCCGGTGTGTCGGCCTCACAAGGCTAGCATCTACTGCGTGTTTTATCTTGTTGACCCATTGAGGTATGTGTTCTGATACTCGTTTGTTACGCTGTCTCTCTGTTCTACCAATGTAGAAGGCCTGGCATCTACATGTGAATTGGTAAATACAATTGTTTGTGGTGTACAGAGGAACAGGCTCTTTGACTGCTGGTTTAGGAATCGGTACAGTTTTATATGTAATGACTGGAGTTGCAGCACAGAATGTTCGGCCTACTGCTGTAGTAAGCCGGTCTTGTAGACGTTGCATTACGTCATCCCCTCGAAAGGTTAGTTGGAGTATATGTTGCTGGGTGGGAATGTGTGTGTGGGGGAAGCGTGTATGGGTGGGGAGATGTGTGTGTGGGTGGAGAGATGTGAGTGTGTGGGTGAGGGATGTTTGGTTAAGGGATGTGTTATTATGGGATGTGTGATTGGAGGATGGGTGACTGGGGGTGGGTGGGTAGAAGATGTTATTGTTGGTGGATGAAGGATGTTTGGGTGGGAGAGGGTGTGTAGGTTGTGGGATGCGTGCGGGATATGAGTGTGTATGGGTTAGGGATGTGTGGGTAGGTTGAGAGAGAGTATCTGGGTGAGGGTGTGTGTAAGAAGGGGAAATGTGGGTGGGTGCGAGTTTTGCGTCAGGGTAGGTGCGGGATGTGTAGGTTGGCGGGGATATGTGTTGGTGGGGGGTGTGTGGTTGGGGGATATGTGATTGGCTGGGTGGTTGGGGTGTGTGGGTGGGTGGTGGATATGTGGGTTGGTGTAGCGTAAATTCTTAGAGTTGTCGATCGATGAAAGACTGTCGCGCCATTCGTCTACAGGCGGCCGCCATCCTTTGATGTTGGAGACAGACTCTCCTGATGGGAGTCGGCAAGATCTTTTTTTGTGGGGGAGAGACTTCTCCAGATCACAAGCCGGCAAGACTTTTTGGAGTACCGGGAGCAATTCCCCAGATTAAAGCGGGACAACCGGCCAGATGTTTACATCGAGTCGGAAAAGCAGATGAAAAAATTGCTTTTCGACGCCTAGTGTCTAGTCATATTTGTTACGTCATTCAGACACAGTATTAAAGCAGTCTGGACAAACAACTTTGGCGGAGTCGACCAAATGTTGTGAGGCAACAAGGACGTGTGTGATGTTCCTGTTTTGATTATGGAGAGAGACTACAATGTCTTATGTTGATTTACATCGGCGGACATTTATCCACTGTGTGATTTAGTAGTCTCGATTTCAAACTGGAATAAATATATGGTATTTAATTAAATAGACCAAAATTAGATGATTCTTAGGAATCGAGTGTAGTAATGTGCGTTGTGAGAACGTATTATAGGAGCGTCGGCAGCTGTAGGCTATCGCGTTGCTTAAACTAGCTAGTGTGAGATATCAATTAACTCAGTGAGTTAAGAACAAGGTGGAGGGATGATGTTCGGGGAGATTGAGGATGGTTGGGGGGATAAAGGAAATGTAAAGTGGAAGGATCTTCCAGTAGGGTATCTACTGGGTTTCTGCACTTTTCCTTTAGTCTTTCCTTGTCTTACCATGACTCAGACCGATGTGATGAGCTCCTCTGCCATATGCCAGAGTTTAGTTCTCTGTTAAATATCTGAGTGCGGCCGTCGGACTACACTCACATAATAAAGGTCGGAATCGGGTTGCTCTCACCAGGTGTGTTCTCTCTTCAACAGGTTCCACTATGTTTTCCAAAAAGCTAGCAGAAAAGTCATAGAAGAAGATTATGGCTCGATCATTGAAGGCAGTTTTTAGTCAGCGTTTTTTCCACTGGGCGCATAACCCAGAGGGTCTGCAGGAACCTGGCTTCTGCTGAGCAGGAACCGACGATAATCTAAGAGTGATTTCTCAGTGGTAGTTCTCATCATAGTAGAGTGAAGATACTTACAATACCACCATTAACAGGAACAATAGTAGATATATAGAGAAATTGACAATTAAGATTGCGTTTTTACAAATGGTGGATTCCTGTGAGAACTTAACAATTAACATTGTGTTTGTTTCAAATGGTGAATTCCTGTGAGAAATTAACTACTAACATTTTGTTTCAAAGTGACAGTAAACATTATTTTACTATACAAGAGTTATCAGATCACAGAACTTTTAGTGACATATTATTTACACTGTGTGTGTTAGATTCAGGGTCAGTTTTGGACTATATCCACTATTGGTGACCAGGCATCCGGACTATCCAAGAGCCATTGGAGGAAGTCGATACCTGGCCGGAGAGACGCATCATTTGGTGAGGTCCTTCTGTACTTGATCTATGGTGCTGTTGTGTGGCCGGTACTGTGAGGAAAGCAGACTTTGCTTCTGAGCTGTTCGGTCTGATGCTGCATACACACTAGATTATACGACAGACATTCTACACATACACTTTGCACATACCTGACACTTTTCGTTATTAAATTAATTTGTCATTTTGTTAGAAGCTAGAGTTGTGTAGTATGTTTTGGAAAAAGAATGAGAGGGGGCATGGTCCAGTGGTAAGAGAGAGAGAGAGAGAGAGAGAGAGAGAGAGAGAGAGAGAGAGAGAGAGAGAGAGAGAGAGAGAGAGAGAGAGAGAGATCCAAAGACTGATGGTGTGTTGTGGACAGAAATCCAGAAGACCCTCAAGATAATGATATGGGGTTAAAATAATGTGGGTGTTGATTCCCTTCACCCCAGGGACGACACTTATTACGACAGTTGGTGAGTGTTGTTGGGTGGAGGATATGCGTTTGGTTGAGGAGACGTGTGTAGATGGGTGATGTGTGGGTAGGTGATGTGTGGGTGGGTGTGTGTGGGTGGAGGGAGATGTGTGTGTGGGGAATGTGTGGTGAGTGGGAGATGTGTGTGTGGGTGGGGAGATACGTGTAGGTGGGGAGGGGGTGTGTGTGGGTGTGGGATGGGTATATGGGTGCCGGCATGTAATTGTGCCTGGGTGTGTGTGGTTGGGTGGGGTATGTGTGTGGGGAATGTGTGAGTGCATGGGTGATATGATGTGTCTCATACCATGGTGATATGCATTGTTTATGTTTACAACATTCTTTTGACAATGTTTTTTTCCCTATGTTAATGTATCTTATATTATGCACTATTGATGAACCCGTTCGTTCGGGTTCGGAATTCACCGATTGTTTTCGGACGGATTATCGACTAAACTGAGGTGTTACTTTTTATGCGTATGTTTATTTATCGATGTCATAGTCACGCAGTGCTTCTCTGTGCTCCATAAAATAATCAGTACATTGATTTAGCAGCCTTGCGAAGCACATATCTCGTCTCTATAGAATCATACACACTTCAATGTAACACTGATATACAGTGATTCGAACACATGATCACCAGGTTGGCAGACGCACGTCCTAGCCACTTGACATATTTACCCGCTCTCTGAATATAAAAGAATTATATGATGAAGAAAGGGAAGAATAAACAGAAGAAAGTAACTTAGAATTTCCACCTATTCTAAAAGAAAACGTCGCTGACACTGTCAAGGGAACAACGGAAAAAATCCTGGGTCAGATGGAATCACAATAGAAGAATTAGAAGTACTGGGAGAATTTGGGGTAGATATATTAACCAAAATATTGAAAGATATTTACAGCAGTATTTATTTACCACGTTAGATCCTGAAACATGTATTTATAGATATACCAAAAAGACCAGTTGAATGTGAAGACTTTCGTACAATTAACCTCATTAACTATGTGAAGTGGAAACAGCATGGAAAAATTCTTAACCAAGTGGATAATTTTAAACACGTAGGGACATTTATAACATCAGACGGAAGGTGAACACCTGAGATTAAGAGCAGAATAAGGAAAGCAAAGTCTGAATTTCAGAAAATGAAAAGTATCTTATGCAATAAGGCACTATCATTGAATGTAAGAGTAAGAGTACAATAAGTGCTATATCGAAATTGTTTTGCTGTATGGCAGTGAATCTTGGAGTGTAAATGAACACATTATGAAGAAACTGGAAGCAACAGAGATGTCGTTGTTAAGACGAATGTTGCGAATTCCTTGGACTGCCAGAATAACTAACGACGATTGCCTTAAACAGGCTAATAAACTATGACATTATATACAGCAATCAGAAAGAGACAGCTTTCTTTGGTCATGTGATGAGAAGACAGGCATTGGAGAACATCGTGACCACTGGAAAGATCGAGGGGAATAGAGGCAGAGCTCGATCAAGAGAAATTATGCAGGATGAATTGAGACGGTGACATGGAGGAATATCAGCAGCATAGCTGATCCAGAAACCAAAGACCCAGATATGTGGAGAGACATGAATGCCTAAGCCATCTGGCAAGGCACTCGGTGATGATAACACTATAATTGTGCTTTTAATCTCGTAACTGCATAGAGGGCAATGTAATTTTTATAAGAAAAGCGTAATATGGATGGAGACACGAACATACAAGCCTGCTAGCCACCGCGCTAGCTCCCCTGTCATATTTAACCGCTATCAGAATATACTTGTGTTTTTTAAAACTCGAAGATGCATGGAGAGCAAATGGATTTTTGTTAAGGGGAAGAGTAAGATCTGAACAAAGAGGTACAGCGGAGGAGCGGGGTATGAAATGATAGACATAACGTGGATGGCAGGATCCATACATTCCTTTAATGCATGTTCCATTTCACTTAAGGGCATATTAGCATGGAGAGGGTGCAGGAAACTGTGGAGGCGATAAGTATTGATGGGGGAAGGGGGATGGCGTGAGTAATATGTGAAATGGAGGCGGGAATATCAAGTAGAAGAATAATAAAAGGGAAAGGATGTGGACTTCGGAATACAGTTATCAACAGGTTATGTGGGTTTATATTTCATTTGTTTGTTTTGGTATAAATTTACCATTGGAAGTAAACGGAGATTAGACATTGCAAATATTAATTTCCATCACCGTTATTGTCATCACATGTATCTGTAAACAGACTATACCAAGTTTACCTAGGAAACGAGGTTGCATTTTGACAGCAAAAATATGGCAAGAAAGGTATGGCGCATGGAGGACGTAGGAGAACTATAGTGTTTATTTATAGCATTCACGTTGATCGATGGGAAGAATATGACAAAGAGGAAGAAGAAGAGGAAGAAGATTTGTAAGAGGAAGAAGAAGGAGGAGGAGGAAGAGGTGGTGGAGAGAAAGATGAGAATAAGAAAAAAAAACATAAGAAGAAGAAGAAGAAGAAGAAGAAGAAGAAGAAGAAGAAGAAGAAGAAGAAGAAGAAGAAGAAGAAGAAGAAGAAGAAGAAGTGTTGAAGATGTTTGATAATGTCGCCCTCCTACCCCATATGATCAGGAATGGCTGTCCCACATGTGCCCTGTAATTATTCCTTCCTGCACCCTCATCATATGACGTAGCGTTTTTATTTTACATGTTTATGTGACGTATTGGTTTATTGCATGCCTGTGGGCTATGCTTTTTTTTTTCTTTTCTTTTATTTTTGGTTCTGAATTCGAGTGTGATGCAATGGTTGCTTTCATGCCTGTGTGACAGTTTTATTTCTTGTCTGGCTGTATTGTGCAGTTGCATTCTGGACGCCTTGTCCTTGTGTTTCTTTGCCTCTGGATGTTGCCTTATAATGCTTCAAACACTAGCTGCCACTGGCTCGTGATAGCAAGCCGCGTGTTGGTAAATGTCTCAATATGTATTTGTGTATTCAAGAAGCCAGTGTTAGTAAGAGCTTCTAAGTGCCTCTTGTTTGTTACGCTTAGTCATTACAAAACAATGTATTCCCCGACTGAATGTAAACACAGAAGACCCAAACAATATGTTGCACGATTTATTGCCTGTCATATTTCGCTGCATGTCGTCAGGTGCATACTACAGATTAATATAGTATACGAAGTGAATAAATGAATACTGCTTGGGCTGAACACTTAAAGCACATATTCATAGATGTTGTTAGGTTGCTTAACATTTGTTATCCCTTCTGTGATTTCAAATTTATGTATGCATAAAACCGACTAACGCCTCCATATATTTTAACGTTTATTATTCGTCACATTCAGTATATGAAACGCCTTTTCCGTGTTAACTTTACGGCCATAGTTTATGTATGAGATGTTGATAAATCAACGAGGAGGGCATTTTATTGCATTTCACAGTGATTCTTGAGGAGTGATTAACTTTCTTCTCCACCCACACTTGTATATATCCGGTTACTCGCGTATTAAGTGTCTTTCCATTCTGCCAATGTAAGTTGCTTGGCACTCACACTGGAATTGATAAATGTAGTTTGATTCGGTGTATGGAGCCAATGGCTCTTTTACAGACGGATTAGTTATGGCGGTGCCTTTATATCTGATCACTGGTTCAGCAGCAAATAATGTTTAGTTCACTGCAGTGTTAAGTCGATTGTTTCATTTTATTACGTCCCTCCATCCATATGTTAACTTAAGGCGTGTTTGGTATATTGTGTTAGCACCATATTTGGGTAAACAAATCTACGATCAATGCATGATGATGTAAATATCTTGAAGTCCGCCTTTACTTCTGAGTAAATTTCCAGGTACCCATGTTGGGCTGGGTTGGCCACGAAGCCCAGAGGAATGCCCCACGAAATCCCCGCCGCGATGGGGATTCAAACACATGACAACTGAGCCGGCAGGCAAACATGCTAGTCACAGAACTACCACTATAGCCTAGATGACTGTTAGGTATAAAACAAACACTATTTGATTAAGTATATCGAGGAACGCTATGATCCACTTTCATCTTTGTGTTTATATACGCTAAAGATTATTTTTGGATTAAATTGAATTCGCATGAAACGTGTCGTTTTCATATGTTATCTTCTTATGTTCATATTTTGACTGTTTTCGTTACTTACAAATTAACAGACAGAGCTAGAGGAAGCAACTTAAGGAGTCCAGATTATTCAAGTGATCAGCCCAGGCGCCATGGCTGATGGGACCACGATCAATGCCTTTGTCCCAGTTTCCAGTTTGTGTAGAAGCTATTTTAAAACAAAGAGATCAATGCTAACGATTTCTCTACATCCCAGACTGAATGAAGAAGTAATTAATGTGTAAAAGGGCTTACGCAAAAACCAACATGTGATACATTTTTTGCCAACCGAAGTACGTAATTTATGTTTAGTGATAGAAAAGAGAGTTAATGGGAGAAATAAAAATATGCTAATGGGATAGTTTGATCCATTACAAGACATAAAACCCTAATAATTACTTTAACAGGCTGGAAAGGTTGATAGTAGACAGAAGGGAAGACAGCGTTAAATGTGGAACGATAGCATCAAGAAATAAACTAACAGCAGCCTTTATAATTTTCACAACTAGATTAGCTGGAGATTTGTTGCAATTAACACTCCTTTCATTATAATTTCTTTAAGTAGATTCCGAGGTCATTGATGAACAGCATTGAACAACATTAACAGTTTGCGTTACAGACCCAATGTCATGTCGTCTGGTATATTAGTAGTCTGGTATGGTACCAGGCCCATATTCTTAGACTACTGGACACGCCATCGGCGATGTCATCAGTGTCCCGCCGATTGAGCGCAACTTCCCATACAACTTGTCAATGTCCACTTTTGTGAAGATGGGTCAACCTCATACCCATATTGTCAACAAAACAACCTGCCATTGTAGGATTTAAACAACGGGCCACTGAGGCATTACTGTTGTCCTGATAAACAATTCATTGTGGGAGTATAGACCCCCTTACACGCCATGAGGTATGATGGGGTTCTGGTGTTTAATCACATATATCTAGACCGGTCGAGGCGCGATGGATGATGTGGTCTATATCACAATGCCGTTTTACTTTCCCATGAAATTGCTAGTACCCAGTATAGCCAGAGTCGAAATGGGAGCTAGGTCTTCAAACACATCCCTATCATCTCAACGGAAACTCGAATAGATGTAATGTAGCGTTCTGGCTACTGAGCTATCGCAACTAATAAATTATTCAGTAAAGTAAGTAAAGGACCCTGTTATACAACTGAAGGCATATCCTAGACACAAATTTGTGTATATCTATGGGTACTCCAGGTGTGACGTGGTCAGTTTCACAGCGGCCTGGATACAGCGGAGCAGTCAGACTTGTGCAGAGCTATAATCACATTAGGCCGGGAGTGGCCAGCAGGGGCCCCGGAAGTGAAAATCCAGCAACTAATTCAGGACAATGCTCACTCGGGTGATGTGATAATCTACACAGATGGTTCGGTGTCAAGAGGTGAGAGAAGTGTCTGGGGATTCATAGCCAAAGCTAATGGTCGGCGTCTGGGGTAGGAGAGCCTGACATATGATACCACAACATCCAGCTTAAGAATGGAGGTGGAGGCAGTCACTGCGGCTCTCCGCTGGATGGAGAATACGACACACACACACACACATCGTGATTGTATCTGACTCAGAAAGCATGCTGACGAGGGTGAGGACGGGCAGGCTTCGTGCGGAGTGGCTTGCTTCGCTTCGGAGGTCACGGGTGACACGCATCGCCTTGATCTTTTCTCCGGGGCATGCCTGTGTGCTGGGAAATGAACAGGCGGACAGATTGGCTGGCTCTGCAGAACTTGGTGGAGCATTGATACATGACAAGGCAGACGTGGTTGCGGCCTTGTGGGAGCACGTGCACACCTCGGAGGAGCAAATGGATTACCATGGTCTGGCAAGAATGAGACAGCGAGGAGTGACGAGGGGATCTGGCCGACGCTCAACGCTCAGGGGAAAGGCGAGACGGACATATAATAAGATTGCTACTGGCACTATTAGTGTTGGAACTCTTCGCTGGCTGCTGAGGATGGGGACGGAGCGCTTATGGGAATGCCCCGAATGCTGTGATGTCGATTCCTGAATCAATCAATCAATCAATCAAACATAGTTTTTTTTCTGCTGCACAACTGATTGAATTCTTCAGAATTTCCCATTGATCATCTACATCTTGAAATAGGATCTCTAGATCAGACAATAAATCAAATGTGTTCTTTACTTCTATGTTAAAATTATCTTGTACTTCTTTGTCAGTTTTCAATTTGTGATCACTGTAACAGTCTGCATTAAATGCAATAGTTAGAGGAAATTAATCAATGTTGTTGAGAAAAAACAAAACAAGATGTTAGTTAGTTAGTTAGTTAGTTAGTTAGTTAGTTAGTTAGTTAGTAGTGGCTCCAACTTCACGGCAATTGGTCGTTCCCATTATGCTCCGCTCCTGTGCCAGTGAATGTCACACAAAATTGCTCATCACTGCCCGGTGTGAAAAGTAGAACAGACAGGAGTCTCGGCTAACAAACAGCCCGCACAGGTACACTGTGCATAATGCCGCCGCCAGAATACATACACAAAAGCCCTCCACGAAAAATACAGTTCATCTTTGATGTGATCGGCAGTCACCAGACAAACTTCATTGAAATCTGCTATGGGTCTGTGATGTGGCAGGGCGATCACATTGTGTAGGCCTGAATGCACAAGGAATTGGTGGTCAGTCTTTTCCTATGTTGGCGGCAATGAGGTATGCATGCGTGGAAGTGCACATGTTCTATCATGGAGAGGCCCGCACTATGTCATAGTATCAAGTGAAGGTCCTTAACTTATGTTACCTATACTTCTCACACAGAAAAGTCCCCATATGAAAATACTGAACATAATTGACTACATACTGATTAGTGCATCATTTAGATATTGATTAATTCGCAAAAGCGTAGTGGTTAGACCTTCGCCGGCCTTTCTGGTGGTCAGGGATTCGATCCGTACTGGGGTGGATTCGATTTTTTATTTTAAATTGACCCTTGCTTTCTGGTCGACTAAGCCAAAAATGAGTACCAAGACATCTCTAGTAAATGTAAAGAAGGCCGGCGCGAAAAGTATCACATGACCTGCTAATAGTCGATATGAATATTAGTCTAGCAACAAATGCCTCTTAACTAATTAAATACCATGGGACAATTAATCGTCTGAAGCAACATCCCCTATCTGACATTGGATTATATACAGTTGTTTTCCCTATACAACCCCGTTCAATTCGATATATAATACACCACATCAGCTACCATTTTAACAGCTTTTAAGTCATAACTGTGACACACTCCTAGTTCCCATTTCCCCCCATCCATTTTTGTTTGTCGTTGAATCAGTTAAAGCGTGTATTAAAGAACATTAACATACCTTTCTACATAAATTCATATAGAAATGTTCCTATTAGAAAACACTGAACCAAACTGACTAGATGCTGGTTAATAGAAGATTTAGAAATGCATTACTACATGTGAAGGCAATGTTTGTGCATGGCCGCAACAACGATCACGTCCAACTATGTGCACAAATGGAATTATGTCTGAAGGGAAATACAAAGAGGTCAGGGACATGAGATTTAACAGGGATATTCTAAAAGCATGTAAAGAAATTCAAGAACAATACAGAGTGGTTGTCAACAATAGATACAATGCAGTAACTAAAATTAATTAAACGTACACATGAACAATGGGGAAATGCTAAGGGACTCCTTTCATCAAACAAACAAAGCTATATTACCGGAGATAAGGCAAACAAGCCCTGAAAAAATCGTAAAGTTCAAGGGCGAAAGAAAACAGCGTAAAATTAACAATTAAGAATATGATAACTTTTTTTTCTTTTTTTACAGAATAAGAGATACATGCTTGATGGCAAAACAAAATTGGTTAATTGAGCAGTGCATCACAAGTGAATTACATTCAATTAAGGATACACAAATATGATATGAAACCTTGGAGTTGACAGGAAGAAAGGTAAGAGTAAACGCACAGATGTTTGATATAAAAGCAGGGATGGTTTTAATGAAAGCATGTGCTATAATAAAGGCATGAACATTTAAAAGAATTATGTGACGGAGAAAGAAAAGAATTAACTAGAATGCCGGGTTGTCTTCAGGTTCTGGTTCGAATCCTCAGTAAGGTGTGGATATTGTTTCTGTCTGGGAATGGGGGGGGGGGGGGGGAGAGGAGGGGCAAAGGAGGTATGGTTTCTGAGACGAATGTTGCGAATACCTTGGATTGCCGGAATAACTAGCAACGATTGTCTGGAAGAGGTTAATAAAAATAGTACATTATATACCACAATAAGAACACAATAAATAGTGCTATTTGATCCATCCATCCATCATGCGTCATGCCGGTAAGCGTGGGCGGTCATGTTCTGCCATCTCACTCGATCACCAGAGTCGTGGATCAGCTCCGTGTTTCTGTCTCGATCATGCCACAAGGCCAAGCCATCCAGGTACTTGCTTCTTGGTCTTCCCCTTAGTCTGTTCCCCTCGATCTTACCAGTTGTCACCAAGTTCTCCAGATCATTTCTTCTCATAACATGCCCAAAATATTGTGACTGTCTACGTCTAATGTCTCTAATCAGTTTACGATCTTCATTTGTTTCTTGAAGAACTTGTTCATTGGTCTTTCTGGCTGTCCATGGTATTCTTTGCATTTTCCTCAGAAACCACATTTCTACAGCCATTAGATGTTTTTCAGCATGACTGCTCATTGTCCAAGCTTCAGATCCATATAAAAGCACAGGTTCTATGTAGCATCTCAACACTATTTTTCTCGTTTCAATTGACATCTTTTTATTGGTCAGTATGTTTTTCATCTTGCTAAAGGCTACTTTTGCCATGGCGATTCTTGTTCTAATCTCTTCAAGGCATCTCCCATCAGATGTTATTACTGTTCCGAGATAATTGTACCTATTCACTTGTTGAATAATATTCCCATTTACTTGTATATTACATTGTGGTATTTCTTTCTTCCTAGTGACGACCATAATCTGTGTCTTTTTACAATTTAATTCTATCCCTAGTTGTTCACTGTGTGTAACAACCGCATCTTCTAAATTTTGCAGGTCCTGTTCAGTTATTTGATCATATACTGAGAAAAGAGCCATTGGGAAACATAGTCACGACTGGGAAGATCGGTGGTAGAAGAGGCATAGTCAGACATAGAGAAATTATGCTGGGGGAACTAAGACGGTGGCATAGAGGAATATCGCCGAAATAGTTCACCCAGAACACCAAGACCCGAGATCTGTAGGGAGTTATGAACGCCTAAGTCATATTGCCAGTTGGCAAATGATGATGATGTTATCTTTCATTTGATATTTATTTTTCATTTTTTTTTCGTTCGTTATTTCACAATTTTATATTGGGCTTGTGTGTTTTAGACATAATTGCGCTATATCTGTTTACAGCAGAGTTGCAATGTTTACGCATTTCGGAGGTGCTGCTTTGCTTGCGTTCGCTGGCTGTAAACTCCAGCATGAAGTCCTGTATGTCAGATGAAGACATCCTGTTGTCCAACATCAGTGTGATGTCATACCGGACTGAGGTTTGCGTGAGTATCCGTTGTCTCATGTCTGGCTTATTGGTGTGCAGACTGGTGGCTTCCTCTGCAGGCAGATACTCTCCGACTTCGGAAGAATCAGCGATCCTACTACGTTAGCCAGAACCCCGAACGGACCTGTTGCCCAGGACGCACAGGTAGGACGTGTTAGTAGGTCTTGGCCAGTATAAAACCTGACCCTGGTGCATTGGAAACACCTCTGTGTCATATTTCAGAGGTAACTTCGCACTTCTTCCTGCCATCTGTTAATCGGGTAAGTATTCCAGGGTCGTTTCGCAGTACATACATTTCATTGCCAGGTAGCTGTGGCACCCTCGTATGTAAAGTAAAGAGCCGGTCATCTCACCACAAGGAGTATTAGTTATGTAGTGTTACGCTAGCCGTCTCCCTGGTATAGGAGTTACACGACTGTCTCCGTAATCCCGTATACTCTAGTGAGTAACGTGACGTGCGCGAGAATTGGTAGCGGTTTTTTCCGCGTCGGTAACTTACGGGGAATGTGAGCCGGTCGCTCAGAAAGAAATGGCAAACTACTGAGCGTAATCCTGCCGAGAAATCAACAATCTGCTGAAAGATGCTGATGTTGACAGCGATGTCCTGTAAAGGATATGCAAACAACAACAAAATTGTTACGCTAATATGACTCCCGGTGAGTGCCCAGTAAATTTCTTACTACCGATTTTAGCTGGGTTAGAAAAAAAAAACACATCACCTTCTCGAAGGTGATTAAGTGTAGCAAGCCATGATGGCAACCACAGCCCCTGGACGAGGCGCTTTGCTTAAGCTATGACTGATAACATCCAACATCCTGCTGTCATTATTACCCGTTGAAGGGGAAATAACCGCGGCTTATTATTTCCCTTTGCCGCAGATTTGGATGCTGCTCTCACAGCCCTGTCAAAGATAATACACAAGTATAGGAAGAGTTGTCGTTACTGTGAGAAAAAAAAACATTTTGGCAAGATGTAAATTAATTGAGCAGTAAGTAATATATACAACAAATTCCGCTCGTATTCTTCCTCGGTATATTGAAATATAAAATCACATCGTGAACTGTACATAACAAGGCACAACATAGGCAGATAAATGATTATAACATTTGATAAACTACCACAACCTCAACATTAACAAGGGTTAACACAGCAACAAATCACACCTACACACTGATAACAAGCAATAGAAACACACAACAATATATGTAACGCCTACCTGGTCTTGGCATCGGAGTTGTGTTTGTTTCCTTTTCTGAAACGAAAGACAGAAAAATGAGATTTGCTGCTTTGGGGTTTCTATTTTTGCTTCAACGATTTCTGATAGGAAGATTGACAAAGGCACTAAGACAAGCACTTTAACACGCGAATTTCCTATGTCTCAGGAATTCTTATTATCTATTCCTTCAGTTGATTTTCTTCTTCTGCTTTTTGTTTTCTTTTAAACACCGTATATTTGCTTGGATATGTACTTTGTCTTCTCTATTGTTGTTCTTGTTGTTTCCTGAGTAGAGTAAAGGTTAAAGTGTCTTGTTATTTCTTCTACTTAGTTCCTCAGCGTATGGTGAAGTAGCTAGAAGGCCGGGCTATATTTCGGGAGACCAAAGTTCGAATTTGTAGTAAGGTTATGAATTTTTTTTTTTGTGGGTTTGTTTGGTTTTTGTTTTATGTGTGGGGGAAAAAAAAAGAAACACACTAACGTGCACAGTTCGCTGCGACTCCACTAGCCAGACTGTCTTAATTTCTCAGGCTCAAGTCCAACTTTTCCTACACCGCAAGGTACTTTAGACGGTAATGACAGTTTTCAACAACATAGATTAACTAGTAAAGCGAGCTTTCATTGTATTATAGTATTAGTATCAGCTATTGAATACAGAATAGTAGTGTCTGCTTTCAATATAATATTGCACCAGCTATTGAATAAACTAAATATTAATGCGTGCTTTCTTTTAACTGTTGCTTCAGTTACTGAATACATCAAATAGTAATGCGTGGTTTCATTATAATTGTTGATCAGTTAGTTACTGAATAAACCAAAAGGTAATGTATACGTAGCGAAGCTACTCTTGGCCTGCGTGTGCGTGAATAGTCTGTCTGTCCTATAGATATCTGGTTGATCCTGCCAGTAGTCATATGTTTGTCTCAAAGATTAACCCATGCATGTCTAAGTTTACACTGTCTCACGGTGAAACCGCGAATGGCTCATTAAATCAGTCGAGGTTCCTTAGATGACACGATCCTACTTGGATAACTGTGGCAATTCTAGAGCTAATACATAGTACACGCTTTACACAGGTCCGGACACTTGTGATTGATAGATGTACGCGTCCTGAGGTCCAAGCGCCTGCGAGGCCCTCACCTGTGGGACTTGGCTGAACGCCTCTAAGTCGTGTTCCTTGGGTTCAAGAGTCTGGCCATCACTCGCCACCTGCTAGTGGAGGCGAGGTCTCTGAGGTTTGACACTGAGCCGCCAACGTCTGCAGCCCACCTTGTTCCAGACGTATTGGTTACCAACTCCTCTGGAGTACACAGGGCAAGGCCGAGAGGGAACATGTCGTTTGGGCACCACATGTTCTCTGAAGCTCTGCCCAGGCATTGTGATGGAATTTTGGCCACATTCCAACTCACATACTTTGGTCTGTCACTCAATGTATATATCATCAGGCTATTCGCCGTTGAGGTAGGCGCTAGAGGTCTAGTCTCCCACTCCGTGTATGATGTGCTAAAACGAATGGGCATTAAAGGACAAATAAGAACTCGGGCCCAAAAACAACTGTGTGAGGCAGCCGAAAAGGCCTCGTGTTGGCCATGAATTGTTGGAACCTGAAGTGGGTCGAGTCTCTGAACTAGAATGGTTAAAAGGGGTAACTGCAGAACTACTAACAATCTCTCAACCAAGACCACGAACTTGCAACGTCTCGTGTCAATTCTTTAGCGGCACTTTAACCTTTCCGTCTAGTGTGGGTGGTGAATCTGAGTGCAGTCAAACAATGCAAATGTCGGCTGAAGTCCAACCTCCATGACATAGCGGTAATCGTCCGTAAGTCGCATTCACCCGGCTACAGAAGCCAAGAGTGCGTCCAGAAACGTAAAGGAAGAACCGGCTTCCTATAGTCTGTTTACTTTTGTAAGCCCGAAATATAAAATTCCATATCTCAGTAACCAACTGAGGGAAAATGATGAGATTTAGCATATAACCTTATCATTATGTCCACCCAAAAAAAGACAATTGTTGTTCTGGAGATTGTACAGCAGATTTATAAGTTTGTATATATGCAGTATATAATTTACGGGTCAGAGATGAAGTGCACATTATTAAATGTATTACGGCTTCACACGGAAACACTTGCGTTTAATAGTTAATTTTCTCGTGGGACATGGGATCGGCCTTATGACAAGAGCCTGGCGTAGTGGAACGCGGCATTACTGTAAAACAAGTTTGTTAGCGAGAAATCACTCGTTTTTCACTAAAACATCAAAGAAATGTCGCCGCTTTCCATGATTTAAGTTGCTTTTGGACCTATCAAAGACATATTCCTTGGGTGGGGGTAAATATAAGACGGCAGGAAAAAATTTCATAACGATGCAACAGACAGTTTTCAAAATAATTGATCGTGAATGAAGGCATTCATTTCTTGACAGATTATAGTAGAGTGCGGCGCCATGAACGGGGCGCGAGGAAGGAACAAGCGACGGAGACGAATAGAGGTGACAGAAGCCGTGGCTGGGGAAGAAGCTGGCTTCCCACGATCACACGTGCCAAGGGACAAACACAGGCTGCATGGAACTCTCCTCACCGAGGGAGGGGAGACTTGAAAATGGACATGGCAACAGCAAAGGGACAAGCATAGCAAGAACAACGAAAGTGACCGAACGTCTCCACGGCAAGGGAGAGACGCCCGGAGTCATGACCCGGATAGGCTAGCCTCTAGAGAGTGTCAAGAGTGTAATGGGCCGAAACACTTTGAGTAGGGGGTAACTTTTGACGATCAGAATCCCCCTGCCGTGTTTGCTCCGCAGTGGAGTTTTTATGATTGCTCCAGCGATACTCGTAACTGAATTCTTGAACAGACCAAACATCTAGTTGTTCTCTTGTAGGGCGATGCGCTACTTTCTTTATTGTCCAACCATTGAAGACAGAATACAAATTTGCAGAGCACGTGCCTGCCTCAGAGTAAACGCAAACACACAACATCCACTGCATAGTGAAATTAGGGAGATGAAAGGCAGCTGGTTAAAAAGAGGAAGGTCGTGGATGGGTCAAGCCGAAGACATTTTTCAACAGGTGTGTTCACATGAGGATTTAGAACCTGGCGATGAGTGAGTACAAGTGCCAACATATTTATGTACGTCTTTCTCTGTTTTCATAAAACTAGACAGAAAATGTAGACAAGAAAATCCGGCTGCTGTGGAGGCGGAAGTACAAGCGTTGATTTTCGAAAATTCGTTAGACGGTGATGCTGTCATTTACACAGATGCGTCGGGCGTCCGACATGTAAGAAGCTCATGGGCCTTTACAGCTCAGGCCGAAGGGAGAACTGTGAAGGAGGACTCTGGTGCTTTTGTTAAGACCACATTTAGCCTGACTATGGAAGTCATGGCAGTAAGTAAAGCAATAACATGGCTCGAGACACATACATTCACTAGGGCATGTTTCTTTAGCGATTCAATGAGCAAGCTCAAGAGGATAAATATGAGGTGGATCCGAGGAGAGTGGTTGCTGTCTAAGGAGTGGTCTCAGCTGGCAAAGATTAGTTTCATCTACGTGCCAGGGCATGCGGAAGTACAAAGAAATGAGCGGGCTGACAAGCTCGCAGGTAAGGCTACTGTGGAGGGCGGACGCGCCATGGATCAGGCTGATATTCTGAATGCTCTACGAGAAGTAAGACTTTTGCGAGAACCAAGTGATGACTGTGAATCTACAACAATGGCCAGACTGCGAGAGCAGCAAATTAAAAGAGGTGTGGCCAAACAAGAACACTACACAGGAAGCCAAAGAAAATTGATAAACCAACACAGAACGGGTGTCGTTAGCCGCTACATGCTGGGGGATTTGCTGAGGAGGGGACCCGAGCACTTAACTACTGAATGGTTTGATGTGCAATGAGGATGATCTATCGACTAACTAACTCTCTTGTATAGATCAAATATTGTTCCGTTTAGTTTTTAATGGGAGCCGCTGTAGCATAATGACTACACGTTCGTCTTTCGACACAGTTCTCATGGGTTAGATTATTTTCTGGGCGGATTCGAATTGCTTTAATTGAGCTGGGCTCCCGAGTCGACCCTGTGTAAAATAAGTACCAGGAAGCGTCTTTGAAAATAAAGGCGGTCGGCGTGATACTGACATCATGCACCGAGTGTCGAAAGGTCTATACAAATATGCATGGAGCACTATATGTTCAATGTGCCTTAAGGAGAATCTAAGAGCTCTCTGCTGACTGATTGATTTATTGTTTATTTCTTTCTGATTTTTCTATTAACCAAGGGGGCTGCGTGGTCTCGAGGCATGGTGTCCGCCTAAAGTGTTGGAGGTCCCGGGTTCAAGCTCCGGTGAGGGCCGGGATTTTGTCACGTGGACTTCAAGTATCTACATTTATCCTTGTCTCTGAGTAGTGAGATCGGACGCCCGTGTGTATTGTTGCACACCGTAATTAATCCCACGGCATCTGGAAATCGAAAAAAAAGTAGCCTAACGTCCCTGCCCAGGCAACATTTCAAGTTAAAAATCTACCCAAAGTATTTCAGGATCCTCGCCGGTGCTAAGGAGTTCGTGCACTGGGCTGAGTTTCTCCGGACTCAGGCTTGAGTTAGGCGTAGAACGTAGCACTTATGGGCCACACCCGTGTGCCGTGATGGTAACTCGTCGCTAAACTAAACTATTTAAGTTAACCTTACGTGGTTTTAGATTTACAGTTCTAATTCTGGCTAACGGGTTTCCCATTACCTGTTATAACTTCTAGATTTCAAGTACATGTTACGTCATAGTGTATTCGTGCTTGTAGATCTAGCATGGTTCGAGTAATGATGAAGGCCAGGTGTGAAATGAAAAGTTGAAGAAGCAATTTTCAGATTATAGAATATATCAATTCCTTAGCTGCTTTCCTATATTGATATCCTTTTGATTATGTTACGACACCTACAACAAACTGTTACAAACCTCTTCTTTGTTACTGTTTGAATAAAGTGTAGTATTGTGGCCATTGAAATGTTTAATTCGACGATTACCATAAGTTTAGTTATGTAGTTTCGAAAACCATAAAGAAGTCAAATCTTACTAGAGGTATTTGAAAACATAAATAGAACAAGGAATAATTCTGAGATGTAAAGAGACAAACGAAAGGGGTGAAAATATGTTGAAAATAATAGTATGTTAGTGAATTTATCAGAAAGAATATGTGTAAAATAATGTATGTTAGTGAAATTATCATAGGGAATATGTGTAAAATAACCGCTTGTTAGTGAAACTATTAGAGATAATATGTGTAAAATAACTGTATGTAAGTGAAACAATCTGAAAGATTATGTGTTACATAATCGTATGTTAGTGAAACTATTAGAGATAATATGTGTAAAATAACTATATGTTAGTGAAACTATTAGAGATAAAATGTGTAAAA
The DNA here is from genome assembly GCA_963921405.1 of Cepaea hortensis. Lineage (NCBI taxonomy): Eukaryota > Metazoa > Mollusca > Gastropoda > Stylommatophora > Helicidae > Cepaea > Cepaea hortensis. The sequence goes on from OY992877.1 coordinate 32,758,075, forward strand.
TAACTGTATGCTAGTGAAACTATTAGAGATAATATGTGTAAATTAACTGTATGTTATTGAAACTATTAGAGATAATATGTGTAAATTAACTGTATGTTATTGAAACTATTAGAGATAATATGTGTAAATTAACTGTATGTTATTGAAACTATTCGAGATAAAATGTGTAAAATAACTGTATGCTAGTGAAACTATTAGAGATAATATGTGTAAATTAACTATATGGTAGTGAAACTATTAGAGATAATATGTGTAAATTAACTGTATGTTATTGAAACTATTAGAGATAATATGTGTAAAATAACTGTATGTTATTGAAACTATTAGAGACAATATGTGTAAATTAACTGTATGCTAGTGAAACTATTAGAGATAATATGTGTAAATTAACTGTATGTTATTGAAACTATTAGAGATAATATGTGTAAATTAACTGTATGTTATTGAAACTATTAGAGATAATATGTGTAAAATAACTGTATGTTATTGAAACTATTAGAGATAATATGTGTAAATTAACTATATGTTATTGAAACTATTAGATAATATGTGTAAATTAACTGTATGTTATTGAAACTATTAGAGATAATATGTGTAAATTAACTGTATGTTATTGAAACTATTAGAGATAATATGTGTAAAATAACTGTATGTTATTGAAACTATTAGAGATAATATGTGTAAATTAACTGTATGTTATTGAAACTATTAGAGACAATATGTGTAAATTAACTGTATGCTAGTGAAACTATTAGAGATAATATGTGTAAATTAACTGTATGTTATTGAAACTATTAGAGATAATATGTGTAAATTAACTGTATGTTATTGAAACTATTAGAGATAATATGTGTAAAATAACTGTATGTTATTGAAACTATTAGAGATAATATGTGTAAATTAACTATATGGTAGTGAAACTATTAGAGATAATATGTGTAGATTAACTGTATGTTATTGAAACTATTAGAGATAATATGTGTAAATTAACTGTATGTTATTGAAACTATTAGAGATAATATGTGTAAATTAACTGTATGTTATTGAAACTATTCGAGATAAAATGTGTAAAATAACTGTATGCTAGTGAAACTATTAGAGATAATATGTGTAAATTAACTATATGGTAGTGAAACTATTAGAGATAATATGTGTAAATTAACTGTATGTTATTGAAACTATTAGAGATAATATGTGTAAAATAACTGTATGTTATTGAAACTATTAGAGACAATATGTGTAAAATAACTGTATGCTAGTGAAACTATTAGAGATAATATGTGTAAATTAACTGTATGTTATTGAAACTATTAGAGATAATATGTGTAAATTAACTGTATGTTATTGAAACTATTAGAGATAATATGTGTAAATTAACTATATGGTAGTGAAACTATTAGAGATAATATGTGTAAATTAACTGTATGTTATTGAAACTATTAGAGATAATATGTGTAAAATAACTGTATGTTATTGAAACTATTAGAGATAATATGTGTAAATTAACTATATGGTAGTGACACTATTAGAGATAATATGTGTAAATTAACTGTATGTTATTGAAACTATTAGAGATAATATGTGTAAATTAACTGTAATTTATTGAAACTATTAGAGATAATATGTGTAAATTAACTGTATGTTATTGAAAATATTCGAGATAAAATGTGTAAAATAACGGTATGCTAGTGAAACTATTAGAGATAATATGTGTAAATTAACTATATGGTAGTGAAACTATTAGAGATAATATGTGTAAATTAACTGTATGTTATTGAAACTATTAGTGATAATATGTGTAAAATAACTGTGTGTTATTGAAACTATTAGAGACAATATGTGTAAAATAACTGTATGCTAGTGAAACTATTAGAGATAATATGTGTAAATTAACTGTATGTTATTGAAACTATTAGAGATAATATGTGTAAATTAACTATATGGTAGTGAAACTATTAGAGATAATATGTGTAAATTAACTATATGGTAGTGAAACTATTAGAGATAATATGTGTAAATTAACTGTATGTTATTGAAACTATTAGAGATAATATGTGTAAAATAACTGTATGTTATTGAAACTATTAGAGATAATATGTGTAAATTAACTATATGGTAGTGAAACTATTAGAGATAATATGTGTAAATTAACTGTATGTTATTGAAACTATTAGAGATAATATGTGTAAATTAACTGTATGTTATTGAAACTATTAGAGATAATATGTGTAAATTAACTGTATGTTATTGAAACTATTTGAGATAAAATGTGTAAAATAACTGTATGCTAGTGAAACTATTAGAGATAATATGTGTAAATTAACTATATGGTAGTGAAACTATTAGAGATAATATGTGTAAATTAACTGTATGTTATTGAAACTATTAGAGATAGTATGTGTAAAATAACTGTATGTTATTGAAACTATTAGAGATAATATGTGTAAAATAACTGTATGTTATTGAAACTATTAGAGATAATATGTGTAAATTAACTATATGGTAGTGAAACTATTAGAGATAATATGTGTAAATTAACTGTATGTTATTGAAACTATTAGAGATAAAATGTGTAAAATAACTGTATGTTATTGAAACTATTAGAGATAATATGTGTAAAATAACTGTATGTTATTGAAACTATTAGAGATAATATGTGTAAAATAACTGTATGCTAGTGAAACTATTAGAGATAATATGTGTAAATTAACTGTATGTTATTGAAACTATTAGAGATAATATGTGTAAATTAACTATATGGTAGTGAAACTATTAGAGATAATATGTGTAAAATAACTTTATGCTAGTGAAACTATTAGAGATAATATGTGTAAAATAACTGTATGTTATTGAAACTATTAGAGATAATATGTGTACATTAACTATATGCTAGTGAAACTATTAGAGATCCATCCATCCATCATGTGCCATGCCGGTAAGCGTGGGCGGTCATGTTCTGCCTTCTCACTCGATCACCAGAGTCGTGGATCAGCTCCGTGTTTCTGTCTCGACCATGCCACAAGGCCAAGCCATCCATGTACTTGCTTCTAGGTCTTCCCCTTGGTCTGTTCCCCTCGATCTTACCAGTTGTCACCAAATTCTCCAATCCATTTCTTCTCATAACATGCCCAAAAAATTTTGACTGTCTACGTCTAATTTCTCTAATCAATTTACGATCTTCATTTGTTTCTTGAAGGACTTGTTCATTGGTCTTTCTGGCTGTCCATGGTATTCTTTGCATTTTCCTCAGAAACCACATCTCTACAGCCATCAGATGTTTTTCAGCCTGACTGCTCATTGTCCACGCTTCACATCCATACAAAAGTACAGGTTCAATGTAGCATCTCAACACTCTTTTTCTCGTTTCAATTGACATCTTTTTATTGGTCAATATGTTTTTCATCTTGCTAAATGGCGAGACTTTTGCCATGGCGATTCTTGTTCTAATCTCTTCAAGGCATCTCCCATCAGATGTTATTACTGTTCCGAGATAATTGTACCTGCTCACTTGTTGAAGAATATTCCCATTTACTTGTATATTACATTGTGGTATTTCGTCCTTCCCAGTGACGACCATAATCTGTGTCTTTTTACAATTTAATTCTAACCCTAGTTGTTCACTGTATGTTATTGAAACTATTAGAGATAATATGTGTAAATTAACTATATGGTAGTGAAACTATTTAATATGTGTAAAATAACTGTATGTTATTGAAACTATTAGAGATAATATGTGTAAAATAACTGTATGTTATTGAAACTATTAGAGATAATATGTGTAAATTAACTATATGGTAGTGAAACTATTAGAGAACATGTGTGTAAAATAACCGTATGTTAGTGAAACTATCAGAAAGAATATGTGTTAAATAACCGTATTTTAGTGAAACTATTAGAGATAATATGTGTAAAATAGTCGTATGTTAGTGAAACTATTAGAGTTAGTTTGTGTAAAATAGTCGTATGTTCACCTTTGACCGTGAGCAGCACATGCTGTCGGAGATGCCTCAGTTTGGAGCTAACTTGACACTCGTACACTCCAGCGTCTGTCAGCTCTGAGTGATGGATGACCAGATTCCAAGTGTCCTCTCCAGGCTCATGTACTACCTCGAATCTGTCATTGTTGTGGAAGGACTCACGTCCTACTGTCAGAGGATTGGGGTCTGATGCCTTCCTCCAGATTACCTGGAGAATACAAACATAAAAATTACATTTAGGAGTGGGTTTTACATATGATGGTAGAATACCAAAGGATATCTTTTTTGGTGAATTATAGATGGGTAAGAGATCTCAGGGTCGGCCTCTACTACGATACAAAGATGTGTGTAAGCGGGACATGATTGATACAGGCATTGATAATGCACATTGGGAGCAAGTCGCCGCTGAACGTGTTGCATGGAGGGCAAATATCAGAAATGGAATAAAGTCAAAGGAGAAAATTATTGCAGAAAAGTCACACACCAAGCGTTTGAGACGTAAGATGGTGCATGATGGTGGAAATGACCACGTGTTCACATGCACCCACTGTGAACGGACATTTACAGCGCAAATTGGCCTTATCAGTCACACTCGCTACCACCATAGTTAAAAGTTATTATGCCTTTTTAAAGCACAAACTATCGTCTGTCAAGACGGCAAGGTGCCAATGATGAGATGCTCTCCATGTACGAATTTCCATCGCCCATGTTCGTCTTTATGAATTGTTGCTAAGCTTACAGTAAATGGTTCCTACGAGAATATGAAACGTGAAGTATGCTATCACAACGGGAAATCTTTACAGAATGAGAAGCAGAGGAGACCAAGAGAGAAGATGCCGGCCAGATGGACATCATGGTATGGAAGAACGTCGGCATCAGAAATGATTGGCAGCCCACGAGACGGAAGACATTATACAGACATGACTACCAACGGCATACGACATGGACTATGAGAACATATTTAACTGTGTCTGTTCACCGTGATAAATCTCCAGGCTTCTGAGATCACTTGGTGGCTAGACGCTTGCCTGTAGGTCCGGTGGGCATGGGTTCGCCCCCGCAACTATGCGGATTTAAAAAATTAACTTGGATCACGTGGTTGACGCAGCCTAAAAAAATTAGTTATCAGGTATTCTACAAGTAAAGGCAGGTTGGTTACATGCATAACATATCTGGCAAGCCGACTGGCATATTCAAAATATGGGTTAGCTATTTAGTTAGTTAGTTGGTTAGTTAGTTAGTTAGTTAGTTAGTTAGTTAGTTAGTTAGTTAGTTATTTGGTTAGTTGGTTGGTTGGTTGGTTGGTTGGTTGGTTGATTGGTTAGTTAGTTAGTTAGTCGACAGATCATCCTCATTGCACATCGAACCATTCAGTCCATAAGTGCTCGGATCCCCTCCTCAGCAAATCCCGCAGTGTGTAGCAGCTAACGGCACCAGTTCTGTGTTGGTTTATCAATATCCTTTGGCTTCCTGCGTTGTGTCCTTGTTTGGTCACACCTCTTTTAATTTGCAGTTCTCGCAGTCTGAGATGGTTGTAGATCCACAGTCATCACTTGGTTCTCGCAAAAGTCTTACTTTTCTTGTTCTCTCTGCTTTTCTTGTCTGCATTTTCTGTCTAGTTGGATGCAAACTGAAAAGGACGTACAGAAATCTGTTGGCACGTGTACCCACTCCTCGCCAGGTTCTAAGTCCTCAAGTGAACACACCTGTTGAAGAATGTCTTCGGCTTAACCCATCCACGACCTTCCTCTTTTTAACCTGCTGCCCTTCACCTTCCTAATTTCACTATGCAGTGGATGTTGTGTGTTTGCGTTAACTCTGAGGTAGTCACGTGCTCTGCAAATTTGTATTCTGTCTTCAATGGTTGGAAAATCAAGAAGGTAGCGCATCGCCCTGCATGCTGTAACTCTTGTACATCCAAGATTAATGCGCATAGCTTCTTTCTGTATCCTTTCCACCCTTTCTATCTGCTTACGGCTGAGAGTCAGGATCGCCATCGCATACTCCAAAACAGACATGACCAGCCCCTCGTATGGAAGCCATAGATGGCGCTGCTCACAGTTTGCTGCTGCCATCACCCGCATCGCAGCCAAGCCCCGCTAGGCCTTTGTTACCACCCGGTCTATGTGCTCATTATAAACCCGGGTTCGAAACACGGCGGTGCTGTTTTTTTCGAAAAAGGTATAGGGGCCGGTCGTTCAGAAAGCAATGGCAAACTACTGAACGTAAAACTTGCCTAGTACACCAACAGCAGCTGAAAATGCTGGTGTTGACCGCAACGTCCCGTAAGGGATACGCAACAAATTTTCGATCAAAACGTATCTTCAGGTAGTTCATTGCCTGTGTTCTTTCCACAGTCTCTGAACACAGATTTACAGTTGTGTTGACAATATGATTATTCCACGAGAACCATGTAACTGTTGCCATTGTTAGGTTGATCTTTGCGCCAGCTTCAACACACCAAGTACTAATGCGATATAGTTCGGTTTGTAGTTCCACAGCAACCTGATCTCTATCCTTACGCTGGCGATACACTAAAACATCATGGGCAATATGACAATGTCCTCCCCGGTCCAGTGATCTACTCGCTGGTGATCCTCACAGTGTAGGCGTTGAACAGCACCGGAGATAATGGTGATCCCTGTGGTAGGCCAGGATATATTGTTGTTGACTCCGAAGTCCAAATGCCACATCTAAAATCTATTTTCCGTTGGAAGAGGGCTGCAGCGATCCAACTAAGTAGGAAAGGACTTATCTTGAGTTCAAGAAGCCGAAGCATTAAAAAAAAATCTGTTGTACGCGTCCTGAAGATCAATCGCTGCAGCAAAGGTTTCAATACCTGAGTGGAAACCTTCATAGACATCATGGGGAAAAATTGCTGCATTGGTCCAGGTTTCTCTTTTTGGACGGTACCCTCCCAGGGTAGGTGGGAAAACATCTTGCCTCTCTAGCTAGCTTAAAATATGGGACTTGCACCATGTGTCCATTTCTCCTAATGAGTGTAAAAGGATCCGTTAGTTCACGTTAAATATCATATTCCCAGTCCATCCCAGAACCGTGCTACTGTTTTACGTTATCCATAAACACATCGAACCAGATTTATGTGGTATGCTGACCTCAAATGTAACACACTATGCGTTGCTTTATGCCCACAGACAACAGCGCTTTATATGGGACAATGAGTTTAACGGGCAAGCGGTTCGACTTTATTGCATCGGATTTTATCCCAAATGGCTTGATGTCTTTCCACAGGGCGGCCTGAAGAAGTTGTCGCACAGAGCACGAACTCGGTAGCTCCAGTGACCACTAAGAAATAAACCTTCGTGAACCGAACGACGTAGCCGGAATCGAATCCACAATCTTCGGAGAGACAAGCAGGAAGCTCAACTACTTCGCCACGGAGACTGCCTAACTGGGACAAAATTAGTAAAAATACAAACCAAGACGTGAAGATAGAAGAAGAGGTGAGAAACCTATCTAGTAACCTGTACTGACATTTAAGCGAGGAAACGTAAATATAGTCCGGTCTGCTACAGTTACTTGTCGCATCAATATTCGTCCCTGGCTCTTAGATCTGATCATTTCCTCGGAAGCGGTCTGCCTTCTCTCGGGAGAGAGTGTGTGCATCAGAAGGTGTATGTGTGATCCCGCGTTTCCTGATTACGTACTGAAATGTGGGAAGCGGGCAAGATTGTGGATATCGTGAAGTCAAGGATTGCGACAGCTTGATGTTTAGTAGAGGTATCCAAGCGACTGGTGGTAGATGTAGCGGTGAAGTGACGTGTTCTGTAAATCTAACAGTAACACACAGACCAGTGACTCGGTATACAGGGTGAAGTGGAGTGTTCTGTAAATCTAACAGTAACACAAAGACCAGTGACTCAGCATACGGGGTGTATCAGGAGTGTCCTGTATATCTAACAGTAACGCATAGACCTGTGACTCAGTATACGGGGTGTATCAGGAGTGTCCTGTATATCTAAAAGTAACGCATAGACCTGTGACTCAGTATACGGGGTGTATCAGGAGTGTCCTGTATATCTAACAGTAACGCATAGGCCTGTGACTCAGTATACAGGGTGTTGTGCATGGAAACAAGGTCGTAATTTTGGGGCCGTTACAGTTGTCCTTTGGCCTGCCATTTATTGGAACGTATGCAAGATCAGGGTCGTGGAAGCAAGGTTGTGATGTTAGTGCCATTACAGTTGTCCTTTGGCCAGCCATTTATTGGAACGTGTGCATGATCAGGGTCGTGGAAGCAAGGTTGTGATGTTCGTGCCGTTACAGTTGTCATTTTGCCAGCCATTTATTGGAACGTATGCAAGATCAGCGTCGTGGAAGCAAGGTGGTGATGTTCGTGCCGTTACAGTTGTCATTTTGCCAGCCATTTATCGTATAAATGATCGGGGCCGTGGTGACATCGTGGTTAGCGCGCTCACTAGCCACGCCGTTAGCTCAGTCCAGCAGCAGCTGGATTCATTTTCCCACCAGTGGCCTAGAATATATGGATTCCTTATATGCTACACCTACTGGTGTATGTGTTTGGGTTGAATTGATTCAGTGACGAAGGAAACTATATGGCCAAATATGACCACCCATTTGTACATTTGGACGACATATCACCATACTAGTGCCATCGTGGTATTTGTTTCGGATCAAGGTATCTTCCGCAATTTTAATCCTTTGGAATGTAAATTTACATTTTAACACTTGTTAATTTGACTGTGCACCATGTTTAGTCCAAACTTATGATTTTGTTTGGCACTGAACCAATTACACGTACATAATATATAAAGTGTATTATATTAAATAAAATTCAATTTGGAAAAAAAATTGCTTAAACAACTGTGTATTAAATAATTTCAATAGCTGTAAATTTTTACAAAGAGTTGTTGGTGAAATCTTGTGGTGACATAAGATACGGCCACTTCCTAGAAGAAAGGAATGCCATAACGAGAAATATGAACACCATAAATCAGCAATCACCATTTCCCCTAGACCTTTAATTACTATCTTCCCTAGACCATTAACCACCATTTTTCCTACGTCCTTAATCAGAGGTCATTGACAATCATAAATAATCAGTTCCTTAATGATTTAAGCAAGTTTTTGTTCCAATTTACTTGGAATCTTGTCATCTTAGTTTTATAATCTTATTTCTTAGATTTCCTTTCAGTTGCTGTGATATCAATTAATGTCATTTCACATCGCATGTGAAGTACGATATTGTTATTCATCAAATTGACAGAATCTGTGAGTCAATTATATAGCTGTTGCTGTTTTTGTTGCTACTGTTTTTGTTGTTGTTGCTCTTTGTGCTGTTGTCGTACCTCTTCTTCTTCATATTCTCCTCCTCCTTATTCTGCCTCTTCTTCTTCTTTTTCTTCTTTTTCTTCCTCTTCTTCTGCATTCTTGTTTCCATCGTTTCTCACTTACTTACTCAGTACATTTTTGCTGCCAGCGTCGAAAGAGTTACGAAAGAGATTCGCAATCCCGTATACCTCTTTCGAAAATAGCTGCAGGAGATCTGGAGGCAGACTGTCTTTTGTGTTGATTTTTAATAATCTTATGAGCGCCGATCGTTCAGAAACAAATCGACACCTATTGAACGTAACCTTATCTAGTATATCACCCACATTCAAAGATGTTGGGCTTTATTGCGACGTCATGTAAAGGACATGCAACTAATTTGTTAACATTCTTGCTGACATATTTTCCTGACCAAGACGTTCCCCTCCAACCGACTTTCTATTTTCATTGTCAGTTCACTGTCGTAGTGCAGGCAGTTGTTTTATTTCATGGGATGTCTGCGTGCAGAATCTTTAATGCCCATCTGAGTATGATTCTACCCAAGACAACCTATATATTCATTAATTCAGTAGCATATTCTTTGCAGAGCAGAGCCTCGATCCCATAGCAACCTTCCGGGAAAATTCTCTATCACAAACAAGATGTCCCGCGTCCGATACACCCATCTGGAGATCATCCGCCACATCCTGCAACCATCTTCTTTTCGACCTTCCTCTTTCTCTCTTCCCAGGCATATACCCCTTCATTATTGTTCTCTCTAAACTTTCATGACGTTTCAAGTGACCAAAATATATCAATGTTCTTTGTTTTATCGTCTTTAATAGGCAGCCCTCTTCAATATTCAGCTCTTGAACTGTGGATGCATTTGTTCTTTTCTTTACCGAAGATATTCTTAGAACTCGTCTATAACATTTATATTCAAAGACACTATGCGCTGTTCAGCTTGTTTAGTAAGTCTCCAGGTCTTCACAGGCGTATGTTACAATGGGAAAGATGCATTCTCTTAAAATCTAATTATTTGTAGTTCTATCTGTCCCATTCCACAATTTATTCCGTCTACGGTGAGAGTATTTTCAGAAATGTGCAAGATATGAAATGAATCATCATTGGAGGAAGAAACATCAATAACATTAGGTTTGTAGATGATACAGTATTAATTGCAGACAATGAGCAGGATCTGTAACATGTAGTGGATGCTATTTTTTAACACAGTGAGCAACTAGGGTTAGTATTAAAGTGTAAGAAGACAGGTTATTGTCGTCACAAGGAAGAACGAAATGCCACAATGTAATATACAAGTAAATGGGAATATTCTTAAACAAGTGAATCGGTACAATTATCTCGGAACAGTCATAAAATCTGATGGGAGATGCCTTGAGGGGATTAGAACAAGAATCGCCATGGCGAAGGTAGCCTTTTGCAAGATGAAAAACATACTGACCAATAAAAAGATGCCAATTGCTACGAGAAAAAGAGTGTTGCGGTGCTACATAGCCTATATTTTGTATGAATGTGAAGCGTGGACAATAACCAGTCAAGCTGAATATCATCTGATGGCTGTGGAAATGTGGTTTCTGGGGATAATTCAAAGAATACAATGGACATTCAGAAAAGCCAACGACCAAGTCCTACACTAAACAAATGAACGTCGTAAACTGATTAGAGAAATTAGACCTAGACAGTTAAAATGTTTTGGACATGTTATGCGAATAAATAAATTAGAGAACTTGTTGATAACTGTATTGATTTGATTTAACTGTATTTTCAAAGGGTCACAAATTGGGCACACAGGCCTGTTTTACAGTCCGCCCTTCCAATCACTCATCTTTCGTTCATCAATAGTGCATGATACATTCACATAGTGAAAAAACCCATTGTCAAATGAATGTAGTAAACATAAACAACGCATATTACCATGACAACTGGCAAGCACGAGTGGAAGGGAACAAGCGGAAGACACAGAAGTAAATACCTGGATGGCTTGACCACGTGGCATGGTCAAGACAAGAACACTGAGCTGATCTACGACTGTGGTGATCGAATGAAATGGCGAATCATGACCGCCCTTCACATTATCGGCATGGCACGTGATGAATGGATAATGTTGCTATAGGTAACTGCGGTAGTCCAGTCGCTAGACTCTTCATGCCGGCTCAGTGGTCATGTGTTGGAGCCTTTGACAAGGCAGGGCATGTTTTGTTTTATTGATTTGAGTTGCCAGGTCAAACCAACAAGAATTGGTTATCAGAAAATGTCCTGGGAAGTGAAGTTGGTAGATGTGGAATAGTCACAACACTTATCGAATGCCTATTGCTCCAGCACATGGTTCTAGCAGTATCTATATCTATAAAACAGACTGTATGTGTGTGGGTGGCTGGCTATGTATTGGATGCGTTCGATAACGGTACATCCGATTGAGATGAAATTTTTTACACGTCTTCCTTTCATTCCTGTGCAACCGACTGTAATAGTTTCTTAGTGTAAAATCGGCTACTTACTTAATAACATTTAATATTTCATTTTTCATTATATAATTTCTATATAACAGGGGGACTTCACTCTAGAAAAGTTATTTCAAGGGGCATAACTTTTAATAACATTTCTATATACCTTATAGTCATATTGTTGGACTTACATGCACTATTGTTAAACTCTTTCTCTATAGTTATTTACAGGCATATGAGTTATAATAAATAATGATATAATCTTTAAGGCATTTTCAAAGGTTTCATAAAAATAATGCATAATGCATAACATTGTAACCCATCTTTTTATGCTTAAAGAAGTTATCTACAGTCATGCAGGTGATTGAAAACAGTTTTCATTAAAAATAATGGATGGTGTGTGGAAGGACATTCTTTTAAGTTACTGTGCGCCAGGAGCTGGGCGAAACCACGCCGGGTCAGATAGATAGACAGACGGAAAGATAGTCGGGAACGGGAGCTTATTTGACTACTTATATGAATTAAATGAGATGCTCCCCACCAGGGACTGGGTGAAGCCGGGCCGGCACAGACAGGCAGATAGACAGACAGACAGACAGATAGTCGGGAACGGGAGCTTATATGACTACGTATATGAATTAAATTAGATGCTCCCCACCAGGGACTGGGTGAAGCCGGGCCGGGTCAGACAGACAGACAGACAGACAGAAAGTCGGGAACGGGAGCTTATATGACTACTTATATGAATTAAATGAGATGCTTACCACCAGGGACTGGGTGAAACCGGGTCAGACAGACAGACAGACAGACAGACAGTCGGGAACGGGAGCTTATATGACTACGTATATGAATTAAATGAGATGCTCCCCACCAGGGACTGGGTGAAGCCGGGCCGGGTCAGACAGACAGACAGACAGACAGTTAGTCGGGAACGGGAGCTTATATGACTACTTATATGAATTAAATGAGATGCTTACCACCAGGGACTGGGTAAAGCCGGGCCGGGTCAGCCAGACAGACAGACAGACAAACAAACAAGCAGACAGACAGATAGTCGGGAACGGGAGCTTATATGACTACGTATATGAATTAAATGAGATGCTCAACACCAGGGACTGGGTGAAGCCGGGCCGGATCAGACAGACAGACAGATAGACAGACAGACAGATAGTCGGAAACGGGAGCTTATATGACTACTTATATGAATTAAATGAGATGCTCCCCACCAGGGACTGGGTGAAGCCGGGCCGGGTCAGCTAGTACTTTATATAGAATACGCCCCAAGACGTGTGATAAGGGACCTTTACTTGTACTTGTAGTATATACTTAATAGGCCTCTTGGCGTGATACGTGGTACTTTACTTACTTGCTCTCTGTTATTGTTATAGTGCATGCAGAGACATTTTGCAAATAATTTCCTTGTGATACTAAGCAGTACTGTGAAGATTAGTCTAACTTATTCACCAGACATGAAAACACTTATGCCTGTCTATGTATTCATTAACATCATCATTTGCAAAACCTATAATACTGGGTCTTACGCGGTTACTAGAGTGGATCAGCTTCGTGTCCTTGTCTCCACCATACCATGTATGTTTCTCTGTTTCTTCTTTTTTCTTTTCTCTAAGTCTTGCCAGTTGTCACCAAATTCTATAGTTTATGTCTTCACATAACATGTCCAAAAGGTGTGACTGTTTACGTCGAATTTTTCTAATCAATTAACGGTTCTCATCTGCTTCTTGTAAGACTTGCAAACTGGTTTTTCTGATTGTCCAATGTATTCTTTGCATTTTCATCAGAAACCACAATTCCATTGCTATTATTTGTTTTCCAGAGTGTCTGCTCATTGTCCACATCTTACATCCATACAAATGTACAGGCTGTATGTTTAGGATACGCATAAACCCCAAGCGCCTTAAGAGACATTGCTCGAACAGAACACTTGTTTATCGTATGAGCAGTATCTAGTTTAAGATGGAACGCAGAGAGTATTCCACAGTAATTATGTTCAAGGGCAATACAAGCGATGGGAAACATGAGATAATATTGCAAGATTGATCTCAGGCGAGGTACCCGAAAAATGTATGATTACAATCGGCTGTCACAAGTTATCTTGTCAGTTGTCCATGTTTTGCCTCTACTGAATCTTGCCAAGAAACGCATCAGCTTATGTGTCTACGTGTTCCATTTAGAACACCGTGTAGCTGGTACGAGGATAGTTGAAGGGCAAGTCTGATTCCGGTTAGACGTACACAATAATTGTGACATCGGATCCGCCCGGAGTATTGTGGGTCAAAGTGCTGGGTTCTCGTGTGAGAAGGAGATTGTAATCATCAGTATCAATTTTCTAGCTATTCCCAACTGACCGGTCTAGATATGACACGATCGGCACATGTGGTTTTGGACGATGTGTGCGAATTTTACCCACGTAACATACGACTTGATAGATTGAAACAAGGAAACAAAAGGAAAAACTGACTCTGTCTGGCCAATCTCATGTCTGGAGAATATATGGACACATTATAGTTAGCCTAGATGTGGATGATTCGGGGAAATAGGTCATAAACATGTTTATAAACACATTTTTGTGTGGTTAACTTCTCCATTCCTGCGTCTATCAATTTCATTCTGAGGAAAGGCGTTTGGTTAGGTATCTTGTGTGTGCTTGCATACTTGGTGTTATTTTCTATCAGAGTTAAATTTTAAATCAGCATTACATAGTTATGAGAGTCATGTATTTATACTATGACCGCAACTGCCTGTTTGTGTGTCTGTCCATCCGTCCGTCCATCAATCCATCCGTTCGTCTTGGCACCTTTCCGTCTTGACAGACGATAGTTTGGTACATTGTGCTTCAAAAAGGCTTAATAACTACGACCCATGGCGGTGGCGAGTGTGGCTGGTAAGGCCAATTCTTGCTGCAAATATTTGCCCACAGTAGATGCATGTGTAAACATGGTCATTTCCACCATTGTGCACCATCTTACGTCTCTCAAGCTCTGTGTGTGCTTTATCTGCAATCATTTTCTCCTTTGTCTTTATTCCATTTCTGATAGTTGCCCTCCATGCAACACGTTCAGCGGCGACTTGCTCCGAATGTCCATTATCAATGCCTGTATCAATCATGTCCCGCTTACACACATCTTTGTATCGTAGTAAAGGCGGACCCTGAGATCTCCTACCCGTCTGTAATTCACCAAAAAAGATGTCCTTTGGTATTCTACCGTCATCCACCCTCCTAACATGTCCTATCCATCTAAGTCTACGAAGACTGAGCATGGAATACACCGTCACACAACCTGATCTGTCTAATACTTCAGTATTTGTGATTTTGTCTTGCCACTTAATACCAAGTATTCTTCGCAGACACCGCATATGAAAGCTGTTTAAACGTTTCTCTTTATATATATATATATATATATATATATATATATATATATATATATATATATATATATATATATATCTGTTCCACGGCCACGTGGACATAATATGAATACTGACGTACGGACGGACCAACCGACCGATATATGTATATAGATATAGCGAGGCTGTTATAGAGACCCAGAGAGATAGAGAATTACATTATTTTATCTAAAAAAATAAAAATATTGAACTATTTCTTCAGAAAAATACAATGTGTAGTAACACGGTTGGGCTAGACTTAAACAGAGGGAGAAATGTTAAGTGACAGAATGCCACAGATAACTTGGAGCGCTGCCGAAATGTTAACTTATTGTGGCGTTAAATATTCCGTGTAAGAGATACTGAGAAGAACATTTTGAGGAAAAGCAAGCAGCTAGAAGTTGTGATACAGGCAAAGTAAATCTTTATACTCGCACTGAAGAAACACAGTAAAATATGGACAATCATGTGCACGCTGGCTGATGTAAATACATCTTGATCTGTTTAGTAAAATGTAAAACAAAGATCTCTTGTGCGCAACTAAGACGCATTCAATACATGGAGACAGACCCTTATTATGGGCAAACGGCACTAAGTGAGTGATATGGTCGGCATGGCACCGCCGGCCGTTGCTTCCCAAGGCTCTTCCTAGTACCACTGTTAGAATAGTTCAACATGAGGGACTAGATCAATTTTAAGAAACCTCCAGGATATACATCGAACCCAAGCACACCGGTACGACAGACTTACGTATAGCCGTGTCTACAAAGGTATGTCAACATTCTAACTAACGACGAGTGTTCCACTGTTGAACACTTGCGACCGACAGCGATGTCTGGCTTCAAGATAAGCAAAACAAAAATAAAAACATTCTTATTTTAGTACTATCCATATGTATAATAAGCAAACTCACAGCTAGAAAGCTTCTGCAGGATTGGTCTCCTTAAAGCCAATTAACGAAATTAACTGAATCAAGGAATCATCAATAGACCCATATTAGTGACAGGCATAGTTTAAAAAATATCGGTTGACAGGACTAAATGATCATGGACATTTTAAACATCATCATCAAGTGCCATGCCGGCTGGCTTACGCGTTCATGACTCTCCACATATCTCGGTCTTTGTTTTTCTGGATCAACTCAGCTGTTGGTATTTCTCCATGCCATCATCGCAATCCATCCAGCATTATTTCTCTTGGTCTGCCTCTGCCTCTCTTCCCCTCGATCTGCCCAGTTGTCACAATGTTATCCAATGCCTCTCTTCTCATCAAATGACCAACAAAAGCTGTTTGCCTCTTTCTTACTGTTGTATATAATGTTCTAGTTTCATTAGCCTCTTTCAGGCAGTCGTTGTTAGTTACTTTCGCAGTCCAAGGAATTGGCAACATTCGTCTCAGCAACCGCATCTTTCCAATCTCTTCCTAATTTGTTCATTTACATTCCAAGATTCACAGCCATACAGCAAAAGCGGTTCTATATAGCACCTCAACATACTCTTTCTTGCATTTAATGATAGTGATCTATTGAATAAGATATTCTATTTTTTAAAAACATATTATATAATTTGAATAAAAAGACACAACTAATAGAGTGCACAATTTATGGTCTGGCATATTATCTACTGTCTTAGTCGTCAAACTTGATGCACTTGCCATCAGACTAGCTGGTACCCTGATGAACGGAACTTAAACGAAACTCAGACCAACGGATGTGTTTGTTATAAGAGTTCAAGTGAAGGTTTAGTAAGTAAAGATGCTGTTACAAGAACAGGAAGAAGAAATAGAAGCAGGAAGCATGCTCAGGACGTAAACAAGCAGCAATAGTTGTTTACAATTGTGACCACATAGTTGACACTGTACTTGTCTGCACGGCTGTCAATGTACCCGTCTGCGCAGCAGTAACTGTGCATCCAGTGATCTACGGTACTGCATGTATGTTTTAGTAGCCATATAAATTATGGACTACTTATCACTGATTGGTAATATGGTAAATAGCACGCCGCTTGCCTTCATTTCCCAGAGCATTTCCGTGTAAACGGTTTAAGCTCGGTCAACCTGGTAGCCCAGTGTAGTTTAACTTTAAATTCCCAACTCGAGGAGATTCGAACACATACCATTAGAGACGGCTAACAAGCGTCCTAGTCACTGAGATTGCTAGGCTACGTGCTTGACGTTAACGCGATGTTAATTATTGAAGCAGGCTACATGTGTGTTCAACTGACTTAAAGGATAGAAAGAAATTGTAAGTTTAAAAATTGTTGGTAAATTTGGAAACTAAAATTTTCTTGGGTTTGTTTTCTAATTAAAATGGAGCAAAAACTGACACTGAAATTCAAGACACGGAGACCAACAAGCCGCATTAAGAAGGAAGACACCAGATGCTTGGGCTAACAAGATGGCAAACACTGTCACTGGGACGGAATATCACTGACGAATATAAAACAGCCTTGTCGTTCCTCTTCTACCCTAGGGTGAATGGAAAATGGCAGCATGTGAATGGTTATGCAATAAAGGTTTGGTTATAACAAAAAGTGCATAGACACCTTTTCATCCACTTCACCGGACGTTGTGGCAGCAGGATAAGGTGGGCGAAGTCAAAATTTATAATATCTATAAGTCCTTTATATATATATATATATACTAGCTGACCCGGCCCGGCTTCGCCCAGGCCCTGGAGGGGATCTATCTATCTATCAGTCTGTCTGTCTGCTTGTTTGTCTGTCTGTCTGGCTGACCCGGCCCGGCTTCACCAGTCCCTGGTGGGGAGCATCTCATTTAATTCATATAAGTAGTCATATAAGCTCTCCCGTTCCCGACTATCTGTCTGTCTGTCTATCTGTCTGTCTGTCTGTCTGACCCGGCCCGGCTTCACCCAGTCCCTGGTGGGGAGCATCTCATTTAATTCATATACGTAGTCATATAAGCTCTCCCGTTCCCGACTATCTGTTTGTCTGTCTATCTGTCTGTCTGTCTGTCCCGGCCCGGCTTCACCCAGTCCCTGGTGGGGAGCATCTCATTTAATTCATATACGTAGTCATATAAGCTCTCCCGTTCCCGACTGTCTGTCTGTCTATCTGTCTGTCTGTCTGACACGGCCCGGCTTCACCCAGTCCCTGGTGGGGAGCATGTCATTTAATTCATATAAGTAGTCAAATAAGCTTCCGTTCCCGACTATCTGTCTGTCTGTCTATCTATCTGACCCGGCGTGGTTTCGCCCAGCTCCTGGCGCACAGTAACTTAAAAGAATGTCCTTCCACACACCATTCATTATTTTTAATGAAAACTGTTTTAAATCACCGACATGACAGTTGATAAGTTCTTTAAGCAGAAAAAGATGGGTTACAATGTTATGCATTATGCATTATTTTTATGAAAACTTTGAAAATGCCTTAAAGATTATATCATTATTTATTATAACGCATATGCCTGAAAATAACTATAGACAAAGAGTTTAACAATAGTGCAAGTAAGTCCAACAATATGACTATAAAGTATATAGAAATGTTATTAAAAGTTATGCCCCTTGAAATAACTTTTCTAGAGTGAAGTCCCAGTGCTATATAGAAATTGTATAATGAAAATGAAAAAGTAAATGTTATTAAATAAGTAGAAGATTTTACACTAAGACACTATTATAGTCGGTCGCACAGGAATGAAAGGAAGACGTGTAGAAAATTTCATCTCAATCGGATGTACCGTTATCGAACGCATCCAATACAAATCTACCCACAAACACACAAAACCACAAAACCACATACACTCTGTTTTATAGATATAGATATTATAACTCATATGCCTGTAAATAACTATAGAAAAGAGTTTATAAATCTGTGAAAACAATGCAACAATATATACATAAAATAATAGTGATGTTATTAAAAGTTATGACCCTTGAAATAACTTTTCTTATGTTAAGTCCCCTTGATAGAAATGATAAATATTAGCTGCCCGGCCCGGCTTCGCCCAGGCTCTGGCGGGGATCTATGTATGTATGTATGTATGTATGTATGTATGTATGTATGTATGTATGTATGTATGTATGTATGTATGTATGTATGTATGTATGTATGTATGTATGTATGTATCTATCTATCTATCTATCTATCTATCTATCTATCTATCTATCTATCTATCTATCTATCTATCTATCTATCTAACTATCTATCTATCTATTTATCTATCTATCTATCTATCTATCTATCTATCTATCTATCTATCTATCTATCTATCTATCTATCTATCTATCTATCTATCTATCTATCTATCTATCTATCTATCTATCTATCTATCTATCTATCTATCTATCTATCTATCTATCTATCTATCTATCTATCTATCTATCTATCTATCTATCTATCTATCTATCTATCTATCTATGTTGAGCATCTCATTTAATTCATCGTCAATCAACTCATTTAATCTATAGCCAGGGGACGTAACTTAAGATATAACAATGGTACTAAAAGTTATATCCCTTTTTGTCATATATTTTTATATTTTCTTATGTTCAGTCATGTAATTACAAAATTAAATTTTAGGAATGTAATAGCTGATAGCTGATAGATAAAACTGACAGTTGGTTGCACAGGAATGAAAGGAAAACGTGTAGAAAATTTATCTCAATCGGATGGACCGTTCGCGAACGCATAAAGGACGGACATACATACATACACACAATGATATATATATATATATATATATATATATATATATATATATATATATATATATATCATTGTGTGTATGTATGTATGTCCGTCCTTTATATATATATATATATATATATATATATATATATATATATATATATATATATATATATATACACAAACACACACACACGCGGGCGAGTCAATAAGTAAGTCACACAGTTCAGTGTGATGGCAGGTAAACGTTGTTGGTGTTTTCTACAGGTGTCATTAAGTGACAGCAACATCGAACTTTATATTCCCGTTCGTCAGGTGGCGCTAGATGTCTCATTCGCATGCGCAGCGCATAAACAAAATGGCGACTGTACCTACGGAGTGTATAACCAAAGAGCAACGTATTGTTGTGCCTTTTTTGTGGGCAAAAGGACTCCCTGCAAAGGACATTCATAAGGAAATGCTTCCTGTTTATTCTGACAAATGTTTGTCCCGTAAAGCGGTGCATAGCTGGGTAGAAATATGTTCTCAAGTACGCTCTAAAATTGTTAACGAAATCCTATCTGGTCGTCCTGTTGAGATTACAAAAGACGCATCCGTGCAGCGGGTATAGGAGATGATTAGAGGTTACAGGCGAATAACGATAGACTCTGTAACATCTGCAATAGGGTGCTCACATGGTTCAGCACACAGCAAAGTGCATGATCGATTGAAATTTCGCGAATGACGCCGAAGTTGAAAGTGAAGTGTAAACGTGGTTTAGAAAACAGAGCACGCAGTTCTATGCCCCTGTTTGGGAGGACTGATAAAACGATGGGATAAGTGCATCGACGTTCTTGGACATTACATTGAGAAATAAAAGGACAGTGTATCTATACAAAATAAACTCGTTTCAAATTGTTTATCATATTTAGTTATTTTTCTACAGCCATTTGTGACTTACTTATTGACTTTCCCTTGTGTGTGTGTGTGTTTGTGTGTGTGTGTGTGTGTGTGTATGTGTATATATATATATATATATATATATATATATATATATATATATATATATATATATATATATATACACACACACACACACACACACAACCCAGTCTCCCTGGTAGTCCCTTATTTTCTAAATATGTTCAATTGTACAGAATGTGGTCAAGTCGTGAATATGTTGAGTTTGATTATCAACAGAGCATACATTCTAAAGGGTCTAGCGGATCACTACACAGAATATCCAGAGCAGTCATCATTAAAAGCAGCCATAAGTGCTCATTTACCATAAGCTGTCTTTAAACAGGGAGCATCCTACTTCCATTTAGGTTGCTCAAATCTAAACTACAAATGCTTTACAAAACTCTCTGACTTGACATTTGACATTTAAACGGATTGAAACAGACATACTGAAATTATACAACAGTGTGTATTATACTAATCTTTTGTAGGTGCCATTGGATGATGGCATAAATGATGGTTCCACAATAACTGAAACAAGAAATTTAACACAGAGAACACGAGAAATTTTGATAACATTAACTAAAATGTCCAGATAATGAGTTGGTCTGGGATTTGGAGATTTATTAACCTTCCTGTAGCACAGTTCAGAACTTCTTGAATTCCACACTGATATATTTTGAAAGTTTCACTTTGGTTTCCCTGAATTAGTGTCGATTCTCAAATGCAAAAGTAACATTAGAACTGTAGTTTAGTTGACTTCACAATGGGGTGCTAAGAGTTATAATGGAAGCAAGTTACAAACAATAGAACTGTAGTTTAGTTGACTTCACATCTGTGTGCTGTGAGGTATAATGGAAGGCAGTATTGTACAAATTTACAAACTGTAAATGTACAAACATTATACACTAGCTGACCCTGCCCGGCTTCGCCCAGTCCCTGGTGGGAAGCATCTCATTTAATTCATATAAGTAGTCATATAAGTTCCCGTTCCCGTTACCGACTATCTGTCTGTCTGTCTGTCTGACCCGGCCCGACATCGCCCAGCTCCTGGTGTGAAGCATCTCATTTAATTTATATAAGTAGTCATATAAGTTCCTGTTCCCGACTGTCTATCTGTCTGTCTGTCTGTCTATCTGTCTGCCTGACCCTGTCCGGCTTCATTAAATTCATACAACAAAAAAAAATGTAACTTAAAAGAACGTTCTACCACACACCATCCATTATTTTTAATGAAAACTCTTTCTAATCACCTGCATGACTACAGTAACTTCTTAAGCAAAAAAAGATGAGTTACAATGTTATGCATTGTGCATCATTTTTATGAAAACTTTGAAAATGCCTTACAGATTGTATCATTATTTATTATAACTCATATGCCGGTAAATAACTATGGACAAAGAGTTTATAAATCTTTGAAAACGATGCCACAATATGACTATAAGTTATACAGAAAAGTTATGCCCCTTGAAATAACTTTTACAGAGTTAGGTCCCCTGAGATATATGAAATTATGATGAAAAATGAAAAATGAAATAATACTGAGTAAGCAGGCGATTTCACACTAACAAAATATCACAGTTGACAGCTCTGGAATGAAAGGAAGGCGTGTAGAAAATTTCATCTCAATCGGATGGGCCGTTCGCGAACAAATAAAGGCCATACATACATACAGAGATACGCACATCCTAATTTATATATAAGATATAGTTCAGTTGATATCGCTAAGGAGTGTTTTGAGGTTATAATGAAAGACGCGATTCAGTAAAGGTAGAAACATTATATCTGTGGTTCAGTTGACATCGCAATGGGGTGTTCTGAAGTTATTATGAACAATACGATTTAGCCAAGCAGGATACAGACATTATATATTTGGCTTAGGTATTTCGCGAAAAAACAAGTGCTGACCATCATGGGTGATGAGTAATAAGTATTGGTTGCGACATCGTCACGGAACAACTTCTGGTCTCAATCATTATGTGTATGTTTTAAGTGCTTCGTCTTCAACTAACAGTTCGCAGGGCATATTCTCTCATAGCATATATCCCATCAGAAATATCATACTGGAAATTGCAAACAAATACACCAAAGAGTCTGGAGTTACTAAAGAACAATACAAAAATAAGGTTAGTTGCATATTCTTTACCGGACGTCGCAGTCAACCCTATAAGTTTTTGGCTGTTTATGATTGTTGGCAAGTAGGTTACATTGCTGTCTGAGCAACCGACACTCATACCATTTTTAAGACAACCAACTCTATGTGGTCTGCTGCCAAATTGTCCGCAGCTGTGTATAAAACGCGGTATGCGGGATTATGAATTGCGTATTTAACCCCTTCGGCACAGAGCCGGTATTCATATAACTAAAAACAAAAATGCAATCAAAAACAAGCTACGAGATTTAAGGGGAGGGTGGGTACCTGTTCACTGCCATGAGTGTTCACTCGGTGTGCTTTCGTTGCCTCATCTTGGTTCTAGTGGAACAGTTTTCATTTGACTTATCAAGTGAGGAATGGCAATGGATCTGCCTAGCTCTTACATAATGGGTCATGTCCTTCCTTTAAGAAGGGATATGGGTTCACCAATATTTATTTATAGAAAGTGCATATGTACAGTACTTGCCTTACCAATCTAAATTGAGAAGAGGTTATTTCCTATGAACTAGTTACTGTTTCCACTTCTTTTCCTAATTATTCACCAAATGTTCCAGAGAGCAAGCCTGTTTGTCATTGTCACAACTTAATTTCGCGTATCCCATCTTTCTCTTGATTATGAACGCATTTCAAGTGAAAATGTCAACTTACCTGTCACAAATAATCCACAAATTTTATAGTTTTCAGTGCGAGCAAGCTCCAGGAAAATACAAAATGCCGTCTTGTCTCTAGGCTATTAGTCTTCGTTTGTGAAGGAATATTCACTGTCTCATTGTCTCGCTAGCATGTGGAACTTGACAACTTCAAGGGGTCTTTTCGCCATGAAAACATGGCTACTATCCCCTCTATTTAGATTAGCACTCCGAACATTCTAGACTGTCGCCAAGGGAGGTCTCGCTGTTTTTTTTTCACATGTCCTCTTATATCCTGGCCATGGTTCTTCCGTGCAAGGCTCTATTTGGTACCTTTATTCTACTTATCCTATAATTCATCTTCAAATTTCAGAGAGTTCCAATGTATCCTTGTAATGTCCTTGGTCCATCTTGATATTAACTGTAAGCTCTGGTCCCTGGACTTTATGAATGGCAACGAATCCACTTAGTCTTCCTGATTGGTTGCTGCATGTTGATTCAAGACAACAACCTCCAGCATGAGAATGGAGGTGGAGGCAATAACAGCGGAATTCCGGTGGCTAGAGGAGACTACTGCAACACCTGTTGTGTTCATTACGGATTCAAAGAGTAAGCTTAGCAAGGTGGAGAAAGGAACGTTTCGTGTGGAATGGCTCTCGTCGCTTCAGAAGTCACAGATTGTGAGAATTGTATGGATATTTTGCCCTGGCCATGCGGGTGTATAGGGGAATGAACAGGCTGATAGGCTAGCAGGGAATGCACCCCTTGGTGGTATTTTGCCTATGGACAAGGGGGAGGTGGTCATGCGCTTGTGGGACCAGGTGGAAAGGCGGAGGAACAGATAGAGAACCCATATGTGAAAAAGAATGAGATTGCGGGGGATCGGCAGGGGTTCTGGAAGAATCTCAAAACTGTGAGGGAAGACCAGGAGAACTTTTAATCAGATAGCGGTGGGAACGATTAGTAGTATGACTCTTTGCTGGCTGTTGAACGGGGGGGGGGGGAACTGAGCACGTATGGGAATGTCCTGAGTGCAGTGATGTCAGTTCTTAACTCAACTCACCTCAACTCAAGACAACAGCTGTCGCGCCAAAACTAGTCGATAATTGTTTTTCGCGAAATTCAAGACATATTAAATAGATGGTACTAGAGCTACATATTTAGTGCATAGGCACATATTGGTCATGTATGGAATATCGCATAGGCTGCCTTTGCTTCCCAGGACTCAACCTGGTACTCATTAAAGGTTATGTCGACCTGGAAGCCAAGTTCAATTTCAACCATCTAATCGATGGCGATTCCAAAATATAACTTTGGGAATGAGCGGCAAAAGTTGTAGCCACTGCGTCCGCGCAACTCCCTGTGGTTATGTATATTTTACATACAAACAGAGTGTCTTGATTTGACTAATTAAGGCGGGTGTGGATCTTAACGAACGAGGAGGTGTTTAAACTCGAATCGTAAACAGAACGATGTTGTAGGTGGCTGTCTTCTTCTTCTTCTTCTTCTTCTTCTTCTTCTTCTTCTTCTTCTTCTTCTTCTTCTTCTTCTTCTTCTTCTTCTTCTTCTTCTTCTTCTTCTTCTTCTTCTTCTTCTTTTGCTTCTGCTTTTTCTCCTCCTCCTCCTCCTTCTCCTCCCCCTCCTCCTCCTTCTCCTCCCCCCTCCTCCTCCTACTCCTCCTCCTTCTTCTTCTTCTTCTTCTTCTTCTTCTTCTTCTTCTTCTTCTTCTTCTTCTTCTTCTTCTTCTTCTTCTTCTTCTTCTTCTTCTTCTTCTTCTTCTTCTTCTTCTTCTTCTTCTTCTTCTTCTTCTTCTTCTTCTTCTTCTTCTTCTTCTTTTTCTTCTCCTCCTCCTCTTCTTCTTCTTCTTACTGGTGTAAGCTGCTTATATGCATTACTATAGTAGCATATGAAAACATGTATGCCGCCACTTCTTCTTCTCCTCCTTCTCCTCCTGCTCCTCCTCCTCATCCTCTTCTTCTTCTTCTTTTTCTTACTGGTGTAAGCTGCTTATATACATTACTATAATAGCATATGAAAACATGTCTGCCGCCACGATACGCATGTGTTTGAATCCCCGTCGAGGTTGGTAATTGTATTTCTCTGACTTGGGCCTTTGGGCTGGCCCAGCCTACAATAGGAACCAGGAAATGGCCAGGTTCATATGGGCGATGGGCTTGCTTGTGAACACGTCACCCACCGTGACTCAGTCGGGCTAGCATCATGCACCCACTATACCTCATGATGTGGAACACGACACTTAACTGCGTTTAAGTCAAGACATGTGCATTATTCTTACTTTACACTATAGGATTTGATAGGGAAAACATGCACAAGCACTTAAAACATGCCTTATTCTTTAGATCGTAACGGTAACGACATTCAGAATGTTACCAAATATACATATTGGGTACGCTGACAAACATCATATACGGCAGCGTTGAGTTGTCGGGAATGCCCATAAGAATATATGTCGAGCAGGGGTGCGTGTACTACCTCCAAGTCGGTTTATCCTATATCTACATGCCATGTAGCGTCGGAGGCAAGAGTCAATGATTTAGAATAAGATACGAAAATTGTGGCAGGCGGAACAAAGAGAGCTAACTGAGTAGCGGATGAATACACAAGTTGCTACATGACGTCACGGCAGATTACGTCACCATAGTCAGTCAAGTTTTGAAAACATCAAGGAGACGGGCGGACTTGATCACAACAGCTAAGTAGCAACAATAATATCTAACTGAAAGACATTTTGGACATGACATATGATATTACCGCAACATCAGGAAACAAGGGCACAGTCTGGATTGTGAGGAACGATCGAGGATGAACGCATGGCGCACAGGAAATGAGTAAAATAGATTGCATCACAACTTGTCGATCGATTACCAGTTAGAGGTCATAGCGTCAGCACAGACATAGATCAGTTTAAGTCAGACGGTGGTAATGAGAAACGTAACATAGGTACTAAGCGATGGACCACAGGCAAAATACTTGTCATTCATTTTGAAAATACGATGGAATCGGAATCGGCAGTTAAAATTGTATATTTATCAATAATTATTTATTATATTTTGACCGCCTTCCCAGCAACATGGGAACGGTCATATATTAGCCTGTCCGACCTATAACCACTATTAAAGTTGATTTGACGTGGAATGCCATAGTCGCTGCCATCATTTTCGTTGACATTAATATTTGGTTCCCGTTGATCTGCTACATTGTTTGTTTGGACGGCGAGCGTAATAATTATATAAGACACATTACAAGAGAGAAATATTCTAGCACTACACATAAAACATTCTTCGAGATACTGCAGATTTAAACATCAGAGGGCACAACAAAAAACAATCTTAAACAAGCAGATGAAACAGCCTTAATAGTAGGGGTCCTACAATAACTAGAATCTGCTGGACGTAGTAGATTTTTGTTACTAAGTTGCGGGAATATCCAACACTTAATTTTTTACACCCCCCCCCCCCCCCACAAAAAAAAAGAAGACAGTAATGGAAAATTTGTAACAGGTGTGAAGGTTATTCAGCTTAAATGTGCACCATGAACTCTTCTCGGTAGTAAAGGGGACATGGGTGATACTGAATGGTCCAATGAAATGTTGACTAGCACCATATACGCAATACACATGTTAACTTTAAAAACGATTCTTTGCTTATTATACTTACTATCCTGGTGATATTAAAGAAACAGATTGCGCCTAAGTATACACATTTAAGTAAATGATGCTATTGTGGGGCAAATGCATAAACTCAGACATCTAGGCATATGGATAACACCAGTTGGAAGGCGAAATACAGAGATAAAGAACAGAAAAGGGCAAGCAAAAACTTGATTCCATGACATGAAGAACAGTTTATGGAATATGCCCTTGTCATTGGAAGTTATAAAAAGATTTCTTGCATGCTACATAGAACCAGTTTTAACATGTGGCTGCGAGTCCTGGATAATTAGTAAATAGGCGAATCCATCCCTAGAAGTCTTGGGCGTGTGGTTTTATGTAAGAATGCTGAAGGTTCTTTGGACTGTCAAAATAAGCAATCGGGACATTTCGAGGGAGGCTAATTCACAAATACAACTTATCACAAACATCAGAAAAATGCAGTCATAATTTTTTGGCAATACTATGAGAAGACAAATACTGAAACTCGATGTGACAACTGGGCAGATTTGTGGAAAGAAAGATAGGGGAAGATAGCGAGAAAACATTATTGACAGTCTTGTGTTATGGTAAGGAAGGAAGTCAACACATGAATTGTTCCATGCCATCAGAGATGGAGATATCAATTTGTGGCGAGGCATGATGATCCACGCCATGAGGCAAGGCAATTGATGATGATAAAGTCACATCTATCAAGGCCAACAAACAATAATGCCGGAATAGATGTATAGCATACGTGGATTACTGAAGATAAATGATAAGAACAAGAATTTGAATGGCAAGAACTGGATGACAAGAATAGGCATGACAAGAATAGGCATGGCAAGAGTAGTAATGGCAAAGTTCACATTCAAGAATCTGAAACATGTACTTCTATGCAAACACATACCACACAAACTGTAATCTCATATAAAAGTATGGTGTGGCAACAACAGGTTGACTAACAAGATAGAGCGTACAATGTAGCTTTTGAAATGTGTGGATTTACAATATCATGCAATGTTTACGTCACTAAACATATTGAGAAAATAATACCCATATGCAACAAACATGCAACAAACACACAGCATAAGCGAAAACTGTGAAAATCAATTTTAAACAAAAGAACAACTAGAGCTCCTTAAGTCAGAGCCCATGAAAATTGGAAGGCAGTGAATATTGAGGTTGGAATATAGATTAAGGATAATAGAAAGCGGTAGTTATATGCCTTGCCTATAGGAAGCATGCCAGTCTCCCTGGTCTAGGTGTTACACGACTTTTTCCGTAATCCCGTATACTCTCGTGAGTAACGTGACGTTGCGTGAGAATCGGTACCGGTTCTCTCCGCGTTGGTTACTTAAGGGGTATGTGAACCGGTCGCTTTGAAAGCAATGGCAAACTACTGAGCGTAATCTTGCCAAGAAATCAACAATCAGCTGAAAGATGCTGATATTGACAGCGATGTCATGTAAAGGATATGCAAACAAAAAAATATAAGGAAAAGGGCATGTCGGAAACGTCTGTGGCAATATATTGATACAAAGAATTGAATTTGAGCAATAACACTAAACAGATGTTAAGGTCTCACCAATATTATCTATGAAATGAACAATACATCTGTATATTATCACGAGGAAGAAGTATGTTCTGAAAATTATTATTGTATTGCTTCTAATTAGGCCAGTCTTTAAACAAAAAAAGGATTTCACATATATTCTCCAGCTGTATGTCACTTTAACTGAAATATTATGTCATGAAGTCAATCAGCTGTCGGAGTAACAGTTGAAACATCATATGTGTTTGATGTGCAAAGGCAAGCTGCATTAATTTAAACAACTATGCAGAACAAATAATGAAGAACATCGTAAATGATGAGGCTTTGGATAATTGTGTTCGGCTCACACTAGTTAAAATCCACTGCAATAACTCAAATACACAGATGACACGGCCCTCCTCACAAACAGTGCAATGTGATTGGAACAGGCGATTATGTCATTCAAAAAAAGTGAAGATTAAAATCTTTTTCCGAACTTAACAAAACGTGTATCCACAGACAAACCCACATGCCAACCGAAAGAAACAATCAACTATGAAGTAATTGAAAATGTCACAAACTTTAAATAGCTTAAATCCGTGATCACCAACAGTGACGGCTGTTTACAAGAACAAATAATAAGCCTGATCTTAGCAATAGAGAGGTCAAACAGTTTTGTATTAACAGACTGTGGCACAAAACCAATTTAAGTAACCGTGTTGAGAACACGCATCCTTCCTGCGACAAAACACAGATAAGAGTCATGGAACATTTCGCAAAAAGTAAACAAGACAACATAGTGTTTGTTTGTTTGTTTGTTTGTTTTTTTTAACATATATGTTGCAGAAAAAAAGCTGACAATACCATGAGTCACGTAAAAGAAGCATACATGAACTGGGCAAGATCTGAACATCGAAATATACTGGCTGACAAATAGCACGATATATTGTAATTTGATATACACTTTCTTGGGCCAAATCAAATGTCTTAGTGGTCTAGTCTGAACATTGTTTGGTTTCTGGGAAAAGAAGCAGGGCTCGACCGAGGCGAAAACTACATCAGGACAAGAATGATACAGTGGGCATAAATGCACGTGAGAAGGGAGTGGGCAACTATACGAGAGTGTGTCCGGCGGGCCGTAATAGAAGCAACCATCCACCAGGGATCCGATGCAGATTCGGGAGTGAAGTTTTCAAATGTAGCACGAAAGGAAGAACACACAATTAAAACCGTTTGGTCCAGCTAGTTTCGAACGGAATATAGTATAGCACTATAGATAAAGTGTGTGTGTGTGTATATGGGGGGGGGGGCGTACGTAAGCGTAGTTAATAAGGATCTACGCCGACAATGACGTGATTACGGTTGGACGACAGTTCCACGCCTGCGTTCGTCATCCGCAAAGAGAAGAAACGACTTGCCACTATTCCTTCCTGCATTCAGACGTACACCATGCGATGGCTCTACCACATCACAGAAACATACTGGTGGCTCCTGCTTTGCGGCATTTCTGACAAACAATATACACAGTAGACGTTCTGGTTTGTTCTGTCATATTCTTCACTTCTTCTTCACCAGTCTAGCCGTCTGCAAACATTAGCGAAGATTACTCTCAGATCATTCATGTTATATTTTAATGATGTTGACGTTACTTATGTTATTTGTTGCTACAATGTTTTCGCTGTTCATGTACATCTTCATGTACATGACAATTTTGTTATATAATTTGACTGCCTAATACCTTCGTAAATATGGCTTATTTGTCTATTTTATATTTTGTGTTAATTTACTCCACAACTATCACTTAATATGATGGTTTTGATGAATGATCTAGTAACACCTGCCTCTCTTTGCTATTCTGTTCCTCTACCGACTGTATTCTCAAACTTAACTCTAAAACAACTGCCATTTAATGCCAATATAGTACCTTGCGGTGTATGGCAGGGGGTCTTGAGCTTGAGGAATTAAGACCGCCTGGTTAGTGCAGTCGCCGCGAACTGTGCAGGTTAGGGTTTTATTTTTGCCCCCGACACAAAACAATCCATACTTTACCAAGGATTTGAACCCGGGTCTCCCGAAGGAAAATCCGGCATTCTAGCTGCTCGCCAGACGCTCCTCAAACATAACAAGCGGAAAAGTATCATATCGGCCGTGTTTACTGCCCTCGATATTTCCTGGTATCCATTTGTTTTAAAAATGCCGCAGTCGAAATTCGAACACATAGCCCATGGGCCAGAAGGTAGGATTTCTCAACATCCCTCTCTAAAGGCCAATCTTCCACTACCTCAAGTTTGTTCACATTTCCATTCCGCATCCTGTACCAGTCACATCCTTACCGACTAGGCATAACCGCTGAATATGCGGATCTGCGGTGCTTATGACAATTCTGTGTTTGCGCTAGTCACACTAAATGATTGCTGCATATTTAGTGAATTCATATCATCTTCATCAGACCCACAGGAGAGCTATAGAGAATAAGGCATACGGGTATCATAGAAAAGTAACTACCATTGACTTTATTTTATTGTGACTGAGTAGGCCACGAAATCTCTTATACACATGCAAAGGAGCAACCTTGGATGGTCTTTTAATGAATTGTCATATAACACTTTCCTCTTCAAAGTTTTTCTGTCTCTGCCCATCTCTGCCCATGATATTTTGAACATGACAAGTTTTTCTGTCTCTGCCCATCTCTGGCCATGACATTCTGAACTTTAAAAGTAACAAGAACCATTTTACATGCCGTTTAGACGTAATGGTATATGGTGCCTCTCCCATTGTTTCATAGACAGATCAGCAAATGTTGTAATCATCTCAACAAAGCAAAGAAACCTACTGCTATAATGCGTCTTCATCACCATCATCATCATGTGTCATTCCAATAAGCAATGGTTGTAATGGTTCACCAATTCACGATAACCAGATTCTAGCAGGTATTAAATCCAATGTCTGCACGAGAAACCAGCCTCGATTTTCTGCATCTTTTTCAATGAATGAAAAAATTAAAGTTCAAACAATTAACATGCAAAAGTGCCTTTGTTCTTGGATTAGCTCTGTATTGTTGTCCCGATTATACCATATAGTCAAGCCATCCAGGCATTTATCCCTCCGCCTCCAGGTTAGCATGGCAGAATGGATAAGAGCAGCCATTGCTAAACATCCGATTTGCTGATGCCGAGGTGCCGGGTCTAATCCCTACGCCGGTTGTTTGGACTAAAATGTTGACTTCTCGTCCTTGACTTGGGGATGTAAATTACAAGTGCCTCTGAAGCCCGAGTGGTTCCGCCTTTTTGCGAGTGACACTGGTAACAGAGAAAGTTAACCCACACGCAAAAATCAGTCCAGTGCTACTGGAATTAGTAGAGAGTGTATGGATTAGGTTAGAGTTCAGAGCGTACGAACAACAAACAAACAAACAATTATTTGTCCGCCTTCCTCATGCCCTCTTTTCATCACTGTTCTTGTTTTCACTAAGTTTTATAATTTATTCCTGTCCAAAACATGTCCGAACATTCATGACAGTTTATGTCTAATTTCTCTAATCACTTTACGGTTTTCATGTGTGTCGTGTATGAATTGCACGTTGGTTTTTCTGTCCGCTAACGGTTCTTTGCATTTTATTGAGAAACCACACGTTCACTGCCCTTACATCTTTCTCAGCTGTTTTACTTATGTCCTTGCTTCACATACATACAGCAATATAGGCCTCATGTAGCACTTCAACACTCTTTGTCTCAGTGCAACTGGCCGACTTCTTACTCAGTATAAACTAAAGTAGAAGAACAGACAACATAAACAACGCGAAGCGACAACCAATCAACGATAAGTAGCTTTCGTATGTGAATCTGACAGATGACCTTGTCCTCCTATACGCGAAATCCGATCTAATATAAACTGAGAACATTTGGCAAAAGGTCACAACAACTAGGTACCCAGAGAAAACGAAAGAAATCCTGAGAATAAACAAAGCAAATGACACGCCGGATTAACTTGGGAAAACTACCTCACAATGTAACATTCCTCTTCGTCTAACCTGGCAAAACATTCCATCCCGTCCTGTGCTTACAAAAATGTATAATTGATCTCGTATTAAAGCTCAGAATACTCGATCGTTAATATTTCTCTTTGCAAACAACCATATTATCCGCAAAATCAGCAGAGACATGTTTTCCCATGACAATCACAGTTTTCACACACACACGCTCATTGTGAGGCATATCAGTGGGAAGATGCAGGAATATTTCGATGAAATATTACAGCATCAAGTTTTAAGGCAGCCTTTGCTTCAACGATCGTATCGAACATGTCGTTATTGAGGCTGGCATCTTGCCGTCTTGACAGAGAATATTTTCTTACATTGTTTCAGAAAAGACATAATAACTACAACCCATAGTTGGGATCAGGAATGGAGATATAGCTCTTCCTAGAACA
Source organism: Cepaea hortensis (assembly GCA_963921405.1). Lineage (NCBI taxonomy): Eukaryota > Metazoa > Mollusca > Gastropoda > Stylommatophora > Helicidae > Cepaea > Cepaea hortensis. Next base: position 32,791,191 of record OY992877.1, read on the forward strand.
GGACCTGGGCTGAATTGTAGAGACCATGTTTTTAATTCACAGCAAACCAAGGAATTCCGGGAGTTCCCGGACAATCACGTGACATCAGGGTGATTCCAATGTCGGTGTAGGGATGTGTTCATATACAGTGCAACTTGTGTATATGGGTATGGTCGTTTGTGTGACCTCAAAAACTCTGTGCAATAAAGAATAATATAAATTGAATGTGTTGTCGATCACTTTCGGTTGACTGTGTGGTGGACTGCTAGACCGATCGAGAGATGCAATAAATGTTTCTGGACTCGGAGGTCCCTAACTGTCGTCGAAGTTTATATCCATATCTTGTGCTACTCGACTTATCTTGTGTATATCCCATCTGTCTGTGCTCATCTGTGACGTATTTGGGGACGAGTTTGCGAAGACAATAACAAGCGGTAAAGGGAACATTTTGCTGCAAGCACACTTGTCCACCAACCAAGAAGTCAATCCCGATATCCCTATTCTGAAAATCGACGATCCCACCAGATCTAGGTCAGTGCTAAAAATAACTACCTGGTTTGTTTATAGTAAATTAAAAATTAAGTACCACCATGTGTTGCCCATGCAGTATGATCCTTCTCTCGGCCTGCCTAGTTTCCTTCAATACTCATAGTAACATAAATACATTTGGAACAAGACAAGCTGCAGACTGCATGATCAGCAAAGCAATGCTCTAACTGTCCTCCTATTGGATCTTTAACCATAGACCAGTTGCCGACCAATACTTAAGGCCTAGTCTGCCCTGCCATGGCATTCAGTCTTTAAGTTGTATTTCCTCGCACTATGATGAGGTGCTTACCCTCCCAATTGCACTCATCCGCCCGAAGCCGTTAGCATAATGAGAGGTGTCGGGTTCGGGAGGCGCCACCCAACATTCAGCGTCAACAGAAAGCATGTGGTGCCGTCATTATTAAAGCCCTTAAATAACTGGTGGATATAATAGTAATAGTTGTAGTGAACATCTCGCAAAGTCTTCCAGCTCATCTGTAGCAAGTACTGATCATCTCGGCCATGGAATAGGCAATGACCATTGCCAGGGTCAGCAACACATAAACTGTGAGACTGGAAAGCGGCACATTACTCTCGGATGCACTAGAGACAAGGCCACGTGAGAGGCTGCGAGTCCTTGATTTTCCAACTATGGAACATAGATTTTTAGTCACAAAATGGAGACCTGCTCCAAATATCAGTAGAAGTATATTTCCTATTTTTAGAAAAACTAATAAGGCATACAAAGAATAGATCCGCAGCAGTAAAAGCAGTGGCCAGGACCATTGTTTACGAAAACCGTGAGGATGAGGATTCATGCATCTGTAGTCTCGTCGGTGGTTCTGAGTAAAAGTATGCAATGCATTGCTCGATATGCGCACATGGTAGACTAGCTATGAAATATAACAGTGCTCTAGCCAGATACAGTATGACAATGGAAGTGTTGGTAGTACGTTATCCATCATTGCATAACAAACGCACTTTTGCATATTAATTCATTCGTTGAACAAGATACAGAAAGTTGAGGCTGGTTTCTCGTGCAGACATTGGATTGAATCATCGAGTTTTACGATTAAGTTTATCTTTGTAACAGGATATTATAGGATTATGGACAATTAAAGAGTAGATACACTAATTGGTACTGCGATTATATCAGAGTAGCCAACCACACAATACACCCACACAACACACCCACACACTCTCCCTCGCACACACATACCCACTCACAATCATTCAATCATACCTACATTCTCTCTCATCTCTCATTCTCTCTCTCTCTCTCTCTCTCTCTCTCTCTCTCTCTCTCTCTCTCTTCCTCTGTCTCTCTCTCTCTTCCTCTCTCTCTCTCTCTCTCTCTCTCTCTCTCTCTCTCTCTCTCTTGTTCACGCTCTTGTACGTCCACATATGCTCATTCATACATACATCCATGCGCATAAACACACACACACACACACACACACACACACACACACACACACACACACACGCTATTCCACGCAGCCAATCACACTAATATACACTAAATCACTCATACACATACTTGCTTAACCAGACAGTTCATCTCTGGGCTAAAATACAACCACATTGAGTAAATACCTGTAACACATTTGACTGTTACTAAGAAAACAAGAACTGGTGATTATGAATACACGCCCTTATGTTGCGTGGGCGGAATCGGCCTACCTGTTGGCGCAAAATTACTGAAGACATCTTGGCATTGAACACTAACATGCCACAACTGTCCTGACAAAATTCGTCTACTAATTTCGTTTCAGGATTTCTACACAGAGCTGTTGTCTTTCGAAATATTAATCAAAGAATATACTTGTTACCCTAACATTTGAATTATGTGTGCTTGTTGGAAGGGGGGGGGGGGGGGAGGGGGATAGGATAAGATGCTAAAAATGTGTGACTAAGTATGCATTAGGGCTAGGATCTATAATGTGCAAGTAAATCGATGATGCCACATTATAAACGTCGTCGAAATCAGTTGGAGGTTAACGAGAATTGATTGATTCTGATCAGATATTCGAAAATAGAATTTGCAAGGATTTCGTCTGTGAGCCAGTCTTGAAGATCACATGTATAGTTTATTTATCACATGTGATTATTATCTAAACTTGGCTCAGATTGGTAAGCGACAAAGACGACTAAGTGGCTTAAAAAATTCTACACTTTTATTTTTCAGTTATAGGTATATTTTAAAATTGTCTTTCTGTCTAGTTTAAGTTTCCTGTCGCAGCAAGATCATTTGACTTGATTACTGAACCCTCTGGATGGAATTGAAACGGTGTCATTACACTTATGTCTTTCTCTTGCAGTTATCTAATGATAGTATGATTTAGGTAATGTATACTTCCATTGCAGCATGTAAATGAATGGGACATTCAATAGTAATCATGTGCTGATAAAGGTCTTTGTATTCTATTCTTGTGCCGTTATGACTGTTTGGTTATGTTAATCTTAACACTGATATCAAAGGATCAATTACATTAATATACCATTTCATGTTTTCTGAGAACATCATTGCGTAGTCTGTGTGCCAAATCTGGCGTGGCATCATTAAGTAAAGGGATAAGACAATACGTTGGCAATTTTAATGGTTAGGAGATATTACTCTTACGTGATTTAAACACAAAGTATGGCATTTGATTGATTTAACTAGGTAAAATTAAACTGTGGTCTTCAATGCAATGTCTGTAGTTGAGAATAAAATCACTATCTGGAACTTACTATATTTGACAAGTAATTTAGACACAGATATTTTTAATGATGTTACTTTCAGGAAGTAAATCCGTGACTTTTACTGTTTGGAAATGTAATATAGAGTTATAAACTGTGCTTTCCCCTGTCATATTCACAAGTAATAACAATTTCCGTAGTATTACGTTATTCTTTCTCTTCTTTTTCTAGTTTCATTCTTTCATATTTACACCGACAAACGAGCTCTCGTAATCTAATTTACTGTAGCCCCTGTATTGATCATTACAGGTTTGAATACAGTGTTGCTTCGCCAAGCCAGTATCCAAGTACATTAATTTAACAGAAGAAGTTCAAGTGGTCACGCGGACATTTTTGAAAAGTTACAATACTAGCTGCCACTGTAGCAGCTGTGGAACTACGGTTTCTTAGTGGCTAGTTCATACATATGAGTAAATACACACGCATTGTTTGTCCCCCACATAAGTATAGGTAAGAATTAGAGACTAGAGGAAGCACTAGACAACAAATAAATCGAAAGCTATAGTTATTGACCGAGGTTCGAACCTGTCAGTTTCAAATGGCGAAAAATCCTCGCTGCAGGACAAGTATACTTCGACGCATGATCAATTTTTTTTTTTTTTTTAAATTCGCATATCCTTTACAGGGCATCGCTATCAACAGCAGCATCTTTCAGCTGCCTTTTGATTTCTTGGCAAAATTATGCTCAGTAGTTTGCCATTGCTTTATGAGCGGCCGGCTCAGTTACCCCGCAAGTCACCAGCGGGGGTAGAACCGCTCACAGTTCTCGCCCGCTACGAGACTCTGCGTGATAAACGGGATAACGGAGAAAGTATTGTAACCCCTCGGCCAGAGAGACCGGCCATGATCAACTAGAAGTTCTAATCCTGGTCGGTGATTATAGCTCAACATTGTTATATTGTCTAGTGCACCTTCTAGTCTCTAATGTGTACTCGTACTTCTATGAGCGCCAAACAATACGTGTTTATTTATTTATTAACTGTCTTAGTGGCCTCCGATGGTTCCCCAACTGATATTTCATAGTGGCTACCAAGCTTGCCTGCCGGCCGGTGGTCATATGTATGAATCCCAATCTAGTTTCGGGTACTTTTTCTCCAAGGGTGACCCAGACTTAAATACGTATCATGGGAGCCCCTGGGTGTAAAACAAGGTAGGGGTGTTACTGACCACATCACCCATAGCGTGCCGATCTGTCAAAACATATGGGGACTGGAACCATATACCCTATACGTGTTATAGCATGAAAGGGAGCATCTACTTTACTTTACACACATAATCATCTGAACAAATTGGATGGAGGGTGTCATCATCATACATCGTCTTGCCGGCTGGCGTGGGCGATTATGATTCTCCACAAATAGTGATCTTAGACGGCATGGATCAGTTCGTGTGTTAACTCCCTTTCGTGTCATGAAACAAGACTGTCAAGAATGCCATCATATTGTCTTCCTCTATCTCTATTTTCACAAATCTTTCCGGGTGTTACAACATGTTCCAGTGTTTGACTTCTTATAGTGTGGCCAAAATTGATGACTGCTTCTTTCTGATGTTTGTGGTAAGTTGTCTCTGCGACGTAGCTTCCCTATAAATGTCCCAGATTGCTCAGTTTGGTTGTTCAATTAATTTTCAGCATTCTTCTGTGCCACATTTCCGGAATTCTGGAGATTCTTTCGCTTGTTTATTAATTGTTTACTTATGGTGGGTATATGGAATGTGAAAACTAGTCCTTTTACTTTATTATTATATTACTTTACTATAGTACTACTTTAGTCGTTCGAATCGCAAAAGTGACTTATGAGAGTATGGAGCCGGTCGCTCAGAAAGTCGTGGCGTGCCGATGAGCGTAATCTAGCCTAGGAATCAACATACAGCTGAAAGATGCTGGTGTTGACCGCAATATCCTGAAACAGGATGGAAACGCGGGGAAAAAAAAAAGTACTACTTTACTTTACTTTACTTTACTTTACTTTACTTTACTTTACTTTACTTTCAACACAGAAGCATTTGAGACAATTTAGTGATGTATGAAGCAACACGCCAACTTATTGTATCTCACTATCTGCTTCTGATTCAGCACCCGAGAATAATATATCACCACACGTGACCTCCCAACATGGACAGAAGGACGATATATCGCCGTACTAAGGTCATCGGGTTATTTGTATGGTTTCATAGTATCTACCTTAATTTCAGCGCTCTGTGCACGGAAATATACATTATAATACTTGTTCACTCCAATGCGAATCATGTTTGGTCTACTTTAAGTTTGGCACAGCATCAGTTAAAGAATTATCTCTGAAACACATGATGGAGATAATGGAGACCTTCCTATAAGTGATTCCTAGATGATCTCGCAATGTTGTCTGTAAATGACTTGGCCACGAACTTGCTTTAAGAGAACTCTTCTCAGTGATCAAAATAATGGCGAAGGCACCATTGTCCAGGGAGCCTCGTTAGCGCAGTGGCAAAGCCAGCTTACGACAGCCCCGACGGATGTTTATTCGAATCCACATAGACGTGGGCTGAGGGCAATACAAACTAGTATGATAACTGGTTACGGTCAACAACTGACACCAGTTCCCATAGCCTTTAGAGGCTTCTTTACAGTGCTTATCGATGTTTCTATTGAGGTTTTAGTGGCGGTCCCCGAATTTCAAGTGTTTTTATTAGCCTAACATTTCGGGGAAGCGAAGTAATGCAACTGATACACTATCGATTTAAAACAAAACGAAACTAAACAATCCTTTTTACTGAACTAATCACAATGTATATAACCACCTCGATATCTACTCCATCTGTGAAAGAACCATTGTCAGCGTACAACAAACAACAGTGTATTTATCAATTCCTGTGTTGAGGACTAGTTTACTTAAATATATAGAACCAAACGGCTGTTAGCAGACTAAACTCCTGAACATATACCGGAATGATAGGGGAAAAAAGAGTTAAACTTGAAAAACTCCGCTCCGTCCATCTCCCAACACCTGTTAAATTGTCTCCAAATGGTCAACAAAGAAACGATGTTGACATATTGCATTCGACTGACAATAAACGAATACTCACATTTCTTTAAGCTTCTACTATTATATATTTAAAACCACTGTTGTGCAGAGAGAAAGATTCAGTAGTGAATCTGCGATTATCGACCAACATTCGACCAGTATCAGTGACTACGCGTCTTTTATATTTCTGCAAGAAAATGATTCATCTATCACTGCCTATGATATACGTACGTATAACTCGTGCAGTATGCGCTTGATGAGATGCAGAGACATATACCAGGAAACGCATTATGTAACCCACTGTTTAAGACTTCGTTATTTAAATTCACAGTGTAATACATAGCCCGCTTCGTTAAGAAGGGGTTACGAATGCATTTCGTAATTCCGCATACCGCATTCGAAATACAACTGTGGGCGATTTGGCAACAGACCGCCTTACTTCGGTTTTTTAATGAAATGGTATGGATGCCAGGTCGTTTTGAAAGCAATGACAAACTACTGATCGTAAACTTGCCCATAAATAACGAAGAGTCAAAACTTACTGCTACGTCATGTAAAGGATATGCAAAATTCACTTGTCCAAATGCATTAATTATATAGATGTACTAGCATACCCGGCCCGGCTTCGCCCAGTCCCTTGTGTGGAGCATCTAATTTAATTCATATAAGTAGTCATATAAATTCTCGTTCCCGTTCCCGACTATCTATATATCTGTCTGTCTGTCTGTCTGTCCGTCCGTCTGTCTGTCTGACCCGGCCCGGCATCGCCCAGTCCCTGATGGGGAGCATCTCATTTAATTCATATAAGTAGTCATATAAGTTCCCGTTCCCGACTATCTGTCTGTCTGTCTGTCTGTCTGTCTGTCTGTCTGTCTGTCTGTCTGTTTGTCCCTCCCTCTCTGTCTGTCTGTCTGTCTGTCTGTCTGTCGAATCATTTATTGGTTGCAGTTAGAACAACCTTAGATAAACGAAGACCAACTTACAAAAAGCATTAGAAAGAGCACTTGAAAGATCTTTACATCTTCCCCAACAATTACAATTAACTTGGATAAATGGAGCGGCGGCAGCAGCAGCAGCAGAAGAAGAAAAAGGAGGAGTAGGAGCTGGGAGGAGGAAGAGGGAGGTGGAGGAGGGAGGAGGAGGGAGGAGAAGGAGGGAGGAAGAGATAGGCGGAGAGAGGAGAAGGAGGGAAGAGGAGGGAGAAGGAGGGAGGAGGAGGGATTAGGAGGAGGAGAGAGGAGGAGGGAGGAGGAGGAGGGAGGAGGAGGGAGGAGGAGGAAGAGGTGGGGAGGAGGAGGAAGAGGGAGGAGGAGGGAGGAGAGGGAGGAGGAGGGAGGAGAAGGAGAAGGAGGGAGAAGGAGGGAGGAGAAGAACGCAAGAGGAGGAGGGGGAGGAGGAGGAGGAGGGAGGAGGAGGAGAGGGAGGAGGGAGATGGAGGAGGAGGAGGGAGGAGGAGGGAGGAGGAGGATAGAGGAGGAGGGAGGAGGAGGAGGGAGGAGGAGTAGGGAGAAGGAGGAAGAGGGAGGAGGATGGAGGAGGGGGAGGAGGAAAAGGGAGGAGGAAGGAGAAGGAGGATGAGAAGGGAGAAGGAGGGAGGAGAAGAACGCAGAAGGAGGAGGGGGAGGGAGAAGGAGAGGGAGGTGGAGAGGGAGGAGGAGGGAGAGGGAGGAGGAGGGAGAGGGAGGAGGAGGAGAGAGGAGGAGGAGGCAGGAGGCGGAGGGAGAAGGAGGGAAGAGGAAGAGGGAGAAGGAGGAGGGAGTGGGAGGAGGGAGGAGAAGGAGGGGGAGGAGGAGGGAGGATGAGGAGGGAGGAGGAGGAAGAAGAAGGAGGAGGGATGTGAATTGAGGAGGAGGGAGGAGGAGGTAGAGGGAGGAGGAGGGAGGAGGAGGAGGAGGAGGGAGGAGGAGGGAGGAGGAGAGGGAGGAGGAGGGAGGGGGAGGAGGTAGGAAGAGGGAGTAGGAGGAGAGAAGAGGAGAAGGGAGGAGGAAGGAAGAGGAGTGATTAGGAGGAGGGAGTAGGGCGAGGAGGTAGGAGGAGGAGGAGGAGGGAGGAGGAGGAAGGAGGAGGAGGAATGAGGAGGAAGAGAGAGGAGGAGGAGGATGGAGGAGGGAGGGGGAGGGAAAGAGGGTAGGAGGAGGAGGGGAGAGGAGGAGGAGGATTATAACGCATATGCCTGTAGATAACTGCAGCGAAAAGGTGAGTCTGTCTATCTATCTGACCCGGCGTGGCTTCGCCCAGCTCCTGGCGAGGAGCGTCTCATTAAATTCATACAACAACAAAAAAAAGTAACTATCTGTCTGTCTGTCTATCTATCTGTCCGTATGTCTGTCTGTCTGACCCGGCCCGGCTTCGCCCAGCGCCTGATGGGGAGCATCTCATCTAATTCATATAAGTAGTCATATAAGTTCCCGTTCCCGACTATCTGTCTGTCTGTCTGTCTGTCCGTTCCTCCCTCCCTCTCTGTCTGTCTGCCTGTCTGCCTGTCTGTCTAATCATTTATTGGTTGCAGTTAGAACAACCTTAGATAAACGAAGACCAACTTACAAAAAGCATTAGAAAGAGCACTTGAAAGATCTTTACATCTTCCCCCAACAATTAACTTGGGTAAATGGAGCGGCGGCAGCAGCAGCAGCAGAAGAAGAAAAAGGAAGAGTAGGAGGAGGGAGGAGGAAGAGGGTGGAGGAGGGAGGAGGAGGAGGGAGGAAGAGATAGGCGGAGAGAGGAGGAGGAGGGAGGAGGAGGAGTAGGGAGGAATAGGAGGGAGGAGGAGGGATTAAAAGGAGGAGGGAGGAAAGAGGAGAAGGAGGAGGAGGGAGGAGGAGGAAGAGGGAGGAGGAAGGAGGAGGAAGGAGGAGGAGGAGGAGGGAGGAGGAGGAGGAACGAGGAGGAGGGACGAGAAGGGAGCAGGAAGGAGGAGGAAGAGGGAGGAGGGGGAGGAGGAGGACGGACGGAGAAGGAGGAGGGGGAGGAGGGAGAGGGAGGAGGAGGAGAGAGGAGGAGGAGGGAGGAGGGAGAGGGAGGAAGAGGAGGGAGGAGGAGGAGAGAGGAGGAGGAGGGAGGAGGAGGGAGAAGGAGGAAGAGGAGGAAGGAGGAGGAAGAGGGAGGAGGGGGCGGAGGAGAGAGGAGGAAGAGGGAGGAGGAAGAGGGAGGAGGAGGGAGAAGGTGGAGGAAGGAGAAGGAGGGAGGAGAAGAACGCAGGAAGAGTAGGGGGAGGAGGAGGGAGGAGGGAGAGGGAGGAGGAGGAGGGAGGAGGAGGAGGGAGAAGGAGGAGGAAGAGGTAGGAGGTGGAGGAAGAGGGAGGAGGGGGAGAAAGAGGGAGGAGGAAGAGGGAGGAGGGAGAAGGAGGAGAAGGAGGGAGAAGGAGAACGCAGGAGGCGGAGAGGGAGGAGGAGGAGAGAGGAAGAGGGAGGAGGAGGAGAGAGGAGGAGGGAGAAGGAGGAGGGCGGAAGAGGTAGAAGGAGGAGGGAGAAGGAGGAGGGAGGAGAAGGAGGGGGAGGAGGAGGAGGAATGATGAGGAGGGAGGAGGAGGAAGAGGGAGGAGGAAGGATGTGGAGGAAGGAGGAGGAGGGAGGAGGAGGAGGAATGATGAGGAGGGAGGAGGAGGAAGAGGGAGGAGGAGGGATGTGGAGGAAGGAGGAGGAGGGAGGAGGAGGGAGGAGGGTGGAGGAGAGGGAGGAGGAGGGAGGAGGAGGGGGAGAAGGGAGGGGAAGGAGGGAGGAAGAGGGAGGAGGAGGAAGAGGGAGGAGAAGGAGGAGGAGGGATGAGGGGGAGGAGGAGGGAAGAGGAGGAGAAGGAGGGAGGAGGAGCGAGGAGGAGGGAAGAGGAGTGATTAGGAGGAGGGTGGAGGTAGGAGGAGGAGGAAGAGGGAGGAGGAGGAAGAGGATGGAGGAGGCAGAGGGATGAGGGGGAGTGGAAGAGGAAGAGGGTAGGAGGAGGAGGGGAGAGGAGGAGGAGGATTATAACGCATATGCCTGTAGATTTAATATTGGCTGAAGTTGTTCCATGTCTTCTTAAAGTTGGCGACAGTGTAAAGAAATCTAACATCCTCAAACTTGATAGTGATAAGGTAACTATTTTTTTATTTATTATGTTGTTAATCACCGACATGACTGTAGATCTTTGAGCATAAAAAGATGAGTTACAATGTTATGCATTATGCATTATTTTTATGAAAACTTTAAAAATGCCTTAAAGATTATATCATTGTTTATTATAACTCATATGCCGGTAAATAACTATAGACAAAGAGGTTATAAATCTTTGAAAACGATGCAACAATATGACTATAAGGTATACAGAAAAGTTATTAAAAGTTATGCCCCTTTAAATAACTTTTCTAGAGTTAAGTCCCCTCGCTATATAGAAATTATAATGTAAAATGGAAAATTAAATAATATTAAGTAAGCAGCCGATTTCACACTAAAAAAAAATATCACAGTTGGCTGCGCTGGAATGAAAGGAAGGCGTGTAGAAAATTTCATCTCAATCGGATGGACCGTTCGCGAACGCATATAGGACATACACACACACATTGCCTTTTATATATAAGATTTCCTGTAATGATTTATGTCCGTAATTGTCGATTTTATAATTAAGCATTTGCAGCACCATTTTACTCCAATCAAATATACTGTGTGTAGACTAAAATTTACCATGGGGAGTCTCCGTGGCGAAGTGGTCAAGCCGTTTGACTCGGGCTCCGAAGGTTGCGAACTCGATTCCGGACCACGTCCTTCGGTTCACGAGTGAAATTTTTCGGAGACTCCTGTGGGTCGTCGCTAGAGCTACGGAGCTCGTGCTTTGTGCAATGCCTTCCGCACTACGGAAAGAGACCGAGCCATATGGAATAAAACCAGTTGTAATTAAGGCGACCCTGTCGGCATTTAAGCGACTTTTTGTTGTGTTTTTTGTGTGTGTTAATTTACTATGTTCATGTATGTGTTATTCTCATGCATTTTTGTATAGTTTGTGGGCGAATATGTGTGCAGGTGCGTATACTTCCCAGTATATATTGCTACTAATCTTCCAATATATCAACGCTTTCCCCTCATTGCGTGGTCATCGTGTACATAAAACTCCTAGATAGGCTGTTCTGGTACGAAATAAAGAAAGACGACGTAACGATCGTGCCTTAGCAAAATGAAAAACATACTAACTAATAAGAAGATGTCGACTGCAACGAGAAAAAGAGTGTTGAAGTGCTTCATAGAACTTGCACGTTTGTATGGATGTGAAATGTTGACGATTAGCAGACAAGCTGAAAAACACCTAATGACGGTGGACATGTGGTTTCTGAGGAAAGTGCAGAGAATACCATAGGCAGACAGAAAAGCCAAGTAGAAAGTCCTACAAGAGGCAAATGTTAACCGTAAACTGATTAGATAAATTAGACTAGACAGTCAACAATTTTGGGCGCGTTATACGAGGAAATAAACTAGACAACTTGGTTACAACTGGCAAGATAGAGAGGAAAAGAACAAAAGGAGGCAGAAAAGTTAATGTCTGAATGGCTTGACCACATGGTATGGTCGAGACAAGAATACAGAGCTGATGCAAGACTTCGGTGATTGTGTGAGGTTTTGAACCATTACAGCCCATTCTTATCGGAACTGTGATCGTGCAAGTAGGCAAAACATGACCGCCCATGCTTACCAGCATGGCACATAATGAACCATGATGCACACGCTCTTTCTGGAATTGATTGATGCGGACTCCTGAGACAGGTTGTCAGTCATTGGCACCTTGCCGTCTTGACAGACGATAGTTTGTGCTCTAAAAAGGCATAATAACTTTTAACTATGGCGGTAGCGAGTGTGACTGATAAGGCCAATTTGCGCTGTAAATGTCCGTTCACAGTGGGTGCATGTGAACACGTGGTCATTTCCACCATCATGCACCATCTTACGTCTCAAACGCTTGGTGTGTGACTTTTCTGCAATAATTTTCTCCTTTGACTTTATTCCATTTCTGATATTTGCCCTCCATGCAACACGTTCAGCGGCGACTTGCTCCCAATGTGCATTATCAATGCCTGTATCAATCATGTCCCGCTTACACACATCTTTGTATCGTAGTAGAGGCCGACCCTGAGATCTCTTACCCATCTGTAATTCACCAAAAAAGATATCCTTTGGTATTCTACCATCATCCATCCTCCTAAGATGTCCTATCCATCTAAGTCTACGAAGACTGAGCATGGAATAAACTGTCACACAACCTGATCTTTCCAATACTTCAGTATTTGTGATTTTGTCTTGCCACTTAATACCAAGAATTCTTCGCAGACACCGCATTTGAAAGCTGTTTAAATTGTTCTCTTGGTGTGAGTAAGTTGTCCAGGTTTCACTGCCATAGAGAAGAGTACTAAGGACACAGGCTTGATAGACAAGGACTTTTGTTTTGGCAGTAAGCTTCCTGTTCTCCCAGACTCTTTTTCTTAACCTGTTCATTGTTGTTGCTGCCTTACCAATCCGGATGTTGATTTCCTGATCTAGGGATAATTTGCTATTTACCACTGATCCTAGATATGTAAAATGGTCTACTATCTCTAGTTCGGCGTCGTCAATAAAGATTGATGGTACCCCATGTGCACCTTGTGACATAATCTGTGTCTTCTTTTTGTTAATTGTTAAACCAAATTCAGAACAAGCATTGGAGAATGCAGATAGTAGACATTGCAATTCTTCCTCAGAGTGGGTCGTAACTGCAGCATCATCTGCAAAAAGCAACTCTCTGATCAGTACCCTCCTAATTTTGGTCTTAGCCTTCAATCTCTGAGCATTGTAGAGGCCGCCATCTGAGCGTGAGTGAATGTATATACCACCATCCTGATCAGGAAATGCATATTTCAGTAGAAGTGAAAAGTATATTCCAAAGAGGGTGGGAGCTAGTACACAACCTTGCTTAACTCAACTCTTGATTTCAAATTCTTCAGAAGTTGCACCATCAAACTTGATTATACCCTTCATGCCTGTGTGGAACGATTCCACAATGGACAGAAGAGTTGGTGGGCAGCCAATCTTCTTTAGTGCCTTGAACAGACCCTCACGACTGACCAAATCAAATGCCTTTGTGAGGTCGATGAAGGCAATAAACAGTGGTTGATTCTGTTCACGGCATTTTTCTTGCATTTGTCGCAATGAGAATATCATATCAGTGGTAGACCGGTTCTGTCGAAAGCCACACTGTGATTCGGGGTAGACTTGATCTCCTAGGACTTGAAGTCTGCGCAGAACAATTCTGGCAAATACTTTTCCAACAATACACAGAGGTGAGATACCCCTACAGTTGTTACAGTCGCTCCGATCGCCCTTGTTCTTGTACAGCGTTATGATGTTTGAATCTTTGAAATCCTGTGGGACTTGTCCTAAACGCCAGCATAGCTCTATTAGCTGGTGGATCTGTAGAGTGAGTGTGTCTTGCCCACTCCTGATAACCTCTATTGGAATCCCATCCTTACCTGGAGCCTTGCCAGATGCAAGTTCATTTATAGCACACTTAACTTCTGTTATGGTGGGAAGTGTGTCCACGTGGTCAAGTGTTGGTAGAGCCTCTATGGCGTTAAGGGCATCATCCGCTAGTTTGGTCGTATAGTTTGTCCAGAAATGAATGCCTTCATTCACGATCAATTATTTTGAAAACTGTCTGTTGCATAGTTATGAATGTTTTCCTGCCGTCCTATATTTAACCCCACCCAAGGAATATGTCTTTGATAAGTCCAAAAGCAACTTAAATAATGGAAAGCGGCGACATTTCTTTGATGTGTTGGTGAAAAACTAGTGATTTCTCGCTGACAAACTTGTTTTACAGTAATTTCCCGTTCCACTACGCGAGGCTCTTGTCATAAGGCCAATCCCATGTCCCACGAGAAAATTAACTATTCAACGCTAATGTTTCCGCGTGAACACGTAATACATTTAATAATGTGCACTTCATCTCTGACCCGTAAATTATATACCGCATATAAACAAACTTTGAAATCTGCTGTATAATCTCCAGAACAAACAAAAAAAATGTATTGGGTGGACATAATGCTAAATCTAATCATTTTCCCTCAGTTGGTTACTGAGATATGGAATTTGATATTGGGGCCGACAAAAGTAAACATACTATAGATGTTTAAGCGCTAAGCACTGAACTAATCCCCTCATCAACACAGGAGTCAACCAGTTCACTTTCTCACCACAACCTTGGATATACACAAAGGCACAGAGACACATAACCGAATACAGCAAACGGGGAAGACAGAAAGCAGGGAAGCTATTGCCACGTTGAGACATACATGCTTGTTCTAATTGGCGTCAAGCGGGGTTCTGACGCCAAAGTGGCATTTACAACTGATTAGTGGGGTTTCTTGTGCAGCACACTTGATGTCCATGTTAATGCATGAACATATGACTGACTGTAAATAATTTGCCTAATGAGTGGGTTTTCTATCATAACTCCCCACAGCTATCATCTAGAGTCGCAACGACCAGATCTTAAACACTTATTGTGATTTTTTTTTTGACAGGTATATGTTCAACCATACTATGCTCCGTGGCGAAGAAGCTACGGACGCGATTCGTAATCCTGTATAACCGGGTTCGAAACACCGCGGTGCTGGGGTTTTTTTTCTTCGAAAAAATGTATAGGTGCCGGTCGTTCAGAAAGGAAAAGCAAACTACTGATCGTAAAACATGCCCAGGAATCACGAACAGCCAAAATGCTGGGGTTGATTGCTACGTCCTGTGAAGGACATGCAACTAATTTTTGTTTTATGTTCAACCATGAGGGATGCGGTGAAGCTGTGGCTAGCACGCTAGCATATCGACCCGGTAGTCATGTGCTTCAGTGCCCCGCCAGGCTAGATCCCTTCTACAGTATATGCCAGGAAATGGCCCGCGAAACAAAAGCGTGTCCATGATATTGACCATATCAACAATCGAGTGCCCATTGGTCTATAAAATATGGGACGAACACCATATACCAACTACACGTTATAGATTTGATATAAGTATCTACCTATCGATCCACCCATCTACATACCTATTTACCTACCTACATGCATACATACATATTCACCCGTACGAAGGTACGAACTACGCCCACACGCGCACACGCATACTAACAGGCAGACAGACAGAAAGACATACAGTCAGATGTATTGAGAGCTGACACATAATGCGGTTGTCTCATGTTGTTATGTCATGTGTGCCATTCTCTGCAACCAATTATGCAATTATTCGTATCTGGTTATGTTTTTGATTCGCTGTTTGAGGAGGTAATTGTTGTGCACTGTTCTATTAGGTTTGCTAAAACATGACCACCTTTGTCACGTTAGAATACAATCCTGCATTATGTAGCAAGCTAGATGATGTTACTGTATTATGTGTCACGTTAGAATGTAATCTTACATCGTGTATCACATTAGATTTTATTACTGTATTTTGTGTCACGTTAGAGAATGATACAATGTTGAGTTGAGTTGAGTTGAGTCAAGAACCGACATCACTGCACTAAGGACATTCCCATACGTACTCCGTCCCTTCGTTCAACAGCCAGAGAAGAGTCATACTACTAATCGTACCCACCGCTATCTGATTAAAAGTTCTCCTGGCCTTCCCTCTCAGTTTTGAGATTCTTCCAGAACCCCTGCCGATCCTTCGCAATCTCATTCTTTCCACATATGGATTCTCAATCTGTTCCTCCGCCTTCTCCACCTGGTTTCACAAGCGCACGACCACCTCCGCCTTGTCCATAAGCAACATTCCACCAAGAGGTGCATTCCCTGCTAGCCTATCAGCCTGTTCATTCCCCAGTACACCCGCATGGCCAGGGCAAAATATCCATACAATTCTCACGATCTGTGACCTCTATGTATTAATGTTACTATACCCTGTTTACAGGTCTTCGTGGCAGAAATTGTAAAACACTCGCGTTTCAACTTCCATTTCACTGATAACAGTGTTAAAGCTGAATCTCTACATCAGCATTGAGTTGGACTTAAATATTGACTTCCCGTCGAGAAATCAATGACAAGCTAAGAAACCAAAATTGCCTTGAAAATTAACTTAATCGCAACACCCTGCGCAGGATATACAACATTTCTAACACCAAGTTTCTTCTTCACTTGATGTATACACATTTTAAATGCCAGGTAAGCATGTCTTTGTTTGTTCAACCTATGTTGCTTCCAATCCTCTCTGGCCCTCAACTGTTCTATTTGTTTCATTGCGTGGGTGTTTCTCTTTGTTTCAAACATTAACCGACTCTGTCTGTGATCAGCATTGATAGTGCACAATTTATTTTTTCTAGGGATACATAATATTCTAGAGGTCAGAGTGCCCGAAAGGTTAACCGAGCTGGCTTTTAAACATATTGTGTTCTAATGGTGGGTTAGTGGGTTCACTCTCTATCTGTCGCCTGGACTTAAACGACGTTGATTTTTCGTTCAGTAAGTAGTGGCAAACTGCTGAACGTAAAATTACCTATAGAATACACCTGAGGTAGATCACTGCGTCATGCAACGAACATGCAACATTTTTATCAATACAAAATACTACATCGCCTGAGAAGCGCGGTGGTTAGCACACTTAATTCCCAGCTCAGTTGCTTGTGTTTGAATGTCCACCGAGGCGGACATGTTTAACAGTCGCTTAAATGTCAACTTCATGGCACCGGGTTTTATCCTATATAGCTCAGTCTCCTTCCGCAGCGTGGAAAGCGTCGCTCAAAGCACAAACTCCGTAGCTCCAGTGACGACCCTTGGGTGTCTCCTAAAAACTGCACCCGTGAACCGAAGGCCGCGGCCAGGAATCGAACCAGAAACCGTCGGAACCCGAGTCAGACAGCTTGACCACTTCGCCACGGAAGACTCCCGATGTTTAACTGACCTGGACTCACGATGTCTTGGAAAATGAAGGCGGTCGGCGTGATACTGGCCACATCGCTTATGGAGTGTCAGCTGTTCAATAACCTATCATTGGCACCTTGCCGAATTGACAGACGATAGTTTGTAAGGGATGGAGTTATTGCCTCTCCATAACACAAAGCCTGGGCTAAAATATAGAGATCATGTGTTGCCCATGCAGCATGATCCCTCTCTCGGACTGCCTAGTTCACTCCAGAGGAAAGGTAACACCTCTACATCTGGAACAAGACAAGCTGCAGAAGCTGCCGGATCAGCAAAGCAATGCTCTAATTGTCCGCCTGTCGGAGCTTCGATCCTAGACCAGCCGCCAACCAAGGCTTAGGGCCTGGTCTGCCCTGCCATGACACCTTGTCTTTAGGTTGCATTTCCTCGCACCAGGGTAAGGCTTGTACCCTCCCAATTGCGCTCTTCCGCCCGAAGCCGTTGGCACAATGTGGGGTGTCGGGTTTGGTAAGCGCCGCCCAACGTTCGGCAATAACAGAAAGCAGGTAGTACCGTCTACTGTTATACGGTAGCTCAGTAATATCTGACTAAGACCTGACACAAAGTTCAATAACCAAATACGGGCTAACACCATATACCCAAAATGCCCCAGACGTCCAACAGTCTTGTTCATGATTGGTCGGATTGTGATTCTACAGTTTTTCATCGAAATGATGAAACCAGCATGATGCACAACCTTCCTTGGTCGCCTTTTACAATACTCAAGCAGGTTAAACAGTTATGCATTTGTGGGTTTAGATTGAATACACTTCATAATGTTAGGCTGAAAATAAATGTTTACAATAATGCCTTATTTCACCAAGTAAACAAATCTGCGGCGTTTGCCAAGATATTGATGTATCAGGTATTTATGAAACTCATTGCTGGAATTCCATCCAGCAGTTGCGTAATCAGTCTCTATTTGTTTACATTAACTTCGTGTTATATTTGGAATGGATGTGTCGTACGATCAAAGTTGTGTACGTAGAAAATGTTGATTCAAAAAATAACACACTGAGCATCCAGCTATCCTATGTGTGAGACCAGAGAGTAGTACATATGAAGAGTATTGGTCACACCATCTTATACAGTCTTGATCTAGTTTTCACACACACACACACACACACACACACACTCACACACACACACACTCAGACACACACGCACACGCTCGCGCACGCGCACGCACGCACGCACATACACACACACATCTCATTTCATCATGTTCCTCTTGTACCTTGCGGTGTCGAGGTGAAGTATAAACATCGTGAGAGTGCCCGATTATGGACTTCATGTATCAATATTCCCAAGGTCTCTGCTATTCCCTCCGTCCAACGTTTACGTGGTCGGCCTCTTCCTCTGTTTCCATCTGGTCTGTACATCATTGCTTGTTGTGGTATGCTGTTGAATGGTAACCTACATGCATGGCAAAACCATTTGACTTGCTGCTTTCTAAAAAAATCTAGTGCTGCTATAACCCCCACTTTAGTCCTGATGTCTTCATTTCTGATCTTATCTCTTCTTGATACGTTGAGTATTCTTCTCAAGAATCTCATTTCTGATGTTGTCATTTTTCTTTTCTCTTTTTCTGTCCATTAACATTGCCAGGTCGATATCCATTTGGGTCAGTCCGTTTATACTTCTTAGTTTTTCTACGAGCTGTATGAAGATCCCCTGCCGGATATATATATCCAATCTTCAGCTATCATCTGCAGCTCCGTCGATGTTCTCCACATAATGCATAGTTCTGACATTGTGAGTGCCAGTTATGGAAATTTCGTAAGTCAAAGTAACAAATAAAACATCCGCGATCCGGACTCGTTGTGGCTGTCATCACGCAATACCTCTTACAGACGATTCTCCTGTCCTCTTGGTTGGCTTGGTCATCCTTTTATCTTTACCTGCAGCCTTGTTCATAAACGGTTGAAATTTGAAGCTAAAGTTTTTATCGGAATTGAGAGACTAGGGCTATATAAACAAACCTTTTGTGTCGCCTCCTATGAAACCTAAAGCAGGTTAAATGATGATTATGTTCTTTGCTTCCCATAAGGGGTATGGTGGGTTACATTGTTACAGCATGTGCTGTCATGCATGGTAGGTTACAGGGTTACAGTATGTGACGACATGCATGGTAGGTTACAGTGTTACAGCATGTGACGTCATGCATGGTAAGTTACACTGTTACAGCATGTGCTGTCATGCATGGTAGGTTACAGGGTCACATCATGTGACATCATGCATGGTAGGTTACAGTGCTACAGCATGTGACGTCATGCATGGTAGGTTACAGTGTTACAGCATGTGACAACATGCATGGTAGGTTATAGTGTTACAGCATGTGACAACATGCATGGTAGGTTACAGAGTTACAGCATGTGACGTCATGCATGGTAGGTTACAGGGTTACAGCATGTGACAACATGCATGGTAGGTTACAGAGTTACAGCATGTGACGTCATGCATGGTAGGTTACATTGTTACATCATGTGACGTCATTCATGGTAGGTTACAGTGTTACAGCATGTGACAACATGCATGGTAGGTTACAGTGTTACAGCACGTGACAACATGCATGGTAGGTTACAGAGTTACAGCATGTGACGTCATGCATGGTAGGTAACAGTGTTACAGCATGTGACAACATGCATGGTAGGTTACAGTGTTACAGCATGTGACAACATGCATGGTAGGTTACAGTGTTACAGCATGTGACGTCATGCATGGTAGGTTACATTGTTACAGCATGTGACAACATGCATGGTAGGTTACAGTGTTACAGCATGTGACAACATGCATGGTAGGTTACAGAGTTACAGCATGTGAAGTCATACATGGTAGGTTACAGTGTTACAGCATGTGACAACATGCATGGTAGGTTACATTGTTACAGCATGTGACGTCATGCATGGTAGGTTACATTGTTACAACGTGTGACAACATGCATGGTAGGTTGCATTGTTACAGCATGTGACGTCATGCATGGTAGGTTACAGTGTTACAGCATGTGACAACATGCATGGTAGGTTACATTGTTACAGCATGTGACAACATGCATGGTAGGTTACATTGTTACAGCATGTGACGTCATGCATGGTAGGTTACAGGGTTACAGTATGTGACGACATGCATGGTAGGTTACAGTGTTACAGCATGTGACGTCATGCATGGTAAGTTACACTGTTACAGCATGTGCTGTCATGCATGTTAGGTTACAGGGTCACATCATGTGACATCATGCATGGTAGGTTACAGTGCTACAGAATGTGACGTCATGCATGGTTGGTTTCAGTGTTACAGCATGTGACAACATGCATGGTAGGTTACAGAGTTAAAGCATGTGACGTCATGCATGGTAGGTTACAGGGTTACAGCATGTGACAACATGCATGGTAGGTTACAGAGTTACAGCATGTGACGTCATGCATGGTAGGTTACATTGTTACAGCATGTGACGTCATGCATGGTAGGTTACAGTGTTACAGCATGTGACAACATGCATGGTAGGTTACAGTGTTACAGCATGTGACAACATGCATAGTAGGTTACAGAGTTACAGCATGTGACGTCATGCATGGTAGGTTACAGTGTTACAGCATGTGACAACATGAATGGTAGGTTACAGTGTTACAGCATGTGACGTCATGCATCGTAAGTTACACTGTTACAGCATGTGCTGTCATGCATGGTAGGTTACAGGGTCACATCATGTGACATCATGCATGGTAGGTTACAGTGCTACAGCATGTGACGTCATGCATGGTAGGTTACAGTGTTACAGCATGTGACAACATGCATGGTAGGTTATAGTGTTACAGCATGTGACAACATGCATGGTAGGTTACAGAGTTACAGCATGTGACGTCATGCATGGTAGGTTACAGGGTTACAGCATGTGACAACATGCATGGTAGGTTACAGAGTTACAGCATGTGACAACATGCATGGTAGGTTACATTGTTACAGCATGTGACGTCATGCATGGTAGGTTACAGTGTTACAGCATGTGACAACATGCATGGTAGGTTACAGAGTTACAGCATGTGAAGTCATACATGGTAGGTTACAGTGTTACAGCATGTGACAACATGCATGGTAGGTTACATTGTTACAGCATGTGACGTCATGCATGGTAGGTTACATTGTTACAACATGTGACAACATGCATGGTAGGTTACATTGTTACAGCATGTGACGTCATGCATGGTAGGTTACAGTGTTACAGTATGTGACAACATGCATGGTAGGTTACATTGTTACAGCATGTGACAACATGCATGGTAGGTTACATTGTTACAGCATGTGACGTCATACATGGTAGGTTACAGGGTTACAGTATGTGACGACATACATGGTAGGTTACAGTGTTACAGCATGTGACGTCATGCATGGTAAGTTACACTGTTACAGCATGTGCTGTCATGCATGGTAGGTTACAGGGTCACATCATGTGACATCATGCATGGTAGGTTACAGTGCTACAGCATGTGACGTCATGCATGGTAGGTTACAGTGTTACAGCATGTGACAACATGCATGGTAGGTTACAGAGTTAAAGCATGTGACGTCATGCATGGTAGGTTACAGGGTTACAGCAAGTGACAACATGCATGGTAGGTTACAGAGTTACAGCATGTGACGTCATGCATGGTAGGTTACATTGTTACAGCATGTGACGTCATGCATGGTAGGTTACAGTGTTACAGCATGTGACAACATGCATGGTAGGTTACAGTGTTACAGCATGTGACAACATGCATAGTATGTTACAGAGTTACAGCATGTGACGTCATGCATGGTAGGTTACAGTGTTACAGCATGTGACAACATGCATGGTAGGTTACAGTGTTGCAGCATGTGACGTCATGCATGGTAAGTTACACTGTTACAGCATGTGCTGTCATGCATGGTAGGTTACAGGGTCACATCATGTGACATCATGCATGGTAGGTTACAGTGCTACAGCATGTGACGTCATGCATGGTAGGTTACAGTGTTACAGCATGTGACAACATGCATGGTAGGTTATAGTGTTACAGCATGTGACAACATGCATGATAGGTTACAGAGTTACAGCATGTGACGTCATGCATGGTAGGTTACAGGGTTACAGCATGTGACGTCATGCATGGTAGGTTACATTGTTACAGCATGTGACGTCATGCATGGTAGGTTACAGTGTTACAGCATGTGACAACATGCATGGTAGGTTACATTGTTACAGATTGTGACAACATGCATGGTAGGTTACAGAGTTACAGCATGTGACGTCATGCATGATAGGTTATAGTGTTACAGCATGTGACAACATGCATGGTAGGTTACAGTGTTACAGCATGTGACAATATGCATGGTAGGTTACATTGTTACAGCATGTGACGTCATGCATGGTAGGTTACATTGTTACAACATGTGACAACATGCATGGTAGGTTACATTGTTACAGCATGTGACGTCATGCATGGTAGGTTACAGTGTTACAGCATGTGACAACATGCATGGTAGGTTACATTGTTACAGCATGTGACAACATGCATGGTAGGTTACATTGTTACAGCATGTGACGTCATGCATGGTAGGTTACAGTGTTACAGCATGTGACAACAGGCATGGTAGGTTACATTGTTACAGCATGTGACGTCATGCATGGTAGGTTACATTGTTACAGCATGTGACGTCATGCATGGTAGGTTACAAGGTTAAAGCATGTGACAACATGCATGGTAGGTTACAGTGTTACAGCATGTGACGTCATGCATGGGAGGTTACATTGTCACAGCATGTGACAACATGCTTGGTAGGTTACATTGTTACAGCATGTGACGTCATGCATGGTAGGTTACAAGGTTACAGCATGTGACAACATGCATGGTAGGTTACAGAGTTACAGCATGTGACGTCATGCATGGTAGGTTACATTGTTACAGCATGTGACAACATGCATGGTAGGTTACATTGTTACAGCATGTGACGTCATGCATGGTAGGTTACATTGTTACAGCATGTGACAACATGCATGGTAGGTTACAGAGTTACAGCATGTGACGTCATGCATGGTAGGTTACAGTGTTACAGCATGTGACAACATGCATGGTAGGTTACAGTGTTACAGCATGTGACAACATGCATGGTAGGTTACAGAGTTACAGCATGTGACGTCATGCATGGTAGGTTACAGGGTTACAGCATGTGACGTCATGCATGGTAGGTTACAGGGTTACAGCATGTGACAACATGCATGGTAGGTTACAGTGTTACAGCATGTGACAACATGCATGTTAGGTTACAGAGTTACAGCATGTGCAACATGCATGGTAGGGTACAGTGTAATATTCTTTGTTGTCTCTTAGGGTCCCGGAAACACACGGGATATTATTTGCGGTTTTGTACGTATTTGTGTATATATACGTATTGGTTGTGAATGTATGTGTGGGTATCTATGTGTGTGTGAATGTATGTATGTGTGTATCTTTGTGGGTGGTGTGCATTTATCAGTGTATATGTATGTATGTATGTGAATATGTGTGTCTATCTATGTGTGTGTATATTTGTGTGTATCTGTGTTTGTGCGTGTGAATGTGTGGGCATGTGTATGAATGAATAAATGAATATATATGGGTGTGTGTGTGTGTGTTTGTGTGTGTGTGTGTGAATGTATGAGTGTATCTCGATGTTTGTATCTGTTTGTATATGTGTAACTGTGTGTATGTGTGTGAATGTATGAGTATACATCTTTGTGCGTCCGTGTGTGCGTCCGTGTGTGTGTGTGTGTGTCCGTGTGTGTGTGTGTCCGTGTGTGTGTGTGTGTGTGTTTGTGTAGTTTTCTCCCAGTAGAAGAGAATGCTACAAGAGGTGATAGACGAAGCGGTTGTTTGTGTTTGAGCCAAACACTATTGCAGTCATAATTCACACTTTACCCGAGCGTTTATTCCTTAGATACGTCGGCTCCCTGAAATTATTGTGGACTTAATGAGTCGGGTCTTTGACATAAATTTGATTTATGAAGCAATAGACTGTCTGAAGAAATACAGGGCGATTTTCCTCTGTGGCGATGGTGCCACTATTCTAGTGTTTTCTGTTAACAGTTAAACAAAGTTGTGTACACTAGCATCTATAAAATGTTACTGGTTGGCGGAAAACATTGTTTGATGGTTATTGTCATGGGATATTGTCAATAATAAAGTATATTTTATGAATTATTTACACGGCTCCTCCTTGTAAATAAGAACTATACTTAAAGAGAAAAGCAACACTGCCGATGAATTATTAATATAGTATGCACGCCTGTAGGTATGTCAGCTTCCTACAGAAATATAGCTCCGCAGTAATGTACACGCACATGAATATTTACACACACACACACACACACACACACACACACACACACACACACACACACACACACACACACACACACACACACACATATTCATTCGTTCATTCAGTAGCATGTCCTTTGCAGAACCTCGCTCCTATTACAACCTTCCTG
Source organism: Cepaea hortensis (assembly GCA_963921405.1). NCBI lineage: Eukaryota > Metazoa > Mollusca > Gastropoda > Stylommatophora > Helicidae > Cepaea > Cepaea hortensis. The sequence goes on from OY992877.1 coordinate 32,815,822, forward strand.
GAAATTTCTCGGGCAATTTTTCACACACAATTTCTCTCCATTTGACAATGTTTTTTTTTCCCCCTATGTAAATGTAACATGCACATTTGATGAATGAAAGATGAGTGATTGGAAGGGCCGAATGTAAGACGGGCCTGCGTGCCCAATTTGTTACCCTTTGAAAATAAAGTCTGTTCGTTCGTTTGTTCGTTCCTCCAAGGTAAGTTCCTTTGGTCTCTCCTTGCCGTCATCAGGGTGCCCTTCTCGGTTTTCCTCGGATGTCTGGCGAGATATTGGTTTCCCTGTGTCTGCCTCGGGTATCGCGGTTGGGCTGCTGGCTGTAGCTTGTTGTTCAGGCTCGGTCTCTTGGTTTTCATCTTGCGATTTCTCTGCATTCTCTTGTGTGGTTTCTGTTGGTTTGTTTTGGAATAGTTCCATTTCAGCTCTGTGCAATTCTCTTTCGGTTTTGATCATTTGTAGGATTTCTTCGTTCTCCTTCTTCAACTCGGCCATGCGCTCCAACTCTTGTTTGATCTTTTGCTGTATCTCCTTCATTTCAGCAAGCAGTTTTTCATTGTCGCTGGTTTGTGACGGTGTTAGGAGTAGCTTGATTTGCTTCTTTAATTCGTCTATTTGGCTGTTGGCTTGCAGAGACTCCTGTCTCTTCCACTTTTCACATTGGGCAGTGAGGAGCATTTTGTGTGATATTTACTGGCACAGGAAAGGAAAATAATGGGGACGCCAGTTGCCGTGAAGTTAGAACCACGATTGATTAAGTAACTAACACACACAGTGTGTGTGTGTGTGTGTGTGTGTGTGTGTGTGTGTTTGTGTGTGTGTGTTGATGTGTATGTGTGTCAATGTGAGTGTACACGTATATATGTGTGTATAACAAGAAAGAAGGACACGTGCGAGGGAAAAGACCACTTACCATTCTATCTTCCAGGTCTTCAATCGCACACTCGAGCACGGCCGTTGAACCCACCTCCACCGTGTAGAAATTGGGCGTCTTCAGAAACCTGGGATGAGGTTCATGGAGCTCCATGGCTGTGAGACACAAGAGAAGTACAAGTTAATGATATCAACAACATGTGGTAGAGATCATATAAAAAAATAATAATACATGTCTCCTGAAGCATTCGTTTCCTGCCATAAGTCTGTGATGTGGTAGCGTTATCACATTGTGTAGGCCTGAATGCGCCAGGAAATATGTTGCTTATCTTTCTCTACACACTTTCACTACACACCACAGTGTGGCTAAAACAGCTCTGGGGACCGAGTATCCACCGGAATAAGTGGACAACTCTGCAGCTGAGCACTCACTTGTCCTGACAGTCGGAAATGGCTGTCAAAGGCAGAGTTAAAAGACCACCGTGTGAATGTGGAAGGCAAGGGGAAACCACCACATTATCTTTTGCATGGCGACACACATTTCAGAAATAGTGAACGACGTTAATGGCTGTCTTAGGACATCCTCGTCCGGTAGGGACAGTCATGAGCCACAGGTTACACCAGACCGTCATCCAGCTACTGATGGCAAAACTAAAACAATAACTAAACTAAATAAATTTAGAGTAGGAACGTGGAATGTTAGGACATTAAATGAGCTAGGAAAGTTAAACAATGTTCTAAGAGAAATGGAAAACATGAAAATGAATATACTAGGCATAAGTGAGATGAGATGGAAGGGATCTGGCAAAATTATAACCGACAAACACACAATAATTTATTCTGGAGGGGACACACATGAAAAAGGTGTAGGAATAATATTTGATGAAAATACAGCCAAATCTATGACTGGATACTGGTGCATTTCAGATAGAGTTATAATGGTCAAAATCAAAGGCAAACCAATAGATATAAATATTATACAAGTATATGCACAAACAGTAGTGATGAAGATATACAAAACTTTTACGATGAAGTTGAAATGGCAATAGCCCAAATTGGATCACAAGAAATAAAAATAATACTGGGGGATTTTAATGCAAAAGTAGGAAAGGGAAAAATAGAGGATATAGTGGGGAATTACGGTTTAGGTACAAGAAATGAAAGAGGAGAGAAACTAATAGAATGGGCAAATATTAATGGTATGATAATTGGAAACACATGGTTTAAACACCATAAAAGACGACTATACACATGGAAAAGCCCTGATATGAAAATACGCAACCAAATTGACTACATACTTATTAATAAAAGATTTAGAAATGCATTAATTAATGTAAAGACGATGCCTGGTGCTGACGGTAATAGTGATCATGTACCACTATGTGGACAAATAAAAGTAAGATTAAAGAGAGGGGAAAAAATGGTTAAAAACTTGAGACTTAATAAAGAGGTTCTGAAAGTAGATAAAGAAATTCAAGAACAATACAGAGTGACTGTGAAAAATAGGTACAATGCAATAGCTAAAATACAGAGTATAGATGAACAATGGGAAATGTTAAGGGACTCCATTCATCAAACTAGCAAAGAAATATTACCGGAGAGAAGCCAAAAAGCAAAGAAAAAAATGGATGAATGAAGAAATCTTAAGGTTGATGGACAAAAGGAAACAGAATAAAAATGACAAACAAGAGTATGCTAAGATAAATAAAGAAATAAGAGATAAATGTGTGAAGGCAAAAGAAAGTTGGTTAAATGAGCAATGCAGAAAAATTGAATTAAATTCCATTAAATATCAAAAAAGTATGTACAGACAAATCAGCGAGCTCGCAGGAAGAAAAATAAGAACAAATACAAGGTGTTTGAAATCAAAAACAGGACAGACTTTATTGAAGGAAGGTGCTATAATGAAGAGGTGGAATGAGTATATAAGAGAATTATATAATGGAGAAAGGGAAGAATTAACAGAAGAAAGTAACTTAGAAGGCCCACCTATTCTAAAAGAAGAAGTCGCTGATGCTATGAAACATATGAAGAAAGGAAAACAGCTGGGCCAGATGAAATCACAATAGAAGAATTAGAAGTGTTGGGAGAATTTGGAGTAGATATATTAACCAAAATGTTGAATGATATTTACAGTAGTGGATATTTACCCAGTGATATGCTGAAATCTGTATTTATAGCTATACCAAAAAGACCAGGAGTGATTGATTGTGAAGATTTTCGTACAATTAACCTCATAAACCATGTCACTAAGCTTCTACTCAGAATTATAATGAGAAGAATAAGAAAGAAAATAAAAATGGAAATTAGTGAAGAACAGTATGGTTTTATGGAAGGAAAGGATACAAACAATGCAATATATATATTACGAACACTAATAGAAAGATCAATAGAGAAACAAAGAGACATATATTTATGCTTCATAGATTATACTAAGGTATTTGATAAAGTAAAACATGATGAGCTGATTAAAATGTTGGAAGATATCAACATTGATGGGAAAGATTTAAGAATAATAAAGAATATATACTGGAACCAAGTAGCAGCAATTAAAATGGGAAATAAAGAGGGTAGTTACGAACAGATAAAGCTAGGAGTACGACAGGGGTGTGTCTTGTCACCCGATCTCTTCTCCCTGTATAGCGAAGTAATAATGAGAGAGATCAAAGAGATGCCAGGAATACTAATCGGAGGATATAATATAAAAAATATACGCTATGCAGATGACACAGTATTGATAGCGGATAATGCAACAGACCTACAACAATTGTTGGACAGTGTAGTAACAGAGAGTGCACAGAAAGGACTGTCCTTGAATATCAAGAAAACAGTAACAATGGTGATATCAAAGAAAATGGGGACGCCAAAACGTGACATAGAAATAGAAGGGGAAATTCTCAACCAAGTGGATAATTTTAAATACCTAGGGGCACTTATAACATCAGATGGAAGATGTACAAAAGAGATTAAGAGCAGAATAGGGCAGGCAAAGACAGCATTTCAGAAAATGAAGAGTATCTTATGCAATAAGTCGCTATCAATGAATGTAAGAAAGAGAGTACTAAAATGCTATATAGAACCAGTTTTGCTGTATGGCAGCGAATCATGGAATGTAAATGAACAAATTAGGAAGAACTTAGAAGCAACAGAGATGTGGTTTTTAAGACGAATGTTGCGAATTCCTTGGACTGCCAGAGTAACTAACAACGATTGCCTGAAAGAGGCTAATGAAACTAGAACACTATATACAACAATAAGAAAGAGACAAACATCTTTCTTTGGTCATGTGATGAGAAGAGAGGCATTGGAGAACATCGTGACAACTGGAAAGATCGAGGGGAAGAGAGGCAGCGGCAGACCAAGAGAAATGATGCTGGACGGACTGAGACGGTGGCATGGAGGAATATCATCAGCAGAGTTGATCCAGAACACCAAAGACCGAGATCTGTGGAGAGCCATGAATGCCTACGCCAGCCGGCACGGCACTTGATGATGATGATGATGATGATCTTTCTCTAACTTTTGCAGACGATCATCACGTGTTTCGGACCCGTGTCGGTGTCACGAAAAATAAACTTGTTAGTTTCGATCGATGACAAACAAGACCCGACATTCGTCTGCAAAAACAGGCAACCCTTTGATGTTGTATAGACTGAGAAAAATAAGTCGCGTCAAGATGTCTACACACGGTCGGCATTTTGTTATGATGTGGGTTGTTCGAGAAACGAAGAATAACGCCAGACGGCTGCCAGGGCCGTTGTTAGCCTTTGAAGTGATAGACGGAATGTCTGGCCAGACGTCGGATGGAGTCTTGTGATGTGGAGAAGGTCTCTAGATCACAGACAGGAGACAATTTCCCAGATGAAAGGGGACACCAGCCAGATGTTCACATTGAGTTGGGAAAAATACAGAGAAAAACAACTTCTCGACGCCTCTGCGTCTAGACTTTTTTGGTGACGTCACTCAAGCCCGACTTAAAACCCGTTGAGATAAACAAGTGGAGTTAGTCGACCAAGATTTCTGAAGTTTGAAGGATCGGTGCAGTTTCCGAGTTGTGTTTTAGAAAGAGACTATAGTGTCCAAGTGTTGATAATTATCGGCCGACATAGATCCAATCAGGGATTGCATAGTCTCAATCTGCAATCGGAAATAGGCATATGGTATTCTATTAATCATATCTAACTTAGAGTATGATTAGGAATAGAGTACAGTACTGTGAGGTGATATAATGTATTATAGGCGTGGTGATACAATGCATTATAGGTGCGGTGATAGAATGTTCTATAAGTGCTCATAGGAGCGTCGGCACTAGTATCCTATTGTGTGGCTTTAACTAGCTTGTGTGATATATCATTTTACTCAGGGAGTTGAGGACAATGTAGTGGGATAATAATTAGAGAGATTGAGGATGGTTGGGAGGGAGGAGGGGAATGTGAAATGGTAGGATCTTCCAGTAGGGCATCTGCTGGGTTTCTACCCGTTCCTTTATTCTTTCCTGGTGTTGCCATGTCTCAGACCATGTGATGAGCTATTTGGCCATATGACAGAGATCGGATCTCTGTTGTAGATCTGAGTGCTGCTATTGGCCTACACTCACCTAATTCCGGCCAGGATTGAGTTGCTCTCACCATAGTAATCTCTACTCAACAGGTTCCACGTAGGTGTGCGATGATATTCAACAGTGAAGTTAGAACACAGTTTAGAAGATGATGGCTCAGGATTTGAAGACAGAAGTTGCTGAGAGGCCTCTACATTGGGCTTATACACATGTTGGTCTGCGGGAACCTGGCTTCTGCTGAGCAAGACATGCTGATGATACTTATGTTTAGCAAGTGATAGTTGTATCACTGAACAGTAAGAACATTATATATATATATATATATATATATATATATATATATATATATATATATATATATATATATATATATATATATATATATATATATACAACACTGATGATACCAGGAACATTCATATAAATTTATAGAAATACCTGGAACATTCAGATTGTGGTGTTAATATGGGGAATCTTTACACCAGTGACACTAGATCAATTAAGATTTCCCAAGTAACAGTGACAATAGTGTTAGAATTCTCTGAGTAACAAACAGTTAATAACAGAGGAAATTCATAGTGTGAATTAGATTGAAGACTCTCATTAGACAGTGTTTGTCATGGATGTCCAAACATATGGATGCCTCGAGAGATAGCGGAGAAACTCTTCACGTGACCGGAGAAGCATCACCTCGGTGAGGCTGTTTGTCTGGAATACATGGTGCTGGTGTGTTCTCAGCACAGTGATGAGAATGACTATACTCCTGAACACTGATCTGTCTATATACACCTTAGAATATACGTCACACATTCTACACATTATACACACACACCCTTCTCCTACATATACTCTTTGCTTTAATAAATTTCTTGTTTTAATGAGAGGGGGCATGATCCAGGGGTGAGTAAGAGTGAGAAGAAGGTGTCTTCAGATTGAGGTAGTGTTGTGGACGGAGTTTGCTGGATATCTCCAGGATAGTGATATTGAATTAAAATAAATGTGGGTATTGATTCCCCTCACTCCAGGGACGACACTAAAATAGTAAAGAAGAACAAATAACTACTACGACATTCTTTACATACGACAGTCCGACACTGCTCAACGATGACAGTAACAGCGCATTTCGCTGTCAGCATCACAAACTCGCTAGCCGGAGATAAAATAGGGAGTATAGATCTTTGAGGCACGAGGCACAAGTCAGATAAATATAGGATATCAAGCAGCGATGTACTAGAAGAACAATGTTGAATACAAGAGGCTGTGACATTAAAAATGTAAACAAAACCGAGAATACACAAAAATTACAACACATGTGCTTTGTCTTACAAAGATCTCTGAATTAATAAGAAACGTACAAAGAATGCAGTTATCTGGAAAATATTTCAAATGCACAAACACTCACGCACACACATATATGGGATGCAGAGGTGTTTCCAAGGCACCAGGGCCGGGTTATATACTGGCCAAGACCTATTGACGCGTCCTCGTCGAGCGTCCTGGGCAACAGGTCCCTTCGGGGTCCTGGCTAAAGTCAGTAGGATCGCCGATTCCGCCGAAGTCGGAGAGTTTCTGCCTGTACGGCGAGGAACCACCAGTCTGCACACCAATAAGCCAGACATGGGACAACGGATACTCACGCAAACATCAGGTCCTGTATGACATCCACTGATGTTGGGCAACAGGATGCCTTCATCCGACATACAGGACTTCGCGTTGGAGCTCAAGCCAACGAATACAAGCAAGCAAGCAAGCACACACATATATGTATGTATGTACACACACACACACACACACGTGCATCATTGTGCAGGGTACAGTTGGTATGACTGTTTCACTACAATAATTGATAGAGTGTTTTACAGTAGATTGAGAAGTCATGATATTAGGTGACTTTAACATAGTATTACTAAATCCAACCAGACATGGGACTATATCATTCTATCTTACAATTTCAAACAATTAATAAATCGCCCCACAAGGGTTACAGAACCTACTCAACTAAATTGATCATATATATGTTACTTTTCCAGTTAATATTATCGAATGTTCTGTTCCTGTTAGTGCAATGAGTGACCATTACCCAGTATGTTGTACATGGTCGAAAATTTTGTTCAAATCTCCTAAAAATAAACATTTAAGCATCAAATTTAGAAATTTTACATCTCTCAACCAAACTTCAAAATGCAGCAATTGAATATGTTTACCAACTTCCTGATCAGCATGATGCACTAGCTTACTGGACAAAGACAGTCTACAATGTATTTGATAAACATGTGCCAGTCAAAGAAGTTTGAGGCAAGAATCAACATAAATCCCCATGGGTCTCTAGCACAGTTCTCGAAATCATGAGAAAACGATATACAGCACACACAAATACAGATTGTATCAATTACAGCAGACTAAGAAATAAAGTTAAACATGAAATTCGTAGGATAAAGAAAGATCATTTCAACAATTTGATTGTAGATACATCAAATAACACAAATATATGGAAGGCTATTAACTCGCTAACCAACAAGAAACACGCTTCAGAGTCAGCAATACCAAACTCTATAACATGCGAGGATTTCAGTTACTTCTTTCAATCAGAAATAGAGAATCTAAAGTCCTCAATACCAGACTCGGTATGTAATTTAAGTTCACTTTCATCATTCTGTAAAGGGAAGTGATCTAGAAATATCCCCCTGAGTTTCCCTTGATGTCTATTGCAGAAGTATATAAATATCTCTCAAATTTCAAAGCAAAAAATTCAGAAGGCCTAGATGGTATCAGTAATTGAATTCTTCGGTGTGCTGCACCAATTAATAGTGAGTCCTTAACGTTCATGTATAACCAGTGCCTGTCCAAAAATTACTTTCCATCTGCCTTTAAAGTTGCTAACGTTTATCCTCAACTTAAAAATGGCTCAACTGATAATAGCGTCTTGGGTAATTATAGACTTATTTCCTTACTATCGTCGCTATCAAAGCCATTCATTATTGGCACCTTTCCGTCTTGACAGACGGCAGTTTGGTACATTGTGCTTCATAAAGGCTTAATAACTACGATCCATGGCGGTGGCGAGTGTGGCTGGTAAGGCCAATTCTTGCTGCAAATGTTTGCCCACAGTAGGTGCATGTGAAAACATGGTCACTTCCACCATTTTGCACCATCTTACGTCTCTCACGCTCTGTGTGTGCTTTATCTGCAATCATTTTCTCCTTTGTCTTTATTCCATTTCTGATAGTTGCCCTCCATGCAACACGTTCAGCGGTGACGTGCTCCCAATGTGCATTATCAATGCCTGTATCAATCATGTCCCGCTTACACACATCTTTGTATCGTAGTAGAGGCCGACCCTGAGATCTCCTACCAGTCTGTAATTCACCAAAAAAGATGTCCTTTGGTATTCTAACATCATCCATCCTCGTAACGTGTCCTATCCATCTACGTCTACGAAGACTGAGCATGGAATACACCGTCACACAACCTGATCTTTCCAATACTTCAGTATTTGTGATTTTGTCTTGCCACTTAATACCAAGTATTCTTCGCAGACACCGCATATGAAAGCTGTTTAAACGTTTCTCTTGGCGTGAGTAAGTTGTCCAGGTTTCACTGCCATAAAGAAGAGTACTAAGGACACAGGCTTGGTAGACGAGGACTTTTGTTTTGGCAGTATGCTTCCTGTTCTCCCAGACTCTTTTTGCTAACATGTTCATTGTTGTTGCTGCGTTGCCAATCCTGATGTTGATTTCCTGATCGAGGGATAATTTGCTATTTACCTCTGATCCTAGGTATGTAAAATGGTCTACTATCTCCAGTTCGGCGTCGTCAATAAAGATTGATGGTACACCATGTGCACCTTGTGACATAATCTGTGTCTTCTTTTTGTTAATTGTTAAACCAAATTCAGAACAAGCATTGGCGAATGCAGATAGTAGATGTTGTAATTCTTCCTCAGAGTGGGTCGTAATCGCAGCATCATCCGCAAAAAGCAACTCTCTGATTAGTACCCTGCTAATTTTGGTCTTGGCCTTCAATCTCTGAGCATCATAGAGGCCACCATCTGAGCGTGAGTGAATGTATATACCGTCAGCCTGATCACGAAAGGAATATTTCAGTAGAAGTGAAAAGTATATCCCAAATAGGGTCGGGGCTAGTACACAACCTTGCTTAACTCCACTCTTGATTTCAAACTCTTCTGATGTTGAGCCATCAAACTTGATTATACCCTTCATGCCTGTGTGGAACGATTCCACAATGGACAGAAGAGTTGGTGGGCAGCCAATCTTCTTTAGTGCTTTTAACAGACCCTCACGACTGACCAAATCGAATGCACAAAGCCTGGGCTAAAATAAAGAAACCATGTGTTGCCCTTGCAGCATGATCCCTCTCTCGGCCTGCCTAGTCCACTCCAGAGGAAAGTTGACACCTCTAATCTGGAACAAGACAAGCTGCAGAAGCTGCCTGGTCAGCAAAGCAATGCTCTAACTGTCCGCCTGTCGGAGCTTCGATCCTAGACCAGCTGCCAACCAAGGCTTAGGGCCTGGTCTGGTAAGCCATTATAAAAACAAATACATAAAATAACGTTACACCATTTAATTAACAACGATCTAATAATTGACAGTCAATCTGGGTTTCGACCTAAATATTCTTGCCATAGTGTCCTTACATAAATGACCGATAACTGGCATCTTTGTATCAACAATGGCAACATTTGTGGAGCAGTCTTTGTAGACTTAAAAAAAAAGCCTTCGATATGGTAGATCATGATATTTTAATTAGAAAATTAAAACAAATGAAGACTAGCACCAATATGATGAACCTAATTACGTCATTTTTATCTGACAGACAACATAGTGTCCTTCAATAACTGTCTATCAAGACCCACACAACTAAATATTGGTGTGCCTCAGGGCTAAATACTAGGTTCGCTGCTTTTTGCAGTTCTTATTAAAGATCTTCCTTTATATCTCAATACTTCGTGTGACCCATTTGCAGACGACTGCACTATATACACTAGTCAAGAGAACCGTAGTGACTTAGAGAGCTCTTTACAAATCGAACTTGATAACCTTAGTAGACGAAGCAATGAAAACTGTTAATTAACATCGATAAAACCTAATCCATGTTAATAACGACCAGACAAAAATTACAGACCCTAGCCATAACTGGGGCACCGCTCGAGCTCCACGTGGACACGTTACCTATAATTAATGTAAATAAACATAAAACATTGGGTCTTTTAATTGACAGACATTTAAACTGGAGCTCTCGTGTTCACATCCTTACCAAGTGAATAGCACAACAAGTTTACCAAATTGCTAAAATTCAGCACTTCTTGGATGAAAGCACACGAAAAATATTCTATGCACCCTATATCCAATCACCTCTCGATTATTGTTCCACAGTCTGGGATCGTTGCCCTAAATCTAATATGAAACGACTGTGTTCGCTTCAAGACCGCGCTATACGTCTAGTTTCTGGCATAAAGTTCGTTGAAAGTAATAAATTATACAGTCATCTATGACTTCTACCACTTCGAAAGCGCTTCCTTTTCAACAAAGACAAATTAGTGAATAAAAATATATCTGAAAATACCCCAGAGTATCTTCTACCGTTAATTCAATCTAATGCAATGAACAGTAAGCGCTTAAATTTATTACAGGTTCTGAAGTCTAGATTGGACTTATACAAAACTTGTTTCGCGTATTCTGGTGCTCACTTGAGGAATAGCCTTCCACCAGATCTGAAAATTCCAATGAGTCCCTACACATTCAACCGACAAATCTTTCAATACTTACACCATACCGACTATATGCCTCCATAAGTCACCCACTGGTATCATTGTTTCACTATCATTGTTTCACTATCATTCTTCACTGTGTGTGTGAGTGAGAGAGTAGGTGAGAGAGTGAGTGAGAAAGGGTGTGAGTGAGAGAGTGAGTATGAGACAGACAGTGAAAGAGTATGCATGCGCGTGTGTCTGGGTGAGTGTAAGAGTGAGTGACTGTGTGTGCACGTATGTGTGAGAGATTGAGTGAGAGAATGAGTGAATGTGAGAGACAGGTTGTGTTGTATGTCTGCCTGTCTGTGTGATAGAGTGAGAAAGTGAGTGAGTGAGTGTGAGTTAGAGAGTCAACGAGTGAATGAGAGAGTGAGTGAGTAAGGGAGCTTGGGTGAGTGAGTGAGAGAGAGAATTTGTGGGTATGTGGGTATGTGCGTGATGTGTGAGTGTGAGAGCCAGTGAGTGTAAAGAGAGAGAGAGAGAGAGAGAGAGAGAGAGAGAGTGGGTGAGTGAGAGAGTGCATGAGAAAGTGAATGAGTGAAAATGTGTGTGTGTGTGTGTGTGTGCTTGTCTGTGTGTGCGAGTAAGAGGTGAGTTAGTGTGGTTTAGAGAGTGAATCAGTGTGTGTGTGTGAGAGAGAGAGAGAGAGAGAGAGAGAGAGAGAGAGAGAGAGTAAGAGAGTGAGTGTAAGTTGGAGAGTGAGTGTAAGTGGTAGAGTGAGTGACAGATGGACTGAGAGTGAATATGTGAGTATGATTGTGTGTAAGAGAGGGCGAGTGTGAGAGTAAGTACGTATAAGCGAGAGAGAGAGAGAGAGAGAGAGAGAGAGAGAGCGAGCGAGCGAGAGAGAGAGAGAGAGAGAGAACGAACGAACGAACGAACGAACAGACTTTATTTTCAAAGGGTAACAAATTGGGCACGCAGGCCCGTCTTACATTCGGCCCTTCCAATCATTCATCTTTCTTTCATCAACAGTGCATAGGAAAAAAACATTGTCACATGAATTTTGTAAACATAAACAATGCATATTACTATGTTATGAGACACATCCACCACCCACCCACACATCCCCCATTCACTCCAACTTCCCCACCCAACCACACACACATACAATACATTCCCCACCCATCCACCACATCCCTACACCTACACGTCTCCCATCCACACACACCTCTCACCCACCACACATCCCATCCACCCACACCCCAAGCACACATACATTCAATAACCCACACATCCCCCACCTACACACATCTCCCCACCCACTCACATATCCTCTACCCATCCCATTTCCCACCAACAATCACTCACCCAATATCCTCCTCCACCCACACACCTCCAACCACTCAACCAAACACACATTCCTCAGCCACACACATGTCTCCCCGTCAACTCACATATTCCGCACCTACCCACACACAAATTCCGCACTCACCCACATAATCTCCCATCTCCCCCAGCCCACTCACAGATACCGAGCCCGCACCTACAAACATCCCCCACCATCTCCTACCTGCACACACTCACCCACCCACATATCCTCTACCCACCCAAACATCCTCTACCCACCCATCCCCCAACCAAACATCCCTTAACCACACACGCTTACTCATATACAATCACCCACCCACACATCCTCTACCCAACCACACATCATCCACCCAACCACACATCCTCCATCCACCCATTCCCCCAGCCACACATCCCTTAACCACACACCCCTACCCATATACACACGCATCCCCACCCACGCACAATCTCCCCACCCATACAAACATCCCTCACACACATCCCCACCCACCAACACATTCCCCATTCACAAACACACACCTCCCATCCACGCACACACAACCCATACATTCATCCCCTCACACATCCCTGGACACACGTACTTATCCCTCAACCACTAACACCCACACATCCCTTACCCACTCATCAACACATACATCTGCTATCTACCCACCCACACTCACACATCCCAACCACCCATCTAAGCACACATCCCCCACCCTCACACACATCCTTCACCCACCCACAAACCCAACCACACCTTTACCCACCCACACAAACATCATTTAACCACACCCAGCTCCCCTCCCACACAATACCACACCCACACACATCCCAAAGACATATCCCTCACCCACACACACATCTATCCACACATCTCCTACCCATCCACACATCCCCCAACTAAAATCACCCTCACTACCCACACATACATCCTTCATTCAGCCACACACACCCCCACCCAGCCAGACATATCCCCCACCCACACACACATCTCCAAATCCATCACCCACACCCATCACGCACCCCTCCCCCAACCCACACACCCCCCACACACATTCACCCACACATCTCTCACCCACACACACTCCCCACCCATCCACCCAAACATCCCACACCCATACACATCCCTCATCCACACACACATCCCCAAACCCACAACCACCCCCACCTGCACACATCTCCCACCCACCACATATCCCCACACCCACATCTCCCCACCCACACATATACCCTCACCCATCCCATAACCCACCATCAATCATCCACCAACATATCCTCCTCCACCCACTCACCCACAACCACCTACACAAACACACATCCCCACCCACAAACACATCTCCCCATACACCCAAACATCTCGCACGCACCCACACACAATCCCCCACCCACCCACACACAATCCCCCACCCACCCACACAAACCCACCCCTCCCACCCACACATCCTGAGCCCACCCACACACATCACGAATCCACCCACACACACATCCCCCGATCCCCCAACCTACTATTATGATCAAACTCCCACACTTTACACACACATACAGTGACGATTGTCGTGAGCATTGTCGCAAAATTGTAAAGAAAATGGAGAAAAATTGTACATATACATTTTGTAACTTAAAAATTAGTGATGCAATTCAACTCTCTCTCCTCTCTCTCTCTCTCTCTCTCTCTCTCTCTCTCTCTCTCTCTCTCTCTCTCTCTCTCTCTCTCTCACTAACGCTCTCACTCACATTACAGTAATGTTATATTATACATATTAAAGTCAAGTGTCATACATACAAAATGATAATGAGAAAGATGAAAATACACAAAAAATATGAAATGGCATGTTACAGGACATGCGAGCACTGAATTCTCTCTCTCTCTCTCTCTCTCTCTCTCTCTCTCTCTCTCTCTCTCTTACACAGGCACACACACATTCCCCACACACACACACATATCCCTCACATACACACCCATACATACATCCTCACATCTAGACAAATACTTGATGCCTCAGATGATCACTGAAGCTAATAAGAACAAACTCCCACACTTTACACACAATTGAGACACTGACGATTGTCGTGAGAATTCTCGCAATTGCAAGAAGTGGAGAAAAAATTGTACATATACATTATGTAGCGTAAAAATTAGTGATGCAATTCAACTCTTTTTTTTTTCCTCTCTCTCTCTCTCTCTCTCTCTCTCTCTCTCTCTCTCTCTCTCTCTCTCTCTCTCTCTCTCTCTCTCTCTCTCTCTCTCTCTCTCTTGTGCTCTCTTTACATACACACACTCTCACACTCATTCACTCTCTCTCTCTTACTTACACTCACTAACTCTCTCACTTGCTGTACAGTAATTTACATGAATACATTTTATGCATGTTAAAATCAAGTGCATCAAAATGATAATATGAAAAAAATGAGAATACACAAAACATATGGATCAGCATGTTAGATGACATGCGTGCGCTTAACTCTCTCTCTCTCTCTCTCTCTCTCTCTCTCTCTCTCTCTCTCTCTCTTCTCTCTCACACACATGTACATACACACACCCACACACATCATACCCACGCAATACACACACCTGCACACATCCATATACTTACTCACACGTACTCACATAACACCCGAATATACACTCCCTCGCATACACTGCATGCATGCACACTTACACATACAAAGATATACAATACATACACGAGCACACACACACACAGACTCATCCATATACACATACACACACGCACATGCATAAAAACGCATATAAACACATGAACGCACACTTTAACACACGTGCAGACATACACACAGAGTCACACACAGATACACACATGTACACACATATACACCCATACACACATCCAGACATGCACACACATACATTACACTGTCTCATGCACTCTCTCATTCACCCACCCTCTCTCTTTTACCCACTCACTCGCTCTCACACTCACTCATTCGTGCACATACACGCATACCCACAAATTCTCTCTCACTCACTCACGCTCCCTTACTCACTCATTTACTCGATGACTCTCTAACTCACACTCACTCACTAACTTTCACACTCTATCACACAGACAGGCAGACACACAACACACCCACTCTCTCAGATTCACTCATTCTCTAACTAAATCTCTCACACATATGTCCACACACTCACTCACTTTTACACTCACTCAGGCACACGCGCATGCATACTCTCTCACTCTCTCTATCATACTAATTCTTCCACTCACACTCTTTCTCACTCACTCTCTCACCCACTGTCTCGTTCACACACATACAGTGAAGAATGATAGTGGAAAAATGATACTAGTAGGTGACTTATGGAGGCATATAGTCGGTATGAAGTAAGTATTGAAAGAGTTTTCGGTTGAATGTGTAGGGACTCATTGGTGTTTTCAGTTCTGTTGGAAGGCTATTCCACAAGTGAGCACCAGAATAATGCGAAACAAGTTTTGTATAAGTCCAATCTAGGCTTAGGAAGCTGTAATAAATTTAAGCGCTTACTGTTCATTGCATTAGATTGAATTAACGGTAGAAGATACTCTGGGGTATTTTCAGATATAATTTTATTCACTAATTTGGCTTTGTTAAAAAGGAAGCGCGTTTGAAGTGGTAGAAGTCTTAGATGGCTGTATAATTTATTACTTTCAACGTGCTTTATGCTAGAAACTAGACGTATAGCGCGGTTTTGAAGCGAACACAATCGTTTCATATTAGATTTAGGGCAGCCATCCCAGACTGTGGAACAATAATCGAGAGGTGATTGGATATAGGATGCATAGAATATTTTACGTGTGCTTTCATCCAAAAAGTGTTGAATTTTAGCAAGTTGGTAAACTTTTTGTGCTATTCTCTTGGTAAGGGCGTGAACATGAGGGCTCCAGTTTAAATGTCTGTCAATTAAAAGACCTAATGTTTTATGTTCATTTACATTAATTATAGGTAACGTGTCCACGTGGAGCTCGAGCGGTGTCCCAGTTATGGCTAGGGTCTGTAGTTTTTGTCTGGTCGTTATTAGCATGGATTTGGTTTTGTCGATGTTAATTAACATGCGATTTTCATTGATCCATCTACTAAGGTTGTCAAGATCGTTTTGTAAAGAGCTCTCTAAGTCACAAAGGCTCTCTTGACTTGTGTAAATAGTGCAGTCGTCCGCAAATAGATCACACGAAGTATTGAGGTATAAAGGAAGATCGTTAATATATACTGCAAAAAGCAGCGGACCTAGTATTGAGCCCTGAGGCACCCCAAAATTAAGTTGTGTGGGTCTTGATAGACAGTTATTGAAGGACACTACTTGTTGTCTGTCTGATAAAAATGACGTAATTAGGTCCACCATATTGGTGCCAGTCTTCATGTGTTTTAATTTTCTAATTAAAATATCATGATCTACCATATCAAAGGCCTTTTTAAAGTCTACAAATACTGCTCCACAAATGTTGCCATTGTTGATACAAAGATGCCAGTTATCGGTCATTTTTGTAAGGGCACTATGGCAAGAATATTTAGGTCGAAACCCAGATTGACTGTCAATTATTAGATCGTTGTTAATTAAATGATGTAGTGTTATTTTATGCATGTGTTTTTCTAATGGCTTTGATAGCGACGATAGTAAGGAAATAGGTCTATAATTACCCAAGACGCTAATATCAGTTGAACCATTTTTAAGTAGAGGATACACTTTAGCAACTTTAAAGGCAGATGGAAAGTAGTTTTTGGATAGGCACTGGTTATATATGAACGTTAAGGACTCACTAATAATAGGTGCAGCACACACAAGAATTCTATTACTGATACCATCTAGGCCTTCTGAATTTGTTGCTTTGAGATTCGAGAGATATTTATATACTTCTGCAACAGACATCAAGGGAATCTCAGGGGGAATATTTCTAGAGCACTTCCATTCACAGAATGATGACAGTGAACTTAAATTACATACTGAGTCTGGTATTGAGGACTTTAGATTCTCTATTTCTGATTGAAAGAAGTAACTGAAATCCTCGCATGTTATAGAGTTCGGTATTGCTGACTCTGAAGAGTGTTTCTTGTTGGTTAGCGAGTTAATAGCCTTCCATATATTTGTATTATTTGATTTATCTAAAATCAAATTTTTGAAATAATCTTTCTTTATCCTACGAATTTCATATTTAACTTTACTTCTTAGTCTTCGGTAATTGATAAAATCTTTATTTTTGTGTGCTGTATCTCGTTCTCTCATGATTTCGAGAACTTCGCTAGTGACCCACGGGAACTTATGTTGATTCTTGACTCGAACTTCTTTGACTGGCACATGTTTATAAAATACATTGTAGACTGTCTTTGTCCAGTAAGCTAGTGCATCATCCGGATCAGGATAGAGAGAGAGAGAGAGAGAGAGAGAGAGAGAGAGAGAGAGAGAGAGAGAGAGAGAGAGAGAGAGAGAATGAGACAATGAGAGAGTTAGTGTGTCAGTGTGCGTGAAAGAAAAATAAATAGAGAGAGAGAGAGAGAGAGAGAGAGAGAGAGAGAGAGAGAGAGAGAGAGAGAGAGAGCTGAGCGCAAGCATGTCAGTATGCCATATTTTTTTCTACATCCTCATCTTTCATATCAGCATTTTTACTGCCAATTGAATTTTACATGCATGCTTATTTCATCGTGTTTATGTCGATTCTAGGAATTATCTTACTGAATTGCACCACTATCTTATTTTTATTTTTATTTTTACGTTACACAATGTATAACATATTTTCATCACCATTGTTCATATTTTCCATGTTTTCCCATTTTTCCCCAATTTTAAATGTTCTTGTGAGGATGCTCACGATGGTCGACAGTGTGTGCTTGTGAAAAGTGTGGGAGTTTATTGATATTAGTTTTATTGATTATGTGAGGCAGCGTGTATATGTGTTGATGGATGGGTGTGTGTATGTGTGTCTATGTTGGTGTTTATATGTGTGGATGTATGCATGGGTGCATCTCTGTGTGTGTATGGGTGTATATGTATGTGTACATGTGTTTATGTGTGTGTGGTGTGTGTGTGTGTGTGTGTTTACATGTGTTTATGTGTGCGTACGTGTGTGTTTATATGTATGTGTGTATATGTGTGTATGTGCGTGTGTATGTGTGTGTATGTTCGTGTATGTATGCGTATATGTTTGTGTGTCTATGTGTACATGCACGCAGTGTATAAGAGGGAGCGTGGGTGTGTATGAGGCATGAATGTGTGTCTGGGAGATGTGTGTGGGGGATGTATATATGTAGGTGTTGTGTGTGGGTGGATGTGTGATGTATGGGTGGGTGAATGGATGTGTTGTCGGTGGGGGTGTGTGTGAGTGAGGGATGTTTGGGTGATGGTTGGAAGTGTGTGGATGTTGGTGGGTGGAGGGTTGTGTAGATGCGGAATGTGTATGTGGATGATTGGGTGAGGGATGTGTTGGTGAATGTGTGTGTGGGAGACGTGTATGGGTTGGGGATGGGTGTGGGGGATGGGTGTGGGGATGTGTGTGTGGGTGGGAGATATGTCTGAGTGGGTGGGGGTTGTGAGGGTGGGATAATAGTGGGTGGGTGGAGGATTGATGTGTGGGGATGAGTGCGTTTGTAGATGGGGGATGTGTGGGTGGATGGGGGATGTGTGTGTGTGGATGAGGATGTGGGGTGGGGATGTGTATGGGGGTTGCGTGTGGGGGATGTGTGTGAGGATGGGGATGTGTATATGGGTGGGGTGTTGTGTGGGAGGGGAGATGTGTGTGGGTGAGTGATGTGTGTGTGTGTGGGTAGGTGGGGTAGGTGTGAATGGGTGTTGAATGTGCGGGTGGGTCAAGGATGTATGTGAGGGTGGGGGATGTGTATTTGGCTGGGTGGATGGGGTGTGTTAGTGTGGGTGGGTAGATGAGAAATGTATGTGTTGATGTGTGGGTGGGGATGTGTGGGTGCGAGTGGTTGAGGGATGAGTACGTGAGTGGGTGGATATATGTGGCAGATGAGTGTATGGGTGGCGATGTGTGTGTGTGGGTGGGAAGATGTGTTTGGGTGGTGATGTGTGTGGGTAGTGGGGATGTGTGAGGGTGTGAGGTATGTGTTTTTTGGATGGGGGATGTGTTTGTGAGGGGAGATGTGTGTTTGTGTGAGTGTATGGGTGTGGTGTGTCGGGGATGTGTGATTAAGGGATTTGGTATTGGGTGGTGGGGGTTGGGTGGGTGGAAGATGTGTGGGTGGGTGAGATTGTGTAGGTTGGGTTGGGGATGTGCGTGTGTGTGTGTGTGTGTGTGGGATGTGTGGGTGAGTGGGGGAGATTGTGTTGGTGGATGATGTGCGAACGTGGGGGATATGTGGGTGAATGCTAATTTTGAGTGTGGGTAGGTGCGTGACGTGTGTGTCGGCCGGGATATGTGTGTTTGTAGGTGGAGATGTGTGGTTGGGGGTTGTGTGTTTGACTTGTTGGTTGGGGGTCTGTGCGTGTGTAGTGGAGGATACGTGGGTGTGTGTGTGTGTGTGTGTATGTGTGTGTGTGTGTGTGTGTGTGTGGCATATACCCAGTACGACTCAAAAGGAGTACAAGTGTCCTTTACTTTGTTTGACTAAACCCATTAGTATGATTAAAACTAAAGCGGGTATTTATAAACGTTTATATAAATTGTATACACGTGTAGAGCTGAAGAAACGATAACACTTTGCTAGATAACAGAGAAGGTACTTGTCCGTGGGATGAAACAGCAGTAAACGTCTGTGTGATTTTGGTTTCTTTCGCACGCTTTGAGCTCGAACGTAGTCCAATCACATATTACTACATCCAGTAGGTCCTATTCATGCCGAGTGCATTTGACTGATTTTTGAGTGAGGGTTAGATGTTCCTAAAACCAGTGTTCCTGGCCATTAGACTAACCCATTTACACGTTTGAGGAACTTTTAATGTACGTCCCTAAATCAAGGACGATAAGTTAACATGTTAGCCCATGTGATCGGTGTAGGCGTATAATCCGCCACCCCGCCACCAGCTCAACGGACTTTTAAGAGCGACCTCGCGTATCCTTCCGGCCTTTCAGGCTTTCGTGTGTGTGGTGATGTATTATTTTTCTGAGATAACTAATAACTTTATTAAGGATAAATTATGTTATATTGTTAAATTGTGTCTGAAACTCCCATTATGTAGTTCTATTTGTATCCATTTGTCTGTGTACTTTTACAGATTACGTCTTTACCAAAGCAACACTCACTATAACTGACATTATTTTGTTGTAACACCAGCCTGTGTTTCCTTATTGTCAATAAAGAAAGAGCTGCACCTTTTTAGACTGGTGACACATCTCAAAGTTCCTGGTAATGTCACGCCCAGAGTTTATTATGATTACCCTGGTATCCACATTAATTGGGTCAAATGGTTAGTATGCAAATAAGTTGCCGCTCTTTTTCTACTTTAGTTTCTTCCTTTGGATAGTGAAATGGCCCCAAAGTATCCCAGAATAACAGTGGCGGCAGCACCGAATGCACAATTGTAACCGTATCGTTGAGAGAAGTTATTAGCGGGCAGGTAATCTGATCCTCAACGAAGTCGTAAAGAAAACGATGCTGCAACAATAGAAAAATCGATTCTTCACCACTCGGTCATGGGACGATTCATCGTTCGATCTATAAGCTTGCCATGGTTGACGTGGTGTTTACTGAGGCTATTAATAGCGATGTTTTGACAGTTTTATTGATTTTTTAAGATACAGATTCTGTCACTTTAAAATGTAATTGTACAAGGCAAAAAAAGTGCATAAATAATATTCAGGAAGCCATTCACGGCAAGTAGGTCAGCAAAGATGTTCCTACACGTCTGGCATTTAATACAATTATTTTTTTGGTCATATGCGTTATCAAGTGACGTCGACGCTCGTGTCTCGCCACAGATCTTTGTCCTTGGTTTTCAGGGTCGTTTCTATTGTTGGCATTCCATCAAGCACCATTTATCTCGATTTGTCCTTTTCACTTCTAGTGCGGATCTTTCCAGTCGTCACGATGTTCTGAGTTGCCTCGCCTCTCAATATACGACAACGCACTCCTTATCTCTTTTATTTTTATAGAATAGCTAGGATTAGGCCTAGGTTTGGTCACATTTCGGGTTCTGGATTTAAGCATTTCGTTGCCAACAGACTCCAAAGGAGAGGAACGTCTACATAAAACGTCTTAGGATACCGAGGGCCAGAAGGAGGAACAATACCGACATACTGTCAAAAAACTGTCATCTACTGCCTATAGTACTTTACGATGTTGGACACGTAGGTCTTGATCCTAAGGAATTAAAGCCACCTGGTTAGTGCAGCCGCCGCAAACTGTGCAGGCTAGGCTTTTATCCTCCCTCCCTCCCCCCCCCCCCAAGTAATAAAATCCACCACTTACCAAGGATTCAAACTCGGGTCTCCCGAAGGAAAGCATGGTATTCTTACCCAGTCGACCTACCGCCCCTCACTTACATAGTAACAGTTCTAAATATCAAAGAAAACTGACTGATGAACAGTATCATGTCTCTGAAACTGAAAACCGGGTAGCGGGGTAGGGGTATCCCTTATCAAAGGAGAAGTAAGGCGCCTCCTTCCCTCCGCTAGCCTACGGGACACCCTTGGGCAAGGTGGAGTACCCGTTTAGCCCCCCGATCAGGGTTACGTGAAGCCATGGGTACAGGTGGTGGATGAAGATGGAGAGCAGCCGACAGATAGTTGTAGGTTATGGTCTCCACCTTCACGACGGTAGGCAGAGGATCTCCTTTTTTGAGGAGACAATGGCTACGGTCACTGACCAGTATGGTCACTGCTGGGAAGGAAAGCAATGGCAAACTACCTTCTTTACACATGCCAAGAAAATCATGTTGTGTTCACTTATCGATAATCTGCAAAGAATACCATGGACAGCCAGAAAGACCAATGAACAAGTCCTTCAAGAAACAAATGAAGATCGTAAACTGATCAGAGACATTAGACGTAGACAGTCACAATTTTTTGGGCATGTTATGAGAAGAAATGATTTGGAGAACTTGGTGACAACTGGTAAGATCGAGGGAAACAGACCAAGGGGAAGACCTAGAAACAAGTATCTGGATGGCTTGGCCTTGTGGCATGGTCGAGACAGAAACACGGAACTGATCCACGACTCTGTTGATCGAGTGAGATGGCAGAACATGACCGCCCACGCTTACAGGCATGGCACATGATGGATGGATGGATGGAAACTGAAAGACTTTGGCCATATTAGGAACCACTGTGGGTTGAAAAGAACGCACTCTCCTGACTATTATCCTATATGCTACAGTATACCAGTCAGTTTTAGACTCCGAATAGCAAGAATACAGAAATTGCAGGCGGCAGATATGATTGTTTCTGTCTAGAATCCTACGAAGCCAATGTTTCATGGTGACATACATATGAATAACATTATGTGAATTTATGTTGGCTATCACATGGATAACATTATGTGAACTCATGTTGGCATTCACGTGTATAACATTATGTGAATTCATGTTGGCAGTTATGTGTATAACAGCAAGGAATACTATTAGTAACGAAGTTCGATAACTAATTATACAGCGTGATTCACATTGTGAATTTCTCAAGACCATCACCTTCGACCCCACTTATTAAATCCAACCTATTACGTCCTCAAACGCTGGCAACTCTAATTAAATTGCTTCGTGTGCAGTGACTACAGCTAATTTGGGCTGCCATGGCGCCGGGTGATGACTCGTTTCTTTTCGTGCTTACACTTTTGTAGTTATTCTATTACGCCAAGCGTCAATAGGGGCCAGGTTGCCGGTTTTACGGTTAATATCACAGCTTTGTGAGCCGGAGATTTCCATAAAAGAGCAATTCTTTATACTTGCTAACTGCCTTCTAGTTAGAAACCCAAGCCAAGAGATTACATTTTTAATGCTTGTAATTAATACTGGTGCGGACAGAATGGAGTTATATAGCAATAAGCACTCGCTGTGGGTTAGGGGGGTAGTGAGACAGGCAGTTTCACAATTTCTCCGACATATGGAGTCCTAGGTTCGGAATCAGCTGCCGGAGATTTGGAAGCATACCAATTTATATTGAATTAGGTGATGTGACCCGTTGACATTCAGAAATCAAAGGCAAACTATTAAACTGACATTGCCTAGTACATCACAAATTGCTAATAAATGCACGGACTGCAACGTCCTGTAAAGGACATGCAACTAACTTTACATACACTCAGTAGGTCGACCATATATGTAGTGTAAATGGGCATTTAAACGATCGTTCAAAACACATAGAGGATATCGGGTATGTGGTGAGTTGGCATGTAAAGGACCCCTTTACATAGAGGCTGTTGGGTATGTGGTGAGTGGGCATGTAAAGGATCCCTTTACACGCCTTGAGAATAGTTGGACATATGGTGCTAGATCCATATTGTTATAGACCACTCGGTCCTTAGTGGGTGATGTGGTACATATCACGCCGGTCGTCCTTGCCTTACAAACCATGTTCCGGTATTAATTTTAGTTGTATCGATCTAGGAGCCGGGATAAATGTTACCAATCCGCCTTCATGAGGATTCAAACCCATAACCACTGGTACGTCACCACGGCTCCCGGGGATATGGTTCTATCCACATAATTGTCTTCAGTCATCTCGACTTGTCTCGCCACTGGACTCAGATGGACTCAGGCGAGAGAGTAAGGTCGACGAATTGCGCAACTTTTCCTCACTTTAATCCAAGTCATCGCGCAAGTCATTCTTCATTCAAAGTCATATATCATTCGTGGCGTGCATCATTACACAAGGGTGCAGTCATATGTGAGGCAACCAGGACTGCAAGAGCTGTGAAGAAAAGGCAGGACAGAAAAACCACTGCAGAAAATCCTCCTCCAGAAACGTCAAGCATTCCTTGCCCACATTGTCAAAGAACATTTCGAGCCAAAATAGGCCTTATCAGCCATCTTAGAACCCCCGGCTCCATACCTTCAACCCCACTTGATGAAATGAATGGTCATCATCATTTTTGATGGACAAACAACAACAACACATAAACTAATCTGCATGATTGGGTTCTGTTGGCTATATCACGTCTACCGTCTTTACATTTCAGGACATTTCACAGGTAAATTATACAAAATACGCTTGGGTGGAGATTCGAACTTACAACCAGGATGCAGGCAAGCGTGATAGCCACTGGGCTACCAATTTGTAGCTATTTACTTATTCTTTGCGTATATTCAAACAATTCCTAACTCAATCAGCCTTTTTAGTAAAGGTTGTTGGGTGCATTTTCTTTTTACTGAAGTTCCACCCATTTAGTTTATATTTTCGCTTCGTACTTTAAGTGGTCGGAATCTGTGGCTTAAAGGTTGATGAAACGACAGCCTTTCATACCATGGTGATCAACGCAAAACGGTCTGCTTTCAAATCACCATGATTTGTTTCCTTTGCACATATTCACATCGCAATGCGTATGTTTAATTTCCGAAATAAATATGGTGATCTACAGCAAAGACATGAGGTTAGAGTTGCAGCAAAGACATATCTATAAAACATATTGTGACAACCGGAACGATTTGCGGAAAGAGAGATCGAGGAAGACAGCACGAGAAGATTCTTGCCAGTCTTGTATCATGACACGGAAGGGAGTCAACACACGAATTGATCTACGGCGTTCGAGATGTTAATTTTTGGAGAGGCATGATCTCCCGCGCCAGCCGGCAAAGGCACTGGATGATAATGGTGATGATGATGATGATGATGATGATGATGACACACACACACATACACACACAAATTCTCAGCATGTTCACAATGCTAACACAGATGATAAACATCATAGGCATTATCGTAATGTCAACACACATCATGAAAATAAATTGTTATCATTATTTAAAAACAAGTCAATCCATCACTAATTTAATTGCAAGAAGTACTTTTTTTAAAACACATTCAAGCACCACAAAGGAAGAGTTAGTCTCAAGTTAGAATCTTGATACATGATATGGTATTTCTTATTTCAGGTGTACGTGCACGCGTGTGTCTATATGGTGTGTGATAATACGTGAGAGTGCATCAGAGAGTGTGTGAATATAGGTGCGTGTCTAAATGTGTGGCGATAAGTCTGGTTCCCCTTTGGTAAACCTTATTTTGGCGATTGCTACATCATTTTAAGAATCATTTAGCCTGTGGTATAATGGGTTGTTATGAGTGATTTGTATTTGCGGAGGTGAATGCCTAATTGTTTATGTTTTTATGTTCATTGCTGCCGTGGAATAAACAACAATATTTATGTTATTCAACTCACGTTTGCTGTAGCTCTGTGTCAGTTTGTACCTCTCTCTCTCTCTCTCTCTCTCTCTCTCTCTCTCTCTCTCTCTATATATATATATATATATATATATATATATATATATATATATATATATATGTATATATATATATATATATATATATATATATATATATATATATATATATATATATATATATACATATATATATTTCTATCCCTTCTCTCTTTCTCACTTTCTCTCTCCTCCTCTCTCACTCTCACTTTGTTCCTTTCTATGCCCCTCTCTCTCGGAGTCTCCCTCTTTGTTTCTTTTTTGTCTCTGTATTCCTCTCTCTCCGTCCCTCTGTCTCCTCTTCCTCCCCTTTCTCTCTCTCTCTTTCTGTCTCTCACTCTCTCTTCCAATTTGTTTGTATTCCTTTCTCTCTGCGTTTCTCTTTTGCCGTGTTCCTCCTTTCTCTCTCTCACTCGCTCTGTCCCGCACACTCTGTTTCTCTTGTTCTGTGTGTGTGTGTGTGTGAGTATTCCTGTCTGTGTGTGTGTTTCTTTCCCCTCTCTATATTACTCTCTCTCTGTCTCTATCTCCGTGCTACAATCTCCGTCCTTCTGTGTGTGTGTGTGTGTGTGTGTGTGTCTCTCTCTCTGTCGCCCTCCCCTCTCTCTGTTTCTCTCTCTGTTCCTATCACTCAGTTCTCCCTCTCTCCGTTTCTTTGTTTCTGCATTTCTCTCTCCCTGTCTCTCTCTGTCTCTCTCTCTCTCTCTTCTCCACTCCATGTTCTTCTCTTTCTCTCTGTTCTCTCTCTCTCTCTCTCTCTCTCTCTCTCTCTCTCTCTCTCTCTCTCTCGCTCTCTAAAACGTTTCTCTTTCCCCACGCCTAGTACTAGGACCACATGCCTTGTACTGATGTCAAGGTTACGCGATAGGTAAAGTTAGACAATGCCACTTGAGCTTTGTTTTTATTATATATATATATATATATATATATATATATATATATATATATATATATATATATATATTGTAGGGTATGTCTAAGTTAGAATATGCGTGTCCTGTTATTTTAACTTAATCACCAACTCACATCCCACTCTTTCCCAATATGCTGTCTACAGCCTGCCACACCTCACCCCCTGTAACAACATTGTTATTGTCAGCAAGGCGCAGAATCACGTTATCTACCCATGACAGGTAATGAAGCAGTTGCCTTTGTTTTGTAAAAATCGAATATACTTTCTGGTAACTAGCTCATGTAGTATGTTGGTTTGGAGCCAAGTCAATTTGGTATCGCTCTAAACAATAGAATTATGGTGATTAGCTGAGATGATTAAACTACAAAGGGGTAACAGAATAATAAACGTATATAGACACTTGAATTTCCATCACTGCTAACCTCGTGTAGTAATCTAATCAATCGGGACAATTCACACTGCACAGGGAAATCATAAATATTGGTCTGATCAGAGCAGCCTGTATTAGCTTTGGGATCTCAGTTAAAAGGGCATATAGACATCTAGTAGTCTTAAGTACCGGGTGTTTGCCAAGTCTTACTACACTACGTATGGGGAGCAAATTTGAAAAAAAATAATGAAGTACTTGATGTCTTCCACAAATGAGCTAACAAATTCAATAAATTAGGTACAGTAGTCACGGCTGTTGGTTAACGATGTTTTGGGGAAGCTGGAATGCACCAATGAAGTATTTATTTCCCGTAGCAATAAACTTATACACTATAGTACCTGGTCCCAGCGTGAAGTTCTGTAATACAAGTTTATGTCAATTCCAAATAATAACCCAAGCAACAACGGCCATGAAAGTATCCTGCAAAATTGTGTATGGAAAAATGTATAACTGTAATTAAGATACTGAACAGTTCCGAAAGGAAATTTAAAAATAAACCCTGGACTTCAGACAATAATTTCAAATAATATCCAAGGGAATAAATGCATAATAAATATGTGAGTGTGAAAGGATTATGGTTGTTAAATAAATGAACGCATAGTGATAAATTACCACATTATGATGTCAAAACTTGGGTCCAGCCGGTTTTGTGCAAATAGTTCCTGGTACATGTGACATTACCTTCCACATTCGAACAATACCTGTGACTATGTGTTTTAATTGGTCTAGCTTAAGTATTGCTCATTTGGAGTATGATATCATCAAATGGCAAATCAGAAGACGAGATCGGAAATAGATGCAATGAGGCAAACCAACTCATTGGGCAAATGACAACTAAAGAACAAACACTTATCAGTAGATACTAAAATAAAACACTCTACAGCACAATCTTCCTACAAACTTCTTTGCCAATGCCAAACCTGGACAATGACAGAAAAAGAGAAAAGAAAAATTACAAAAGCGGAAATAAGATTCCTGAGAATAATACTAAATGTATCAGATATATGAATGTATAATTCAGTATATCAGCCTGTTCCATGACTAGTCCGTCCTCCACAGTCGCTTTACCCGAAAGCCTATCCGCCTGTTCATTTCCTTGTAGACTCGCATGTCCTGGCTCGAAAATGAAACTAACCTTTGCCAGCCGTGACCACCCCAGAGACACCAACCACCGTCTTCGGATCCAACCCATCTCCATCTTCCTGAGCATACTCATAGAGCCACTAGGGAAGCTTGCCCAAGTGAAGGTCTGTGCCCTTCACTCCGGCATGCTTCCCCTATCCTTTAGGTTCCGGTAACATATGGGCTAGCGCATAGTTGATCCAAATATGTCTAATTTCAAGTACAGGTCTTGTAAACCTCACTGATTTCTGGTCTTGGAGATGAAGATGAAACTCTAGTACCATGCCGGGATGAAGAGCTCAATTTAAAAATTAGCACAGGCTCCGGTAGAAACGTTGATTAGTGCATGCTGCTTCTGTTAGTTGAGTACACGGGACACACATTACCGTCAGTTTGTGTTCAGTTTCAAACAGAATACAGCAAGCACCACATATGGACATAGTTGATCACATATTGACGGTGTAGCTGTTCGGCCTTTATCAACACCAGACAGCACCCAGGTAGACTGTTGCTATTTTATTTTGCATGTAAGAAACGCCGAGGTGCCAGGTGAGAAAAACCCACATGATTGATTGATCTGCAGAACATCTATCTTGTTGTCCTTTGGCGTCACTTGTCCTCGTTTAGCATAAAGGTTCAGTCATCGCTTCATTTTACCAACCTCAAAAGCAACTGGGCCACATTGCCCCGAGCTGCCGATATGTAAGACGAGATGTAAAGGAATTGGTCAACCTATAATATAATCGTTTTAAAACAAGTGACTTTAATATCGTTTACATGACGGCGCGGTCATCCCCAGCATGTTTGACTGAGTGTGATCTCATTGTATAGTATTCCCTAAAACCTACACATTCTGAAGGGTGTCGAGGTGTGGCAGTGGCTAGCATTCTTGCATGCCGACCTGGTGGCCATATGTTCAAATACTCATCAGGGCTGGTAATTATTTTTCGTTGACTTAAATTCCCATGTCGACCCAGCCTAAATGGGTACCAGAAAACTTTAGGGGGAGTAAAGGTGGCCGGCGTGCAATTCGCCGCGTCTCCCATCCAGTGCCAATTATTGTAATAAACCATGAAACTAACATCATATATACAATACGCTTCAAGGTGTGAACCAAGTGCTCTACCTATGCCAGGTGAAATGTAGTCGTGTAGTTGAGTTTTTACTCATTACCATATTACATTTACCTTGTTCAGGTAATTGAAAATTGGGAGCTGACAGGTTGAATACATAACTTCCCACTCGTGTAGAGACTTTACACCAGTAACTCAAAAGCCCAATTTTTTTTTATTCAGTGGTTTGGCTCGAATGTAATCCACGTTGAATTGATTTTTGTGCGTGGGCTAATTTACAACAAGGGAAATGCAGTTCCCTTTGCCATCTGGCGACTTCTGAGTCAATTGTATTTCTCTAATTCAAGGATGAGGAGTCAGCATTTTAGTCCAACTGACCAGTGTATGGGTTGATCCCGTTACGTCGCCACCAGTACACAACAGTCTTAATAGCGAGCGGTCTTAACCATTCAGCCATGCCGGCCTCCTAACGTTGACCTTTTTTTTTTTTTGGCATATCCTTTACAGGACATCGCTGTCAACACTAGCATCTTTCAGCTGTATGTTGATTTCTTGGCAAGATTACGCTCAGTATTTTGCCATTGCTTTCTGAGCGGCCGGCTCACATACCCCGTATACCGATGCGATTCGAACCACTGCTGATTCTCACCGTCATCACTTTACCTACGAGAGTATACGAGATTACGGAGAAAAGTCGCTAACCTCTAAGCCACGAAGCCGGCTAACGTTGACTGGTCATGCGTAAATCATAAGCGCCTCATTACGCTCACAGCTCTGTGTTCTTTGATATCCGAGTACAATGAAATATATACCCGAAGTGGTGCACCTTTCTCCCATATACAACACTTGGGTAATGTCATTACAGTGCACTAACTCTGTACCATATTTTGCAAATTTTTTTCCATTTCACAGTACATCGCTGTCAACACCTGCATTTTACTGCTGTTGTTGATGTCTTGGCAAGTTTACGTTCAGTAGTTTGTTATTGCTTTCTAAACGACCAGCTCCCATGCCACTTCGTTAATCCCCAGCGCAACGCGGTCTGTTGCCAAATCGCGCGTAGTTGTATTTCAAACACGGGTACACGGGATTACGAATCTCGTCCAAAATCCTTCGCCACGGAGACTGGCAACTCTGTATCATAGGTGAGAATAAACAATATATGGGTGTGATACATTTTCGTGAAGTGGTTATCTAATTTTGATTTGTTGCCTAAGCAGCGGCGTATCTGGCCTTCTACTTTTGATAGTCAACCACCCAGTAACGGTTAGCCGTCCGAGCTGCTCACAAGCCCTCCTAGTTTTTCGCCCATGTTTGAGATCGATAGGCGCTGCATTCACTACCCTCTGAATTAATAATTATACATAATAAATTGTCCCCATGCAGTTTCCTGATATAGGTAAGTGACGCAACAGTACTATCACATTGTGTACGCCTGAGAGGTAGAAGGAATTGGTGGCCAAGCTTTCCATCACTTTGGCAAGCGACGAGCCCAAGCGTGGAACCGGCGTCCGATCGCGTTCATGACATTACCACTGCAGTTCGCTATCGACTGTTCTAGGGCAGCCCCAGAGTTAGGGACAGTACAGTATGATAACATCCAGTGGGTGCGTTAGCCAAATGGGTAGGACGTTACTATTACATTGTCATGAGCGGGGGTCTACGTCAGCTATCGTCGTTCGCTACGGGAGAGAAGAATGGCCACCTCTTCTTCCGTATACTCCGACCCGCAAACTATTATATTCCTAGCACTTCACGTACCCAAAAGTTTATGTTCGGAACATGTGTTTTTGTAATAGTATACCATGGTTGCTTAGTTTGCTAATCATCTAGTGTGATTCAGTACAGTCTACCTGGGTCAGAGGCGGACCCCGTACTGCCCATCCACTTCGCCCTCTCTATGTTCTCCACGAAATAACGATACACTGATAATTATTTCTCAGCTCTCGGGGATAGGAAATGAGGTCTGAGAAAAAGACGTATATTGTAGATAACACAATATACAAGAGAAAGACAAACAGACACCACTCCATTTCCAAACGACACCTTTCCCTAGTTGAACAAATCATCTTACTTCTATACTTGACCAACCTTAGCGTCCATTATCACAATTAACTTAATGTTTTAGCTGGGATGATCCTGAGGGTTCTCCTGGTATCTTCATGTCGCGAGTTTTCTGCATGCATCCCTTCAACTCGCTAGTTCCTCCATCACCGAAAGTCAATGTCTGCTCACGTTCTCAATTTAATCAGTAAAAGGCATCGATTAACGGTCGTGGTCACCACAGCTCGTGACACTGTGACCTAAAACATGCAACACATTAATAATCAAGACCAGTCTCACGTTATTAGCAAGTGGAGCATCCCTACAAGTAACACAACTTCAAGTAAGTGACACTCACCCGCATGAAAGAACGAACGAACGAACAAACTTTATTTTCAAACGGTCGAGAATTGGGCACGCAAGCCCATCTGACATTCTGTCCTTCTTCTTTCTTTCCTTTCATACGCTAAGTCATTCATACATCACTCGTGAAGCTAATCTTAGACAAAAACAGAACAATATGCATTAAAACGCATGGGAAATAAAAACATGACATGCAGACAAATGGATACAAAGACAGACACACGGACATATAAATTGAGAGACAGGCAGACTGAAGGTCTGGCAAACAAACAGACAGACAGGAGCAGACAGATAGGCTGACTAACGGACAAATGAATAGACAGACGGACAGACAGATTAAATCTGTGACTAGTATTAATCTGATATAGTACGTGTCTTCTAGACAAGTATATGTGTCTTGAGCATAGCCTACGATGGGTGACGTTGTGATATTCTCTTATGATAATTTGGCTGTGTGTCCAACGTGTGCCGCGTGGTTACACACCCGCTTCACACGCCAGTGATCCGGGGCTTGTTTCCGGATCAAGTCAGGGATATACACAAACGAGGGCGAAACTCAAGTATAGTGCTTCCATATTAACGTGGATAGGCCTTAGGTTCATACCAGAATACGATCAGCGTTGCCAGTAGTGGGTTGTGCTCAATATTTAAAAGTATATGTGTGTTGTTACTTCTTACATAATTTTGGGACTTAGTTGATCATTGTGGGTGCCACGATTAAAACATCAACAGTGAGCTGGACACGAGCGAATTTACAAGATATGAAGATAAACAAAACAGTGGATATTACACTGCTTTCATAGGAACACAAAAACAAGTCGCCGACACAAATAAAACCACACCTATATGAATAAATCCATCGTTATTCTACCCACATTAATCACACTATCTAGCACTCTCCAAACACTTACTAAGGTGATCCATTAAAGAAGTTAATGTTTACAAAAAATTCTCTGAAAGTGGTCAAGGCTTAGGTCTGTAGTCAGACTCAGGCGATTTGGACGAAGATCTGTTTGCGTTGAGCGTGACAGTGGTATGAAAATCGGTGGTTCAAAAAGCAATGGAAATTGTTAAATTGCCTAGACAATAATTGATGTGGTTGACTGTGATGTTTTATAAAAGGCGTGAAGTAAATTATCTAGACACCAACTGCGTGAAGTTTCTCAGCTGTTACACCATAATATGGGGGTAACCATGGCATAATGGATAAGAGATGTCGTCCTTAAACATCCGTAGTGCTGACGCAGAGTTTGCGGATTCAACCTCTACACGATCAGTTGGACTAAAATGTTGACTTCTCGTCCTTGACTTGGGGACGTAAATTACAAGTTGCTCTGAAGTCGAAGTGGGTTCGCCTGATGGCGAGGGGCATTGGTAAGAAGGAAAGCTAATCTACACGCAGAAATCGGCCCAGTCCACTTGGAGTAGTAGCATATGTATGGACTACACTTGAGTTCAAAGAGAGCAAAGAGAAAAACAAATAAAAAATACTAAAATATTACTTATACTTGTTTACGAGGACTCATTGACATATCCATTACATATGTCAAGAGGACAGTAAAATAATCTATGTTTTGTAGTGTGTCTTCATCGGCTGACTTTGTCTTTGCAAAATTGCTTACATATTTTTTCGATAATTAAAAGCCACTCGTGAACCTGATTTCGACTACATGCGTGCGCCATGACGAGCCGATGTCCAGCGGTGTCTATCACGCTTGTCTGCCGGTCCGGAGGTCACCGGTTTGAAATAGCATACAGTTAGTTAGTTGCATATCCTTTACAGGACGTCGCAGTCAACATCAACATTTGTTGCTGTTGTGATCTCTTGGCAAGTTTACGTTCAGTAGTTTACCATTGCTTTCTCAACGGCCGGCACCCATACCATTTCGTTAAAAAAAAATCAACGCAAAGCGGTCTGTTGCAAAATCTCCCTCAGCTGTGTTTCGAACGAGAGTATGCGATATTACAAACTGCGTCCGTAAACCCTTGGCCACTGAGCCGGCTTGAAATAGCATCCTGGCAGATTGTTATAATTGACGTGGGCTAAAGGTGGACCCACTTAAAATGGGTATCAGGAAATGTCTTGAGAAGTAAGCTCAGCTTATAATTACTTTTTTTTTTTTTTTTTGCATATGCTTTACAGGACATCGCTGTCAACACTAGCATCTTTCAACTGTATGCTGATTTCTTGGCAAGATTACGCTCAGTAGTTTGCCATTGCTTTCTGAGCGGCCGGCTCACATACCCCGTAAGTTACCGATGCGATTCGAACCACTGCTGATTCTCACCGTCATCACGTTACCTACGAGAGTATACGAGATTACGGAGAAAAGTCATAACCTCTAAGCCACGAAGCCGGCATAATTACTGATAGGTCTCTAAAATATGGGATAACATCAAGGGCGCACACAAATGGGTGCTTTACTTATTTACTTGACTATAAAAACATCACATTGGACTCGGAGCGATTTGTCGCTAATATTACAGGTAATTATTACTGTAGGTCTTAGACTAAGCAGCTCCGTGGCGAAGGGGTTACGGACGCGGTGATTAATCCAGCGTACCGCGTTCAAAATACAGCTGCGGGCGATTTGGGGCAGGAGACCGCCTGGCGTTGGTTTTTTACGAAATGTTTGTGCGTCTCTGTTTGAGAGAGAATATGCGTTCACACCGAGAAGTGAATCACCTCATTGTGTATTCCAACAGATAACCGAGGAAAGCATCCTGGTCACTGCGCTCCTAAGTCACCCAGTTCTTGACAGTAACACATGTTCATATTGTCCACATGTAATTATTAATGGTGTTATTCATTGATGACTGTCGTCACATACAAGCACCCAGTTTTGTATTGTTTCCCGTGTGACAAAAACATGAGCGCGGTCGTATCAGAGTTCGAGGCTTGCACTGGAGGGAAAGAATGGTCATCAGTTCACTGTGCACTCTCACCAACACATTATGGTCCTTTTTTTTTTTTTTTGTATATCCTTTACAGGACATTGTTGTCAACATCAGCATCTTTCAGCTCATTGTTGATTTCTTGGCAAGATTACGCTCAATAGTTTGCCATTGCTTTCTGAGCGACCGGCTCATATACTCCGTAAGTTACCGCTGCGGAGAGATCCGCTACCGATTCTCGCGCACGTCACGTTACTCACGAGAGTATAGGGATTTCGGAGAAAGTCATGTAACCTCTAGACCATGGAGACCGATCATTATGATCCTAGAAACGGCAAATAACCACATCAGGCTCCTGCTACTGGACTTGTGTGTGTGTGTGTGTGTGTGTGTGTGTGTGTGTGTGTGTGTGTGTGTGTGTGTGTGTGTGTGTGTGTGTGTGTGTGTGTGTGTGTGTGTGTGTGTGTGTGTGTGTGTGTGTTGTTGTTGTTGTTGTTGTTGTTGTTGTTGTTGTTGTTGTTGCTGAGATACACATACTCAGTATACGTATATACACATTTTGCATAGCTGGTATATGTCTAATAGTTGTGTGACTGTGTCTACATCTTCTTTATCTAGGTTTTAAGGTGTTTCTTGTGCTAACTCCTTATGTCTAGACTACTTGGAAGGTAATAAATAAATCATTGCCTGAGTCACACTGGGGTAAGGAAGTAATTAGGGCCGTAAAGATTGCAATGACCCTTATATGTGTCAAAGGGAGTTAGAAAAATATTAAAATGAGTTGAGTGATTTTAGCTCATTCTAGCTCAGGCAGCTGCAAGCTTAACTTATTCAAACCAAGGAGTTGTGCTTGATAAGATAACACATTATACATTTCTAGTTTATGTCAAGCAAATAGATACAAGAAACAAAACAGCACAATTAAACTATACAATACAAAAACTATGTTATTATGGACATATCTTGATATGATGACAGTTATTTCGAAATTCACAGTTCATTGAACCTCACCGATCATTAATGTGCTCATTTGCATTGGTGTAATATTCCATACCAGGATGGGAGAAATCAATAGTTGAATGTGATTCAGTGACGCATTCCCATTAATGAGTCATGGGTGCTTGTTGGTAACACCATGATCATTTTGTCTGTCAATCACTGGTGACGCGGGTAAATTGTTTGTGGCGCCTGGCCATTGTGTTGTGTTTGTGGAGAGCGCTTTCGTGATCAGACAGGCAGGGCCTAATTAATGCAAGGTGTTGATTAGAGACGTAATGTTATAGGTGGGGCGGTCGGCCAGGGATTGTTGTGGTGAAGAGGGGAGGGGAGGAGGTTTGACAGACGGAGGTATTGATGAACGGTTAAATGGGTGAGTAACTATGTGGTTGAAGTGGCAGTCATTTTGGTCTCCTGAGAAATGCAGACAGGCAGAGAGAAAGAAAAATCGACAGACCCACCCAAAAACCGAAAGGCAGACCGACAGATACGCATTAAGACTGACATATAGACAGATAGGCAAGCGGGGGGGGGGGGGGGGAAGGGGGCAGATAGACAAACAGACAAAGACAAGGTCACACACACACACACGCGCGCGCGCACACACACACACACACATATATATATATATATATATATATATATATATATATATATATATGTGTGTGTGTATGTGTGTGTGTGTGTGTGTGTGCATGACAGAGTCCCAGGAAGACGTAAGAGAGGACCTATGACAGGGACACGACACAGGTAGAGCACAGGTAGTGTAGACAGGACTATACACTCAGTGAGAGACAGGACATAGGGATTATAAACAGGACAGTATCCTTGAATGACAGCCCAACCATGGACTTGGCGACCTGAGACACCAGCCGCAAACAGACGGATGAAGGACAGGACGACATCCAGAAGACCGGGACATTCTACATAGCACGACTATTACGCTCGACACGAGGTCAAGCACCACGTAACCACCGACCGAGCGAGGAAACAGAGCAGACTGAACTTGATTGTGGTTTAGAAAGGGTGTCTTTGGATTATTTGTGAGAGTGTACTGTTTACCTGACAGAAGCTTGCTAATGCTAAGAGAGTGTGGCAATGAATGCCTCATACGTTAGTTTGTGAGATAATCTGTGATACGAGAGCGCTCGAGTACATTGCTAAATGTTGCAATTGATTTATGCCATATATTGTTAAACATCATTTATGATCAATGGAGATGTATATTTTCTAGGAACAAATCCATATACATGTACACCGGTTCGACGGGCTGTTCAGACATGTATCATTTTCTGTCAGTTTTGTGACGAACGAGCGACTGAGACGCTGACAATATATATACCGATAGAGATATAGAAAGACAGACATATAGATGGGCTAATGGAAAGATAGGCAGGCAGGCAGGCAGGCAGGCGGGCAGACAGACAGACACATGCAGACAAATACACCAATCTACCAACAAGCATCAGCATTTAATTATGTATATTGCAGGCTTGTGCATATGCTGTTATCAGCACAGCTCCCTGCTAACCAGGCTAACGGGCCCGCTGTAAATATATTACATTTCATTGTGACCATTTTATGCTGGGCCTCCATTTCGATTCGAGCACATGCTAACAGTGTGGTTGGTAGCACCCTAGCCACTGTGCCACCGTGCTCATTAATGTATTATTGTTAGAAAATGCTCGCAAACGTCAATAAACAAAACGCATGCTGATATTTTGAATTCAATCAAACAACTCGTTTAGAAAATAATACACTCATTAAATAATACACGACCTGCCGAATAACATGCTGTTTGGAAGAACAGTTATTTGTTGATTAAAAAAGGAGACAAAAACGAATAATAATTTAGACTTGAAATGGGCTGGAACACCGATCTGGACTTCAATTCCCTGTTTAGGGTTTAATTCCACATTTGAAGCTCATTCTCCCATTTGGGGCTCAATTTTCCGAGAGATGTTCCCTAATTCTATTTATCTAATCATGCCATTGTGTGATCATTTGTCACTGTTAGGATAAAAATGGAGTTGTCTCCCCAACAGCGATGATCGGCTGTCGTGTCGTTCTGTCAGACTCCTGCTGGTGCACATGCTCATGAGCTATGTCATATTCTGGAATATTATTACATTAACCAACATATTCTTGTATTCTAAGATCCCAGAATATATAACAGTGCGTGAATTAGTTTTCTTCCATAGATTGATTGATATAGGAACCGACATCACAGCATTCGGGGCATTCCTATTAGCGCCCCGTCCCCATCCTCAGAAGCCAGCGAAGAGTTCCAACCCCAATAGTAGCAGTAGCAATCTCATTCTATTCCACTGGTAAATTATGCTATAATTGCATGTCAACATTGCTACCTAAATAGATGTATGATTCTACCTCTTAAAATAGGCATCTCAATTGGAAATCGAGTTATCATTTGCTTGGTATAGTTTTATGTTCTGTACTATTCTGCGTCTGATTTCTGGTAAAGGACAGGTAGTTAATATCATCATCGATGTCTAAACCATCAAGCTTCTCTGTCAGGTTCCATAGAATTTCATTTCTAGAGGCAGTCACTGTTGTCAGGAACCTTCTAGTCGTTATTATATTCTCTAACCAAACACAATTAGCTCAACATAAGTAAGTAAACTATATGTATACTAATATAACCTCAGGTGCTACCAAAGCAATAAACACACATACATCTATAGTCACATCAATTACATAGAATTAAATCGCACCTCGTTTCAATAAACATGAGTTTTTAATGGCCTATAGTATCTATCATCTAATATTATAGCACACCACATTATGTAGTTCGTATAGTACTCAGTGTTAATGATATTTAGAATAGTAATGAAATCAGAAATTGCCGATATAATAGAAATCCAAATGAAATAACACACATCAGTTGTGAAGCAAAACTTCATCACTTGCAGCCATAGAACAGCGATAGACACAGAAGGAAATCATACATGAGTGGACAGATTTATCCAGGGACAGATAATCTAGACCAAGGGAGCAACCCTTCAAGATACTCTGTGAGAGACAGGCGATGAACTTATTATATACACACCACTGTTAATAAGCTACGCTGGAACTAACCAAGAACTAACATTGATCGTCAAAGAAACAGACAAAGATTAATGAATTGTAGACACAATACGTGACTGCAGTGTTCAATACACGCCGTAAATATATACATTCAAGAATTAAAAAAAAATACTTGGCTTGTAAGACCCAGGAACTCTGGCATTCCTGTCACAAGAATGTCTTAGAATGGCCTACGCAAGCGTCATGGAAGATTTACAGTTACTAATGAGTCACGGTACATTGAAAATAGGGTGACTGCCAGGGAACATTACCAAATGGAAATGTTATTTTAACTCATTCCACAGCAGCACATGTGAAACGTTGCTTTGACTTTCTTATTTGTAAATAATGTCACTAAACTTCTTCATCAACGGGCGGTCTCAGTCTCCGACAGTTTCACTGTTGCTGGTCAAAGTTGCAAATATCGCCAACGTACAGTCAAAGGTGAGCGACCCGTCTTATATGTAAAATATTAAAGGACACATTCTGTCGTTAGGGAGGGAAGTAATATAAATTAATAATAAATAACTAATCCTGTATCTCCGCACAAAGATATTCACAAAGTCACGTGGAACTCGCCTGATAACATCACAAAAAATCAGATAGACCATTTTTGCATTAATGCCAAATTCCGTTCATCAGTACAAGACGTTAGAGCCTACAGAGGTGCAGATGCTGGCAGTGATCACAATCTATGCATTGCCAAACTAAAAATAAAGCTCAAGACTCTGCACAGATCACCCAGAATTAAGAAAATAAACTCACAGTCCCTACTGACTAAAGAACACCAACACGCATTCAATTCAGAGGTACGAAGCAGCTATGCTAACAAAGAAAGTGTATCGAGCAATGCAAATATTAAAAACAACATTGAAGAAAATTGGAATTTCCTAAAAAATACCTTGCTAAATGCTGCAACAAACACAGTCGGCTACGTACAAAGACAGAAGAAGAAGTGGCTAAGCGATAACACCTGGACGAAGATACAAGAAAGAAAACAAGCAAAACTAACACTTCTTTCTGCAAAAGACACATCTACATATGATACCCATAAGCAAAAATACTCTATGTTGGATAAAGAGGTGAAATCAAATGCACGAAAAGACAAACAGAACTTCATTCACAGCCTGGCCTCCGAAGCCGAAGCAGCTGCCAGAACTGGAAACAACAGAGCCGTATTCCATATCATAAAGCAACTATGCAATCACTCACCTACACCAAATATACCCATCAAAGACAAACAAGGCAATCAATTGTTATCCGATGACCTTCAAAAGCAACGATGGGCAGAACATTTCAAAGAAATATTAAATAGACCGCAGCCTGACACTGTTCCGAACCTGGATGGAGAAATTACTATGCCCCCACTAGATGCCTCCTGCGAGTCATTCACCATGGAAGAGATTAAAGCAGCCATCAAAAAATTGAAGAACAACAAAGCTGTTGGTGAAGATGAAATCTCAGGAGAAATGCTCAAAGCAGCAGATGAGAACACCTTACAACGTTTGTTACAGCTGATCAATGAAATCTGGCAAAGCGAATCCCCACCACAACAGTGGATAGATGGTGTAATTTTCAAACTGCCTAAAAAGGGGTGATATGTCTGATTGCAATAATTGGCGTGGTATCACTCTATTGTCAGTACCAGGAAAACTTTTTTGTAGCATGTTACTTGAGAGATTGAAAAAGGCGATAGATGAAAGGCTCAGAGAAGAACAAGCAGGCTTCAGACCAAAACGGTCATGCATAGACCACATTTTCACCCTCAGAATAATCATTGAAGACTCCGTAGAATTCCAGTCGAAATTAATCACCAACTTTGTCGACTTTCAAAAAGCCTTCGACAGTATCCACCGTCCTTCACTTTGGAATCTACTTAACATCTATGGTTTTCCTACCAAATATACCAACGTCATAAAATCTTTCTACAAAGAAACACGTTGCTGCGTAAGAACAGAAACAGGCAACTCTGACTGGTTCTCAGTCGAAACAGGAGTGAAACAGGGTTGTATCTTATCACCGATGCTTTTTGGAATAGCTATCGACTGGGTCATGCGCAAATGCACAAACAACACAAATATGGGTATCCATTGGGTTGACAAAATTCTAGAAGACCTGGACTTTGCCGACGACATAGTGCTTTTGAGTTCAACACACCCGGATGCCCAAGAGAAAATAAACCACCTCCAAAATGTTTCAGGGCAAATTGGTCTCCAAATTAACACCACAAAAACAAAGACTATTGATCTTACCAACAGTTCAGATGACACCAAATTGAACAGCTACGTTCTTGAAAAGGTCAACAGCTTTACATACCTAGGAAGCAAAATGACATCTACAGGGGACTCAACACCAGAAATATCATCTAGAATCGCACTGGCATCTAGTGCCTTCAATAAACTGTCAAACATCTGGAAGTCAAAGACACTCAGCAAACACACAAAACTTAAAATCTTCAACTCTTGTGTGATTCCAGTGTTAACGTATGGATGTGAAAGTTGGAAATCAACGGTAGCTTTAGATAAAAAATTAGACAATTTTGAGAACAAATGTCTTAGAAGACTTCTAAACATCCACTGGACAGACTTCAGAACCAATTCGCAAATAAGACAAGAGACTAAGCAAGATACAGTATCCAATTTCATAAGAAGACGCCGTTGGAACTACATCGGCCATGTACTCAGAATGGACAAGTCAAGACTCCCCTATCAAGCCCTCATATGGTCACCAGTAGGGAAAAGAAAACGGGGAAGACCAAGAGAGACCCTGCGTAGAACCATCATTAGAGAAGGCTCATTCAATGGCCAAGTAAATATCCAAGATCTACAACAGGTAGCAGCGAACCGCCAAGCATGGAGAGACAGGACTTCTGCCCTATGCGCCGCCTTAGGCTCAAGAGGAAAGACTAATCCTGTATCAGGAACAAACTTTGAGTTTATAAAATGTTAGAATCATCGCCTTTTGTAGGCTTGAGAACACGGAGGAATAAGTGACCAGACTTTCAGTACTGTACGTCGAGAGTTGAGATCGAATCCTCGTCCGACTGTCAATATGCCATTGGCAGCGCAACGCCCTAACCATTACAGCAACGGGTCCCCTTGGAAGTGATATCGCATGGCATAATCCAGTAGGGGTGCCCATCTCCTTGGTACCTTGCGATCACAAACAAAGTTAGAGTTGAGTTGAGTTGAGGAGTTGAGCTGAGTTAAAAACCGACATCACTGCACTCAGGACATTCCCATACGTGCTCCGTCCCCTCGTTCAACAGCCAGCGAAGAGTCACACTACTAATCGTTCCCACTGCTATCTGTGTAAAAGTTATCCTGGTCTTCCCCCTCAGTTTTGAGATTCTTCCAGAACCCTTGCCGATCCGCCGCAATCTCCTTCTTTCCACATATGGGTTCTCAATCTGTTCCTCCGCCTATCCCACCTGGTCCCACAAGCGTACGACCACCTCCCCCCTGTCCATAGGCAAAATTCCACCAAGAGGTTCCTTCCCTGCTAGCCTTTCAGCCTGTTCATTCCCTCGTGACTCGTGCAAACAAAGTTAGAATATTCTGGAAAGTATCCTGTACGTTTTTCATTAGGTCGACCCCACAGCAATACTTCGTAGGAAAGCATTCTGAAAAGGATGGAACCGGGACCACTGTCATAGGATGCAAATGCTCTAACCACAAGGTCAACCTGGCTCCTACTATACATATACTGACCTGACAACAACAAACATATAGATCCGTGGCTGAGTAGTTAGAGTACTAGATCAGGAAAACATTGGTCCTAGATTTCACCCCAAGTGGCTGCCGAGTTGAAACTTTGTGTTTTTCATTTTTACTGTTTTGTGGTCTACCAGACTTAGAAACTAGGGGAATGTAGATACTACTTGTAAGTCATATCAATCTTCATGTGATGTTTGTCCACATAGGGACCTAACGCCATATTGGCAATATTTTGTAACGACACGCAAACGGGATTATGTTGCTTTCACAACCAAGCACATAGTGTGTTGCGTATAATTATAAAAAAAGAAACACTTCATTCGTTTCTTGTATTTTGTTTGTAGTCTCTGCTGAAAGTTTCTCCAAAAGTGTGTACTGACGGATAAGTTTCCCCAGAAACAACTTGCTGGTTTGATGATGCTTATGAGTACAAGGAGGAATCGACGTCGCCGCACTCTGTATAAGTCCGTAAGAGATCCGTCTCCTCCGGCAATATCCCCTACGGTATATCTGATCTTGAGCGTATTGTATGAGTATTGTATGCTTGCGTGTACAGTCAATACACCAGTGATTTCAGGTTGCCTGTACTTGTTGAGCAGCCAGGATGTTTTAAGTGAAGCTGAGTCGCAAAGACAACTTATCACAAACATCAGAACCAGACAATCCTCATTTTATTTTTGCCCCATTATGAGGAGACAAAAACTGGAACGGGTTGTGACAACCGGAAAGATTTGCTGAAAGAGAGATAAAGGAAGACAGTATGAAACGATTATTGGCAGTCTTGTGTCATGGCACGGAAGGGAGTCATCACACAAATTGATCCATCACGTCAGAGATTGTAATTTGTGGAGAGGCATGATTTCCCCCACCAGCCGGCAAGGCACTGGATGATGATGTGTACTTGTTGGTTTGCCTGTGTTATAAAGTGTGTTGAATGGACTTCAGATGTGTACTTGTTGGTTTGCCTGTGTTATAAAGTGTGTTGAATGGACTCCAGCATTTGCTTTCGCCAGTGTCTCAATCGTAGTTCATGAAGGAAGAAAGCAATAGTAATACTGCCGAGTACCATACGTGTGGTAAGAGGTGAACAGTCTATACTTTGTGATTTCATGAAGCTTTCCCAATGTAATCAAATATATCTGAAATGGCCGCTTCATATTGAACAAACAACAGTTAATCGTGTCCACCACCCACTAAAGTGTTGCAATACACTTGACACTGTGGGATACAACACGTTATCAGAAGAATATTCGGATATCTCTAGATAGGTGATCCAGGTATGATACTGTCCCTAGGTAGGTGATCATGGTATGATTTATTTTCAGGACATACGTCAGTGTTAAAGATGAGTACATCGTGTGTCCGTGTAAATACAGTGTTAGAAATACAGGTAAATGTGTGAGTATTCTCTAGAGTATTTCATTGGTGTCTGACTTGACACAACTGATTGATGACTGATTATGTAGGTGTGTATGTGTGTGTATATGTGTATGTGTGTATGTGTGTGTATATGTGCATGTGCTGTGTGTGTGTGTGTGTGTGTGCTTTTGCATGTATGCATGTATGTGCAACTAAGGGGTTGTAAGATCAACAATGGTATACGTGTCAGAGTAATCTCATGATTGGTGTTGTCCTTGTTCCACACTATAAACTAATGTGTTAAAACTAATAAAGCTTGTAAAGTACATCTCATCGATGTAGCTTTCATACATACGGTTAACACGTGAGAATACCCTACCTTGTCCACACATGGGACTAATCGTGCAGATTAAGACATTAAGGACATTAACAGTAGTGAATAAATATGTGTTGGTGGTGTGTGTGTGTGTGTGTGTGTGTGTGTGTGTGTGTGTGCTCGCGCTCATGTGTATAATGCTTAAGCAAACTGTATATAGGTTAACTGCATAGACACATTTGTGTGTGTGTTTGTGTGTGTGTGTGTGTGTACTGACTTACTATGGTTATGAGTAGAAACAGCAGCTCACATTCATGCGCAGTAATCCTGTTGCACACAAAACGCAGAAAGAAAGAAAGAAAGAAAGAAAGAAAGAAAGAAAGAAAGAAAGAAAATATATAGCTTTAATTAAAAAAAAATTACGACGGAAGAAGAGATAGATTAAAAGAACTGCAATCACACAGAAGAATTAAGATGCTTTGAAGTCTATCACATAAAAGATGAAAATAAGTTTAATGTCAGCTTCACATATTCAACCACATATTTCAGCACCCTCGTTGAACCATTAATGACGTGCTAATTGATCTAGAAACTAATAACCTACAAAAATAAATGGCTGTAATTTTCATCATCAGCGACTGTCCCATTTAATCTAATTTGAACATTTTTATTGTTGAGAAATACTAAAATTATGTATATGATGATAGTTCGCTCTTTCAAGTCTTCCTT
This sequence comes from Cepaea hortensis, assembly GCA_963921405.1. Taxonomy (NCBI): domain Eukaryota; kingdom Metazoa; phylum Mollusca; class Gastropoda; order Stylommatophora; family Helicidae; genus Cepaea; species Cepaea hortensis. The sequence continues at coordinate 32,860,646 of OY992877.1, forward strand.
TTCTAGCGTGCTCTCCTTAATTCTTTTTATTTCTGTCTGACTTGCTTCCTATGTTTATTCAGCGGTATTTCATACATATACGCTCATACACACTAAAATTGTTTTGAATATCAGAAGACCAATGAATATTCTGTAGCGTTCATGACCGTATGAAGAAGCTCGACAGCCGGACTATTGAGATCACACTGGAGATATGGCTTGATCAAAGCAAGGTATTATTGATTAGAGTAATGGAGGGTTTCCCTTCTGGTTCACCTGCAGTGTGTAGAAATGAAGTTATATATGACATAATTATAAAGATGAATAGATATATCTACACATGTGAATGTTTATCTTCTTCATATTGTGGATATTAACACAAAGATTGAAACTAAGCCAGTTGACTGTGACTGAATCAACTATTTGTAACCCAGGCGGCGGTATGTGTGATTTTTCACTCTTGACTAACTATCATCATTATCCTGTGGCAGTTGATTTGCAGAGTGGCACTCTCATCAAGACCTGCCGACAAGATTAACACCCCGTTATCAGCTCTCCTGACCGATGCATATTTAAACTAGAGGCGTGTCTGCAATTCCCTGAGTCCATCTTCATGCTGATCGCTCCATGTCTCTTTATCCGGGCGCCATGTCGTCCATCTTTGTTAATTCCAAACAATATGACCTTTAATACAACTAAAGTATTTCATTGTCTGAGATGTGATTTTTATTCATCATCATCATCATCATCATCATCATCATCATCATCATCATCATCATCATCATCATCATCATCATCATCATCATCAACATGTACCCTGTCAGTCGGCGTAGCGTTCATGTCTCTCTACAGATCTCGGTTTTTGGTGTTCTGGATCGACTCGTTGAAGATATTTCTCCACGCAACTGTCTCCGTGCACCCAGGTTAATTTCTTCCTCGTGGTTTACCATATTGTAAGAATTATTATGTAACGTTTAAGTTCAAAAGCCCCATGGTGACATACATGTTATATATATATATATATATATATATATATATATATATATATATATATATATATATATATATATATATATATATATATATATATATATATATATATATATATGGGAGATTTGGTCGCAGCAGACGAACAATATCTCCGGCGGGCCTATTCTCGCTGGTGGCGGGATCCCCGGAGTGTCAGATGGGGAGATTTGTTCGCAAGAGACCAGCATACCGGCGGGCCTATTCTCGCTGGTCGCTGGATCCGCAGAGTCAGGCAGGGAGTCTGATGGTAGTACACGCTTACATTGGTCCAGACACTTACGAATGAGAGGTGTACGCGCTCGTACAGGTACAGACACTTACTTTAAGGCCCTCTGCTGCGGGATATGGCTGAACGCCTCTAAGCCTGGTCCCACGGATTTGAGAGTCTGGCCACCACTCACCTCCTGCTCTTGGAGGTGGACTCACTTCTGGCTCTTGGAGGTTTGATGCTGAGCCACCAGCGTCTACAGCCAACCTTGTTCCAGACGTACTGGTCATCCTTTCCTCTGGAGTAAACTAGGCAAGGCCGAGAGAGGGAACATGCTGCATGGGCAACGCTTGTTCTGTGAATCCATGCCCAGGCATTGTGCGGTGAAATTTTGGCCAAATTCCAATCCACATACTTTCGTCTGTTAAGACGGCAAGGTGCCACCCACCCACCCACCCACCCACACACACACACACACACACACACACACACACACACACACACACACACACACACACACACACACACACACACACACACACACACACACACACACACACACACACACACACACACACACACACACACACACACACACACACACACACACACACACACACACACACACACACACACACACACACACACACACACACACACACACACACACACACACACACACACACACACACACACATATATATATATATATATATATATATATATATATATATATATATATATATATATATATATATATATATATAAGATGCATTGTTGTAATACCTTGGACGGCGGCAGAGTAACTAACAACAGTTGTATGGAAGAGGCTCATGAAACTAGAACATTACACAATGCGACAAACATTGATATTCGCTTTATATAATGAGAAGAGCAGCATTGGAGAACATAATGAAAACTGGACAGATTCTTGGTGGCTTTCGAAGAGAATTTATGAGAATGTCACGAGTGCAGTGATGTCTGTTCTTAAATTAACTATTACTTATAAAACAGTCATACAGAGAGAAGTTTAGTTTAGTTTAGTCGACGGATCAACATCACTGCACATGAGTGTAACCCATACGTTCTACTCCTAACTCAAGCCCGAGTACGGAGAATCTCAGCTAGTGCACGAACTCCGTAGCACCGGCAAGGATCCTAAAATACTTGGGTAGATTTTTAACTAGAAATTGTGCCCGAAGATATAGTGAGAAAATGTGTATGATGGTCTAAGACAGGGGTACGGTCGATTTCAGCAATAGAACTTATTAAGAACACCAAGAACATAGGTACGTGGCAAGGCATGAACACCTACGATATTTGGCAGGGCACATGAGGATGATGATTACACATCTGGAACGGGGAGTTGCAGTTTTTAGAATTTCTATGAGAGTCATCTGATTGAATAACATAATATGACATGATAAGTATATGATATAACAGTCACTATTTGTTAAAACTAACACGTAGTGTATTATTGAACTATTAACTATCATTCATTGGCACCTTGCCGTCTTGACAGACGATAGTGTGTGCTTTAAAAAGGCATATTAACTTTTACCTATGGTTGTAGCGAATGTGACTGATAAGACCAATTTGCGCTGTAAATGTCCGTTCACAGTGGGTGCATGTGAACACATGGTCATTTCCACCATCATGCACCATCTTACGTCTCAAACGCTCGGTGTCTAACTTATCTGCAATAATTTTCTCCTTTGTCTTTATTCCATTTCTGATGTTTGCCCTCCATGCAACATGTTCAGCGGCGACTTGCTCCCAATGTGCATTATCAATGCCTCTATATCAATCATTTCCCGCTTACACACATATTTGTATCGTAGTAGAGGCCGACCCTGAGATCTCTTACCCATCTGTAATTCACCAAAAAAGATGTCCTTTGGTATTCTACCATCATCCATCCTCCTAAGATGTCCTATCCATCTAAGTCTACGAAGACTGAGCATGGAATAAACTGTCACACAACCTGATCTTTCCAATACTTCAGTATTTATGATTTTGTCTTGCCACTTAATACCAAGAATTCTTCGCAGACCCCGCATATGAAAGCTGTTTAAATGTTTCTCTTGGTGTGAGTAAGTTGTCCAGGTTTCACTGCCATAAAGAAGAGTACTAAGGACACAGGCTTGATAGACAAGGACTTTTGTTTTTGCGGTAAGCTTCCTGTTCTCCCAGACTCTTTTTCTTAACCTGTTCATTGTTGTTACTGCCTTACCAATCCGGATGTTGATTTCCTGATCTAGGGATAATTTGCTATTTACCACTGATCCTAGATATGTAACATGGTCTACCATCTCTAGTTCGGTGTCGTCAATAAAGATTGATGGTACCCCATGTGCACCTTGTGACATAATCTGTGTCTTCTTTTTGCTAATTGTTAAACCAAATTCAGAACAAGCATTGGAGAATGCAGATAGTAGACATTGCAATTCTTCCTCAGAGTGGGTCGTAACTGCAGCATCATCTGCAAAATACAACTCTCTGATCAATACCCTCCTAATTTTGGTCTTGGCCTTCAATCTCTGAGCATTGTACAGACCCTCACGACTGACCAAATCAAATGCCTTTGTGAGGTCGATGAAGGCAATAAACAGTGGTTGATTCTGTTCACAGCATTTTTCTTGCATTTTTGTCGCAATGAGAATATCATATCAATGGTAGACCGGTTCTGTCGAAAGCCACACTGTGATTCGGGGTAGACTTGATCTCCTAGGACTTGAAGTCTGCGCAGAACAATTCTGGCAAATACTTTTCCAACAATACACAGAAGTGAGATACCCCTATAGTTGTTGCAGTCACTCCAATCGCCCTTGTTCTTGTACAGTGTTATGATGCTTGAATCTTTGAAATCCTTTGGGACTTGTCCTTCTCGCCAGCATAGCTCTATTAGCTGGTGGATCTGTAGAGTGAGCGTGTCTTGCCCACTCCTGATAACCTCTATTGGAATCCCATCCTACCTGGAGCCTTGCCAGATGCAAGTTTATTTATAGCACACTTAACTTCTGTTATGGTGGGAAGTGTGTCCAGGTAGTCAAGAGTTGGTAGAGCCTCTATGGCGTTGAATGCATCATCCGCTAGTTTGGTATCAATTGAGTAAAGCTCCAAATAGTTCTCTACCCATCTGTCCATCTGCTGTTTCTTATCAGTGCTGATTTCTCAAGTCAAGGTTTTCAATGGTGCACTTCTTTTGATCACTGGACCACAGGCTTTCTTTATTCCTTCATACATGCTTCTTATGTTTCCCTTATCACTTGCGATTTGAATGGACTCACATAACTTGATCCAATAATCATTTGCACACTGCCTGGCAGCCTTTTGCACATCCTTCCTAGCTTGCCTTAGCTCACTCAGAGTGTTACGCGTTGGTCTTTCCTTGTTTCTTAAGAGAGCTTTCTTCTTCTTATCAATCAAGGGCTGCAGAATCTCGCTGTTTGCCGCAAACCAGTCCTGCCTCTTATGATCCACAGTGCCGTAAACCCCTACAGCAGTTTTATAAAGGGATTCCTTAATTTGACCCCACTTTTCATTTACTGTACAGTTTTCTGGTGTATCAGTGAAATCGTCTTCAAGTTGCTGTTGAAACTGAAAGCACTTTTTAGGATCGTGAGTGTCAATAATATTAATCCTGGGACTAGATTTGTATTTAGCTGTGTAGATTCTCTTTGGTCTCAGTCTAACCCTTGCAACAACCAAAGAATGATCTGTATCACAGTCAGCACGGTAGTAACTTCGAGTCAATGGTATATAGTTCAGATGTTGTCTCCGTGTGATGATAAAGTCCAGCTGGTGCCAATGGCCGGATCTTGGATGTTTCCATGTGACCTTATGCATCTCTTTTGTTTTAAAAAAGGAGTTTGTAATACAAAGGTCATTACTGGTGCAAAGCTCCAGCAGCCTTTGCCCATTTTCATTCATGCGACCGATGTATTTTCCAAGGCACACTGGCCATGAACTCGAGTCCTTGCCCACACGAGCATTGAAATCACCGAGCATATACATGTAATCCGATGTTGGAACCGCCTTGATCACGGAGTCTAACTCCTCATATAACGAATCCTTCACATCATCAGAGGAATCGAGTGTCGGAGCATATGCAGTAATAATGGTAGCAAACGCACAAGAGGTTGCCAAGCGCAGGGATAATAGTCTTTCATTTCCTCCTGCTGGAATTCCAGCCATTCCCAGTAGCGAATTCTTCACTGCAAAGCCCACACCGTGTTGCCTTTTTTCTGCCTGCCCTCTACCCTTCCAAAAAAAAGGTGTGATTGTTTTCCCTGAGTGACCCTTCCTCAGCGAGGCGAGTCTACTGAAGGCCAGCACTATCAATGTTATGACGATTGAGTTCAGCATCAATCACAGCCGTTTTTCTCACATCGTCAATATTGGTCAAGTCAGTGGAAAATCCTGGACACATGGTTCTCACGTTCCAGGTTGCAAGCCGTAGCTTGAGGTTTCTATTTTTATTTTTGTTTGTACCGGGTGCAGTGGTTTTACAGGCTGCGATTCAGATTTTGTCCTAGCCCCAAGCACCCATTGAAGCAGCCAGGCTGTGGCGGATCAGCACCCAATTGGCCTGGGGGCTGCCCAGCTTGAGGCGGGCGGTAGCTGATCAGTGATACCTGTAGGTGTCTCCCATCGTCAGAGGCAACGCGTGGCGCCTCATGTCTACGCCAATTGACAGGGACTTATAACCCGCAACAGTTGCCTCTCGCTTTGATTCCGAGAACAGTTAAGACCAGGAATGGAATTATTGCCTCTCCATAGCACAAAGCCTGGGCTAAAATATAGAGATCATATGTTGCCCATGCAGCATGATCCCTCTCTCGGCCTGCCTAGTCCACTCCAGAGGAAAGGTAACACCCCTACATCTGGAACAAGACAAGCTGCGGAAACTGCCGGATCAGCAAAGCAATGCTCTAACTGTCCGCCTGTCGGAGCTTCGATCCTAAACCAGCCGCCAACCAATGGTTAGGGCCTGGTCTGCCCTGCCATGACATTTTGTCTTTAGCTTGCATTTCCTCGCACCAGGGTAAGGCTTGTACCCTCCCAATTGCGCTATTCCGCCCGAAGCCGTTGGCGCAATGTAGGGTTTCGGGTTTGGTAAGCGCCGTCCAACGTTCGGCGCTAACAGAAGCAGGTAGTACCGTCTACTTTTATATGGTAGCTCAGTTATATCTGACTAAGACCTGACACCTACTATTAACTATATGCCAATGTAATCTAGTAGATGTGGTATTTTCCCTCATTTAACATATTACAAAGCACCATATACATGTGTGACACACATTTCATTACATATAAGACATTGCATGACATAGTGTTGAGCGATTGTATGTCATAACAACCGTCATGTTATATCATAACACTGAATACATGTAAACCATACCTCTAGAATACGAATGACCTTACAAATAAATAGTAAACGGCGACCATGCCCACCTGAGGGGTACTGGGTATAGTCTGATAGCCCCATTTCCGTCCTCATAGTCTGTCAAGCTTTTGTCGATTTTAAGTCCATTCATTGTGTACACAGATAAGTTATTTGTACATTCATGTAATGTCGATCGTGTATTTGTTAGTCTATTTTTGTTTGTTTGTTCTGTGCTGACGAAGGCTTTGGCCGCAACGTCCATTGTTTTTTGTAGTTGTGCTTTGGTAAAGCTCTCAACCTACTTCTCGTATTTCAGTGATTCATTCATTGCTTTTCACGTGTTACCGCAGTTCCCCTTATTCTCGTTAACCACGCTTCATTCCCACGAACTGCTACTATATGTTTTATGTTCCGTCCTCATAGTCTGTCAAGCTTTTGTCGATTTTTAGTCCATTCATTGTGTACACATATAAGTTATTTGTACATTCATGTAATGTCGATCGTGTATTTGTTAGTCTATTTTTGTTTGTTTGTTCTGTGCTGACGAAGGCTTTGGCCGCAACGTCCATCGTTTTTTGTAGTTGTGCTTTGGTAAAGCTCTCAACCTACTTCTCGTATTTCAGTGATTCACCCATATTTTTAAAGACCATCCGGCCCTCGATGGCTGATGTGGCCGATATCATACTGGCTACATTACTTCCTATGACGTTTCTTAATACCCATTTTAGGCTTTACCGACGCTAAATGACACAAGGCTGATTAAATCTAAAAAAACAATGTGAAAAACTGCATGGAATAACATTCAACACTTAACAACAAATAAGCCACGATTAATCACCAATCAGCCCACTCGTTAGGATAAGTCGCACACCGAGCGTGTGAGACGTAAGATGGTGCATGATGGTGGAAATGACCACGTGTTCACATGCACCCACTGTGAACGAACATTTACATCGCGAATTGGCCTTATCAGTCACATTCGCTACCGCCATAGGTAAAAGTTATTATGCCTTTTTTAAAGCACAAACTATCGTCTGTCAAGACGGCAAGGTGCCAATGATGGAGCCCAGTCGTTACATGATATAAACAATGTCACTATCTCATTATGAATTTTCTTCCTGCCTGGTCTCAAACGTGTGCCTTGGGCTCCCCGGTCCGGCTGAGCACAGATTACAACAATCAACAATAGACAATTTATAGGAGAGGAGAGATTTACTGCTTTCGTTTCTTCGTCACATTAGAGACATGATTTGATTGATGTCATCATTCATGGCTAAGGGCACGATTATCATTTAGAACGAAGATTATTGCTTCGATTTGATGAGTTAACGGTGATTAATCTGTTTGTTAGGGGATCAATACATCACCCAATAATACAATCAAGAACTCGTGATCGTCTGTCTGCCCTGAGGATAACGTCAGAAAAATAATGATTTTATCAAGTTTTATAATATTCATCAAGTAATTGTTTGTAGAGATCATTAAACATGTTGCGTGTATTTCCGATAACCAGAGACTCCTGAGTAAAACCGTTCACAAACCATCCATTTATGGATGTGGATGTAACAGAAAAATTACATTTTCCAAAAATTCCTTCTTATTCCCAATTTGAAGACCGCGGTGGTGTCGTTCCTCAGGCGAATGCTACGATTATCTTGGACTTCCAGAGTAACTAACAACCATTGCATCGGTGAAGACTGGCCTAACCCGTTCTATTTACAAACACACTCTATGGAGAATGTCAACAATCTCAAGCTGACTGCTGTTTACTTTTAAAACAAACTCAGATTGACGTCTGAAGGTGAACGAAGTTGAAGAAATGGGTTCTAAAGACTCATGTCTGACCACATCGGAGCTAATTTAATATGCCAGAATGTGCAGTCGTTTAAAGATGGTCTTTTGTTTCAATCTTCTCATACCAAGATGAAGATAGGGGTATTCACATGGTTGGTATTGATTGGAAGTAAGTAACGGCATCTGTTTCACGATATGAGCCGTACAGAGTGCACGGTTGTAACCCAATATGTTTAGACGCACTCGATGGAAGATGTCAATACCAGATTGAATGCTTTTACATCGAAGGACATTTCCTAATACCTATTTCAGGATGGCCAAGATGGCAATCGAGGTCAATGTTAATTAATTTAATAAAATACACCTCTGTATCTTGTTCATAACATATATAGACAACATTTGTAAAGAAACCAGCCAAACAGAGACCGCAAGAATACCGCATGACGAGAACACAGAAGAAGAACCATCTGCATATCTAACCATTAGAGAACTCCTGTTTGCGGACGACCAAGCACTAATAGCAAAATCAGAAGCTGAATTACAAGACCACATGAATAGTCTAAACGAAATGTGTAGGGAACATAAAATGAAAATTAGCACAAGCAAAACAGAGGTAATGATTATAACTAAAGAAGAAAAAATAACAATTCATCTAAACGAACATCCCTTGAAACAAGTAAAGAGTTTCAAGTACCTAGGAAGTATAATAGCATCAAAAGGCAGATCAAAAGACGAGATCGAAAATAGATGCAATAAGGCAAACCTACTCATTGGACAAATGGCACCAATCCTAAAGAACAAGCATGTATCAATAACTACAAAGAAAGTACTTTACAAAACAATCCTCCTACCAACTCTATGCTACCAATGCCAAACCTGGACAATGACAGAAAAAGTGAAAAGAAAAATCACAACAACAGAAATGAGATTCCTGAGAAGAATACTCAACGTATCAAGAAGAGATAAGATCAGAAATGAAGAAATCAGGGCTAAAGTGGGGGTTATAGCAGCACTAGATTTTATTAGAAAGCAGCAAGTCAAATGGTTTGGCCATGCAAGTAGGTTACCAGTCAACAGCATACCACAACAAGCATGATGTACAGACCAGATGGAAACAGAGGAAGATGCCGACCACGTAAACGTTGGACGGAGGGAATAGCAGAATCCATGGGAATATCGATATATGAAGCCCATATTCGGGCACTCTCACGATGTTTATACTTCACCTCGACACCGCAAGATACAAGAGGAACATGATGAGATTAGATGAGACCCCTGTCTGGCTGTGCATTCGAACACGATACAACAGGGTCGGCAGAGAAGCGTTCTAGCCACTGCGCTATAGCTGAAACATAGAACCTGTCGTGTAAGAATGCCATGGTAGCCATGAGGTTACCGACGTGGAGTTGGGCGTCTGAGTGCGAGCAAGAAAGAAGGGAACCTATGTCTGTAAAGTTGAGTTGAGTTGAGCTAAGAACTGACATCACTGCACGCAGGAAATTCTAATACATGCTTCGTCCCCTCGTTGAACAGCCAGCGAAGAGTCACACTACTAATCGTTCTCACCGCTATCTGACTGAAAGTTCTCCTGGTCTTTCCTCTCAGTTTTGGGATTCTACCAGAACCCCTGCCAATCACCCGAGGAATGGAACTATACATTCCACCCAATATGTTATGGCCTAGATTTCTGAAGGCCTAACACTTCACACTCCGACGGCAACCTTTGCATTGTGTCCTACCATAACAATTTATTCTTCTTCTGTACACGCCCACAACCACGCATGTCAAGCTCTTTGTACGCTAGTTCATAGTATGATGGTGTCTAGCTTTATCTATGGTAAAAGATGGCTAGTCTGAGACCAACCCTCTTTATTCGCCTTTTACGACATGCACATCAAGTCTAATATATTACTATAATTTTACCTAAAGAATTCCAACAATAATAGCCAATACCAAAGCTACACACACATTAACAGCGTTAGAGAAAAAGTATGAGTAATGTTGCTAGAGGCAAAGAATACACAATGGAAAACAGGACGAAACAAAACAACAGATGGGAGAGGTGAAACTTAATTACCATCATTCAGAAGATAAAATAACAGAATCTGACAGTGTCACCAGCAGAAAGCCCTAGCAGGCCAGATGGAGGACGCCAGAAATGCAATGGTTCAATCTGCTAGTCCAGTGAGTACTATTATATGAAGCACTATAGAGACCGCATCGTGTCCAGGTTTTCACGTGACACAAATAAGATTAACTGGGTTGAAGTCGATAAGTAGGGCAACATTTATGACCAAGATCGAATTAGTTCGCCAAGCGAAGGCAGTTCCAGATTGTATTATTGTCCGTTTCTACTCTAATGGATATTAGCACCATGATGACGAAGATTCCGTATTTGTCATTTATGATAATTATCAACGCCGTTTGCACCAGATCGATGTGTGATCATCATCAATGATCTCTTACTCCTTCTCCTCTTTCTCCTCCACCTACTCCTCCTCCTCCTCCTACTACTACTACTACTACTACTACTACTACTACTACTCATCATTGGCACCTTGCCGTCTTGACAGACGATAGTTTGTGCTTTAAAAAGGCATAATAACTTTTAACTATGGCGGTAGCGAGTGTGACTGATAAGGCCAATTTGCGCTGTAAATGTCCGTTCACAGTGGGTGCATGTGAACACGTGGTCATTTCCACCATCATGCACCATCTTACGTCTCAAACGCTTGGTGTGTGACTTTTCTGCAATAATTTTCTCCTTTGACTTTATTCCATTTCTGATATTTGCCCTCCATGCAACACGTTCAGCTGCGACTTGCTCCCAATGTGCACTATCAATGCCTGTATCAATCATGTCCCGCTTACACACATCTTTGTATCGTAGTAGAGGCCGACCCTGAGATCTCTTACCCATCTGTAATTCACCAAAAAAGATATCCTTTGGTATTCTACCATCATCCATCCTCCTAAGATGTCCTATCCATCTAAGTCTACGAAGACTGAGCATGGAATAAACTGTCACACAACCTGATCTTTCCAATACTTCAGTATTTGTGATTTTGTCTTGCCACTTAATACCAAGAATTCTTCGCAGACACCGCATATGAAAGCTGTTTAAATTGTTCTCTTGGTGTGAGTAAGTTGTCCAGGTTTCACTGCCATAGAGAAGAGTACTAAGGACACAGGCTTGACACTACTACTACTACTACTACTACTACTACTACTACTACTACTACTACTACTACTACTACTAAAAATGTTTTGCATATCCTTTACAGGACATCGCTGTCAACATCAGCATCTTTCAGTTGATTGTTGATTTCTTGGCAAGATTACGCTCAGTAGTTTGCCATTGCTTTCTGAGCGACCGGCTCCATACTCTCAGAAGTCACTGGCTCGACTCGAACCGCTTCCATTCCTCGTGCGCTCACGTCAACCACGAGAGTATTCGGGGTTAGGGAGAAAGCTGCTAAATCCTCGACCATGGAGACAGGCCCTCCTACTTCTACTACTACTATCATTACTACTACTATTACTACTACTACAACTACTACTATATCCAATACTACTACGAATACTACTAATATTACCACTACTACTACTACTATTACTACTACTCTATTACTACTACTACTACTACTACTACTACTACTACTACTACTACTACTACTACTACTACTACTACTACTTCTTCTTCTGCTGCATCTAATAGTAATAATTCTAGTAGTAGTAGTGGTGGTAGTAATAATAGCTGCAGTAGTAATAGTTCCAGCAGCAGCAGCAGCAGCAGAAGAAGAAGAAGAAGAAGAAGAAGAAGAAGAAGAAGAAGAAGAAGAAGAAGAAGAAGAAGAAGAAGAAGAAAAAGAAGAAGAAGAAGAAGAAGAAGAAGAAGAAGAAGAAGAAGAAGAAGAAGAAGAAGAAGAAGAAGAAGAAGAAGAAGAAGAAGAAGAAGAAGAAGAAGAAGAAGAGAAGACGAAGAAGAAGAAGAAGAAGAAGAAGAAGAAGAAGAAGAAGAAGAAGAAGAAGAAGAAGAAGAAGAAGAAGAAGAAGAAGAAGAAGAAGAAGAAGAAGAAGAAGAAGAAGAAGAAGAAGAAAAAGAAGAAGAAGAGAAGAAGAAGAAGAAGAAGAAGAAGAAGAAGAAGAAGAAGAAGAAGAAGAAGAAGAAGAAGAAGAAGAAGAAGAAGAAGAAGAAGAAGAAGAAGAAGAAGAAGAAGAAGAAGAAGAAGAAGAAGAAGAAGAAGAAGTTGTAACAGTAGTAATGCTAATATACGATTAATAGTATCACAAGTAGAGTAATAGGTGTAATAATATTATTGACATTATGTTGTAATGACAACATGGGTTGAGCACCATAATCCCAAATATCAAACGGACTAATCGTCTTTCCCTGACTGACGCGGCATGTATTAAGCCGTGGATTTACTTTCATGAACATTTGCTGGCACCTATTTCAGGCTGTGTCGAGCTGGCAAAACAGGTCAATATACAGAAACACTCCTGCCTCGGTGGAGATTCCTGCTAATACATGACCAGGGGTGCGGAAAATACAGCACTTACATTAGGGCAGGTGAAGTTCTCTCTATGACACCATCTGTCTGTCTGTCTGTCTGTCTGTCTGTCTGTCTGTCTGTCTGTCTGTCCAGGAATATGTCAGCTGTATACAGATATCACACTTGTTAAGACAAAGGGTCTTCTGCAGTCTTATCGTATATGTATCTAGTCTACATTTCAATCGATTGATTACTGAAGAAATCTTCCTTATGTACACGCGTCCTTGTTAGATATACCCCATCTTCCTACACTTTGCTCTTATCATTATTATGATTGAGAGCTCCTATATCCAATTTTATTCTGGTTATAAGCTTATCTCGATGTTTGGGAGGAACACAGAAACTACAGAGTGTTATTTTTATCAAGAAATATCCCATTGCTGTTTATCAATAACAAGCCATGTTTGCCAACATGAGGAACTCAAGGTAAAGACCCAAGTCCGAGCTATTTCTGTCTCCAAGCTTCTCAGACACTGAGTAGATTTCATTGGATTAAAATGTGTAAAAGGGGCAGTTAGCATCTTTCGCATTACGCCAGTTCGATTTGCGTGTATGCTTAATGCCTCCACAAGATTGTTTTCTTTCTGTTCGTGTTATCCCTTCCTTGCTCGTCAGTGTTATTGAAAAAGCTGGACAGAACCACAAGCAGACAAGAAGATGAAGATAAAATAATAGCTGTGGATGAGACGCCATTCTGTGACATTGTTGGAAAGGATATTCATTTTTTTCCCTTAAGCTTTCCCACCCGTTCGTTCACGCCGGTCTACAAGAGATAGTGATATTAGTTTCCAGTTTGGGAAGGCGGTATGTCATTTGACCGTTATTATTTAATAGGGCTGTCACATATGAACAATAAAATACACATCACAGCTACAAGTGAACAACTGTCATTTGCCAGTAGTAGAAAGCCAGATGGTGCACAGATTGTCGGGTTTGCAAGCAAGACACATTTGATTTGATTGTGTGTGTTTTTTTTTGGGGGGTGGGGGGGTGGGGGGGTGGGGGGGGGGTCCACCATGAAAGCTATAGGAGGGATGTAATCATTACTGGTATGATTCAAGTGTACATGTGCCCGGATATTGAATATTTTTTATTTGGACCCCTAGCTAATTTAGCAATTATCGGGTTGGATAACTCTAGTACCCTACTTTTAAGTGGGCTGATGCCTCGGTTTTTCTAACCACTCAATACCACACATCCATTTTCCACACATCTTGAAAGACCCTTTACACGTCTTCGGACCACTGGGCTTATGGTGTTAGGCGCATATTTTCATAGGCAAATCGATACTGGGTGGATGATGTCGTTACCCACATTTAAACATTTTAAACTCCGGCTTGATGTGGATTCGGACTACAGGCGCGAGTCTAGCCACAACGCTATTGGAGCTCCCGTAGCGTTATGCGTGTTTATTCGGACGAAGGCGTGAGTCTAGCCATAATGCTATTGGAGCTCCCGTAGCGTTATGTGTGTTTATTCGAAATGTTCATAAATAAACGCACATTTATTGTTTGGCGCTCCCAGCAGTAGAATAAGGAAGTAGAGACTAGATGACGCACTAGGCAACATACAAATTAAAACCTATAGTTACCGACCGGGATATGCGACGTACGGTGCTATCCTTGTTGTTAGTCACGGATTATGTTCTTAGTCTATGGTTGTGGGGCATGCGGATAATGGACGTGACTAATGAAGACATGTTTTAAGCGATGTCTGGTTGGTCATGCATCAAAGTGCACTGTTCCTGTAGCGAGGCGCCATCGTCATTTGCAGGTTACAGGTTCGAATCCTGGTCAGTAAATACAGCTTTCAATGTGAATGTTTTCTAGTTCGTCCAGTTGTCTCAACTTCTATCTTCTACTTCTATGAGAGCCAAAAGAATACGTGTGTGTTTGTTTACGAAGTGTCTTGGTAACCTCAAAGCCTTCCCCTTTGATATTCTAAATGTAGATATAGTGACACACACACACACACACTACACACACACCACACACACTACACACACACACACACTACACACACACACACTACACACACACACACACACACACACACACACACATTACGATGTGTAATCACTGCGATATGTGGTGTTCGAACAATTCTATGACGTGCTCATCCCTGTTAACAATTTCCGTTATGCTATCTTCGATTCTCTATTAGCATTTGCTTGATTGGCAAATTAATACAGGAGATGAATTAACAATTAAACATGAATATGCGTGACAATCCACCAATGTCTCCCTACATGACAGAACTTAGCATGTAACAGTGCTAGTTTATGTCTGTATGCATAATACAGTCGACATCTCTTTGCCGAGAATTTATATTACGTACACTGTTATAATGTAATTATAACAACGGTTTCTTTGCAAAAACAGTAACTATAATAACAGAATCTTAGCAAATTAAAGATAATTATAACATTAGGTTGGCGTTTTACGGTCAAATGACTGAAATGAGTAATCACCCATTATAATGTAAGTTGATTTTAACTCAGCCACTTTCACCCTAATGTGTTCATTTTAGCACTATGTTCGTGTGTATGTATTGATTCTCCATAAGCAATCCCATTGATGTTGTTAATAGTGATACACTTTTAATTATAAGAAACACTTGATAGTAGAGATTTATGAGATATCGTACATACAAGTAACATCTAACGCACATAAACACACACACACACACACACACACACACACACACACACACGCACGCGCGCGAGCACGCGTGTACATATGTTGTATTGAAGTCTGTTGACAATAATATATCCAGTTGAAACATTACCAATCCAAGCTTATTACAAACAAGTCTGTACGTGTTGTGCTGATGAAAGAATTGATACATTTTAATATACATCTTCATGCATGGCAATGCTTATATCATCAGCAGCCGCTTCTACTCATTGTTTCTGTGACAGCTTGTATATGACCAAGCCTGGTACTGACAAACATTTTTTTTTTAAAATTCGCATATCCTTTACAGGGCACTGTCAACAGCAGCATCTTTCAGCTGTCTGTTGATTTCTTGGCAAGATTACGTTCCGTATTTTGCCATTGCTTTCTGAGCGGCCTGCTCAGTTATCCCGCAAGTCACCAGCGGGGGTCGAACCGCTTTCAGCTCTCGCTCGCTACGAGACTCTGCGTGATAAACGGGATTACGGAGAAAGTGTTGTAACCCCTCGGCCAGAGAGACCGGCGACAAAAATATACTGAAAGAAAAATAAGATTTTACATATTTGGGATCAGAAGTAAATAGCAAATTATCCCTAGATCAGGAAATCAACATCAGGATTGCTAAGGCAGCAACAACAATGAACAGGTTAATAAACAAGAGTCTGGGAGAACAGGAAGCTTACTGCCAAAACAAAAGTCCTTGTCTATCAAGACTGTGTCCTTAGTACTCTTCCTTATACCAGTGAAACCTGGT
This sequence comes from Cepaea hortensis, assembly GCA_963921405.1. Lineage (NCBI taxonomy): Eukaryota > Metazoa > Mollusca > Gastropoda > Stylommatophora > Helicidae > Cepaea > Cepaea hortensis. The sequence continues at coordinate 32,877,030 of OY992877.1, forward strand.
CAACTTACTCACACCAAAAGAAACATTTAAACAGCTTTCATATGCGGTGTCTGCGAAGAATAAATTGGTATTAAGTGGCAAGACAAAATCACAAAAACTGAAGTATTGGAAAGATCAGGTTGTGAGACGGTTTGTTCCATGCTCAGTCAGATAGGACACGTTAGGAGGATGGATGATGGTAGAATACCAAAGGACATCTTTTTGGTGAATTACAGATGGGTAAGAGATCTCAGAGTCGGCCTCTACTATGATACAAAGATGTGTGTAAGCGGGACATGACTGATACAGACATTGATAATGCACATTGGGAGAAAATCGCCGCTGAACGTGTTGCACGGAGAGCACATATCAGAAATGAAATAAAGGCAAAGGAGAAAATTATTGCAGATAGGTCACACACGGAACGTTTGAGGCGTAAGATGGCACGTGATGGTGAAAATGACCATGTGTTCACATGCATCCACTGTGGACGAACATTTACAACGCGAATTAGCTTTACCAGTCACAATCGCTACCGCCATGGGCTGTAGTTATTATGCCTTTTTTGAAGCACAGTGTAACAAACTATCGTTTGTCAAGGCGGCAAGGTGCCACACAAACAAAATGGCACTGAAAGAATATTTATCTAAAGAGTCAGATTGTAATTCCATTGCTTTGTTTTTGTTTACACTAATAACAGCGTATTAGAGTAATTAAAACCGGTTGTCTGGAAGAGGTTAATGAAAGAAGAACATCATAGACAAGTATGAGAAAGGGGCGAACATAATGCTTTAGTCATACAATAAAAAGAGAGGCCCGGGAGAACATCGTGACCACAGGGGAGATCGATGGGAGAAGAGGCAGAGACAGTCCAGAAGAAATCATTCTGGGTGGCCTGAGATGGTGGCATGTGGGAATATCATCACTGGAGTTGATCCGAGACAACAAGAACCAAGATCTGTAGGGAGACATGAACACCTACGCCAGTTGACAGGGAACATCACAATGATGATAAACATGTGATCTATTGTTTCTGTGCAATTCTGTTTCCCACAATGTGTATTTTAGTCAAATATTATTATTCCGTCCTTATAAGCTTCAAATTCTGACGGCGATAACGGAATGATCGGAGATATATTGTTTCGTATATTGTTTGCACTGGCTATCATGTTTCTGTCCCTTCGCTGCTTATGTGTTCGAAAACATACTGAGGGAATTTTTTTTTTAAATTGTTATATCCGGGCTCTTAGGTCTTTTTCCTTTACAGGACATCGCTGTCAACATCATCATCTTTCAGCTGATTGTTGATTTCTTGGCAAGATTACCCTCAGTAGTTTGGCATTGCTTTCTGAGCGACGGGTTTACATACCCCGTAAGTTACCAACGCGGCGAGAACCGCTACCGATTCTCGCTCAGTTTACGTTCCTCACGTGGATATACGGGATTACGGAGAAAGACGTTAAACCCTAAGCGTGGTAGAGGGGCCTCTTAGGTCTACCCAGCCTAAAATACGTACCATCAAATGTCACGGAAGCAAATAGAACCCACGTAAACTGACCATGTCACCCGTTGATGGCCATTGGTTACTATAAATATGACACTGACACCATATACACATTTTTTTTACACATATCACCCACATCACAGTCGATTCGACGCGCTATCGAGAGCAAGTCGACTTATCGGAAGCTGGCCGCGTGTTAGAAAATGGCACGTGGAAAGAAAACCTCCTCTAGACATCCGAAATGAGCAGCGTGGAAGCCGCCAAGACTATCTAGATGATGAAAGAAGACAACGTGTCTGCTAGCCGCAGCACAACACCAGAACCTGAAGAAACATGAAATGAAGCTACCACTTCTACACCAGATGAAGCAGCACCCGTAGCTCAACCAACGTCAGAGACTACAACTTTAACTGAAACCAGCAGCAGCCGTGAATATTTCAACAGCACCAAGACGAAACAGCCCAGTTTACCAAAGATCTCAACATCGGAGGAAACTACAACTGAGGACTTCACCGGAAAATTGCTGCTAAAACAGACAAGCGTGGGAGAAGCCAAACTGTCGGCACTACCAACATACAGGGTAATCAGTCTGGTGGAAAACGAGCTGTGAAGACACAGCATCGCCCAGCTTCGCAAGACACCTGATGGAGTAGTGGTCTCCATCAACAAAAACCCAAAGACCACAGCACATATGCAGAAATCGCTCAAGGAGAGAAGGCCGATATCAAGCTTCACCACGGCATCACAATACACAGCATGATGAAACGATGGGTCATTAAACGAGTCAAGACTCATCTCACCAACGACCAGATCAGGGAGAGACTGACAAAGGAGAAAAAGAAACTCAAGATCACCAGCGCTGAGAGGATCATCGGAAAGAACAACATCCCCTCCACAGTCGTCATAGTAACATCGGAGGACCGAGTGATCCCTCAATACATCAGATGGGGAAAGAGAGACCAATTCCAGAGCACTACATACCGAGAGTGCTGCAGTGCTCTAAGTGCCAGAAGTTTTGGCACACCTGTGCCACCTGCAAGAGTGAGGTTGAAGTTTGCAGATACTGCTCTGAACCTCATCCATACAGTCAGTGCCAGCATGCAAAGATCGACAAGGACTTCAAGAGGCCTAATACTAACAGAACATGCGCCAACTGCCTCATCAACCACTGCGCCAGGTACTTCGGTTGCCCCTGCCACCAAGACAGCAAGGAAACTATGAAGATCGCCATAAAAACTAACCTGCCCTATACAGAGGCTAGGAGACAGTACAAGGCCACCAATCGACTCACAAAAACCGACAAAGCGCAACTTGAAGGCCAACTGAAGGACCTGAGATCAAAGTTCAACAGCATGGAGGAAGAAAAAGACAAGACGCAAGAAACACAGATAACAGCTGTTCAGTGCATCCTGGACGAACTGAAGCAAGTTCAGCAGAAGATTGAACAGGAAGTCGCTCTAATGTTTGCTATAAAGGCTAAAACAGACGAAACTCTATCAAAAATCCAAGAAGAAAGAGTCAAGACAAAAGACACTCTCAAACAGATACAAGAAGAAAGAGCACATATAGAACTACTCAAGCCCAAGACCGAAACACCAGAAGCAGAAGATGCAAAGTCCCAGACAGAAGAAGGACTAAGAGACAAGAAGAGAGAATTCCACAGCGACAGCGGCGAAGAAGTGTGGCCGGGAATAAGGGCATATAAGCGCAATGGACGATTGACCCACGTAGCAGACCATCTGAGAAGACACGTACGACGTCAAAATAGACCAAGAACACCCGAACAAGAAAATGTAAAGACCCATACAAAAGAAGAAGCAACAGATGAAGAAGGAGAACTGGATGAAACAGCTGCCCAAACCAAGAACAATGGCCCGAGAACCGGTATCACTCCACACCAAGCTCGAACTGGCGAACACCGAGAAGATTCCAAGGCAAGCCAAGACGGGGAAACAGGAGGAACACCAGAAGAGACGACAGCGGTAAAGCTCCCTGAAGGAAGCAGCACCATAAGACGGGGTGGGACCACAATTACTCCGGGCCTCAACAAGTACGCGACTCTGTCCAGACATGAAAGACCCCATCAAGAAGTAACGAACGCAATCAACCCATAGAAGCCGAGAAGCTGACAACAAGCAGCGCAATGTACGAAAGAAAAACTACAAGCTACACCATAAACACCCCTATATAGCCAAGTCGAAAACTCGAATGCTGAAAGGGGGTACTCGTACCAGAAATTGGAATTGGAATTGGAATATACACAATATGTCTTTATGGGTGTAAACGAATCCTTTCATGTACTTGATATTCTGTCTTCTTGGTGCCCAATAACAAATGTAGTTAATCTAGGATTGCTGACAACTTGCTGAATATTTCATCTGCTGACAGATTCTGCTATCGATTTCGCCTCAGTCATAGTCAGTTCTGTGGCGAATTGGTTACAATGCAATCCATAATCCGACATACCACGTTGAAAACACAGGTGCGGACGATTTGGAAGCAGACCGCATTGCGTTGGTTTTCATACTATGGTAGTAGTGCCGGTCGTTCAGAAGGTGACGGCAAACTACTTAACGTAAACTTGCCAAGAAATCACAAACAGCCAAACAATGCTGGGGTTGACTACGACTTCATGTAAATTGTATACAACTAACTAACAGCACAGTTATGCAACTATCAAACTATTTGTCACTTCTATAATTCTTGTGCTGTGTTAATGTTGTGTCGTCCTTAATTAATTGTTATTTATGCGTGATGTGAATGGGAAGTCCATTTGTGCCATGCTGAATCGTCATCTGGTTACATTACATTCTCATGTAAAATAATATTTATTTGACTTCCATAGATCGCATTAATTGTTTACTAATCAGTTAAATTTTTACTTGAGTTATTACTGTTATATCGTAACGTATTGTTTGTTTTGTCTTTCGGCAGATATGAAGTGCCAGTGTCATTCTTGCACACCCAGGTGCGATCCAGGTCTCGCGGAGATAACGAGTAGGTCCCAGGTTGGGAGAAAACTCTGTAGGCCAATTCTCTTCCCTAGATGCAAACACTTTTCAGAGCTTTGACAAGCTAATTGTCAGTGCATCGGATTTAAGAGACAAAACTGACACTCTGCAGGAGGTTTATCAGTCAAACAAACCAAACATTCCGTTCTGAATACGAGGGTAAGTTAACAAGTAAGTCGCAAATGGTTGTAGAAAAGTAACTAACTATGATAACAACTTGAAACAAGTTTATTTTTATACATATTTTGTCCCTTTATTTCTCAACATAATTTCCACCAACATTGATCCACTTATCCCATTGTTTTTTCAGTCCTCCCAAACCGGCTGCGTAGAACTGCGTGTCCTGATTTCTAAACCGCGTTTTCACTTCATATTCAACTTCGGAGTCTTTCTCGAAATGTCTCCCGCCAAGGTGGGTTTTCAGTGGACTTAGCCCCTAGTGATTTCTCGTAAAGTAAAATTCATGCCGGAAGCATAGCTGGGTAGTCGGACAGCGAGTCAATAAGTAAGTCACACAGTTCTGTGGGATGACAGGTAAATGACAACAGCACACGCAGATTTATGCAACTGGTGTGGGAGGACTGATAAAACTATGGTATAAGTGCATCAATTTTGGTGGAAATTATGTTGAGAAATAAAGGGATAATGCATGTATACAAATAAACTGGTTTCAAGCTGTTATCATAGTTAGTTATTTTTTCTACAACCATTTGTGACTTACTTATTAACTAACCCTAGTACAAATGTAATAACTCTTCAACATAAGTAATCTGACAGTGTGTATACAGATTGATTGTAACCCCTGGACAATTAAACAAGCAATGTGATCTATGGGAGTCATTGAATACTATTTTATATAAGAAATGTTACACAAGTACGATCAGTTCCGTTAACTTAATGAAACTTTCCATATACAGGGCTATTACATAATCACGAGAAACAACTTATAGAGTCATCAGAGAACAGACATAAGGGTATAGACAGCTTATGGTGGACAGTTTAAAGAAACAATCTATATCACTTTATTACGTCATGAAAAGTACTGGAATGTATTGTCTTTAGCGTCCATTTACAATCTCTTTTAGTTTCCTCGCAGGAATGGAAAACAATCAACTAGCAGTCTCTAAACTGTCTAGGTTTCATGTTTCAGTCCCCAGGGATTGTTTTTTTAGTGTTTTCTGGAAAGGCTTTCCTGTCTCACTCAGCCTTCCTGAATGGATATAGCAGGCAGACGTTCCCGTCCCCTCTGTAGCGTGTTGTCTTCGCCACCTCCAGTGACCCAGACATGGGTATGAAAACGAAAGAGTATAATACAAACATCACAACTTCTCCATTCTGACTATTGATTTTCTTTATGTCTTTTCTATCATTGCTCTGGAAGCCTGAACGTCCAGACCTGTCATAGCTTCTGTATTGTCTAAAAACGTTACAATGTACGAAAATCGACTTTTTTAGTTTTTATCGAAGAGCAAGGAACGTGTAAATTCCACAACAATTCAAATTAGTAACTGAATGGAGAAGCTTCTTTTTCATATTTGATATACTCAATGTTTAACACAGGTAGAAAAAAATAATCAGTTGAAATAGGTTGTATGTTTATTTACTATAACTATGTAGGTAGTTTGGTAGTAAGATTACTTGCTTGTTTTGACAGTGCGGTGGATTCAATCGCTAGCAGTGGCATGATTCCCTGATGACCTGCTGTTGGCCCAACAGCACAAAATCACCGAACACTCTTTAGAATGTCTTGGATATTGTTTGGGGTGAATGACTACCTCATCATAGTGGTCGAGAATGTTCTACACATTATCTGGCGATGAATGGTCACCTCATTATGTAGTGGTCTGGAATGTGGAAACATCTAACAGTTTACACTACAACTAAATTAACTGAGACGGCTGGAAATTGCATCAATATGGATAGTATTATACGTAGTTGTGTATTTTGTGCATGTCAAATATGTGAAATACTTTTTAAAAGGTGCCATCATTAGCCATGTATATGACTTGTAAAAAACATACTAGAAACAAGAAGCCGCGATAAAATTTGGTAACGAAGTAGGTAAATATCAGCCTATTGAGAGAGGTGTGCTACAAGGATGTATAATGATTCCAGATCTTTTTATTTTTCCTATACATTGAACATATTTTGTGTGTGTGTGTGTGTGTGTGTGTGTGTGTGTGGAGAAATTTAGAAAATATGAGAGGAATAACAGTTGGGGGAAGTAACATCAATAACGTTAGATATGCGGATGATACAGTAAAGATTGCAGACAATGAACAGGATCTGCAACATTTAGTATATATTGTTATTGTACACAATGACCAACTAGAGATCGAATTAAACTGTAAGAAGACACAAACGATGGTCGTCACTAAAAAAAAAAAAATAATACCACAATGCAATATAACGATAAATGGGAATATCGTTAAACAAGTGAATCGGTATAATTATCTCGGAACAGTCATAATATTTGATTGGGAGGGGGGGGGGGGCGGTGCCTTGAAAAGATTAGAACACAAATAGATCTGGCAAAGGTAGCATTTTGTAAAATGGAAAACATACTGACTGATAAAATTATGTCAGTTGTAACAAGACGAAAAGTGTTAAGGTGCTACACAGAACCTGTACTTATGTATGGATTTGACAAGTAGACGATAAATAAGCAAATTGGAAATCATCTAATGACAGTGGAAATGAGGTTTCTTAGGAAATTGCAAAGAATGCGACTGACAGACAGAAAAACCAATGAGCAAATTCTGCAAGAGCAAAATGAAAACCGCAAATTGATTTGAGAATGTAGACTTAGACAGTCACATTTTTGGGGACATATCATGAAAACATAAATAAACTAGATAACTTAATGACCACTGGCAAGATTGAAGAGGAGAGAACAAATAGAAGGCAAGGAAGTAAATACCTGGATGGCTTGACCACACGGCATGGTCGGGGCAAGAACACTGAGCCGATCCACGACTCTGGCGATCGTGTAAGATGGCGAAACATTACCGCCTACGCTTAACGGTATTGTGATCATCATAAATCTATTTGAAACAAGCATATGTCAGATAACACACACACACACACACACTCACAACACCACACATATAACATACACACACTCACACACACATTCACACACACAACACCACACATATAACACACACACACACAACACCACACATATAACACACACACACACACACAACACCACACATATAACACACACACACAACACCACACATATAACACACACACACAACACCACACATATAACACACACACACACACACAACACCACACATATAACACACACACACACACACAAAGGCATAATACCATTTGTCCAGTATATTACGAATGTGTAAAGAAGATGATTGGTTCCAATGTGGGGTTGGCCCAAGCTATTTGACAGCCCATGCTTCACAGGGGGATGAAATGCAAATAATTTAACGATCTCAGTATATACACAGCATTTACTGTACCCTTGCCTTCTACAAACCCACATTGTTCTTCTCTTATTTCGGGTTGTATTTTCTTCCTAACTCTTTGCATGATAGTTCTTAGTCTGGTGACTTGGTCTATTGCATATTCTTTTTTAAAACAGTGGTTCTCAACCTTTTTTTGGCCCATGCATCCCTTCACCATATTTTCAGAATGTCATTCTCCACCAACTCCCCCACTTTCGCATTTCTTCCCTATAAATTCTCCCCTGCCCCTACACAGTGTACGTAAAACTTGAAGCTAAATTTAATAACACATACTAGTACAAGTCTAGACGTCTACATAAAACGTAATTTGCGGGTCTACTTACGTTATAAAATAAATTTCAGAAGGGCGAGAAGTACAGAATTGTAAAATATAGAGGGGAAAAACAACAAGTAATCGGTTCTTGTATTAACACGATCTTGAAATAATCTTAATTCCCCCCCCCCCCCTTCCCCCCCCCCCATCCTTCTTGCACACACTGCCGACTTCTCAGCCTTGAATGAGTAAGGAAACTCTACACCACAGTCCTCAAGGAATAGGTACTTTGCTACCTGATCAGGATTAATATGTCTACTCTAATGCCACTGCCAAAGATGCAAGCCTGTTTTATGGCTCAAACGACCTGAATGCCAGATCACCAGACTTCAGCTTTAAAACTCAGTATCTCAGGTGCTTCATCATTCAACCTATATATAATGAAGTATGTTTTTGTTTCAAGTCTTAATGCGTTTTTGTTTCCAGTCTTAATTTGTTTTTTTTTTGTTTTTTTGTTTCGAGTCTTAGTTTGTTTTTGTTTTGAGTCTTAATCTGTTTTTGCTTCAAGGATTAATATGTTGTTGTTTCTAGTCTTAATATATTTTTGTTTTCAGTCTTAACTGAACGTAAACTTGTCAAGAAACCACAAACAGCCAAATATGCTGGAGTTGATTGCGAGTCTTGTAATGGATATGCAACTAACGTTTAAACTTAATAGTTGTAGTTTTTCAGATATTGCTGTCCCATGGCCGAGGGGTTAGCAGCTTTCTCCGCTAACCCCGAATACTCTCGTCACGTGACGCGACGAGAATTAGCAGTGGTTCGAATCGCAAAAGTGACTTATGAGAGTATGGAGCTGGTCGCTCAGAAAGTCGTGGCGTGCTGATGAGCGTAATCTAGCCTAGGAATCAACATACAGCTGAAAGATGCTGGTGTTGACCGCAATATCCTGAAACAGGATGGAAACGCGGAAAAAAAAAAAAATACTCGCACAGTTCTTTCAAGCATCAGAAGGAGGATTGAAATCAGGTGTTTACGCTTCATAAAGCCAACATGGATACAGTAGTATTGCGTGCTACTCTTCATAGGGACAAAGGGTTAAACATTGATACGGCGTTATATCTCGACTCTTCATACAGACAACAGGTTACACATGAATACATTGTTCTGCTTTTACTCTTCATACACATAATATGTAAAAATGACTTCAACGGTGTGCACCTACTCTTCAAGCCAAACATCAGTAGAGTGTTAACTTTATACTCTTCATTGAGTCAACAATCTAATTATGAATACAACGGTTTCTTTTGTCCTTCATACAGTAAGCAAGCTTATTATGAATACAGTGTTATGTTTTACTCTCTATACCAGTGGTTTTCAACCTATTTTGGCCCATGCACCCCTTCACCATATGTTCAGAACGTCATCCCTCCCCTTTCGTATTTCCTCCCTATAAATTCCCTCCGCACTTACACCGTATACGTAAAAATAGCAGCTACATTTAATAACACATACTAGAACAAGTCTAGACGTCTACATAAAACGTGATTTGCGGTTCTACTTACGTTATAAAACGAAATTCAGAAGGATGATAAGTAAAGAATATTAAAGTATAGAGGGAAAAACAATATCAAGTAATCGGTTCCTGTATTAATGCGATCTTGAAATAATCTTAAACCCCCCCCCCCTCTCCCCCCCCCTGTTTTTTTGTGTGGTTTTTTGTTGTTGTTGTTGTAAACCCTAAAATTCCCCCTAGGGGTGAATTCCCCACCGGTTGAGAATCACTGCCCTATACAGTCAACAGGCTAAGCATGGATACAGAATTATGTTTTTACGATCACCAATTCTTTACATAAGCACATTTCATGAGTAAATGTGTCTTAGAAATACAACTTAGAGAAATAATATCAGTCATTAGATAGCGGTGATGCTCATTGCGTCACAAACACCGATCAGAAATAGTAGGAATTGCACGTAATATTATGCTTGGCAATGCCATAAGAAATTACAAACACATACGTGGTTACATTTTCATCAGCCAACAGCATCACTTGCTTACAACAAGCACATTCAATCTAGAAACAAGATAACCACCTGCTCATAGAAAAAAAACGAAACGCGTTCAAATATAGAAATGTCGTCAGGTCTAAATGTCCAAGTACCCCTCAGTTACATCAACAACAACAGCAACATCTTGTAGCATGAAACCATATTTGTAGTTGTTATGCCTAAACATTGTAGGCAGACACGTTGAGGTGTTGTGAAAGTAGCAGATAGCTTTGTAAAGGTAAAAGTAGTTCTATGACAGAAACGATTCTATTAAATGGTAACACGGATATAGGTTCCAGCGTCGTTTATAGCAATTACGTTATGCAATTTAGTGATATAAATTGTGAACTGGTGGCCCGAGATTTCAACTAAAGGATGTTAAAAGTTTTCAATCTAAATACGAAACGATTTCTGCCGCAACTGCCGTCAATGAAATAAGCCACAGGGCGGTAACCCTTTATAACACTCGGTTATTTTGCACTGAAATATAAAGCTGATTAGATTAAAAAATACGTGCAATGAAGCCTAACTGTTGTGCCGAAGTAATGTTGTAAATTTTCTCAGACCTTCTCGGACCAAAGTCCGACCTAATCCATATTTTGTTGTCAGAAAGTGTTGAAATTAGATTGTATCAAGTTTATTTTTTTTTTTCTGGGGCATTTTATCATTTTTTACCCTGTACAGTGAAAATATTTTCAGAAATATAGAAAATATAGAAGGAATCACCATTGGGGGACGATTGTCTTGCACTCAGATATAAAGATGATTAGATTAAGGTAATTTGCAACGAGGAATAACTGTATTAAAATAAATAGCACTCGGTTGTTTTGCGCTCACGTATAAAGCTTACTAGATTAAAGATACTCGCAATGTGGTCTAACTGCTCTGAAAGGAATGACACAAGGCTGTATTGCACTCAAATACACAATTTATCATATAATAGATATACAAATGAGGCCTTACTGTCCTGAAAGAAATGGCCTACGGTTGTCGTGCCTTTAAATGCACGATTGATTAGATAATTGACATCTGAAACTGGAGCATAACTGCACTGAAAAGAATGACAGAAGCGTACATAGAGCAGAGGCTCACTTACACGCTTGTATAGCGATGATTTGATCATATCTGTCACTTATAATACCAATATGAGTCGCAATGTTACAATTTATACGGCGTTATGATTGAAGGCGTTCTCGTGTTCTAGAATGTACTAGGGATGCCTCAATTATGATCCTTAGTTGCTCACTTTAATTTGTCTTGATGAGATCCAGATATGTTCTGGTCCAGTCCCAAGATAGACTATAGGCTGGCGACTCTTTTGTATGAAATTACATTCTTGTATCACGTTATATGTACTGATTCGAAGAACATGTGCACCCTACTTGCAATAAAGGTAATTAAGGCCCAGGCGTTTCTTCTAGTGATGTACGATGGAGACATAATCCTAGACAGTTGAGAAGCAACCAAGACATTAGTTAGTTATCTGTTGGGGTATCACGCGTGCAATCCGGACATGTTCAGAGGTGCTCATATCTCTCCCCGAACACGCATCAGCGGCAAACAGTGTCAGTTCTTTTATGGATGATGAGACCACTCATTTTCCCGATGTGTCTCTCGTGTCTGGTCATATCAAGTCTCTCATTCTAGACAACAATGTGGATTCACTGGCATCCTCCGCTCTCCACATCTCTCTAACAGCATTAATAATATCGGTACGATAAACAGACTGAACGTAGACATGAGATGCAGAGCCAGCCAGTGTATTAGCTCGTTCATGTCCCCAACTGCTGCATGTCCCGGAACTAAGATGACGGAAGCCGATACGTGGTCGTGACAATGGATCATTAACGAGCAGGAACTGAGACAATGCTATATAGGTGAGGTGTCCCATATGTTGGCGTGACTGGCTGAATTAGCATCCAGAAACGCAGGACAGGACAGCTGGCTATGCAAACATGTATAGCCTTAATGCGTATGTGGTATACCATGTCAGCCCTATATTTTTATAAACTAATTCACACTCGATGTTGTCAATATCACATCGGTCTCCTTTTTTCCCATGATACTTCCTGGAATCCATTTTAGGTTCTATGAATCTTTTTTCCCTCCTTTTTGTTTCTTGTTGTTACGCTCGTTCGCTTTGAAGACTATAGATAGTGGCACTGGACTGATTGCTGTGTTTGGATTAGCTTTCCCTATTACCAGAGTCCCTCGCCTTCAGACGAACCCACTCTGACTTCAGAGATACCGTAATTGTAAATTACGTCCCCAAATCAAGGACGTGAAGTCAAAATTTTAATCCAACTGTCCGGTGTAGAGGTAGGTGGTTCACCCTTTACCTCGTCACAAGCAAATCGGATGTTAAAAACGCGCGTACTTATCCATTCCCCCATGCTGACCTTTGGCTCTAAGAATCTGAAACCTAGTCAGTTAAACAAAAATCCGCCTCGAATGAGATTCAAACGCATGATCACTGGCCGGCAGGCAAAGAAGGCTAGCAGTTTAGGCCGCGTGCTCTCTGTGAACTATAATAAGAGGTCACACATGAAGTGGGCGTGGCTTCGGGCATATGTGCTCTGAAAGTTGAGTCCGGGTTTTATTCCCTACACAGCTTAATTGGATTACAACATTGACTTCTCGTTCATAAAGCAATGACATACTACTGAAGGTAAACTTGCTTTGTTAATCAACTTGGGGTTGATGTTAATTTCAACATCCTGCAAAGAACATACAGCTTACCAAACAATCATCCCTGTCATCTACTTTACTCCTCTGCGTATAAGTCAACCTTCTTGTCATGGCTGAGTAAATCATAAGTACCCCTGACGTCGGCGTGGGTTCGCCAGATGGCGAGGGACACTGATAATAGGGAAAGCTAACCAATGCGGAAAATGCAGTCCAGTGCTACTATAAGTAGTGTGTATGGATTACGTTTTAGTTCAACGCGATCTGTTTGAGGGTGATGAGCGTGAACAAGCACTCGTCACTGAGGAGCTTAGATTAGCTCACAGGTGCAAGCATGTAGCGATGAGAGTCATAGACAGCTCAGAATGGGCAAACAGACTGCCAGCGTTGAAATATCTACATGGGCCATGACAAGTTTTTATGAACTAAGAGTTAAGGAGCGCCTAACTATTGGCAATTTCTAATTAGAATGGGAAGGAATTCATTATGTCGATTATCGTTTACAATTATAGAGAGAATCATGTCTTAGCACGGATGGCGTCTGTATCCAATACATCCAACACGACAATGGGGATAGAGATGCAGTAACCGCGACTTTTCGGTAACTGAGACTTCATACAAGCGGGTTAGCATTGTGTCTGAGCCTAAGACTATAATACTGAAGGCTTTCTGCATATGTATGTAAGGTATGTTATGTTTCGTAGAAACTAATAACTCTTCAATTAGTACTGTGAGACAATGGTCAGCATTACTTCAGTAAGCTACATACTAAAGCAGACAACAATCACCGAAACATGAGAAGTAGATTGTGAGATTTACTAGAACATGATAACAAGAAACAAAATAGACGTTGTGGCCAAAGGAGACATGTCATATTTGGAAGTGCTCCGTGTATTAGACGTCGATTATGTTTAGTCTTTTTAATGATATAAGTAATTTTAATTTCGTAATTTAATATGTATAAACAACAAAGAATGACATTTAGTTAAACTGGAACAAGATAAAACAGCGGCTAGATATTTCTTAATAAGAACATCGACATACAAGGCGAAAGGACGACATAGAAAGAGTTAGCTAGATGGAGTACAGGAAACAATGAAGACATCAAATATAACATTAGCACAAATAACAGAACAAGCGAAAAACAGAAAACTGCATCCACCTCCTCTCTCTGAATTTAGCGACAAAAGCTGTAGTATAACAGAAAACGAAGCAGAAAAAGACTTGTAATACATCAATCAATAAAAAAACATGGATCAATTAGTCAGACAACCAATTAATTAACCAATCTATTGCATATATTCTCTGGGCGAACAAGCTGACATCTAGCCATCAATAGTAATCACAAACTGAGGACGGTCACTTGAAAATGACATAAACCCCGTTGGCATAGTCCACTGTTAAGTATGCTAATAAAGTCCGGAAGTCCACACTGTAGTTGTGTCTCGGAGGCGTCGTGACTCGTCAGGGCTCGGTGTCGCTTTCTCATTTCATGCTTATGTTACTTCTTCACCGGCGCTTGGACTATAATGGCTGGTCATTACCCGAGAGTGTGAAGGTCAGCGACCGAGCGCGAGAAGAGAGAGAAAGTGAGAGATGGGAAGGGAGTGAGAGAAAGAAAGCGAGTGAGTGTATATGTGTTATAGAGGGAGAAATACTGTAAACGTATGTGGATTTTAAGCAAACTGTGGAAATTGTTTATTATGCGTATGCGTGTTTTTGTGTGTGTGTATGTGTATGTTGGATTGCAACGCGGGCGTCAGTGCATACGTGTGGTAGGTAGTAAAGTGTTTTCTATAGCGACGTTTGGGAATATATATATATATATATATATATATATATATATATATATATATATATGTGTGTGTGTGTGTGTGTGTGTGTGTGTCTGTCTGTGTCTGTGTGTGATTGAAGGAATGCACTATTGTTTAGTCTTTGGTCTTTGATTAATGCTTTCTTTGTTCGGGTGTTGAGCAGAGTGTGTATCCATACCTGGAAATATTGCCTCAGAGGAGAATGAGTAGAGGGTCAGGGCGATACTCGAGGCGTAGAGGAAACAACAGGCGGGCCATCCATCAAATTGCTACCGAAATAATCAATGCTGAAACTGTATGGTCGCTTTCGAAGAGAATTGATGAGAATGTTCCGAGTACAGTGATGTTGATCCTTAAATTAACTGTTATGTATTGAGTTTAGTTTAGTCGACGGATCAACATCACGGAACACGGGTGTAACCCATTAAGTGCTCCGTCCTACTCCTAACTCAAACCTGAGTCTGGAGGGACTCAGCTCAGTGCATGAACTCTGTAGCATCGTCGAGGCTCCTAACATACTTTGGATAGATTCTTAATCTCGAAATTTTGCCCGGGCAAATTAGGCTACTCTTTTTCAATTTAGAATTGCCAAAGGATTTTTTACGTGAGCAACAATACACACAGTCGTCCGATCTCACTACCCAGAGACCAGGGGAAATTTTGTTACTAGAAGTCCACGTGAAAATATCCCGACCCTCACCGGGGCTTGAACGCGGGACCTCCTGCACTCGAGGCGAACACCATACCTTGAGACCACGCAGCCCCTCTACTCTCATAACACTATCCTGATCTCTATGAACTGTATGCTGTTCTCTATGAACTGTATGCTGCTCTCTATTAACTATATGCTGTTCTTTACGAACTCTATGCTGTTCTCTATGAACTCTATGATATTGTCTCTAAGATATATGCTGTTCTCTGTGAGCTCCATGCTGTTCTATGCGGGATTCATGTTGTTCGCTCTGAGTTCCATGCTATTCTTTATTAACAGCTTGCTGTTCTTTATGAACTCTATGCAGTTCTCTAAGAACTCTTATGCTTTTCTCTGTGAACACGATGAACTCCATGCTGCTTTCTATTAACTCAGTGCTATTATTCGTACATGTTATGTTTCTCTCTGTGAACTGTATACTGTTGTCTGTGAAGTGCAAAATTCACTTTACATTCACAGTCATACTGCATTCAAACGCTTTAGTTCTCTGTGACGTATTAAGTAGAAACTCACATATTCTAGGCCATTGCTGGTTCTGTTTGAGTTCAAATTTCATAACCTACTATGACACTGAGTGGTCAGCATGGACAAAATGTTAAGAGAGATCGCTTTTAAACTTCCTGTGCGCTAATGGCTGGGTAGTGGGTTAATTCCCTAAACCGGTCCGTTGGACTTAAAGTTGACTTCTCGCTCAGAAAGCAATGGCAAACTGCTGAACGTAAACTTGCCTAGTAAAACATCCTGGGGTTGACCGCAACGTCTTGCAAAGACCATGAGGTATGTAGACAGCGACCGTGCCTGTCTACAATAAGAGCCCTGTCACAGCCGGTGATTGACTCCCCGCCAACATTACAGTGGGAAGGCACTAATCACGGCACTAATTCCGATACCATAGCGGCTCTTAAAGAGTGATAGGACAGGCAAACAAACACATCAGATAACTATTTTTGATTGGTCATAGGCAGAAGGTAGTAGGGGGAGATAAGCAACATGGAACTTCCGCAATCTTCACGTTCAGGAAACATCATCGCAGTGAACTTGTTGTCTCCCCTGTGGACAGAGCTAGCCCAGTTTTATCGGAGCCTGTAGCACAACCCGGTCACGTACTGCAATCCTGTTTCAATTATCAATTGTTTGATTGTTTAATTCATAAATGTCAGGCAAGGACAAGCTCGTGGCTTTGACGTTTTTTTCCCCCATTCCCAAATTCACAGTCTGGCAACAAAAGCATCTCTTCACATTTACCTTTTCTCTGGCACAACCATGTGCATTGCCTTTTGTCGTCAGGGGCACCCAGCAGGATGTGCTTTCATTGTCCTCGCGTAGCGAGTGTTTGTTTTGAGGCGGAGTGTATAAAGTGTCTTTATTGCAGGGGGTCTGTGAATATATAGTTTTTGCAGTGGAACTATGATTAAGAACCGCTTCTTTTTTTTCTTTTTTTTTAAAGAGGGGTTGCGAATACATTGTATTTTTGCAGAGGGGCGAAGAATGTAAAGCCTTTAATTACAGTATGACTGTGAATATAAAGTGCATTTTGCAGTGTGCCTGTGAATATAAAGTGCATTTTGCTGTGGGACTGCCGGTATTACGTGCGTTTCCATGTTACAGGTTAGCCCATGCTATTTTAGACAGCTCGTAACAAGGTGAATAATTACCAGACCAATTCAATGTTCGCCAATGGCGGTTTTACTTGGCCAGTGATTGTAGAGCCAAGGATACTTACACAGTAACCCACCAAGCATGTCATAAGATAGAAACTCATTATGGTTGGAATGATATCGGCAGCCTCATTCCCGTTGAAGAGTAGCTACAAAAGTCCAGCTACAAAATGTCAAACAACTCATTGCCAGGTCGTTGGTAAATATCATTAAGGCACTAACGCTTGATGGAGATCAGCAGATGTTCAATGTTCAAGAGTTTACAGTCTTAAACATCGGCTGCTGATGGCGAGGTAGCCGGTTCAACTCCTACACAGGTCAGTTAGACTACAATGTTGACTTCTCGTCATTGACTAGGGGACGTAAATTACAAGTAACCCAGAGGTCAGCTTGGGTCCGCCTGAGGGCGAGGGACACTGGTAATAAGGAACGCTAATCCACACGCAAAACTCAGTCCAGTGCATTAGAAACAGCAGCACGTTTATGGGCTATGCTTGAGTTCAGAGCAAGCAAACCACAAAATAAAACATAATAATAATAACTCTTGATTGCCGGTCTGCTGGTCACGGGCTCGAATTCACGAGGCGGATGTTTAAAACAGTGACCCGGCTTCCAGGTTGGCCCAACGATAGATGGTTACTAGTAATATTATTGGAAGTAAAGATGTCCGGCGTCACATTGTCCACATCACACTTTCAGTACTGGGTGGCATAACGTTAACTCATCAGTTAATCCTTATGTTAACCTATAAAAGGATATGACACTCAATGGTTAGCAGGCTTGCTTGTTGGTCACGTGGTCATCTAAGTGAATATCCAGTTCAGCAGAGATGTTTTTCTTGAGTGCATTTCAGTCTAAACTTCTAAACATACGGCGCTAGCACCATATACCTATAACGCCTATAGCGGGACAACCAGATCCGTTACTTTACTATATTTTACCATATACCAAATATTCCTGTGGACACGGACAATTGTCCCTTACTTTTTACTTTTCCCTATACATATCGCTTGACGTCCACAAAAACAAAAGTCCCAAAGCAGGAACCTGTCGTGGGTGTGCAATGTGCAAGGACCATCATATTGTGCAGGCTTGTGTGCATATAGCAAATAGGTGGCCATACTTTCCATCCCGTAGAATGCGACGAGTCCATGAATCAAATCCTCGTCCGACCATGCTCAATCCATTGTCAGTGCAACTTCCTAATCGTTGCAGTACCCTGTCACCTATGGCTTCCTGAGCTGAGGCCATAAGTGCCAGGCTGAGAACCACTGAACTAGAGGACCCAGACAAACATGTCCTTGTTGCTACAGCTAACAATCAGCCTTGATGAAGATGCATTGTTTTTCATGGTACTTTGAAATCCAGTTGTCATTAAAGGATACTTTTGGACTCCTTTTTTGACCTTTCGCTATGCGGCAATAGAAAATTGTCAGGCATATGTTTATATATCAGTCTTGTATATTAGCAACACGCAGTATACTGTTGGCGTAAGTGAGCAATTACGATAAATGGAAGACGGTAATTGATGAGAAAACATAGAATATATTTTTCTGGATTAAACTATGTGATTTGATAGATCAAGACAGAGAGGCAAAGCAATGCAGTGAAAATGGTAGTTATTTCACAACAAGATTACAATTCTATGATCAGATTTTCCGACTGTATATGTATATTATATAATTGCTTTGGTCAATACTACATCTTAACATGGGCACTGGCTGTTTCGCGGAAAAGAAATGAAATGAAATGAAATCAAATCAAATCAACTTTATCTTAAAAGGGTAATAAATTGGGCACGCAGGCCCGTCTTACATTCGGCCCTTCCAATCACTCGTCTTTCGTTCATCAAGAGCATTATACATTTACATAGGAAGAAAGATAAACATTGTGAAATGAATGTTGTAAACATAATCAAGACAAATTACCATGTTATGAGGCCCATCTCCCACCTACCCATACATCACCCCACCTATACACACAACCCCACCTATCCACACAGACACACCCAGGGACACATACATACCCCACCAACCAACCCATCCCCTCCTACACATCCCCCACCCACACACACTGCCCTCACCTGTTCCCCCAACCAAAACACATTCGCCACCCACAAACATCCCCCACCAACCCACACATCCCACATACACATCCTAACCCACACATCCTCTCCCACACCCACACCTCCAACCACCCATCCCCCATTCACATCTCCATCGACCACATATTCCCCACCCACGCACACACATCCCACACCAACCCACACATCGCAAATCCACTCCAAAAAAAAAGAGTATAAGGATGTGAACTCGACACACTCAACTTATTACGTCGCGACTTACTCGTTACTGTTTAAGAGAAGCAACATAAGAAAACAAGGGATATGTCCATAAGCATTCAGTCTATCTTAGCAGATACTGAAGTGTGTGGATGCGTACTATACCCGATTTCTGCATGTTGAATATTGAAGGGACACATCGACGCAATCAACATATACAATTAGTTGCAGTTTGTACGTTATGTTCCTTTGTTATCTAATCTCATTTCATCTTGATCCTCTTGTTTCTAGCGGTGTCGAGGACAAGTATAAACAGAGGGAGAGTGCCCGCTTATGGGCTTCATGTATCGATATTCCCAAGGACTCAGCTATTCACTCCGTCCATCGTTTAAGTTGTCGATATCTTCCTCTGCTTCCATCTGGTGTGTTCATCATTGATTTTTGGAGTATACTGTTAGTTGGTATCCTAGTTGCATGGCCAAACCATTTGGCTTGCTGTGTTCTTATAAAATCTAGCGCTGCTATAACACCAACTTTAGTCCTGGTTTCTTTATTATCTTATTATGTTACTCCCATTTAGCTGTGGAGTCTGATAGCTTAAGTTAACATCAAAGAATAAACGGTTTAAAGACAGATGCACCAGATTGTATCACATGTGGCTCGGTTCTTTCCGTGCCGAACCCCAGGGGTCTAAGAGAACACTTCACTCGCGAACCGAATGAAGGAGACCGGAAACAAGCCAAAAAATGTGGGAGTGCGAGGCAAGCCGCTTAACCTCTTGGCCACGAAGATCTCCGTACGTTCATACACACGCACGCACATACACACACATATACACACATACATACATACACACATACACATACACACACATACACACATTCTCGCACATACACATACATACACACATACACACATACATACACGCACACACATACACACTTACACACATACACACATAACGTACATATGTGTGTGACACTTGCCTGCCCGGTCAGTGTGGGCCCGTGTCTATGTCACGGCGGCCATGGAGCACAGGGTATCTGCTAGGGAACCGAACAAACAACTCGTGCGATACCTTGATACGTTCAGCCTAACGTAACGACCGCCCTGAGATAATGATATTTTCACAGTCTGCTCGGCGTTACTGCGAACTACAAACGGTTTCATGATGGATGTGTCCAAACTGCCGGATCCAGCTTCCCATTGCCAGCTAAATCAACACGCACACACAATTTGCGGATTAGCTTCGTCATACGGCGGTCTCCAGCTCGCTCATAATGGATGACGGAAAGATAAAAGGAGATTATGGTTACGTTGAGTCAGGAAGCCCAGGTCTGACTGACTAGACTATTTTCTAAGTCAGCTGTCACAGTATAGCTGACTTTATGGAATCTCTGGTCTGCCTCACATTGTTACTTGTGTCATCAGCATATGGTGGGTTTCAGTCTTCATATCTTTCTTGTCTATGGGTTTTCTATCTATGCTGAAGTTTAAAGAACTTGAGAATATATTCCGTGTTTGAAAAGGTGTTTCCGCATTATGTGAGTTGATTTTATGGCTGATGCGAAGTTTAATTGTGACCTGCTTGCTTGCTTGCGTTCGTTGGCTTGAGCTCCAACGCGAAGTCCTGTATGTCGGATGAAGGCATCCTGTTGTCCAACATCAGTGTGATGTCATACAGGACCTGAGGTTTGCGTGAGTATCCGTTGTCCCATGTCTGGCTTATTGGTGTGCAGACTGGTGGTTCCTCGCCGCACAGGCAGACACTCTCCGACTTCGGAGGAATCGGCGATCTTACTGACTTTAGCTAGGATCCCGAAGGGACCTGTTGCCCAGGACGCTCGACGAGGACGCGCCAATAGGTCTTGGCCAGTATATAACCCAGCCCTGGTGCCTTGGAAACACCTCTGCATCCCACATAATTGTGACCTGAAACCCGAAGGGATCAAATCAGAAATGGTTATGCCAGGAAGCCGGTGTAGACACCTGGGTTGGGTACAGTAAAGGACCCCTGGGTGTACTAGGGTGTATGGTTCTACTCCAAAGTTTGTATAAACCAATAAGCACTCGAGCGATAGTGTGGTCAATGTCAAGCCAATGGCCTTGACTTCCCGGACAAATTATGGTACCCATTCTAGACTGCATCGACCTGGGAACCCGAGTCAATGCTTTAAAGAAATCCCCGTATCGAATAGCATTCGAACATGTGACAATCGAGGAGAACTCTTTTTCTAACTTGTAAGGACAGTAACTTATTGGACAAAACATTCCTCATTTTATGAGACCTATAGTGCTATCTCAGTGGTTTCATACGAATTCTGTCCGTATTCCATAGTTATAGGTTCATATGTATGATAGACCTGGCTAATGAAGACACTTTTTTTTTTGTAGTGTCTAGTTGGTCATGCGTCGAAGTACACTTGTTCCTGCAGCGAGGCGCTGTCGTCATTTGGAGGTAACAGGTTCGAATCCCGTTTGGTAACTATACCTTTCAATTGTATGTTGTCTAGTGCGTCCTCTAATCTCTACTTTCCTCTTCCCCTTCTATGAGCGCCAAACAATACTATGTGTGTTTATTTATGGAAGGCACTAGATAGTACGCTACCGCGGCTGACGCACCAGTTAGTAAGTCAGTCAGTTAGTTAACTAGTTAGTTTGTTTGGGTATCATTCTTACACTCCGGACATGTCCAGGGGTGCTCAGATCCTACTCTCAACATATGCATCATACGTCCGGCGAATAATAGTGTAAGTTACGTGAAGGTTGTAAGTTAGGTGGATTCTCTGCCCTCAAAGTACTCCGCTCTCCACACCTGTTTAAAGCTGTGGTTCTCAACCTTGTTTGACCCATGCACCCTTTCACCATATGTCAGGATGTCTTTCTCTCTCTCCCCCCCCCCCCCCCCCACTCTCCCTTTTTTTCCAGCGAACGAAAGAAGAAGAATTGCCCGCTTTCCAAAATTGTCAGCCTCAAAATGTCCATTTTTAATATTCACAATATTTTATTAACACACCCAAATTAATCATATTACAATAACCAAACAATTAAAACGTACATGAATTGTCACTTAATAGGATATTGTGCCTGAAGCCATTTTGAGGCTGCCAATCTATGGTCTTAAACCCTCCCTGGAAAACCTAAAATTCCCCCTTCGGGAATTCCCCACCGGTTGAGAACCACTGATCTAAAGCCATTAACAAAATCGACGCGATTCATAGGTTGGCCATCTGCAGTCACACACCAATTATAGACGATATTTGTTGTTGTTGTTGTTGTTGTTGTTTTCTTTTGCATATCCTTTTTATAGGACATCGCTGTCAACACCAGCATTTTACTGCTGTTGTTGATGTTTTGACAAGTTTACGTTCAGTAGTTTGCCATTGCTTTCTAAACGACCGGCTCCCATACCAGTTCGTTAAAACCCGCTGCAACGCTGTGTGCCACCAAATCGCGCGCAGTTGTGTTTCGAACGCGGGTAAGCAGAACTACGAACTGCGTCCGCAACGCCATAGCCACGGAGCAGGCATAGACGATATTACAAATAGTAAATCACATGATTATGTGAGCATTTGGGAAGATTCTGGCTAGACACTCGCCTGCCGGTCTGGTGGTTATGGGTTCGAATGCGCAATAGTTCGGGTACTTAACATTGGCTTAGGCTCCCGGGTCGACCCAGCAAATAGTATAAGTACAGTACAAGTACCATATGAAGTGTTCAGACCGTCTTATTATTTAGGCCTGCGTGCAATGAGGAATAGGTCCTTCCCTCCCCTAGAGAGCGGTGTGCAGGCATCTAACCCTCGTCATACCCCGCTCATATCAATGTCAGCTTACCAACCTAACGATGAAAGCTCAGGTTTTAATGGACACCAGGACCACGGAACTCGCTGAGTGCTGACCTATCTATTAAGATGGGAGATTAGCACCATATACCCAGCATCACATGGCATGTACAAGGATTCTTTACTACTAAATCGGGGACATTGTGAATGTAACACACTCATCACAAAGTGCATCACAAATAGCTCTACAGCTTAGATACTGGAGACGGAGCAGAGGCAACAGCCGACAAGTGTTGAGTGGTACATAATCTGAGGGCAACATGGGAAATTTTAGGCATTGATATAAACAGACAGCCTGTTGTTGCTGGGTTCACAGATCAAGAGCTTGGAATGTGAGCTTGCCAAATAGGATTATAGAAATATAATACCGGTCGCATTATACGATGTGTTCCCCACAAGATCAATATGAGACCACACCCATATAGAAAATAGGGAACTATTACCATACAGTTAGTATGAAGTCCCCGGGAAGGTTAGCCCGGTCAACAAATGCCGGATGTGTCGGATGTGTCGGCCTAACGGCGCAAGAACTCAGCTCTGCTGTAAACAGGCACAACGCAATCTCGTCCGAAAAAGAAAAAAAACCACTCCGAATGAACGCAGAAGAAGAAGAAGAAGAAGAAGAAGAAGAAGAAGAAGAAGAAGAAGAAGAAGAAAAAGAAGAAGAAGAAGAAGAAGAAGAAGAAGAAGAAGACGAAGAAGAAGAAGAAGAAGAAGAAGAAGAAGAAGAAGAAGAAGAAGAAGAAGAAGAAGAAGAAGAAGAATGAAGCTATCACCAAACTATCAGAATGAGACTGCAACGGTGCCCACAATTTATAGTGTGACATTTTAATGTGCTTTAATTAGTTAATTTGCTTTATGCATTACAATTAGTCCTATTTCAGATACTGGGTTTGAGGTATATAGTGTCCAGTCTTCACATATAATAAGCCACGGAACAGCGCGGTGTGGTGACCAGCCTACACTCCAGCTAGCTTCTTTTGTCAAACAATTCCCAGGAAAATTCCAAGAAATCAAGATACCTATTTGATGACGCTGAATATTCCAGCAGTGATGGACGGACACAGGAACCATGCCAGTGTTGAGAATTGAATCCGGGCCTTTGGTTTGGAAAGCAAACTCATTAACAACAAACCTACCGGGGCCCCTCTGGTTAGTTTCAGACACCGGAAATCACTGTGCGCTTCCCTATATACACTAGATAGCGTTAAAGTGGGAGTAAGTAAGTAAGTATAGGGCATCCTAAGGCGCATTGGGCGCACGATGCTAGATCAATTCTGTTATAGACTACACGGCCCACGGTTGGTGATGTGGCCGGTATCACGCCAGCCGCCTTGACTTCAGAAGACATTCCCCGGTGTTCGTTTTAGATTGGATCAACACGACATCCCAGGTTCATGTTAATAAATCCGCCCCAATGCGGGTTCCATCCCTTGACCACAGCCACGCGTCTAGTCACTGTGAATACCACAACTGCCAAAGTGGGAGGGACACAGTGATAAATATCATCACTGTCAAAAGAGTTACTGTGTAAAAATATCCGGAGGTGGGGAGATGCGAGAAGAAAATCCCGTTCTTTCTTGTTATCTTTCTAGAAGTAGAAGAGAACAGAATCATGAAAAATTGATGGCATCGGAGGAGTAATTGCAATATAAAATAAATCTCATTGACACTAAGCAGTCTTGAAAATAATTGGATGTGTAGCGGATAGTCTTGTCTTGTGCGGAATTCAAATGGTCAATATGACATGGCAACAGAATATGTCCATTTCCACTAGCCCTAATCAAAGCGATTTTCCTACTCCGTTGAGGCAAACCCCCCCCCCCCCCCCCCCCCAGCCAATCTAATAATCTCCGGTAGCAGGATTTCGTGTAAAGCCTCTTGTCATTATCTGGATGTCAATTTCAGTTTATGTCACATTTGCTGCTTGATTATGTTCGCCGGGAGCTGCGACAGTATGGCTGGCGTTATGTTATTGCACTTTGAGTACAACTCGCTGGATGGAGTGATAAGTGGGGTAGTCTGATATTTTTTACTTCTTATGGCTAAGTGACCACGCATTGTGGACGAAATAATACAGCCACGTTAATTAAGCCAAGAGTGTTGGTAATGTCGTCTTCTGTGTTTCTTAATAAATACTTGTTTTCTGGCAATGGCTAAAACATTATTTGACCAGACTCTTGGGTTCTTTGGATATGGCTGTTTTCCTTGTGTAACAACGTCTTAGGAATGACAGAGTCGTGACCTATAGTTGTTAGATTATACGGTCATGGACACAGTAGTGTAGGCTTTAACTCCTAGTTGATGTGGGCTTTGTCTCATACAGCAGGAATCTGGTGTCCACCAGATCTCGAAACATCAGCAGCAGAGAGTTTTCAGGGGCGGAATGGCGACGACAATATCAAAATATCCAGATAAGATATGTGAATATGGATAACTATTAGTTAGTTAGTTAGTTAGTTAGTCGACAGATCATCCTCGTTGCACATCGAACCATTCAGTCCATAAGGGTTCGGATCCCCTCCTCAGCAATTCCCACAGCACGTAGCGGCTCACGACACCAGATTTGTGTTGGTTTATTACTCTTCTTTGGCTTCCTGCGTAGTGTTCTTGTTTGGCTAAACCTCTTTTAACTTGCTTTTCTCGCAGCCTGACCATCGTTGTAGATTCCCAGTCATAGCTTGGTTCTCGTAAATGACTTACTTCTCGTAGAGCAGAATGTCTGCTTTGTCCATGGCTCGTCCGCCTTCCACAGTTGCCCTACGTGCAAGCCTGTCAGCCTGCTCATTCCATTGTACGCCCGCATGCCCTGCCACGAAGATGAAACTAATCATTGCCAGCCGAGACGCTCCAGAGACAGCAACCACTCTCTTCGGACCCACCCGATCTCTATCCTCCTGGGCATACTCATTGAGTCATTAAGGACACAAGCCCGATTGAATGTCTGTGTCTCAGCCATGTTATTGCTTTACTTACTTGTCGTGTATCCGTTTAAAGTGTCGTCCCTGGAGTGAGAGGAATCAACACCCACATTTTATTTTAACCCCTTATCATTATCCTGGAGGAACCACTAAAATTCGTCTACAAAACTCCGCCAGTTATGGACACCTCTTTCTCTCTCTCTATCACTGCTGTATCATGCCCCCTCTCATTCTTCCCCAACGCAACATACTCAACAACTCTAGCTTCTAAAAAATTAATAACAATTAATTTATTAAAAGAAAAGTGTAATGTTTGTGAGAAGCGTATGCGAAGAATGTGTGACGTGTTCTATAATGTGTGTAGAATCGGACCCTCAGATCAATAACCCAGTCAGTTCATCCTCACAAGGACACACCATAGCACGTTAGGTCAGCACAAGTCAACCTCACCCAGTGATGTATCTCTCCTGCCAGACACTGACTTCCTTCTGTAGCTACCTGGTAATCCATGTACATGATCATCCGAAATAGATACAGTCTTCTTCTTCTTCTTTCGATCGCTTGAAATATGTCTATAACTGCAGTGCTGTCTCTTGTATGAATTGAACTCTCTTTTTCAATTCAAACAGCGTTCCATAGAGTTTATCTTCCACTGTCGTCGCTCTAGGCCAGAAGGTTTGCCTAGATATGTTATAGTTTGGGCAGTCTTGGAGTATGTGCTCTGCTGTCTGCGACGCCAACCCACATATGCACATGGCTGTTTCACCAATCTTGAATTTTGAATACATGTGAATGCGTAATCTATTGTGCCCTGTTCTGAGGAGCAGAATAATGACTTGTTCTGGTCTATCCATAACGTGGTAGTCATCTTGAGCAGGTTTTGGTGGCTTTCTGACTGATTTTATCATTCTTTTCTTTTGGTGGTATGTAACGGGCAAATAAGGCTGTTCTTCTTTGGCTCCTTCCTTAGCCAATTGATCAGCTCTGTCATTTTCGGGTACTCCACAGTGGGATGGTATCCACTTTATGGTGACCTTATGTTGACTGCTAAGTTCAGAAAGTAGTGTCCTGAGTACACAGATACAGTCTATAATTTACCACTGATCATGGACCGGTTGCACACTGCACATTATAAGTCCCTATAGTTCTTAAAATGTACAAATCTCTGTACTGTGAAAATAAGTATCACTGTTGTTGTTAATAGACTTGATCCTATCTATTGTCTATATTGTCTCAATTACAATGTCCCTTGTAATATTTCACTGGAATCTACCACACCATGTGAATGTTACATTTAAAGTTCTCGTTTAGTTACTATTGTTCGTATGATATGTGGTGTATCAACAAACATCACCCATCCTAGGTGAACCTTATCACTCAGGAATCGTTATATGGTTTAGCTCTTCTGAGCCATGTTATGGTGAACCCTCCTGATCATGGGCCCAGCCCAAACATTATTGTACAACCTTTCTTCTTGTACGTTATTCATTTTCCTTAAGAAAACAGTTGACTGTTCAACTGGTGTTCTTCCCAATCGGAGTAAAACTTCTTCAAACCCCGCGTAGAGCTTCCTCGTAACTGGCAGGGAACCTGTTAGAGAAATAACACACCTGGTGAGAGCACTAGTCACTGATCCTACCAGCTGAGTGTAGGCCTACGGCCTCGCTCAGATATTTATCAGTGAACCAAACCCTGTCATAGAGCAGATGAGCTCATCACCTAGGTCCGAATCAGGCTATGACATGGAAAGACCAATAAACAGAGTGCAGAAACCCAGTGGGAACCCCACTGAAAGATCCCACTATTGGACACTTCCCCCATCTCCCAACCCATCCTCACTCTTTCCACATATCACCCCACTACACTATTCTCACTAGCAGAGCTAATTCTCACTTCACTACTCTATTCTCAACTAACAGAGCTAATCATCACTTCACTATTCTATTCTCAACTAGCAGAGCTAATTATTTCCTCACCCTAGCTAGTTGTAACAAGGCTACTGCCTATATTAATTATGCCTAAATACACTATATGTAATACCTTATGCAACACCGCATCACTCCTGGATGGCCTCTACAATTTGCCATAAAGACACATGTTATTTAATCTTTAATTAAATCTAACACTGTAGATGCTCTCCGAATTCCTAACAGCGGTTCAGAAACACGTCAGCTCAAGTCAACTTTCTTGTCTACACTAACTGTAAACAAGTAATGTTTTTGTCAAGGAGTCTTGGAGTATTCCAGTGAAGTTCTTTGATGTCAACACATCAGAGGGTTCCAGGGGCAGACTATCCAATTAAGAATTCTTCTCTCCCCTTTGTTTAATCAATGCAAAAGTGGTCTCTCTTGTTTTAACAACCAAAACAAGCTAGCCTGTTTCCTGTATTTTCCCAATCGGGTCACAATAACAAGCCCACAATTTTCTGTCTTGTGGGGAATTTTCAAAGACCACTGTATTGTTTGATCTCACCGACTCCACGTAGTAAACAACTTGTAGTGGCGAATACAGCCTGTCTCTGTTATTTTTATCATCTGATTGTTAAATTACAGTGATTTCACGACAATACTGTCATAAATTCCATAGTCAGGTTGCATGTGGTCAAAGCAAAAGCGCCAGACTCTTCCTTCACAGTTTTCCCTCTGGCCTGAGCCGTAAAGGCCAATGAACTTCTCATTCTTCGGACGACCGACCCATCCGTGTAAATGACAGTATTATTCTCTAAAGAATTATCGAAGATCAGAACCTGTACTTCCGCGTCCACAGCAGCTGAATTTTCTTCTCTGCATTTCCTGTCTAGTTGGATGCAAACGAAAAAAGACGTACATAATTCGGTTGGCACTTGTACCCACTCCACGCCAGGTTCTAAGTCCTCAAGTGAACACACCTGCTGAAGAATGTCTTCGGCTTGACCCATCCACGACTTCCCTCTTTTTAACTTGCTGCCCCTTACCTTCTTAATCTCGCAATGCAGTGGATGTTTGTTTGCGTTGACTCTGAGATAGGCACGTGCTTGGCACATTTGTATTCTGTCCCTCATGTTTGGAAAATCCAGAAAGTAGCGCATCGCCCTGCATGCTGTATCTTTTGTACATCCAAGAACGATGCGCATAGCTTCATTCTGTATCCTTTCCATCCTATCTATCTGCTTATGGCGGAGAGTAATCATCGCCATCGCATACTCCAGAACAGAAAGGAACAGCCCCTCTTAAAGAAGAAATAGATGGCCCTGCTCACAGTATGCGGCAGCTGTCACCCGCATCGCAGCCAAACCCCGCTTGGCCTTTGTTATCACCTGGTCTACACGCTCAGTATGAGCTAGGCTTCGATCAAATCTATCTCCATGTAATTCATTGCCTGCGTTCTTTCCACCGTCTCTGAACCTAGATTTTCAGTTGGCGTTGGGGTGTTGACAATATGGCTATTCAAAGAGAACCATGTCACTGTTGCCTATGTTGAGTTGACCACTGCCCCAGCTTCAACACACCTACTGCTAATGCGATTGAGTTCGGTTTGTAGTTCCACAGTAACCTGATCTCTATCCTTGCCCTGACAATACACTAAAATATCGTCCGCATACGACAATGTCCTCCCCGGACCTATGATTTGCTCGCTGGTGATTCTCATGGTGTAGGCGTTGAACAGCACCGGAGATATCTGGATAACTCTTGATAGTAGTTAGTTGTCAGATTACCATAGAACTGCTTTCCAATGTTTCGCCCTGTACTGTTGTTTTCTATTTATTTAAAAATAAGACTAGTACACATGTAACATTTTATATATCTCTTCGATTAGAAATTTACCAATGGTTATGTTCATTCTGACATTTCTTTTGCTGTGGTCACAATTTTTATCCAACAATAATTGACAACATTATGTATTTTATATATAATGGTTACATAATACGTTACAGCCTTATCCTAGTGCTGCGAAATGCAACATAAAGACTGAATGTCATGGCAAGGCAGGCCAGGCCCTAATCTTTGGTTTGCAACTGGTCTAGGATCGAAGCACCGACAGGCGGACAGTTAGAGCATTGCTTTGCTGGTCCGGCTGCTTCTGCAGGTTGCCTTGTTCCAGACGTATTGGTATTACTTTACCTCTGGAGTAGACTAGGCAGGCCAAGAGAGGGATCATGCTGCATGGGCAACACATGGTCTCTAAACTCAGCCCAGGCTTTGTGTTATGGAGAGGTATAACTCCATTTTACAAACTATCGTCTGTCAAGACGGCAAAGTGCCAGTCAATACGTTACACTGATTACCGATGACAAATAAACAGTTAAGATGTATAAACTAAATTATCCTCAAATAATAAAACAGTAGGTGGATCATGCAGTAGTCAAGCTATTTGTTATAGAAATGGACAGGGATATCACAAAAGAGAGTTAATTTGGAGGCACATAAAGAACGCAACAAACAGGACAGCAGAGAATTCCTCCACCCGCATCGTTGCTGTCACGCCATGTGTACATAAAGCTGGCTGCGTGTCATTGGCAGGGTGTTGCAGTCAATCGCAACATTTAATGGCTGTTTGCAATTTGCAGAGACAATTTAGTTCAGTAGATGCCATTGGCCAGTCTCCCTGCCCCTAGGAGTTAAACGAATTTCTCCGCAACCCCGTTTATCTACGTAGGGTAACGTAGCGCGCGAGAATTGGAAGCAATTCTCGCCGCGTTGGTAGCTTACGGGATAAGTGAGCCGGCCGCTCAGAAATCAATGGCAAACTACTGAGCGTAATCTTGCCAAGAAATCAATGACAGCTGTAAAATGCTGATGTTGACAGCGATGTCCTGTAAAAGGATACGCGGGGGAGAGAAAAAAAAAAGAAGATACCATTGCTTTCTGAACGACCGGCGCATCAACCCATCGAAAACAATGCTGAACGATCTGCTTCCTTACCGCCCTTGATGATTTCGAACCCTGGATCAGGAATTATGGAACTAGGCGCCTCACTATCACCTAAGCTAGAGCGCCACTAGGCGCCTAACTATCCCCTAAGCCAGGGCGCCACTAAGCGCCTCACTATCCCCTAAGCCAGGGCGCCACTAGGCGCCTCACTATCCCCTAAGCAAGGGCGCCACTAGGCGCCTCACCATCCCCTAAGTCAGGGGGCCACTGAGTACGTAGCACCTCCACAACAGCTAGGTCAGTACATATGTCCATATGGGAGGTCAGCATGTTAGAATGGATAAGAGCGTTCGTTCTTGAACATCCTGTGTGCTGATGCCGTGTTAGCTGGTTCAACCCATACAACGATCAGTCTCTATATTCCGAAATTTTGACTTCTCGTTCTTGACTTGGGGAAGTAAATTACAGGTACCTCTAAAGTTGAAGTGGGTTCACCTGATGGCGAGGAACACTGGTAATTGGGAAAGCTAAACACCCGCAAAAATCAGTCCAGTGCACTAGCATTAGTAGCTTGTGTATGGACTACGCTTGAGTTCAATGCCAGCTAACGAAGGAAAAAACGCCCATAACCAGGACTTGAATTCGGTACATCAGAAAACCACATGTTAACAATCGACACATGTGTGGAGTTTCAGATGTTGTATTTCTCATATGGGTTGTACTGTTTATGGCGTTTATTTTAGCTTCAATTTAAACCTAATTGCGCACTTCTCTTTATTTCACCTTACTTCTTGCACGGAACAAAATAAATCCAGCCATCCCTCTCAAGGACAGTTCTGACAAGAATGCTCAGTGAGGTTGTAATATAACAAAAAAGAATGCCTAAGGTGCATTGAGCGGCTCTGAAACGTAACAAGTAAACCATCTTGGACAGTGCTTGTGTTAGGATACATTAACTACGTTTCTAATATAATCACAAGATATTCCACGCACAATAGAGCTGGCTGCATTTCTGGCCTACATTGTCTGACATGTGACTTGATGCCTTGAGCAAAGCTACCGAGTTAACAACTCGTATGTTACTTGGGGTCCTTCTTGTATTGCTGAGCTCTGAAGACATATGGCGTTGCTGAAAGAATATCAACATTTTAGGTGGGTATAAATTATATTATTTAATGTTAAAAATATAGTATGGAGTTTTTAATGATATTATTTTAAATGAGTGAAAGCAGGGAATTGTAACAGTGTAACCCACGATGCCTGTCTTCGTGGCCAAAGGCTTGCGAGCGCGGTTCGTGAGCCGCTTACCAGGCGTTCGAAACGCAGCCGCGACCGATTTGTGCAGCAGACCGTGTCGCATTGTGCTATAACGTGTTGGTATCGGAGCCGGTCGTTCAGAAAGCAATGGAAAACTACCGAACGTAAAAATTTGCCTAGTACATCAACAACAGCCGGTCTCTCTGGCTGAGGGGTTACAACACTTTCTCCGTAATCCCGTTTGTCACGCAGAGTCTCGTAGCGGGAGCGAGCTGGGAGCGGTTCGTCCCCCGCTGGTGACTTGCGGGACACTGAGCCGGCCGCTCAGAAAGCAATGGCAAACTACTGAGCGTAATCTTGCCAAGAAATCAACAGACAGCTGAAAGATGTTGCTGTTGACAGCGATGTCCTGTAAAGGATATGCGAATAAAAAAACACATCAACAACAGCTGACGAATGCTGGCGTTGACTGCAACGTCCTGCAAGGGATATGCATGTTGTAAGAGGCGGCCGAGAAGTTTGCGCTCTTGTGTTACGACCACCCTCTGGGAAAGCAAGGAATATTCACACTGTAACCTATCACCAGTGTCGTATGATGCTATGAACGATGTTTCCACACATGTGTTACCGATACCATTAAAGGAAGCAACAATAGTAACACACTGTAACCTGGGATACATGTCGTAGATGCGACGAATGAAGGTTGGGCATGGTGCCGTCTTCCCTATTCCGTAGCTATAAAATCCAACCAACCATGAACATGTCTCAAGATACAGAAAACAGTATAACAAGTACCTCTGACGCCAGAGTGGGTTCACCTAAGGAAAAGGGACACTGCTAATAGGGAAATCTAAACCACAAGCACAATTAAGTTCAGTGCTACTAGTTTAGTTTTTAGTTTAGTTTTACTACCCAAAGTATTTCAGCTACTAGAAATAGCTTTATGACCTACGATTGAGTTCAAAGCTAGCGAGTGCAAATTAAAAAAAAAAAAAAATAACCAAACCAGCAAAGATCTTTCTAGAAGAGGTATCGCGCGATGTCGACAAATCGCAAAGGGTACGGATCCTTCCTTTCATCTAGCTGAATTTTCCGAATTGATGCATGGGAATTCCACAAAGCGTTCGGATTTGTTGTTTTCTTTCTTTAATCTAGCGGCATTTCAAGAATTTTCATCTGAAAATGCCAAAAAAGCATTCGGATAGCATATTATCTTCCCTTCATATAGTGACATGTCTAGAACTCTCACCTGGGAAGTTGGAATCATGTTTGAATTGCGAAAAGACAGCACAGGTGGCAGGGAGTTCAATGGACGTCTGACAGGGTAAAAAAAAATAGAGGAAGACCCACATACACGAAGAATAGACAGAAATGGATAATCTGGGGAGGATATAAAATAGTAAGATGCTTGTCGGTTGAGGGCCTATATCCCTGTGTGGGATGAAGTGCAACAGAAACAGAATGTGTCTGATTAATTATTCAAACGCATAATTGTTACCTGTCGTAGTGCACAGAGCAACGATTTTAAGGGATATTTACACAAACTATTTTTATCTTAAGACGCATCTTTGGGCCCATTAGTGATACACAAAGTGGAGAGTGGAAAAGAAGAAGCAACAAAGACATTTATGATCTGTTTAAGTCTCTGCTAATCACTGGTATCATGAAAGCTAATAGACTTCAGTTGCTGGGGCATATAGAAAGAATGGAAGATAATAGGGAAACAAAACTCGCTTACACTCAGGAAATAAATGATCGTAGACCTCGAGGTAGACCAAGAAGACGGTGGAGAGATAATACATATACAGACTTACAAGCACTTGGAATCAACGACTGGCAAGAGAGGGTCCACCAGAGAGACGAATGGAGACGGATTGTATCTGCAGCAAAGACCCTCAATGGCTCGGAACGCTGAAGAATAAGAAGAAGATTTTCATCATCATCATCATCATCATCATCAGGTGCCTTGTCAGTTGACGTGGGCGACCATTCTTCTTCTCATTCTGATATCTCCAACGGCTTGTTGTAGCATGGTTATCAGATATATATTAACGGTGATTTTCCCTTGCCATGCACTAGTTTGTGTACAGTTTACTCCACAAGTATGTGTTTATAAAAGCAGACCGTGCAAGGTAGCGAGGCAAGGGAACCCGAAGAGCGTAGAGGGGGAAATATAACCAGTAATGTTGAGGACTAACTAGAAGGAGAACAAAATTAGGAAAGAATATAAACATTCATACACACAAATCGGACCGACGCTGCAGAAGTAAGTTGAACGATGCCGAATTTCCCCCCCCCCCCCCCCCGTAAATAATAACGTGTGATACCTCTTATGCACCCATGGCCATGTCAGTGAGTTTTGAGGTATTTTATAACTGTCCCATAACCTAACTATATCCATAGATGTACACAATAGTGATAATCATTACGAAATACACTGCAGGTTGTGTCACGTTGTTTATAAGATTTGAATAATGTTCATTTCCCTGCTTTGTCTGCAGTGCCATTCTGTTTCTCCCACCACCTGTATTGAAACTCACCTCCCACCTCAGTGCCACGAGTATTAAACAGGCACATTAATTATGGAAAACTGCTTCTCTATTACTTCCCTCCCAATCACAAGCGTTTTAATTAGTTTAATGCAGCTCTTTCCTCTGGAATGTGAATATTCACTTATCGGGCAGATTCGTTGTATCTTCTAAAGGCGCTAGATACAGAAAAGACAAGACGTGGAAAGAAGTTGCTTGATCCCTTTGTGTATATTTTCACCGCGTATCTTCTCTTTCAAAAGCTCTCGCCAATACACGCATAATGACGGGATCTGTCGAATAACACAATGTCCACGATCCTGTAAATGCTAACCGGTCAATGTTCACCCGTCATCTGGGACATATTCTCAGCGGAGCACTCATTTACATACGGGGTTGGGAAAATATGGCACTCGAGCCTGTGAGGGTGGACTTGAGGGCCTGGGAAAATCTTTAGAAAACTATGCACGTGGCATACTTGATAGAAGATGTTTATTCCTAATGAAGGAAGACAAAAAAGCAACACGAAACGGTGTGAGAAAGAAGCATTACCTAATGATGGAAAAGGAACAATATCTGAAGATGGAAAAGAAAGCATTACCTAATCATGGAAAAGGAACAATACTTACCATGGAAAGAACAAAAATATCTAACCATGGAATAGGAACAACATCTAATAAGGGAAAAGGAAGCCATTTCTAACGATGGAAAGGGAAGCAATACCTAAACGTAACGAGGGAAAAGGAAGACATTTCTAGCGATGAAAGAAAGGAAGCTACACCAAAGAATATGTATTCTATTTTAGTTGGACGAAGCTGTGTTACATCTTTGTAGCATATATTCATGTTTTCATGCATGTTTTTGGTTTTGATTTATAAAGGTACAGTTAGTGTAGTGACTATCACGCTTGACTACCTTTTTCTACGCTCATGGATTCGAATTTGCATTGGAATGATGTTCCAAATTTGCCTGGGCTTAGGACCTAGCCTAAAATGAGCAACACGAAATGTCGCTTAAAGAAAAGACGGCGCAGTTATATTTACCACATCATCTCCCGAGAGCCGATTGGTCTATACAAATCTGCGGATGTGCCAAATGGCCAGTACGTTTAACGCGTGTAGAAATAGCCCTTTAATTTTAACGGTTATCTATTTAGCAAACATTCATTTGGTTTTTGTTTTTGTAAAGGTATTAATCTGTTGATCACTTCATGTTTATAACTGGGATGTATAATAACTATTAGTATTTATAATTAGTCAGCACAAGAATATTTATTCAAGTCGACAGAATTAAATCTTAGCACTAAACTTGGAGTATCTACCTCCAATTTTAAATAAGAACCACTCCGTGGATCAATAGCATGGTGAACAACTTCAAGAATTAATAATAAACTACAAACGTTCATTCATTGGTGCATGCGCAGAATAGTGCAGCTAAAATAGCATGTCAGAATCAGCAAATAAAGAGCTCATAGAGAAAACTAAACACAAACAAGTGAATCAAGAGTTTAGGAAGTCACAAGCTCCGTGCAGGACACATTGAAAAAACCTAGGATAATATAACTACAGCCTCATTTTTCTTGAACACATATTGCGAATGAAATAGTCTTAGATCGAGAAGACGGAGAAGAGAAGTAATGACAGAGGTGAATAGCATTGAGTGAACACGAGGCAGCTGCAGGGCATAGTTACTAAAACATAGGGAGGCTTGGAGTGAGTTGCTGAAGGCCAATGCCTCAAAGGGAAAATAAATGGCAAAAGATGAAGGTTAATATTTCAAATGATTATTTTAGATGCATTTGTTTCTATTTTTTAAAATGTTGATTTTAATACCCTGTTGTACACCTACTTCATAAGGTTGAGCCAGGTAACATTTATTCTGCCTTTATTGTTTCTATTTCAAAACTTCAATTTACAGCTTTTCACTAACTGAAAAGTGGTTTATTTGAAGAGTGTTTCGATTCTCTATTTTGGGATTTTTGCTAACGAATTCTCTTGTTTTTTGTCACTGTTTCAATATTTACTGCATTTCTTTTGTTGCTTTAATTACAAGGTGTGTTTTGTAGCTCAGTGAAGTATAATTACAAGCATCGGCACTAAAATATGCATGCGGCTGTGAAAGAACTGGAATCTTGATTTTGACATGTATCGCAGACAGTGTATAATTCAGTCTATATCTTCGTTTCGCTTTGTAGTTACTCTACCTCTAACTCGTTTGCCTTATCTGAGGTGTTTTACACGAGTACTTGTTACATTGTTACATAAATAAGAAATGAAGCCGTTGGGTACAAGAAAAAACAACACGATAGGAAAACAAGTTCCGTAGTAGGAGCATGCGGTAGGTATGTGCGTGGATTGTTGTGGGTATGTGCATGGATTGTTGTGGGTATGTGCACATATTGCTTTGAGTATGTGCACAGATTGCTGTGGCTATGTGCACAGATTGCTATGGGTATGTGCACAGATTGCTGTGGGTAAGTGCACATATATATGTGAATATGTGCACATTTTGCTGTGGTTAGGTGCACATACATATGCGATTGTGTGCGCAGATTGATATGGGTGTGTGCATATATTGCTGTGGGTATGTACATATATTGCTGTGGGTACATGCACATATTGCTATGGTTATGTGCAATGTCTGGCCCATCACATTTTCGGGCTTTTGTGCACGGAGAGTGAGGTGACCAGACTTCCCTTGCCGTAGCGAACGACGAGAGTTGACATTGAATCTTTGCCCAACCTCACTCATACCATTGACGATGTGGCGACCTATTTAGTGTCACAAAAATGTCACGAGAGCCAAACACTTGATAGAACATATACAATATACCCTACGATGGAAAACTAATGCAATATTGAATAAATTATTTTCTTCATGAGAGGAAACAATTTCTCACATAGACTACATGCACTCATATTCAGTTATCACACGTTACACAATAACAACCGAGGAAAGTTGTGTTTCTGGCCACACTCGTCAATACATTTTGTTTTCTTCTCAGTGACGAGACTCCAGTTGGCATTCTTCTCTGGCGGAAATTGGATGACTGGCGCAATTGGCCGTGTTTTTATTTCCTGTGCCAGCGCGTGCGCAGATAACGATGCTAATTCCCGCTACTCTAGTGGGATGAGTGCTAAGAGACTTGGCGTGACAATGTTTCACAGAGTTGTTAGCATTTTACTAAAACGGGATTTCCGAAATGGAAAGAATGAATACTTTAGAAGAATCAAAATGCAGCCTTACGTTCCCGCCATTCTTGAAATTAAAATGTAAAGCGTTGTAATATTCACTCATTCATGTCTTCCTGTTATTTCAATTTTCCTTTAATGTGTTCCTGGTTGTTTTATGCTGACCATGTGTATTGTGATTGTTTTAGTACTATAATATCTGGTCAAAGAAAATGAATTGAAAACTATGATTTCTCGTTATTGCTATTCTGCTAATACTTTGTTTGGTAGTACATTTCTTTACCAGTTACGCTTATGAAGTATATTTTGTAGTTTCATAAGGAACAGGCGTTTGTGAAAAGCGCACCACCTTTCGTCACGCCTGAACACGCTCTACAGATTTGTAGGGGGGGGGGGGAATAAACAAACTTGTCAACTCGTTCAGACTCCTTCTCCAGCCCAGCTTATATAATTAAGGTGGTTCATAGTGTGGTTCAATCTTTTTACATTCCTTTGTGTGCTAGACGACGTCCATTGATGCATGCCTGGGAGGGTTCATCTTTGCCTATGTCGTACATTCCTTCCTTGCTGGCCATATCTTCAATGATTGATCGGTTGTTAATGGCTATTATGTTTACTACAATGGCTGTATTAAATGTACTCTTATTATTTAAGTTCATTATCCAGTGCCTAGCCCACTGACGTGGGCGATCATGCTTCTCCACAAACTGCGATCTCCGACAGCATGGATTAGTTCGTATGTTGACTCCTGTCCGTGCCATGACACAAGACTGTAAAGAATTTTCTCACGCTGTCTTCGTCTGTTTCACTGTCCACATCTTTATATTATAGTTATACTAATACTTATTTTCATTAGTGTGTTAGACCCATAGTATTTTAGAACAATCGGCACTTGGCAGATGATGTGGTGGAAATCACGCCGATTAAAGGCGTTTGTTCTAGTTTATAAGTGCGGATGGAATGCAATGGAATACTGGTTGACTTATGTAGTGAAGACAGAATGTACAAGTTATGATGATCACTATGTACCATCCCTATGGATGTCGGTGATTCTGATTGTTTACATGCATCTGTTTTCTGTGTTAGTATTAAATTCAACCTCTGAAGTAGCATTGAACACCTTATAAGACAGATAATACCTGCGATCATACAAGATACAGACACAACCAATTAGTATTCAACACACGGATAAAACGGAACTGGTATGTTAATGCAGTGTTAAAACTCAATAGTAAACGCCAAAGTGGAGTTGGCTCATTAACCGACGTCACAGTATTCGGGACATTTCCATACTTGCTCCGTTCTCATCTTCAACACGCAGCGAAGATAGTAGCAATGGTACCAGTTGCAGTCTAAGCAATAGTATATACAACACACATAGTGTTGAATACCATACAAGACAGATAACATCAGGCATCGTACAAAACACAGGTTTTACTAATGAGTGTACAATATAAAGATATGAATGGACAGTATACAAGACACATATAAGGGTGAACAATATCCAAACCACAGATACGACGGTGCAATATCTGAGACATAGATAAGAATGGACAGTACACCGGACAATGATGAAATTGGACAAAATACCAGGCAGATAAAACTGGAAAGTTTCTAAGACACGGATAAGACTGGTAACAAATGTCATAGTTTATATTGACTATCTTACACTACACAGAAAATAGAAAGAAAGCATCATGAAAGTAACAAAGTTTTATAATGAAGAATATGTGTTAAACTTCACATAGAGAAAGAACCAAGCAATACAAAAATGCAAGATGATTATAAGTTTTCTTAGCTTTAATAGAAGACAGAGAGAACGTGGCATAATATTCAACGAAACACAATAAAACAGAACACAGTACGACTGGGAGTCTATCTTGAAGAATGTAAAATCTGACTGAGGTATATAAGAACAACAGATTTAAGTTCGATGAAGTATGACAATTTGTTTTCCTTTAGCTCAATGCAGCATCTGGAAATTGTATTTCGTGATTAGAGAAGTACCTCTGAACAGAACTTCAACCCAGATTGCTTTGTCAAAAATACAACAAGCATCAGAAAAATGTGTCAATTATTTTAAGACACTTGATAAAGTGTGACAGAAATCACTTGGTTATGTCATGAAATAAATTGCCCCAGAACGTTAACTTCTTGAAACCACTTGCAGAGTGTTCTCAGTAACAACAATTGCTTTCTTCTCCTTTCGTCGTATATCGTACATTACGAGTTATGCCCTTAACCGACTTTCTCTAAGCTTGCATATCATTAGCTACCACATGCAGCTGCATCGATGCTCTCTCTACATTATTAATTTCTATCTCTAATTCTCTTCTCCGTTTATTTGTAGGCCCTCCTCTATTTTTGTTTTTGTTTTTGTTTTTTGTTCCACGGATTCCATACAAAGGTTTACTATTTCAGATTTTCTTCATGCATGCCCTATCCAGCACAAACGTCTGTTCTTCACTTTTTGATTCACTGGAGTTTCTATAGTTCTCTCCATGAGCTCCACATTGGTGATTCTGTTATAGAATTATAGTCTGTATATGTTGCGCAGCCATAAATTATTGAATGCTGCTACCTTATTAATAGTGTTGTTGTAAGGCTAGAAATGTATATTCTAATTGTATTGCTACAATTAATTTCGTTTCACTTCCACACACTGCCTAATGCTATAAAAACACCTCTTGTATTTTATATTCTTATTTTAATACCAGTATCTGTTACATCATCTTTGTCTACATTGTACCTAAATAGGTGTATCTTCATCATCAATCAAAATGTGATGAAATGCGCTGCACTGTTTCGTCAAGGCTGCGGCTCAGTACTCCAGGTTTTGACACGTATTTATTCTGGTTTGTTTTCCCTAGCTTTTGACATTCCCCAGCTACACACAAGGCAGCAGATCTCTGTCTATGTTAGTCTGGTTCCTAACCCTTGACCTGTCCATCATGGGGCCCCCTTCCAGTAGCAG
The DNA here is from genome assembly GCA_963921405.1 of Cepaea hortensis. NCBI lineage: Eukaryota > Metazoa > Mollusca > Gastropoda > Stylommatophora > Helicidae > Cepaea > Cepaea hortensis. The sequence continues at coordinate 32,918,033 of OY992877.1, forward strand.
CAATAAAGTCAGAATAGCTCTTGGGGTCATTGGAACACTGGAGTCCTTCTACCTCTTCAATATGGACACACGGCAGAAAGGGGGATTAGACGTAGTGATTCTACCACTGGAAGTAAGGTATCGGCAAGGGTGTTGTCAAGTGCACTTCTCCAAAATAGAATACTGAGAATCCCAGGAATGCTAACCTGGTCAAAAACGCACGCAAAAGTCGGATGTTTTGGCCTAAGGGTCAAGGCCCAAGGGTGCATATCAATACACCGCAATTACATCTGGAAAAAAACACTCCGGATGAACGCAGCAGAAGAAGAAGAATACTGAGAATCAATTGTGCTGTAACTGCAGGAACATGTCGTGGCTGGTAGCCATCACAAACCACGCTTTCTCAGATATACGATTTTAGTAAGTGTCCTTCATCGTGAACGCGATGATGAACTGATGGTATGGAAGTGACACAGAAACTACTGCTGAATACAAACACACATTACACTAATTAGCAGCTAAACAGTTCTACAAAATGATACGTCTTGACACTTCTATAAAATCTGGAATGGAAATCAACTCAGGAAAACGGCGGCTAACGGCAGATAGTGAAGGTTGAATCAATACCATCATTACAATAAATGCACACTTGTTGATTCTCAGAGAGGCATTTCAAGTAGCTATAATATATAGCGGAAGAGAATCCTAGATAAATAAATAACTAGTGTGGCATTTTATGGAAACTGGAGAGATGTGGATTTATAGAATAATGATGAGAACACCATGGACCATAACAAAGCTAAATGAAGATATCTGGCAAGACGTCACTCACATTGAGAATTGGTTGCTCGCATTAGAAAATGGCAGTCCACTTTCATTGGACACGTCACGATAAGGGGACAACTGGAATATGTTATATTGGAAAATTGGAGGGGAGGCAGAGAAAGTCAGAGAAAGAACGTGTTGGACAGTTTGACATCATGGCTTGAAGCAACATTGGTATCAGAAGTGAGACAGAAAATTGTGGGCAAAAATTATCATCAGTCGTCACAAGGCATGAGCTATATGAAGAAGAATATATAAATTATTAAGAAAAATAAGCGAAGAAATGAGAACAATAAACCTACACAGATTAGAAGGATGAAACTAATATACAGAAATTTGCGAACCGATATTTAAGATTAATACAGACATTGGTCATAGCAGCATGACTGTATGTGTGTAAACTGTAAATTATAGATATTGAGTTCAGATAACCTAACTTAAATAGTTCAAACACCTCTTTAGAACAACGTACACAGATTCAGTATAGAATGTCTTCCAACAATACGAATGGTCACAGACAGACCTGTTAACAATTTAACCAGGTGATTTTCAAACTAGATGGTATCTAACAACATCACGCAGGAATTCTAAACACCACTTACCGAAACAGTTTCAGAGAAATAACATTTAGATAACAAAGATGCCCTACACAGACAGCATTCAGAAATCGACAGGAAAACCTATTGTAGAAACTGGCATGTCGATGGGATTTACCACATACTGAACCAAATCACGAAGCACAACTGCAGCTGGCCACATCGAACCTTTAGGTAATGAAATGAAGCAAATTGAGGCACATGAAGAAATACGGGGCTACTTAAAGGCGGGACAGTAATAAATGAAATACGCCTGAGCCTTCGGGAGCCACGGTAGTGCAGTAAATAGGATGTGTGCTCGCCGGTTCTGTGGTATTGGTAATGGATCACTAGTCAGACGGGGCTTTTGTTTTATAGTTTAGCTAAACTCTCAGAATTACCCAGTCTGCAACATGTATCAGGACTTGTTGTGGGATGTTAATTTGGCCGATGCTACATAGAGTGGGGGACACATGTCATCTGTCTAGCACCATATATATACTGCGAGCAGCCTTGGCATAATCTCAAGATGATTGACTATAGGCCCGGCGGGCGTAGGTTCGAATCTGATCGGATAGGATTTTTAAAATTGATATGTGCTCACGGGTAGAGCCAGCTTAAAATGAGCACCGTGGTCTCGAGGTATGGTGTCCGTCTCGAGTGCTGGAGGTCCCGGCTTCAAGCCCATGTGAGGACCGGCATTTTTTTATGTGGATATCCAGTAACAAAATTTCCCCTGGACTCTGGGTAGTGAGATCTGACGCCCGTGTGTATTATTGTGCACGTAAAAAATCCCTTGGCAGTTGGAAATCGAAAAAGAGTAGCCTGACGGCGCTGCCCGGGCAAAATGTCGAGTTAAAAATCTACCAAAAATATTTCAGGATCCTCGCCGGTGCTAAGGAGTTCGTGCACTGAGCTGAGATTATCCGGGCTCAGGCTTGAGTTAGGAGTAGAACGGATCACTTATGGGTTACACCATTGTGCCGTGATGTTTATCAGTCGACTTAACTAAACTAAACTAAACTAAAATAAACTAAACTAAACCCAGGAAGGTAATGGGAAATAAAGGCCACCGGAGTGATACAGACCACAACATCTACCTATTGCCGTTTGGTTTATAAATATATGGTCCAGCTACATATGCCCAACTGTAGGCGATTTGGCAGCAGACAGCTTTTATGTTGTTGTTTTTTACGAAAATGTATGGGCGCCGGTCGTTCAGAAAGCAATGGCAAAGTACTGAACGTAACCTTGCCAAGAGATCACAAACAGCAACAATACCGGGGTTGACTGCGACGTCCTGTAAAGGATATACAACTAACTAACTAACATATGTCCAAAGCGCCTTAATGCGTGAAAAGGGGCCGTTTGCTTACCTAGTGACCGATGTTCTCTGATGATTGCTGCAGTCTGCTTCATTCTCTGAGTGTCAATTATCATATCCAATTAGCTCACGTATTGTTTACTTTCGTGACACCATAGATCCCGATGGGTTCGCTATTCCCATGTAATAATGCGCAATCGAGACTGAACCAGAGGCAGTGCAATGTAGGAATTAATAACTTCCTAATGCTTTCGCTTGTTGTGGTTTCACTTTACAAGATGAAACAAATGTAATAAGCCTGGAAGGTTGGGGACCAGTATACATTGGGAGCATGATGAAGCGACACACGTGATGTTACATTTCAGAAAAATTACTAGAACAAATGACACACCTTTAAGTTTGTTTTTATGTCTGTTGCCTGGTGCTATTAGAAGTGGGTAGCAGTTGAGGGAAAAATAAAAAGAGCTGTAACAAGACATAACTAGTTTCTAAAACGGGTAGACTCCGTGAGTTATTGCGTCTGTTTGTCTGCAGCTGACAGCAGAATTGAAAAGAGGAGAGGGAGCTGGGAAGAGGGAGGTTAACAATCAGATGGAGGAGGCTATTATTGATACCACATAGTTAACAGGAATGATTCAATTGTCAGTGAAACCCTAGAATAACGGTTGTGTAGAGTCGAGCAATGTGGTTATGTCTGTTTAATAGCTACTGCGTGTTGTGTGCTTACGTGTTTATGTCAATGTAATGTTTATTTAATGTGTGTGTGTTGCCACGCCACAATGGTTGAGTATCTATCTGTCTGTCTTTTTTATTTTTCAAAGTAAATGTAACACGTAACGTCTTCGAGCCTGTATATATCTCTATCTATTCCTCTGTCCAAGTGTTAGGCTGTTCATCTGCATCTCTTTCCGCATGTCTGTGTTTTTATTCATTATTCAACTAACATATTTACCTCTGTCTGTTAGTCTATTTGTACTTCCACGTTTCAGTCCACGCAAATCTGGTTCCGTCAATCCGTCAGTGTGTGAATGCACGTAATTCTTGCGCCGGGAGCGCAGTTGTCCGAGAGAGAAGTATACTTGTTTCGCCATTGAGTATGGTTGTCCGAGAGAGAAGTATACTTATTCAGCCATTGAGTATACTTGTCCAGAGAGGAGTATACTAGTTGCGCCATTGAGTATAATTGTCCGATAGAGGAGTATACATTTTGCGCCATTGAGTATAGTTGTCCGAGAGATGAGTATACTTGTTGCGCCATTGAGTATAGTTGTCTGAGAGAGGAGTATACCTGTTGCACCATTGAGTATAATTCTCTGGGACATGAGTTGAGTTGTTGCGCCATTTACTATATTTGTCTGGTTGACAAGTGTGCTTGTTGTGCCAAAGGGTTATTGTTGTCTAAGAGAACTTGGAATTCAGATTATAGTTTTCTTTAACCAGTTAGTGGATAGACAAGACAAGTCGTGATTCTTGAACCAGTTCATGGATAGACAATTCATGATTCTTGAACCTGTAAATGAATAGACAATTCATGATATGATTCTTGAACCAGTTAGTGGACAGAGAAAACATGATTCTTGAACCTGTAAGTGGATAGACAATTCATGATTCTTGAACCTGTAAGTGGACAGACAATTCATGATATGATTCTTGAACCTATAAGTGGACAGACAAGATGTGATTCTTGAACTAGTTAGTGGATAGACATGTCATGATTATTGAATATGTTAGTGGATAGACAAGTCATGATTATTGAATATGTTAGTGGATAGACAAGTCATGATTCTTGAACCTGTAAGTGGACAGACAAGTCGTGATTCTTGAACCTGTAAGAGGACAGACAAGACATGATTCTTGAACCAGTTAGTGGATAGACAAGTCATGATTATTGAACATGTTAGTGGATAGACAAGTCATGATTCTTGAACATGTTAGTGGAGTATTCTTCAGTAAAATGCAATCTCTCAGTTGTATGCTTAACCCCGATAACCTTTCTCCATGCCACTCATCATCTCATCTCATCTCATCTCATCTCATCATGTTCCTCTTGTATCTTGGAGACCACTCATATTTCTCCTATAAAACCATATTTGCCCTGCTTCCACAGAATTCTTCACTTTGATAGGTAGCACTCAGATTATTATTACACATATCAATGATTGTTATGTCTCTGTTCCCCTGATTACTTCACTGTCCCAACACTGTTGTCAAACAGCTATTACAAAGACAACGAATGTGTGAGGACCACTCTTCACTCCAATATTTTCTGAAGTTTTCTGTGCTAATGGAAACTCTTCGGCCATTTAGTCAGTATGGGCATGAGTCTGTGAATACTCATCAATGCATTAAGTTGTGAAATGCTCGGGGAAGCATGCACTACGATGAGATTTTATATCAGGAAAAAACACGGTTTGTGTTGAACGCCTTTGTTTAGTTCTAAGTGGCTACGCAGGTTTTAACAACGTGATAATTAGTTTAATAATTAACTGCGTATGCACTTAATGTGATTAAGGGAAAAAGCAGCTGTTGCTTCTTGGAGCACGATTGGAGAAACCAAGCCATGTGGTGGTGAAGCTGGTGGCGAGACAGATGTAACGTGTGACGGCATAGTACGTGGAAGACACGGTGGTACTAGGTGGAAGGTATGACGGCATAGTACGTGGAAGACTCGATGGTACTAGGTGGAAGGTGTGACGGCATAGTACGTGGAAGACTCGGTAGTTCTAGGTGGAAGGTGTGACGGCATAGTACGTGGAAGACACGGTAGTACTGGGTGGAAGGTGTGACGGCATAGTACGTGGAAGACACGATGGTACTGGGTGGAAGGTATGACGGCATAGTACGTGGAAGACACGATGGCACTGGGTGGAAGGTGTGACGGCATAGTACGTGGAAGACTCGATGGTACTAGGTGGAAGGTGTGACGGCATAGTACGTGGAAGACACGGTAGTACTGGGTGGAAGGTGTGACGGCATAGTACGTGGAAGACACGATGGTACTGGGTGGAAGGTGTGACGGCATAGTACGTGGAAGACACGATGGTACTGGGTGGAAGGTATGACGGCACTCATTGGAAGACTTTATCACAATTGATCAAATATTTTATATATGTGAGTGGGGTATATGATGGTAGCGAATGGGGTAGGTCAATATCAGCCTATTAAAAGAGGTGTGAGACAGACATGTGTAATAATGTCTCCAGATCTTTTTTTCCCTGTACAGTGAAACTATTTTCAGAAATATAGAAGATATGGAAGGAATCAACGTTGGGGGACGATACATCAATAACATTAGATATGCAGATGACACAGTCTTGATTGCAGACAATGAACAGGACCTGCAAAATTTAGTAGATGCGGATTTGTTGCACATAGTGAACAACTAGGGTTAGATCTGAATATTAAGAAGACACAGATTATGGTCGTCAATGGGAAGAAGGAAATATCACAATGTGATATACTAGTAAATGGGCATATTCTTAAGCAAGTGAATCGATACAGTTATTTCGGCACAGTCATAACAGCTGATGGGAGATGCCTTGAAGAGATGAGAACAAGAAGTGCCATTGCGAAAGTAGCCTTTTGCAAGATGAAAAACATACTGACCAATATAAAGATATCAATTAAAACGAGAAAAAGAGTGTTGCAGTGCTACATAGAACCTATACTTTTGTATGGATGTGAAGCGTGGAAAATAACCAGTCAAGCTGAAAAACAGATGATGGCTGTGGAAATGTGGTTTCCGTGGAAAATGCAAAGAATACCATGGACAGACAGAAAAACCAATGAACAAGTCCTTCAAGAAACAAACGAAGATGGTAAACTGATTAGAGACATTAGACGTAGACAGTCAAAGGACTTTGGGCATGTTAAGAGAAGAAATGAATTGGAGAACTTGGTGACGACTGGCAAGATCGAAGGGAAGAGACCAAGGGGAAGACCGAGAAGTAAATACCTGAATGGTTTGGCCACGTGGCATGGTCGAGACAGGAACACAGAGTTGATCCACGACTCTGGTGATCGAGTGAGATGGAAGAACATGACCACCCACGCTTATCGGCATGACATATGATGGATGGATGGAGTGGGGTAAATGATGACAGTGAGTGGAGGACATCATGACGATTGATTAAATATGTGAAGTGAGTAAGTGTGGTATATGGTGACAGTGAGTGGGATATATGATGGCAATGAATGGGGTATATGATAGCAGTGAGTGGGGCATGTGATGGCAGTGAGTGGGGTATGTGATGGTAAACAGTAGGGTATATGATGACAGTGAGTGGGGTATATGATGACAGTGAGTGGGGTATATGATGACAGTGAGTGGGGTATATGGTGACAGTGAGTGTGGTATATGATGACAGTGAGTGGGGTATATGATGACAGTGAGTGGGGTATATGGTGACAGTTAGTGGGGTATATGATGACATTCAGTGGGGTATATGGTGACAGTGAGTGGGGTATATGATGACAGTGAGTGGGGTATATGGTGACAGTGAGTGGGGCATGTGATGGCAGTGAGTGGGGTATGTGATGGTAAACAGTAGGGTATATGATGACAGTGAGTGGGGTATATGGTGACAGTTAGTGTGGTATATGATGACAGTTAGTGGGGTATATGGTGACAGTTAGTGGGGTATATGATGACAGTGAGTGTGGTATATGATGACAGTGAGTGGGGTATATGGTGACAGTTAGTGGGGTATATGGTGACAGTTAGTGGGGTATATGATGACAGTTAGTGGGGTATATGGTGACAGTTAGTGGGGTATATGGTGACAGTTAGTGGGGTATATGATGACAGTTAGTGGGGTATATGGTGACAGTTAGTAGGGTATATGATGACAGTGAGTGTGGTATATGAATACAGTGAGTGGGGTATATGGTGACAGTGAGTGTGGTATATGATGACAGTGAGTGTGGTATATGATGACAGTGAGTGGGGTATATGATGACAGTTAGTGGGGTATATGATGACAGTGAGTGTGGTATATGATGACAGTGAGTGGGATATATGGTGACAGTGAGTGGGGTATATGATGACAGTGAGTGGGGTATATGATGACAGTGAGTGGGGTATATGGTGACAGTTAGTGGGGTATATGGTGACTCTGAGTGAGGTTTATTGTGACAGTGAGTGGAGTATAAGGTGACAGTGAGTGGGTATATACTGGTAGTTAGTGGGGTATATCATACTTACCTACAAAACATCAAGGCAGTGAGTGGGGTATATGATGACTTTGAGTGTGGTATATGGTGATAGTGAGTGGGGTTTATGATGACTTTTTTTTTTTTTTCGCATATCCTTTACAGGACTTAGCTGTCAACGTCAGCATCTTTCAGCTGTATGTTGATCTCTTGGCAAGATTACGCTCAGTAGTTTGCCATTGCTTTCTGAGCGGCCGGCTCAGTATCCCGCAAGTCACGAGCGGGGGTCGAACCACCTCAGTTCTCGCTCCGCTACGAGACTCTGCGTGATAAACGGGATTACAGAGAGAAAGTGTTGTAGCCCCTCAGCCAGAGAGACCGGCTTATGATGACTATGAGTGGGATATATGAAGACATTGAGTGGGATATATGATGACATTGAGTGGGGTATATGATGACAGTGAGTGGGATATATGTAGACAGTGAGTGGAATATATGATGGCAGTGAGTGGGGTATATGATGACAAGGAGTGGGGTATATGATGACTTTGAGTGGGGTATATGATGACGGTGTGTGGTATTTATGATAGCAGTAAGTAAAGGTATGATGCCAGTCAATGGGGAAAATGACGGCTGTCAGTTTGGAATAATGATGGCAGTAAATGAAAGATATGATGGGAGTGAGTGGGGTACATAATGGCAGTATTTCGGGTAAACGATGACAGTGGGGTGATAAATGGTTGTGACAGTAGTGAGATATATGGCTGTGGCAGTGGGGATATATATGGTTGAGGCAGTGGGGAGATATATGTTTGTCGCAAAGAGGAGATATATGGCTGTGGCAGTGTGGAGATATATGGCTGTGGCAGTGGGGAGATATATGTTTATCGCAATGAGGAGATATATGGCTGTGGCAATGGGGAGATATATGTTTGTCGCAAAGAGGAGACATATGGCTTTGCCAGTTGGGGATATATGGCTGAGGCAGTGGGGAGATCTATATGGCTGTGCCGGTTGGAGATATATCGTTGTGGCAGTGGGGAGATATCTGTCTGTGCCAGTTAGGGATATATGGTTGTGGCAATGGGGAGATATATTGTTGTGGCAGTGGGGAGATATATGGTTGTGGCAGTAGTGATATATATATGGTTGTGGCAATGAGGAGATATATGGTTGTGGCAATGGGGAGATATAAAGTTGTGGCAATGGGGAGATATCTGGTTAAGGCAGTAGTGAGATATATGGTTGTGGCAGTAGTGAGATATATGGTTGTGGAAAAGAGGAGATATATGGTTGTGGCAATGGGAAGATATATAGTTGTGGCAATGGGGAGATATGTGGCTAAGGCAGTAGTGAGATATATGGTTGTGGCATTAGTGAGATATATGGTTGTGGCAAAGAGGAGATATATGGTTGTGGCAATGGGGAGATATATTGTTGTGGCAGTGGGGAAATATATGGTTGTGGTCGTGGGGAGATATATGGTTGTGCAGTAGTAAGATATATGGTTGTGGCAGTTGGGAGATATATGTTTGTCGCAAAGAGGAGATATATGGCTGTGCCAGTTGGGGATATATGGCTGAGGCAGTGGGGAGATATATGGTTGTGCCAGTTGGGGATATATGGTTGAGGCAGTGGGGAGATATATGGCTGTGCCAGTTGGCAAAATGATATGTCCCCCCACTGTCACAGTCATATATCTCCTCTTAGCCACAACCATATATCTCCCCACTGCTACAACAACATATCTCCCCTTTGCTACAACCATATATCGCTTCTTTGAAACAACAATACATCTCACTATTGCCAAAATCATATATCTCCCCACTGCCTCAACCATATGTTCCCCCACTATTACAGCCATATATCTTCTCTTTGCAACAACCATATATCTCCCCACTGTCACAACCATATATCTCCCCATTTCCACAACCATATATCTCCCAACAGTCATAACAATATATCTCCCCATTGCCACAACCATATATCTCCTCTTTGCCACAACCATATATCTCACTATGGCCACAACAATATATCTTCCTACTGCCTCAGCCATATCCCCCCATCGCCACAGCTATATATCTCAACTTTGCCACAACCATATATCTCCCCACTGCCAAAGCCATATGTCTCCCCACTGCCACAATCATATGTCTCACTACTGACCCAACAATATATCTCCCCACTGCCACAACCATATATCTCCCCACTGCCACAATCATATATCTCACTACTGCCATAACTATATGTCTCCCCACTGCCACAACCATATATCTCCCCACTGCCACAATCATATGTCTCACCACTGCCACAACAATATATCTCCCAATTGCCACAACCATATATCTCACTACTGCCACAACAATATATCTCCCCACTGCTACAGCCATATATCTCCCCACTGGCACAGCCATATATCTCCCCACTGCCACAACAATATATCTCCCCACTGCCACAGCCATATGTCTCCCCACTGCCACAACAATATATCTCCCCACTGCTACAGCCATATATCTCCCCACTGGCACAGCCATATATCTCCCCACTGCCACAACCATATATCCCCCACTGCCACAGCCATATGTCTCCCCACTGCCACAGCCATATGTCTCCCCACTGCCACAACAATATATCTCCCCACTGCTACAGCCATATGTCTCCCCACTGCCACAACAATATATCTCTGCCACTGTATATATGTTTGTGGCCGTGGGGAGATATATGTCTGATTGAGTGGGGAGATATATGTCTGATTGAGTGGGGAGATATATGGCTGAGGGAGTGGGAAGATATATGGCTGAGCGAGCGGGGAGATATATGGTTATTGCAGTGTGGGCATTTCCCCATGTCTTCTGTGTCCATGGTTCTATTAACGATCCCCACTCCCTCCCCATTCCTCCACAGTGACTTCTCCGCATTACCTCACCTGATCGCCTTTACTTTCCCCAGCCGGTGTTCTCCTCTCTTGTTGCTATGGCAATCCCTGGGTTCGTGGCGTCAAAAAAAAAAGTTGCTGAAAATTTGACAGGGTCGACTTCATTTCACCGCATTTTATCCCATATAGCTCGGTCTCTTTCCGCAAAGCACGAACGCCGTAGCTCTAGCGACGACCCACAGGAATCTCCGAAAAATGTGTCTTGTGAAATCCGGAATCGAAACCACGACCTTCGGAGCCCGAGTCAAACGGCTTGACCACTTTTCCGCGGAAAATCCCGATATGGTATAATCCCCAAAGACCTTTAGCCCCATAACCTCCTCAACCACATTTCTGTTTCAGTGACTTTGTTGGAATCATACATGCGAGTTTAATAAAACACTTTCCACCCCGCATCAAAGATACAGATGAGTCTCATCTCATTTCATCATATTCCTCTTGTACCTTGCGGTGTCGAGGTGAAGTATAAACATCGTGAGAGTGCCCGATTATGGGCTTCATATATCGATATTCCCATGGACTCTGCTATTCCCTCTGTCCAACGTTTATGTGGTCGGCCTCTTCCTCTGTTTCCATCTGATCTGTACATCATTGCTTGTTGTGGTATGTTGTAGACTGGTAACCTACTTGCATGGCCAAACCATTTGACTTGCTGCTTTCTAATAAAATCTAGTGCTGCTTTAACCCCCACTTTAGTCCTGATTTCTTCATTTCTGATCTTATCTCTTCTTGATTCGTTGAGTATTCTTCTCAGGAGTCTCATTTCTGTAGTTGTGATTTTTCTTTTCTCTTTTTCTGTCATTGTCCAGGTTTGGCATTAGTAGCATAGAGTTGGTAGGAAGATTGTATTGTACAGTGCTTTCTTAGTAGTTACTGATACATGTTTGTTCTTTAGTATTGGTGCCATTTGTCCATTGAGTTGGTTTGCCTTATTGCATCTATTTTCGATTTCGTCTTCTGATCTGCCATTTGATGATATTATACTTTCTAGGTACTTGAAACTCTTTACTTACTCAAGGGATGTTCGTTTAGGTAAATTGTTGTTGTTTGTTCTTCTTTAGTTATAGTCATTACCTCTGGTTTGCTTGTGCTAATTTTCATGTTATGTTCCCTACACATTTCGTTTAGACTATTCATGTGGTCTTGTAATTCAGCTTCTGATTTTGCTATTAGTGCTTGATCGTCTGCAAACAGGAGTTCTCTAAAGGTTAGATATGCAGATGGTTCTTCTTCTGTGTTCTCGTCATGCGGTATTCTTACGGACTCTGTTTGGCTGGTTTCTTTTTATATGTTGTCTATATGTTATGAACAATAGAGGGGACAGGACACAACCTTGTCGTACTCCAGATCTTATGGTGAGGGGTTCTGAGTGTCCTCCAGTTGCTCTGACTATGCATTCACTGTTGTTATATAAACTTCTATATAGGTTTGTTAGATGTGTACTCACTCCATATTGTTTAAGGATTTCCCACAGCTTGTTTCTATCTACTCTATCGAATGCCTTTTCTTGGTCGACAAAGGCTAAGTAGAGTGTTTCATTGAATTCGATTGATATTTCTATAAGTTGTCTAAGAGCAAAAATGGCATCTGTGCATCTGAAGAAACAATAACAGAACACAATCACAAGAGACAACATTCTCAGGAAGCAATGACAGAACACAATCACAAGTGACAACATTTTGAAGAATCAATGACAGAACACAATCACAAATGGGAGTAATTTGTATATTTATGTTCTCATTATATCGGTGTGTGTTTGTTGTGTCTGTGCTGACGAAGGCTTTGGCTGCAACGTTAATTTTGTTACTTCTTATCGTGTTCTAGTAAAGCTTACCAATTTCTTCTCGATTTTAGTGATTCACTCTCTATATTTATAGTGGTGGATTCCAACCGCCTCTTTTACGCGCTTGTAGCAAGCAGTAAATATCTCAGAAAATAGTGTTAGTCCCGTAATCTCGCAGTTTATAAAATATCTGCACTGACCCATCATTCCAGCGTCAGTGTTCTGTTCAAGTACAACCTAGTGCCGCCTCAGTACTGGGCGGTCAACGGGGAATTTAAAATCTAACACTAAAAACAGTCATGCAATATGTAATGTTATATGCACCCAAAGGATATATAAACATATATGCATGCTCTCGTGTTTCTAAGATTAAGTGTCAGTGATAATAGCAAAGCAACGGAAATACGTATCTTTGGGAAGATGTTGTCTTTTCCTGTAGCAAGCGAGTAAGATTGATATGCTTCAGGGAACTAAGCATTCGCACGCAGACTGGAACTCTTTAAGTCCTTCAATTGGCACGGGTGGGAACTATATATCTTGCTGGGAATGTAACAACAAAATCGATTCGGAATATCAGAGAATGAACAACAACGTCGGTGCAAATAGACGGAGTGACATGGCTGTGTTGGTTAAGATCAGAAACGACTGTTCTTGACTTCGGGTTGTAGCTTTATGTAGTGCTGTAGAGACATGAACAAACAAACAGACGGTTAGCCGTGTTTACACAGTGCTGTTTGCTCCCGTAATCAGATATGCAAATGGGTAATTGTAGCAAGATTGTTGCGAAGCGAATTAATTCAGTTGTGCACGTGTCCAGATTCTCCCAAGCGGCTGTTTTGTCAACCTATGATAAGGGTACAAGAATGATGCTATAAATACACCTGGCGCTAATAAAATTGGAGAATACAGTTACAAAGAGAACAATGACGTTCAGTGATGGGACGTATTAATCTTTCTCACGTCATTATACAATCCCTTCGTTAGTGTTTTTTTCCCCCTCCTATGTCGGAACTCTTGAAATAAATATCGGGTGTTAATGAACCCTTGTATAAAAATATGACATGAAGTGTTCGGAGGCATATTAACGGGATCCGCAATTTGTGGAGATAATAAAGTGAATACGAACTGTGAATATCAAGCTGATCAACTGTGATACCCAGCTGGTGGAGGGGAGAAGTACGCTGGTTGCTTCAGAATAATGTCACTTGTGATTTTGTTCTTTCATTCTGTATTCAGAATGTTGTCTCTTGTGATTGTGTTCGGTCATTGTTTCATCAGAATGTTGTCCCTTGTGATTATGTTCTGTCATTGTTTCTTCAGAATACTGTCACTTGTGATTGTGTTCTGTCATTGTTTATTCAGAATATTTTCACCTGTGATTGTGTTCTGTTATTGTTTCTTCAGAATACTGTGACTTGTGATTGTGTTCTGTTTTTGTTTCTTCTGAATGTTGTCACGTGTGATTGTGTTCAGTCATTGTTTATTTAAAGCGTTGTCATTTGTGATTGTGTTCTGTCATTGATTCTTCAGAATGTTGTCACTTGTGATTGTGTTCTGTCATTGCTTCCTGAGAATGTTGTCTCTTGTGATTGCGTTCTGTCATTGATTCTTCAGAATGTTGTCTCTTGTGATTGTGTTCTGTCATTGTTTATTCATAAAGTTGTCATTTGTGATTGTGTTCTGTCATTGATTCTTTAGAATGTTGTCTCTTGCGACTTTATTGCTAAGGCTAATATGACTTTATTGCAAAGGCTAATGGACGAGTCTTGAAAAAGGAGAGTCTGGCATATGAGACTACGTCCTCCAGCATGAGAATGGAGAGGGAGGCAGTAGCAGCAGCATTCCGGTGGCTAGAGGAAACTACTGCAACACACGTTGTATTCATTACGGATTCAAAGAATATGCTTAGTAAGGTGGAGAAAGGAATGTTTCGTGTGGAATGGCTCTCGTCGCTTTAGAGGTCACAGATTGTGAGAATTGTATGGATATTTTGCCCTGGCCATGCGGGGGTACGGGGGAATGAACAAGCTGATAGGCTAGGAGGGAATGCACCTCTTGGTGGTAGTTTGCCTATGGACAAGCGGGAGGTGGTCGTGCGCTTGTGGGACCGGGTAGAGAAGGCGGAGGAACAGATTGAGAACCCATATGTGGAAAGAATGAGATTGCGGGTGATCGGCAGGGGTTCTGGAAGAATCTCAAAACTGAGAGGGGAGACCAGGAGATCTTTCAATAAGATAGCGTCGGGAACGATTAGTAGTATGACTCTTCGCTGGCTGTTGAACGAGGGGACGGAGCACGTATGGGAATGTCCTGAGTGCAGTGATGTCGGTTCTTAACTCACCTCAACTCAACTCAACTCAACAACTGTCTCTTGTGATTATGTTCTGTCGTTGATTCTTCAGAATGTTGTCACATAAGATTGTGTTCTGTCATTGTTTATTCAGAATATTGTCACTTGTGATTGTGTTCTGTCATTGTTTCTTCAGAATACTGTCACTTGTGATTGTGTTCTGGTAAAGATTATCACGTCCACTCCTCATTTTTGACTGATGTATCCATTGCTTCTTCAGAGAACTAGTATTGCTTAGTAAATCACAAACAGTCAATAAATACTGAGCTTGATATCAACAACCTGTAGAGAACAGGCAACTGATGTCATCTCTAGACAGCGATGCTGTCGTCAACTGGAGGTGTCAGGACTTATTGCCCATGTTGCTATTTCTTCGATATTTCTATTGATTATCCCCATTCCCATTTCAACATGATTCGGTTGCATGAAGTCAGTCTGATTTGAAGACGGACCCCATTTAGCCATTTAGTGTTGTAGGGCAGGCTGCGGATACAAAGGAAAGATGCAAATCATATAATATTGCATGTATTTTTAAAGGTGATGTGATAGACCACATGTTGATTTTCTAAACATTTGTTTAAACGTTCAATAAGCTGCCCTTGCTTTCTAAACGAGGCATCAACTTTGAAGTCTAACTGCCCGCTGTAGAGGTTGAACAACAAATGCCCTACCCCAGACGAAAGTTAAGCTCAAGTGAATTAAACTCCCATGACCAGACACTCCTGAGAGTTCTTCAAGAATAAATAATAAGAAGCCGTGACAGAGCGGAAACACATTTGTTGCAAAGAACAAAGCTATTAAAAGATCTTTAACATGTTTAACATACAGACACATGTTTAATGGGATTCACTTCATCATGACCCACTTTCCAACGGGCAATTTGACTCCCTGGTCAGTCCACCACTGGACAGGAGTGCAATGTCATCAGCGTAGCCCCAGAGCTGCTAGGTCAAAGAAGTCCACTGAATTCCATGTCGGCAGTGTTTGTTGGTCTAGGGGTTACATGACGTTTCCTCGTAATCCCGTATACTCTCGTGAGTAACGTGGCGTGCGCGAAAATCGGTAGCGGTTCTCCCCGCGTCGGTAACTTACGTGGCATGTGAGCCGGTAGCTTAGAAAGCAATGGCAAACTACTGAGCGTAATCTTGCCAAGAAATCAACAGTCAGCTGAAAGAAGCTGATGTTGACAGTGATGTCCTGTAAAGGATATGCGAAAAAAAAGTGTTTGTTGTCTTATGCATCATCATCTAGTGCCTTGCCGGCTGCAGTTGGCGATCATGCTTCTCCATAAATAGCGATCTCCAACGGAATAAATTAGCCACTTTAGTAACCGATTACCGAATTTTAACGAAAATATACTTGCAGTTTTGTTTGGCAACTATTTCTTGTGTCTATTCTAAGCGATATGTAAACCCGTAAATACCGTTTTATGAGACTTACTACATTGTTATACTATGCATTATTAAATTTAGCATCCATTTTTATTTTTTGTTCCAGCTATGATCATTTAATATTCTTATGGAATATTAAGAGCGACTACAATGATAATTAATGCATGTTTACATTCAACACCCATTATTTTATATATGTGCAATTTTTCATTACTCTAAACGGACAATATCATTGAACCTTAGCGAATGTGTTTTGGTCACAACTTCTCAAAATAGGAAAAGAGTATTTTCTCTTTGTGGATATTAAGTGATAAACTGACACACAAACATTAATATCTCAGCTTATAATTGACCTACAGACTTGAATACGGTACCGTTGGATATCTTGTTTCAAGAGGTATCCAACTATGCAGATTGCATAATTAAAAAGCAACTTAGAAAATGTTACTCAAGTGGCTAGAATAAATCAGTGCATGTGCTGACTAACTTCCGTGGCAATATAAACGACTGTCAAAGATTTTCTTATTCTGTCTTCCGATATCTCTCTTTCCATAAATCTGTACGGTTGTGACAACGTGTTCCAGTTCTTTTCTTCTCATAATGTGGCCAAAATGATGACTGCTTGTTTCTGATGCTTGTGATAAGTTTTCCTTGCGAATTAGCCTCTCTCAACAATGTCCAAATTGCTCATTTTGGCTGTCCAATGAATTGTCAGCATTATTCTGTAAAACCATATCTCCAAGGCTTCTTGGGATTTTGATCGCCTGTTTACTAATTGTTTGTCCAGGATTTGCAACCCTGTGTAAAAACTGGATCTATGTAATATACAAGAACTCGTTTTCTAACTTTCAGGAACAAGGACTTATTGTATAAAATGCTCTTCATTTGATAGAAGATGTTTTATTAATCCAGTATATTCTCAGTGAAAACAATAAAGGTGACAATAGGCATCCTTGTCTCACTCCTGTTCTTATTTAGATTGCCTCATTTAGTTTTATATCATGGATTTCTCTGCACCTTATGTTGCCGGTATTAAATTAATACGTTTCTGCGCTGTCCTATAATGCTTCATCCATTTCCCAAAAAAACAAAAACATAATCAATGCAAGAAAATGCCATTTTATAATCCACTAATCTATTATAAAGTGATGAGATCAGTTTACCACGTTGGTCTATTATTATTCGCAGTGTGACTACCTGGTAAGTGTTTATCTAATTTGTTGCTTGCTTGTGTTCGTTGGCTTGAGCTCCAACGCGAAGTCCTGTATGTCGGATGAAGGCATCCTGTTGTCCAACATCAGTGTGATGTCATACAGGACCTGAGGTTTGCGTGAGTATCCGTTGTCTGGCTTATTGGTGTGCTGACTGGTGTTTCCTCGCCGTACAGGCAGACACTCTCCGACTTCGGAAGAATCTACTTTGTTGAAAGCCAGTCTGTTCATTCCTTAGTTGTTTATCAGTGACATCTCTTAGTCTCTGCATAACTGTCATTCCTGCCCCTGGCACCTTCCTGTATAGGCAAGTATGTCTTGAACTTGAGGATTTATGGCCACCAGGCTACTGAAGTCGCCGCGAACTGTGCAGGTTAGGGTTTTCTGTTTTCCTCCCGACATAAACAAAAGTCTTCACGTTACCGAAAGTTTGGACCCAAATCTCCCGGATGTGAGCCTAACTGTCTAGCCACTCGGCCACTCGGACGCTCCTCCCCTTAATGATTGTGCTTCATATTTCCTAAGGAACTGATGGTAACATTATTCCTCTATAGTGCTCACACTTATGTACCCCCATTTCCCTTTCTTTTGGCAGCTTCAGCAGATACCCTTCTCTCCGGGAGCCTTATCGCTCGAGAAAAATAAATGCAGCTATTAACAGTCAGCAGTAATAAACATGACAAGACGCTCTTGTGGAAAATGGCTCCTAGCGTTTGTGATTGAGTGAAGTCACGTGACCGGGCCAGCGGGCTTTTTATAAGTCAGTCAATTCTGCGAAAGATACTGTCCCTGGGACGGTGGTATGTTTACTTACCTCTTTAATCTTATCATGACCAGCGGCGTGTCTTCCCGCTCAGCTATTTGGCCAATGAGACAGGTTTTATAACTATATATATTCTGTTAAATAGATTTAAAATATGTATTGTTCCAATATCAGAATAATAGATGCTCCACAGTCGAACAAAAGCTGCAACTATATGTTTTAACTGTTTCAGCTATCGTATTATTCATGTATTCACTTCATATGATACATAACCCCGAAGTATGCACCTACGAGATGCAGCGATATATGCTTGGGAATAAGTCGCGGCGTCTGTGTTTAAAGACATACATCTTTGTTTCATTAATTACAAAGGCTTTCGATTGAGTAAGACAAGCTGACAGGACAAAGATGCTTGCAGATCTCCACACTGAGGATGAAAGACTGTACTCTTATAAAGAAAATATATTGAACACATCTAAAGCCAAGTAAATCTATAATGAAGAAGGTGAATATTAGCAAATAAAGAGATGTGTGCGATAGTATTGCGTAATGTCTCCAGACCATTATGTCCTATTTAGTGAGAGTTTATTATTGCAGAAATGTAGCAGATGTGAGAGGACATAGGATCAACAATATAAGAAATGATGATAACACATCTAATGCAATAAATCACCAACCTTGAATTTAAGAATGGGTATGTTAAAATGGTGTATAGAAAATGTTTTGGTGTACTGCAGTGAATGAATGAATTAGGAAGAGCTTAGAAGCAAGAAAGATGTTTTACCATGCATGCTGCGAATACTTTGAAATATCTGAGTTACTAACAACGATTGTCTGGAAGAGACTATAATATATGTATTTGATTTGATTTGATTTGATTTGATTTAACTTTATTTTCAAAGGGTTACAAATTGGAAACGCAGGCCCGTCTTACATTCGGACCTTCCAATCACTCAACTTTCGGTCTTGAATAGTGCATGATACATTTACACAGGAAAAAAGCATTGTCAAATGAATGTTGTAAACATAAACTATGCATATTACCATATAATGAGACATATCCCCACCCACTCTCACATCCCCCACCCACAACACATCCCACACACAAACATTCCCCCAACCCACACATACCCCCACCGACACACACACACAGGCACACATACATACCCCCAACCACTGACCCACACATCCCCACCCACACACATCCCCACCCATCCCCTAACCAACACACACTCAGCCACCCACATATTCCCCACCACCTACCCATACACCCCCAACCACCCAGTCAAACACACATCCGCCAGTCACACATCCACCCACCCACACTCACATCCCCCGTCAACCCAAACATCCCGCACCTACCTACACACACACCACCCAACCAAACAATCTCCCAAACTCACCCACACATCCCGCAAACACCCACTCACCCACACATCCCGGACCAACCCAAACACACATCCCCATCACACACATCTCCCACCCAAACACACACATACCCCACCCATCCCCAACGCACATATACTCACCGACCCACACATCCTCCATCCACCCACCCACCCACACATCCTTCACCCACCCACCCAAACACCCCAAATCACCGACTCCCCCACCCCCAACCACACATCCTTCAACCAGACATTCTTCAACCAACATACATCCCTCTATCACTCACATTTCCCCACCCATACACACACATCCCCACCCACATAACATCTCCCACTCACA
>OY992877.1:32943047-33148047 GCA_963921405.1 Cepaea hortensis
CTATTTTTTATTTTTTTATTTTTTTATTTTTTGTTAATTAATGAAAACAAGCTTCGACCACATCGTCGCTTCCCAGGAGGTGAGATCGTGGTCAAACGCTTGCCTTGATTAATGTAAAAAATTTAAAAAAAAAAGAGAAATAGGTATATGTATTTTTTTGAAGAAAATAAAACAAAACTGAGAATCAAGCATAGTTATTAGACAATTTAAAAATATTTAAAAGTGAGACATCTGACTTTGTTATGCAGAACTAAGTGCATCAAAATTGATCTTGACTGATCTTGTCGCTACACACAATCAGTTTTCCAAATGAACATCAGTAATTCGTATTCTCACTTGTGATTTGATGTGCTTCATGTGACTAAAATGCTGCTCACACGCATAAGTGTTTCCAAACAGCGAGGCCATCGACAGAGCATGTTTGTAAAACGCAGGATATTTATCCTTGTCCAAATACGTTTTATAGAACTTTTCCAAACCAACTTGATGAAATTTGTCCTTTAACTATGTATCACAACACATTTCACAATGTTCCATTTGTAATCTTCCTGGTAATAAATTTACGTCTACCGAAAATGTCGTTGCAAATGCACAAACCAGCATATGATGTTTTTGTTTTTTTTTTAATCATGAAATCGGTTTTCAAATTCGAGGTTTTAGTCAGATGTCGAAGAAGCTTATTTATCCGCCCCTCCTGTGTGACGTCTGGTTGCAATGACAATGTAGGAAAGTGAGTAAAGTTTTTGTCCTCAACTGTTGATCCCAAAGACCAAGTTTCATTTGTAATGCAGAAATATAATCATACATCTGATTAATTAATTGATCTTTCCCTTGTAGACGAGTATTAACGTCATTTAGGTGGCTAGTTATATCGACCAGAAACGCAAAGTCGCAAACCCACTCTTTGTCTTCAAACTATGTGATACTTTTTGGCTTGCTTGCATAGAATGATTGTATTTCCTGCTGCAAATCAAACACGCTTTTCAACATTTTGGCACGGGTCAGCCATCTTTATTATTATTTTTTTGGGTTGCAAATCCCTTACAGAACGTTGCAGTCAACATCAGCATTTTCCGGCTGCTGTTGAAGTACTAGGCAAAATTACGCTCAGTAGTTTGCCATTGCTGTCTGAGCAACAGGCTCACATATCCCCTAAGTTACCAACGATGCCAGAACCGCTACTGATTCTCGCGCAGGTTACGTTACTCACGAGAATATACGGGGTTAGGGAGAAAGCCGTTAACACCTAGTCATCTTACGTATACATACAATGTAACGTCGTTATATTCTGAATCCAAAGACTTTAGAAATTCTTGGAAATGACGGTGATTCAACCCGTTCGAATTAAAGAAGATCACTATTTTGACGACCGATTTGATGACATGGTCAATTTTGAGGGATTTCGAACATAAATTCTCCTGATCAATAATGCAATGAAAATTTAGCATTGAAGTATTACCGACTTTGGGGCCTCATTTTCAATCAATTTTACTAAACCTTCGTGTTTACCAACCATTGCTGGAGCACCATCCGTTGTTAAGCCCGATAAGTGTTAAGTTGTAACGAAAAGCGATTCAATGTCGATGTAACTGATTCTAACAAATCTCGTGACTTAGTAATGTCCTTAAGGGGATACAGTGCCGCTAATTCTTCTGTCTGTTTAACATGGACATCAATACCCCTGATAAAAATTGTCAGTTGGGCAGTATCTGCCATGTCTGTGCTTTCACCCAGTGCTAGAGCATAAAATATAAACTATGATGCTCGACTTTTCAAATTATCTTCAATATGTTTTCCAATGTCGTCCACACGCCTAGTAATAGTCTGACGATACAGACTTATTTTTTGAGAAAACCTTCTTCTTTTCTGGACACAGAATTTCAACGACGCTCTCCAAATATTCCTTAACCATTTCACCATCTGAATATGGCTTCGATTTTTTTTTTAGCTAGTATCATGGCTACCGCATAACTAGCTTTTACATAGCATGTTGACTTTGAACCCGCTCTAGTAAATATATTTTGTTGTGCAGACCACAGAACATATATGTCTGAAGTTGAAGTCTCATGTTAAATTTTACCAACGTCTAGCGTTGGACCAAAAAAAAAAAAAACTTGAGTGTCAAATAGCGGGATATCTGAAATAGCTGGAGTCTTTGAATTTTCCCGAAAACGCCGGATATTTAAAATAGCTCCACACCGATGAATTGTTCCAAAATTGCGAGATATTTCAAATTTCTCTTAGCTATAAGTTAAATATATGTGTTACGAACGACTCATGCTGTAATGTTCTTTTGGTGATATGCACAATAAAGTTAACATGTATGTTCATTTGACCTAGCTCAGCGGGCCGCAACTTGACTCCCGGCGGACCGCATGTGGCCCGCGGGCCTCGTGTTGGCCACCCCTGGCTTAGATTAATGGGCTTGATGGAGAAAAGAAGAACTGGCCTAGAGAAACAAGAGGGGAAGTTAACTCTTTGGACCACTGAGTGAACTAATAATGACAGCAACGTTCATGCAAGACACAGCATTACAGATAAAAACACATTGTAGGCGAACGATAGAAGCACCAGAAGAAGAAACGAAGAAGAAAACAAGGAAAAAGTGTGATGATGTTTGAGTAATTTAAACACAAACCATTCTCTAACAAGCAAAATAAACATTATTGAACAACGATATAGGATGTGAAATGGTTTGGAAATGAACAAACAATGAAATTCACAACATCTTAAATCTTCTATAAGAATACGGCTTATTTATATTTGTTTTTATCTTAGATTCATCCGCTGCTGTCTATGCTATTGTTAGAGTGTTAGGTTCAGTTCTGTGTTATTGTTTTTGTTACCGTTTAAACATCTGTCTTGCAATGTTCTGGTTAAAAACAGCGCAACAAACAATTGCTTCTACTGAGCACGCAAGACGACACGTATAACGCTATAACTAGCAGACGCCTGGGATGGATTGGCCATGCTCCCAATTACCAGATCGCGGTTGTGTGAGTCCCAGAAGGAAAACAAAAGAGAGGCCGGCCCAGAAAAAAACGTGCTGGATAAATTGCCAGGCTAAGAAGAAGAAAATGGGATATAATTGTGGCAATATACACAAGAGAGAGAGATATGGTTTTTTGCAGTGTATAAGACATCACGGCGTAATGTGTTGCTTTCATACACACGTGGTACGTCATAATGTTACATGATTGGTTAGTCATCACGTGACTAAGTGCCCAAGAGGCTACGACCTAGTTACCTTAGTTTGAACTATCTTTGTTTCACAAATTAGAAAAAACTTGGACCTTATAATTTATTTATAACAGGGTGTTGGGGGGGGGGGGCATCTTTGATTGATTGCATTAGTACAGGAAGGTTGAAAGTAACATTCGTACAGTATTTTACTAATTTTTACATCACTAGTAGAGTAAAACGTAAAGGAACTTTTATATGTCTTAAGGCACATTTGACATATGATGGTGACTCATATTTTTATTTATAAAGCATTCAACACTCGACTGGTGATGTGGTCAGTATCAGCGTGGCCGACTTCACTTCCCAGGTCATGCCCCGGTATGTATTGACACTATGAGCACCGGCGTTACATCACTTGGCATGTCGCAATTCGCGTGCCCCACTTACAAGAGGATTTCCATAGTTGTAGTAACTCCCCCTGAAACAAGCATGACACAAATGTTTCTGCCTCTTTAAATTCTTGACACTCTCAGGGATCTGACCTTACGGTCTGTCTCATGCTGTTTCCCACCCTTATTTCCAGCTTCGAGGCATGCTATCATTTGACTCACTTATGTCACAAAAACGCCGCCATGTGTTCCTACCCATAAGCTATCGTGCCCTTGGGGAGGGAAACACTGTCCTCCAGGTGCATCGTGACCACCTTTATTGTCATTGCACATTCTATTTAACAGTGGGACAACCAATTCCTGTTCCCGTTACGTTTGTCTCTGTCGTGGCTCCCGAATACCATGATTCAAGTTTCAGCAGCTATGCTGCCTTTATTGCACCCTGTCCACAGCTGATCGAGCCGATCTTCTCCACGCGAGAACGGGAAGTCATCTCTTTCTATGGGATATTTCATTGTGCTGCGGTCTTGGGATGTCCTTGCCTCGCTCTGCTGATGAGCTCTGTATCTGCATATTGTACAGTCATCAGTGACTGTTCTAGCCGCTTTACGGCAGAGATTGGACTTCATTGGACATTTCTATATTTTGGCAATCACCGCCCTGTGGTCTGTCGACCACATTGTAGCTTTCCGGACTCATGTGCACTGTTCTTTCTTGGAGGATGACTATTGGATTAGCAGGAAACAAGCAATGTGGTTTTGAGAGTTATTAGCCCTCGCTTGTGTGAATGACTTTTTGATGTTGTTTTGTAGACAGCGATATGGATATGGACGATCGTACACATCAGTTTAAGCCATACTTCGCTCTGATTGTTCTAAAGTAGGCAGGATGACTTCTCAATCGTCTCGCACAGTCCTTTCAGTGACCCAATTCCCGACTGTCCCTCCAGACCTAACTGCCTAAGGACATCCTACGCGGAATTGGAAAATTGACCTCTTGTGATTACATGACTTTAAACACGGAAGCCACAAATAATATGTGGCACGATTTATTGCCTGGAATATGTCCCTGCATCTCATCAGATGCATACTGCAGATTTATATACCATATAACGTTAATAAATAATTAACACTTAAGTTGAAACAATTAAAATAAGAAGTCACATTTATTGTTCGAAAATGGGACATCAGTTATCTCCCACAGTATATCACATGCTATATAACTCTGCAGTATGCAAATGGCGAATTGCAGCGAAATATACCATGCAATAAATCGTGCAGCATATTGTGTGCGGCTTCTGTGTGTAAATTCACTAAGGGAATACATTGTGTTGGAAGCATGCTTGTCTAACCATCCTGCCTCAGATTGGCGTCAAGGTCACTATACTGTTCCATCTTGACTGTGTGCTGCGTCTCCATTCTCGATTAATATTGGGTGGTCAGCTCGATCAACGCTTGCTGTGGAGCTGATGAGGTATGCAGCACATCGAGATCTTCAGCTGACTTCAGGGTAACTCTCATAACCCCATTAGGTGTACACCAGTGGCCGGTCCCACTTCCCATCGTGGACTGACAAGAAGATCGTAGTACAATCCATTCTGCAATCTGGTTTCTACTCACCTTTGAGGATAAATGTCTGCTCAGCTCAATCTATGTGATCACTTTTAAATGGTCACACTGTTAATAATATAATAACTTGTCACAGCGTGCAGGTACGATGTGTTATATAGGTCTTAACTCTGACTACGGCGGGATTGTATATAGGGTTTATTGCTGTTCATGCAGCCATCACTAACATTGACATACATACCATCTCTGATTTGCCTTACAAATGAAGACATTAGATTTCTCTTTCGATAATAAAATACATTTCAGACATGATTAAACCTTATCAACAAACTTCTACTCAGATTATAATGTAAGAATAAATTGGGAAATAATAATGAAAATGGTTGAAGAGTTGTAAGGATCTGTGGAAGGAAAGGGATATTCAACGCAATAAACACATTAGCAACACTAATAGAAACACAGAAAGACATCTACTTGAGCTTCATGTATTTATCCAAGCCATTTAAAAAAGATAAACATTAGAATTTTTCATCTTACAAATTGATGCTGAAGATCATGTACCATGTTCTTTGTGCAACGCCGCACTCCTCACATCCCCCAGGAAAATCTCGATCTATGTCCATGTCTCTGCCACATGCACCCTCATGTCTAGAGGCTGCCCTAGATTTGTGTGAGACTAGGGATGTCGCATTGACCATACTTTGAAGTAAACATGTTCCTACGGTACGTTTCTGTTGTTGTTTCGAGACGCAGTTCGAATCCCGATATGGTAACTTACGTCATTCAAATCGTATATTGTCGCCCCTTTCTTTCGATTTCTATTTTCTTCTTCTACTTCTATAAGCGCCAATTAATACTAGTGCATGTGTTTGTCTGTAATACACATATGGGATATGGGGTCTAGCGACATATAGCCTACACGCCTGTAGGCGTGTGAAAACATTTTTGTACTCTTCACCATGAGCTATGTCCTTAAACTCTGTCGTTAAAGCTGTTAGTTCCGTACAAAGAATGGACAACTAATTATCGGAAATTTCGGGCCAAAAATATGAACGTCCTCTGGGACACATACACAATAAAATATTTGCGTCTTACAGTCCAATTTCACTTCTGGCATGATATAAAAATAACAAGATTTACGCCTCCCCGTAGAGATCTTTACGCTAATGGAAATTGTAGCTAAGGAATCATTCAGCGCCGGCTGATGTTGGCCGGAGCTGAGACAACAAATAATTGCAAATATTACTCCCTCAAATATAATTCGTTCTTTCTTTGTCTATTATCTTCTGTCTTGGTTAATGTGTAGATGGAATTATAATGTTACGACCTTGAATGTAATTGGAATAAAAACGCGTGTGGGATGTATCAACCGCGTAGGAATAATGAAATCTTACAAACATATATGGAACGGGTTTGCACCCTAATGATATATCTAACAGATGTATACTATAGTTTGTGGCTATCATCGCATGTTATGAATGTAACCAAATATTTGAATCTATTGACTTGATTTGGTATTTTAAACTGGTACGATAGCGCAGCAGATAGAGAGCCGCACACGTAATGTCACGAACGCGTTCGGCAAGGGTTCGTACCTGAGTTATTTATCTGGATAAATGAGGGAAAGATTGGCCGCCTATTCATCCCTGCATTCAGACCTACACAATGTGATGGCCTTGTGACACCACAACCCACGGCAGGAAACTGCTTCAAAGCAAATTATTTAATTTCTTTTAGCATTTTTAACTTGTATGGTTACATCACATTTGGCAGTATCTGTTTCTTTGATATAGCCATTGTATCTGCTTCCCTGATATCACATTAAAGTCCATTTATTGCACTCTCTATTACCACACTGCCAACAGTTGTTTGCATTGCCAGCTTTCAATACTGTATTATCTGCCTAGTGTCGATAGTTTACAGTATACCCTCCGACTCGTATTACTGGCCTTGATTTAATCTCTCTCATTATTACTTCGTTTGAGTGAGTGAACGTGTGTGTGTGTGTGTGTGTGTGTGTGTGTGTGCGCGCGTGTGAGAGAGAGAGAGAGAGAGAGAGAGAGAGAGAGAGAGAGAGAGAGATAGATAGATAGAGAGATAGAGAGAGAGAGAGAAAGAGAGAGAGAGAGAGAGAGAGAGAGAGAGAGAGAGAGAGAGAGAGAGAGAGAGAGAGAGAGAGACGATCCGGTGACAAAACGTACTCCTTGCTTCATCTGATAAAAATTACCTGTTTTATTTCCCATTGGTATTGTTGCTACTTGTTTCCAGTAAACATGTATTTATTCTGACATATTTTCCCATCAATGGTAAGACCTTTCATTATTCTTATCACATCGTTATGTTTCAATTTGTCAAAAGCATTAGTTAAATCTAAAAAGCTTCAAGTACCTGCCTATCTATATCTATATTGGTCTCTCCATTAATGTCCATGTCAGGATCTTATAATTGGCTCGTTAGCTAACACGTGTGAGACAGTACAAGTATAACGTGATTCGACGTAAGACACAGCAACACAAGTTCTATGGATTTATTGCCACATTAAATACAGAACGATAATTACAACAATCTACAATATATAACTCACGACGCTCACAACCACAATACAGCTCATAGGTCTGACGCTCAAGATATCAGTCGTTCGGCTTTCAATCACGGAGATTCACACAAACGCCTTGCTCTCATCGCACATGTCCGTCCAGTCTCCGGTCCCAGCTCGGTCTGAGGTTAGCACGCCAACTGCCCACTGCCTCTAGTGGTGTCACGTGTCCTGCGTGCGTCTGTCGTCAGCCTGACCGCTGGTCGCGTGTCAGGTAACAATCTTGTCAGCCGACAATTCTTGTCCGCCGGGTGTCGCAACGATGTTGCTGCACAGCTATACCATGTTAGGCTCTGACATTCTCTCCGGGTACCTCAATGAAAGATGTCATCTTTCATTCATGACGTATGTATATACTGGGGTAGTGTTAACTTCATGTCAGAGACTACTCTTTCCCAGTGTTATGCATGAAAATACATATATGGCATGGAAATATATACAAAAAATGTAAGTTGCATTGAAATGACAAATGAAGTACAACTTTTAACACAACTCAGGTTTCATCCCCCTGATGGCTGGTTACCTCCATTGCAATAATACCCAGTCAGATCAGTAGTACCAGCTTCACGCATCTACCTCGCAGCAATTTGAAAAAAACGTAATACTATGGTTGTTTTGCAACAGCCATCTAGCCAGACTGAAATACGGCTTTATATGAGTCGTATTAAACACTCAAACTCTGACCTCATTTGGCCAGGAGCTCTTATGTTGGTTTGCAATGTTGGCAGCTCTCTGTCATGCTTGGTGGACGCCTACACGGTGTGTTAACCATTTGAGCAACAAAATGTCTATTTATACAATACACATTAATGAATATGTTTCAAATTATGGCCCTTGGTGTAATTCATAAATGCAAGGGAAGTAATTTTGACAATCAAGACATTCAATAAATTACAATAATTATTTAATTTCTTAGCGTCATTGCTTGACGTTTCTTCATGTTAACGAGAAAAAGTCGGTAATATGAATACATTAATCAAGATATGATTCTAAGATTACACTAATCAAAATACATAAGTACCCAATTGGTGTATTATATTTTATAGATTTAAAAGGATTTTATAATCGTCATAAGTTTTTGAATATTTGTATATCGTCTGCTAATTTTGCTATACTTTTTAAATTACACAGGAAGTACACACGAAACGCAAAATTTAGTTGCTGTTACACGGTTTGAACACAAATGCTTCCGTTTTCTTTTGTAACGGATAGTTAAATGTTCTCAAAGTTCGTGTTTGATGTTCTAGTATCACAACTATCGGATTATGATGGAATTTTCTTATTTCCGATGTGTTCACAACTTCTGGATAAAGATTGAATGTTCTTATTTCCGATGTTCGACTGTCGAACATTTTGGATTAAATTCGATGCAGAGGTGGTGTAGAAGTCACTGTTCAGTCCATATTTGCACACGTCGTTAAAATATCACGGTGAAGCAAGTCACTCACAGCTGTCACTGTTAAATGGTAAAGTTCGCTTCTGGTAAGTGGTTAAGCGTCTGTGACACTGTTTTTGGTGTATATTTACAATTAATAACGTTCTCTTTCTAACGCACACTACACAATTATACTACACTCATTACATGGCTTGATTAAAATAAGTATATTATACATGTCGGTTTTTTAACCGTATCACAATTACAATTATAGACCTTACACAGTAGGTGAATAGAAACAACATTCACTCATTGGTGGCTGTGTTGTTCTGAGTGTATTAGTACACTCTGCACTCAGACATTGCTTACTGGGTCGGTTGGACAACGGGACAAAAGATCGGCAATTGTATTGATTCTGCCTGAAATATGACGAACCTCGAAACTGTAATTTTGAAGCTTCAAGGACCAGCGAGCAATCATATTGTTGGATGGTACTCCGGCATTTATATACCGTAATGGACTGTTGTCAGTTTCGATGATAAAGTGACGTCCTAGAAGGTATCTGGATAGTTTCGTCACACTTTCTACTAAGGCAAGTGCCTCTAATTGCGGAATGGACCATGCCCGCTCTCGAGGCCTTAGTTTTCTTGATATGAAACAAATGGGATGCAGGATGTTGTTGTATTCCTGCAACAGGACTGCCCCAATCGCAACGGAGCTAGCATCTGTTCTCAATCTGAAAGGTAAACGAATGTTGGGCAATTTAAGGATGAGATTATTCGAATTCTTATCAGAAAAGTATGTCAAAACTTTATGAAATGCATTTCGTAGGCATTCATCGTGTACAACTTTTTCAGGCTTATCCTTGGTTAGTAAGTTAGAAAAAACCTCGGTCAGTTCTGAAAAATCAGGAATGAATTGCCTGTAATAATTGATCAGTCCCAACAAACTCCGGACTTGTTTCTTATTAGTCGGGAGTGACAGTTTTAGAATTTTGGAGACAATTTTGTTGTCTGTCATGACAAAGCCATTGGATATTCTGTACCCCAAAAATGATATCTCTTGGTAAGCCATGCTCACCTTTGAAGGCTTCACTGTCAGTCCGTGCTGTCTGATACGTTCTAGTGTCTGTTCTAGTGTCTTTATATGTTCCGTCATTGTCTCTGTATGGACACAGATGTCGTCAATATAACAAATGATATTAGGAATGTCAGATAGGAGGAGTCGTGTCATGCGTACGAATGTGGCTGGGGCATTGACTAGCCCAAATGGAAGTTTGCACCATTCGTACAGTCCCCAAGGTGTGGCAAAAGCTGTTAGATGTCTGCTGTCTTCATGTACAGCTATCTGCCAGTAACCTTTAGACATGTCAAGCGTCGTAAAGAACTTAGCGTCAGTCAGTTCTGTCAGAAGATCGTCAGTGTTTGCCATTGGTTCAAGATCTAAAACAGTTATTTTGTTCAGTTTTCTGTAGTCGATGCAAAGTCGTATTGTCTTGTCCTTTTTGCGTACAATAACCATGGGTGAAGAGAAGTCT
Source organism: Cepaea hortensis (assembly GCA_963921405.1). Taxonomy (NCBI): domain Eukaryota; kingdom Metazoa; phylum Mollusca; class Gastropoda; order Stylommatophora; family Helicidae; genus Cepaea; species Cepaea hortensis. The sequence continues at coordinate 32,953,696 of OY992877.1, forward strand.
GATAAGGATCGTCTGATGATGTTGTTTTTTTCTAAGTTGATGATTTCTTGATGTAACTGTTCTTTGTAATGTAAGGGTATTGTGTATGGTCTGCATCTTATTGGTGTGTTTGATGTGAGTGTGATGTGATGCTGTACTAATTCTGTTTGTCCTGGGTTGTCTGAAAAGATGGTGTTGTACTGTTGTATCAACTGTTTGCAACTGTTTGTCTCTGCTTGACTTAGGTTTGGATTGATCTTGATCTCCTTCAAGCAGTTTGTCGTGTCTAATGTAGGTGTTGGAATCTCGTCGCTAGAATCGTCATCTTCGTGATCTATTATCACGGTGCAAGCTGTCGTATCGTCTTGTTCGTTGTCTCTGTTGTGGTATGGTCTTAGCATATTTATGTGAAATATTTTGTGTTTGTCTTTTATTAGGATTTCGTAGTCTACAGGTGAGATTTGTCTTGTCACTTTAAAAGGTCCCTGCCAAGAATCAGTCAGTAGCTGTCTGTCACTAGGTAGTAGTAGTAGAACGTCCTGTCCAGGTGTCAATGTTATAGTCCTGTTACCTTTGTCTGCGTACTGTCTGTAAGTAGCACCAGATAGTTTAAGTGCATTTTTAGCAATTTCACATGATTTAATAATCCTTTCACGCAATGATGTTACATACACAAATGATGATATGGGTTTCAGTATTGGAGTAGAATCAGTTAACATTTGGTGATAAATTGTTAATGGGCCTCGTGGTTTGGCACCATAGATTAGTTCAAAAGGAGAGAAACCGGTACTAGAATGTGGTACCTCGCGATAAGCAAAAAGGACAGCTGGTAAGTATACATCCCAGTTGTTGGGGTGATCTTGAGTTACTTTGGCAAGCATGTGCTTCAGATCCCCATTAAGCTTTTCTATAATCCCGCTAGAGTGAGGATGATAGGGGCTATTGAAAACTTGCTTCACTCCTAACATTTTAGTGAAAGCTTGGGTGGATGCGGCAATAAACTGAGTGCCTCTATCAGACTGGATAGTATCTGGGAACCCAATTCGGGAGAAGATATGGAAGAACACTTCCATGATGTCGTTGGCAGTAATATTCTTTAGAGGAATCGCTTCTGGCCAGCGACTACATTGATCAATAAAAGTTAGAATATATTTATTCCCTCTAGTAGTTGTATGACTAAGAGGGCCCACAATGTCAACTGATAATTTTTCAAAAGGTCGACTGGCTAAGTCAGTGACTTGTAACTTTGCCTGTGGGTGTTTACCTTTTTTTACTAGTTTCTGGCATGTATCACAACTTCTGCAATATGTTCTTATGTCATTGCAAAATTTTGGCCAATGAAACTGTGTCAAAAGTCTTGACCTGGTTTTAACATATGCCATATGACCTGCAAAAGGTATATCGTGAGCAAGATGTAAAGCTTGCTTGCGATAAGTAGTTGGCAAAACAGTTTGCTTTGTTGTAATGTCACCTCTGGTGTAATACCTGGTGAGTATATCATTGTGTAAAGCAAAATGCCATTTCGCATTTTTGGTTACTCTTGCCTTTTTGCCGATCAGGTCAAAGTACTTTGACAGTGAAGGATCAGCTTTTTGAGCTGTTATGAATGTTTCCTTCATAGAGTCACTAGGTGGTAATTCTGGGCTAAGCATTTGTATAGCCTCAGTTTGGTTACTTTCATCTTGCACTCTAGCAGTAGCTCTTGTTACTGCGTTCACACACTCAATGACATCAGATGATGATGGAATGATATCGTCAATGATGTGATGAGAACTTAGTGCTGCATTAGCTAACATACATTCAATAGGTGATATGACATTTTCTGTGGTGACATTTGGTGGTGATGTGTTATCATCAATACATAGTGATGTTATGTCATGATTATGAGGTTTGTCATTCACCTCAGGTAAATTTCCTATGATTATATCGCACACTGGGTTTGTAAGTGCCGCGACCTTTACTTTCCCGGTGAGGAATGGTGTTTCAATGTATGCCCATGCTAATGGATATTTTTCAATATTGCCTGAAAATGTTCTACATGTGATGTGTCTGCCTGTATAGTCTGTAGGCGTTATGAATGTTGTTTTCAGGCCAATAAGTGTACTTCCGGTGTCGCGAAGTACTGTAGCAAACTTGCCATTAACATACCCGTGATGGATGTCTAATCTGCCTTTTGAGTCTATTACCAAGTTAGCTTCCTCATTGGCAATAGGGATGGCGTGCCCGCATGTTAAGATACCATCTTCACAGAAGGTGTTACAGACAGTGCATTTATTAGCACTAAATACATCACAAGCCTGTGCTGCATTCACAGGATGTTTCTCTGGATTTTCGTCTTCTGACGCTGAGCTATCGAACAAGGCGGCATTGGCTTTGTTGGTCATATGCCTGCCTCTACAATCCATGCGATGGTGCCCGAAAGCCTTGCAGAGAAAACATTTACGTAAACTTTTGAACGATTTACGCTCTCTGTCTTGTCTGTTTACCATATTTTGCAAGTATGTTTGGTACCCTGGGTTTTTATCGCACATCTCGTTCAAATGGTAAGAAAATTTACAATGAATGCAATGTCTAAATTTCTCAGAGGTAGGCCTGGTTGGTTTTTTCCTACTATAGTTTTTCTCATAGTTGGCCGCTGCTACCCAGTTACTGTCAGTAGCTTCAGTGGCAAAGCATTGTTTGTTGGCCGTGTAATAGGCCGACCCACGTCTTTCAATTTCTTCCACACTTGTGCATTCATTCTCCTGTAAGAACTTAGAAAAAGATGATGGGATAGAAGAAATGATTTTATCTCGAATGATGAGATCTTCTAATCTATCATAACTTTTATTAATTTTGGCTGCTGAAGTCCATTTGCTGAAAACATCTCGGACTAAACAGAGGTAGTCAGAGAACGTTTGAGTTGATTTTGGACTCAATTTACTAAATTGTTCTCTGTAACCTGCCTCGTCTAACATGAAATGTGCCATTATCTTAGATTTAATATAATGGTACTCTTTCCTTATGTCTTTGGGGATGGTTTCAATGACTTTAAGAGGTTCCCCAGATAGACTCCTCATATATAGAATATTCCATTCAGAAAGTGGAACTTGGTAATGTTCCATTAAAGTCTCAAAATTTTGGGTAAAGGCTGCTATGCAGTCACCCGAGGTATAGTTACGTACGATACCTTGATACTTCTTATACTGGTTTTCTTTTTCCAGTCTTTCAGATTTCTTTGACTCTTTATTCATTGCAGTCTCAGTGTCAAGTTGTTTCATTTTCAACTGTAACTCTAGTTCTTCTTTCTTACTCTGAGCTGCTATTTCTGCTTTCTTAAGTTCACTGTCTATCTCAGCTTGCTTTAATGCTGTTTCTGCCTCTATTTGCTTGGCAGCTTTTTCAATCTCTGCCTGTTTCAAGGCTGTTTCAATCTCTGCCTGTTTTAAGGCTGTTTCAATCTCTGCCTGTTTTAAGGCTGTTTCTGCCTCTGCTTGCTTGGCAGCCATTTCTGCTTGTTTTAGAGCTCTCTCTGCTGCTCTTTCTTCGCGTTCATTATTTTTCTCCTGTACCAGCAGGTATTCAGCGTATTTGTTCTCGCTCCAGTTTGTTAATTCATCACCTGTTAGATGTAATTTAATACCCATATCGATGAAATCAAATAATGACGACATGATGGGGAAAATACGTCAATGAAAATCAACCACGCAAAATATGTTATAAATGGTTAGTAATAAACAATTTACAATTTATTTTACTATACGATGCGTGCCTACTATTGCATACGTAAAGTTAAAGTATAGAAAAATATACTCAAGTGCCCTGGATACGGTGACGAATGGTTGGACAATCGGGCTAGAAAACTGTAGGGTCGTTACTTCGGAACCACTAATGACCTCTACGGCAAGGTTATGGATGGTACGGAAAAACCTGCTTTGTTTTTGGAAGAAAATAAGTTAGCGTCTATTTGTTGGTGTGTGCCTGCAAGTCACTCAGTGTTGATTAGGTTTGGATGGCGTCGAGTGTAATTGTATGTCGTAAATTTGTCGTCAACAGTGTTTCTTTCAACAGAAGTTACACTCTTTCCAAAACTCTTTGCGTTCCACAAACTCAATACACAAAGACAATCTATCTGTATTTGAACACTCAATAACATTGATGACACATCACTTACATCAAGATGACATTCAGTAAGGACATAGACATCAAGTTTACAAGATGGCGACAAGGTCAAAATGGCGACAAAATAACAATGTCGACAAGGTCAAACGGTGACAAGTTTCACAAATCACAAATGTTTTACACGTTTACAGGATCAAACAATATGTACTGCACATTTACTAATGGTTTTAAACATATTTAAACAATGTAATAATGGATCATACTGAGACTTTCACGATCACATTTACATAGCTATAACCTTGACAAATTTTACAAGTTCAAGAATTATAGTTTTAAATACCAAAGACGAGCAACACATGTCTACATATATTAGGTTCTTAAACAAGGACGAGCCCCCACGTCCACACATGTCAGGATCTTATAATTGGCTCGTTAGCTAACACGTGTGAGACAGTACAAGTATAACGTGATTCGACGTAAGACACAGCAACACAAGTTCTATGGATTTATTGCCACATTAAATACAGAACGATAATTACAACAATCTACAATATATAACTCACGACGCTCACAACCACAATACAGCTCATAGGTCTGACGCTCAAGATATCAGTCGTTCGGCTTTCAATCACGGAGATTCATACAAACGCCTTGCTCTCATCGCACATGTCCGTCCAGTCTCCGGTCCCAGCTCGGTCTGAGGTTAGCACGCCAACTGCCCACTGCCTCTAGTGGTGTCACGTGTCCTGCGTGCGTCTGTCGTCAGCCTGACCGCTGGTCGCGTGTCAGGTAACAATCTTGTCAGCCGACAATTCTTGTCCGCCGGGTGTCGCAACGATGTTGCTGCACAGCTATACCATGTTAGGCTCTGACAGTCCGTAATGTTATTGAGTATATACTCTACGGATGTATCTAACATATGTGTACAGTGAGCATGCACTCTACCGATAACCAGATATTAGAAGCAGATCTGAAATTAAAACTCAAAAAGCTTATCCAAGGACCAAGGCCTCTTCGTTTTGATCTCACAAAAATACCAGATGCATACACAGTAGAAGTTAGGAATAGTTTTGGGGTCTTGATGTCTGTATAAGAGGAAATGACACCTGATGAACTGGCAGTACAAGCTAGAGATATCTTGATAACAGCAGTCAAAGATTTAATTCCGACCAAGAAAAGGCAACATAAGCCTTGAATTACATCAGACACGTTAGAATTAATAAAACAACGAAGGGAACTGAAGCAGAAAGGAGGTGAATCCGATAACACCAAGATGAAGTATAAATCTTTAAATCGAGAAATAAGAAACAACACAAGAAAGGACAACAACCAATATATACAAGCTTGTTGTATTTAAACAGAGCTGTCAGGGACTCAATACCCTGAACAGTGAGTGGTAGACAGGAGACAGGTCACTGCAGGATAACAGGGCAGGTAGCCAGACATAAAAATGGAAGAGATCATGAAATGTTCAAAGAAATGAAGTTATTGACAAGAAATGATCAACCCCAATTAAATGTTATCTGTGACGAGATGGGAAATACCGTAACAGAATATAGACAAATTGTAGTAAGATGGTAGGAATACTGCAGTGGAAAGTATTGTATGAATGACTGTGAGGATATGAATGATATACATGAAACAATTACATCAGAGACAGAACCTGAACCCTCATTAGGTGAAATTGCATGGGCAATAAAGAACCTAAAGAATGGTAAATCACCAGGATGTGATGAGATACCAGCTGAACTAATTAAAGCAGGAGGGGAAGAAAGCATGCAGATTTATCATGCATTATGTAAAAAGATATGGAAATATGGTATATGGCCAAAAGATTGGAAGAGAACTATCTTCATTCCAATACCAAAAAAGGGCAACCTGAAATTATGCACCAACTATAGAACTGTTGCCCTGATCAGGCATGCAAGTAAAATTCTACTAAAATTTATAATGGGAAGACTTCGTGAGAAAATGGAAGAAGAGATTAATTAACGTGGTTCAAGCTGGATTTATACAAGGAAGAGGAACAAGAGATAACATACTCAACATGCGTTTAATAATTGAGACGTGCAGATAATTTAATGTAAACCTATTCTCATGTTTTGTGGATTATTCAAAGGCATTTGACTGTGTACAACATCAGAAACTTTGAGAAATCATAAGGAATATGAGCTTTCCATCATATGTAGTACAACTCATAAAAATGCTCTATCTAGACCAAAAAGCAGCGGTTAGAATAGATGGCGAGACATCAGATTGGTTTGACATCAAGTAAGGAGTCCGTCAGAGCTGTGTGCTGTCATCCTATTTGTTTAACCTGTACGCCGAAAATATAATGAGAAATGTCAGAGATGATATAATATAATGCCCTAAATATCGGTGGCCATGAAATACCGGAGATTTGATATGCTGATGATACAGTATTGCTATCCACATCACTGTATGGTATAGAAAAACTTAATAATCTCAACCCAATTGAATAGTGAAAATCACAACCTATATCTTAACATAGCAAAATCAACAATAATGCATACAGATAAAACTACTATGGGGAAAGAACTATATGTTAATGAGGAAAGATTGGAGGTGGTGGAAAATTTTGAATATCTTGGGTCATTGATTACCAACAATGGTGACGCAATAAAAGAAATTAAACGACGACTATCAATTGCTCTTCAAAGACTAAAACAACTGAATAAATTATGGAGTGAGACAGATAGAACCACTAAAATTAGGTTTTTAAGAGCATGCATCTATCCCATTGCAACATACGCCTGTGAGATCTAGACACTTACTAAACAAGCTGAACAGCGCATAAATGCCATTGAATATAAATGTTATAGACGAGTTCTAAAAATATCTTGGATACAGAAAAGAATAAATGAATCCATACGCCAGGAGCTAAATATTGAAGTGGGTTGGTTATTAAAGACGATAAAACAGAGAAAATTGAAATAATATGGTCACTTAAAAGGCCACGAAAGTTTGGAGAGAACAATAATGGAGGGGTATATGCCTGGGAAGAGAGGAAGAGGAAGGCCAAAGAGATGTGTGCAGGATGTGGCGGATGATCTCCAGATGGGTGTATCGAACGCTGGACATCTTGCTTGTGATCAAGAGGTTTTCCGGAAGGTTGTTATGGGAGCGAGGTTCTGCAAAGGACATGCTACTGAATGAATGAATGAATGAGGACAGTTTGTATGTACACCCCCGATATAAGTAATAGACGTGTATGCAGCGAGTTTCAGTTCTACAGACATACCTAACAGATAGATGTCTACCTCTGTAATTGCTGTATCAAGTGGGACATACAGAAATATGATTTACCACCAGACACTATAACTTACGTTTTATGTCTAAAATTGTTGAGAAAAAGCGAAAACAAAGAGGAAAACAGTTGCATGGTTTCAAGCTTTATAATGATGTGTCTTTGCCTTGCGATTTTGTGTTGCATTTTGCTGTAAGAGCAGTTAATTGTAATTCATGATACACACCGCCCTTGCCGCCTGCAATTAAACGGGTTTCACATAAATATCTTTCATACGTCATCTTCCCAGTTCTTTTCATCATCGCCTTTACTTATAAAGCGCTTTTCTTTAGGAAATGAAAGCTAAACCAAGTTGAGCAGTTGTTGCACAAATGTGTGTGCCGAATTGAAGACGAGACTTAATTTTGAAACCATGGTCATAAGATGTAAGCTAAACCGCTCATCATTAGACACATTGTGACAATCTCTGTCTTTTAAACAGTCGATTAACACGTTCGAAACACTCACAAAATCGATCTAGATTTTCAAGCCGCCATTATCCTAGGAAATCCCAGCATTGTCCATCGCTGGTCTTCCACAGTTCCGGCCTGGGTTACCCAATAAGATACAAAACCAAGAGGCAGGCAAGAAGGGTCGCAAATGAGCAATGCTGGGATGGATAATCCTGATCCACATAGATAGCTTGTGACCTTCGCTGTTGATAGCAATTTCCGGTTGTCAATACAAGTAAGTGCCCTCCTTTGCTCAGACGCAGAACTGTCCATTTATTTCAGTGGGTTCTCGAGTCTCCTGACTGCTGTTTGTGTTACACACTTGTGAGTTGCCTCCCTCGCTTCCTCCTTTCTGGCGGATTTCCTTGATATCCTGACGTGCTGACTAAATTATGGTCAACAATTCAGAAATATATTCTCATAAATTGGAGCTCTGAAAATTAATAATAAACACAAACTATGCCTAACTCATGTAGTTCAATTGTATTTGCTTGATGGGACAAGAGACTTGAGTCATTCAGTGCTGCTTATCACATCTCTCGCCACACTGTTCAGACCTGTTTTTTTTTTTTTAAATTGTATTTTGCATCTGCTACATATAAATCTCATAGTTCGATCCGTATCGGGACAGATTCGAAAATTTTAAAATGGATCTGAGTTTCCAGGTTGTCCCAACCTTAAATGTGTACCAATAAATGTCGTGGGAAGTAAAAACGCCTGATACTAACCACATCAAACACTGAGTTTCGATAGTTTATAAATTATGGGTCTAGCATCATGTGCTCTTCACTCTTTAAGCCGTGTAAAAAGGACATTTTAATGTCTCTTGTCTCAGCAGGAACTAGAACCGGCTGACGTAATGTGAATACCAGTGTTTTGGTTGCCATCAAGCAGAGCAAAAAAGAATGCTGATTATAAATACCAAACATCACAACGTATATTTATCATGCCCATGATCGATTCGGGAAGAGCCCTAGCGCAGTGGCTAGTCACTAGCCTTCCGACCCAGTGGCCATGTGTTGAAATTCACATCGAGGCAAAATTAGGGCTTCCAGGCCGATCCAGCTAAAATGGATACGAAGAAAATCTTGTGAATTAAAAGTAGCCACGTCGCATTGACCACATCCGCAATAAATAGCTGTATGGAAAGAGATACAAGGTATTAATCACAAAGCTATATATAAAGTGAGACAGGAAGATAATCATAGAGTTATATTGAAAGAGAGAAAGGATGATAAACAGACAGACAGCTAGACAGAAAGACATTTAGAGCCTCTTTTCTATCTTAGTTGACCTAACCGCCTATACTTCGGAAGTACAAACTCAATCCACAGACTTCCAAAGGTTTCACAACCAACCATCCCGCTAAACAACCAACCAACCAGCTAAGCTACCAATCAATCAACCTACATACCATCAAACAACAAACAAATAACACAAGACACATTTAAAAATAACTACTGGGCCTCTTTACATGCCACAACACGTATTGGGTATGCTGCCCCATGTATTCAGAACGATCTGCACCCGCTGGGGACTTGTGGTCACTATCACGCAGGAAGACTGTCTTCCCCAGTACATTTCGTCATATCATTTCTGTGTGGGTGGATCAGGAGGTTCAGGCCATTGTAAACAATCCCCGGTTTCGAAGAAGATCTGAATACATGGCGTCCAGGTCGGTAGGCAAATGTGGTAGTCAGTGCTCTACCTTGTCTCTCTACTACACGCATTAAACAGAACATAAACATAGGACGTAAACAAAATAAACACCACACGTGTGTTTTTTAGTGATGTATGCTCGTGCTTACTTCGGCCAAGTCTAGATTTGCATAGGTACAGGTTTGAGCCTACATAAGAGTCGATAATGTGACAGACAGCTATTTCATGGTAACCAGAATGGTTGGACGAAATAAAGAGACGAGGGTTATTGGAGGCACAGCAGAAGCTACCTGCGGCTCATTACCTCAGCCAAGCAGATACACTGGGTTAAGGGTGGACTAATTGACTGACAGCGGCAGAAACAATAACATCTTCCACCACATCACCACATTAAGCAGACATTGTACAGAGTTGCATACGCCTGGCAAAATTTGGAGGCTCAATAGCTGATAGTTCGAAAGGCCGACGGTGATAGCTGTACACCGATGGATGTGGCAATTCTCAACTAGAAACTGGAGGATTGTCCTTGCTGAGAGCGTGATATGACGCTCAGTTACTCGGGTCCCCAAGTGTATCCATGGTGTCTGATTCTCTGTCCAGAGCATTTACAGTTCTAACAGACAGATGTGGCATACATGGGTACTAAGCAAAGGATTTGTGTTTTGAAAAAACGTCCATGGATATACTCGCAAGTGCATGCTGGAGTACAAGGCAACGCGCGAGCGGATCTATTGGTTGCAAGAGAATCTGGAACAGTCAGAATGGACAACGTACACCGACGAAGAAATTCTGAAGGCTGTACACGATTTCCTATTAAAGATATAATAATACATGAAAAAATCAATACATGTAAGAATGCCTGATGTTAGATATAAGTCGGGATCCAACAAGGAGGCACGTATGCGAGACAACATGAGCCACGTTATAGCGTTTGCTGAGGAAAGCCCATCATCTGTCAGTTTACCCACGATGATACGATATATATTTATTATAAGAACAAAGAGCATCTTAATGTGCAAGTAATACAATAAGAGAACACAGAAAGTTTACATTGCTCGTGCTAACTAAAATAAAAAGTGGTATTGCAAATTCTCCCGCTGTCCTTGAAACTCGATAGTCATAATAATAAATATACCTCGTATGTTTTTTTTTCTTTTTTTTTTTCGCGTTTCCATCCTGTTTCAGGATATTGCGGTCAACACCAGCATCTTTCAGCTGTATGTTGATTCCTAGGCTAGATTACGCTCATCAGCACGCCACGACTTTCTGAGCGACCGGCTCCATACTCTCATAAGTCACTTTTGCGATTCGAACCACTGCTAATTCTCGTCGCGTCACGTGACGAGAGTATTCGGGGTTAGCGGACAAAGCTGCTAACCCCTCGGCCACGAAGCCGGTGTTGAGAGGGAATATGTATGTTTACACTGCTTAAAATGTGAAACCTGAACATGAGAGTGCATGTTTCACATTACACTGTTAATGCTAAGATCACATCTAGTTCCGGTTCTCCCCTGGCCCATGCCATTTTGGGTTGTAATTGAACATATCGCCTGTCAGAGACATAATTCGCCGGCTTGCCTGTTTGGATTCAGTGCAGACGGTGTCATTATAACGGAAAATTAATTTTTGTTTTTAGAATAAACATGTATCATGCATGTGTAGATGGGCACAAGCAGGAAAGGGGGCGGGGGCGGTGTGGAACATGAAAAAAGAAGTGTAGACAAATCACATAAGCTGCATCTGAGATGTCGGAATCTAATAATTACATAGATTCTGTTTCTTTCACATCATAGATGCGCATCCTCAATTTTACAGGGTGTACATAAAGTCGTTTCACGGGTTTAAATTGAGAGAGAGAGAGAGAAAGAGAGAGAGAGAGAGAGAGAGAGAGAGAGAGACAGAGAGACAGAGAGACAGAGAGAGTGAGTGAGAGAGAGAGACGCAGACTGCGGCAAGATGTGACAACGTAAAGTAAAGAAAAAATAATTAGGTATGTCTTGATAATGGGAAAAAATAAACAAAAACAGACAGATGTAAACACTTTAGAACGTTCTTGGACAAGGTAAACCTCACAGTGTGAGGACAAATAATAATAATAATAATAATAATAATAATAATAACAAAACGACATAAAGGAAATATGTAATAAATAACTTAAACCACACTGAACAAATTCTAATGACCTTTTCCAAGAAAAGAACAAACAGTGCTAGTGAAAACATATTTAAATAAACCACACAATATCATCATCATCATTATCACCATCATTATCATCATCATCAAATGCCGGCTGGCGTGGGCGTTCATAACTCTCCGCAGATCTCAGATTTGGTGTCCTGAATCAACTCTGCTGATGATATTCCTCCATGCCATATATAATGATGGGGCAGATCCGTTGTGAAAGCGGAATATTTAAGGACGAGTGCAGAACTTCTGTGTTCAGGAAATGTGCCCAGTGGTTTAAGCGATATGACGCCAAATCAGGAAATATGGAAATAGATATAGACACGATCTAACCTAGAAAGTTACATTTAGGTATGGGTATATTTAATAGAATAAGCCTAATATGGAAAGAAAACAAACATAATCAAACAGCGGCATCAGTAACACTATTGACTGCAACTGGATAGACTCTCTTAGTGTACTCGTGCAAAAAACAATGCTAAAAGTATTCATATTTGGGAGTCATTTCCGAATTTGAAGTGCATTGCTTCAGATCACTTATAAATAAAAGCTGCGTAAGTCAAAAACAGAATACCAGATGTAACTTGTAGAAATACTGGAATGGAATATAAACCATCTAGTTAACGTATTCTGGGCTTGTAGACTTAACTACAGGGGTCACTCTATGCTGAGTTTGTAGACTCGTCTACTCGAGTCACTCTATGCTGAGCTTGTAGACTCAACTACAGGAGTCACTCTATGCTGAGCTTGTAGGCTCAGCTACCGGAGTCACTCTATGCTGAGCTTGTAGGCTCAGCTACCGGAGTCACTCTATGCTGAGCTTGCAGACTCAACTACTGGGGTCACTTTATGCTGAGCTCATACACCCAGCTACCGGATTCATTCTATGCTGAGCTTGCAGACTCAACTACCGGAGTCACTCAATGCTGAGCTTGTAGACTCAACTACCGGAGTGAGTCACTCTATGCTGGGCTTGTAGACTCAACTACTGGAGTCGCTCTATGCTAAGCTTGCAGACTCAACTACCGGAGTCACTCTATGCTGAGCTTGTTGACTCAACTATTGGAGTCGCTCTATGCTGAGCTTATACACTCAGCTACTGGAGTCACTCAATGCTGAGCTTGTAGACTCAACTACCGGAGTCACTCTATGCTGCGCTTGTAGACACAACTTCCGGAGTCAATCTATGTTGAGCTTGTAGACTCAATTACTGGGGTCACTCTATGCTGAGCTTATACACTCAGCTACTGGAGTCACTCAATGCTGAGCTTGTAGACTCAACTACCGGAGTCACTCTATGCTGCGCTTGTAGACACAACTTCCGGAGTCAATCTATGTTGAGCCTGTAGACTCAATTACTGGGGTCACTCTATGCTGAGCTTGTAGACTCAACTATTGCAGTCGCTCTATGCTGAGCTTATACATTCAGCTACTGGAGTCACTCAATGCTGCGCTTGTAGACTCAACTACTGGAGTCGCTCTATGCTAAGCTTGTAGACTCAACTACCGGGGTCACTCTATGCTGAGCTTGTAGACACAACTTCCGGAGTCAATCTATGCTGAGCTTGTAGACTCAACTACCGGAGTCACTCTATGCTGAGCTTGTAGACTCAACTACCGGAGTCACTCTATGCTGAGATTGTAGACACAACTACCGGAGTCACTCTATGCTGAGCTTTTAGACTCAACTGCTGGGGTCACTCTATGCTAGGCTTGGTAAATATTGGCGGTTCTCAACTGCTTCAAGTGGTACATGTTAAACGAATATTTATCCTCTTTTTCTTCGTAAACCTACTGATGTAAGTTAGAATAAATCAAATAAATCAGCTGTCTGATTGAGCGTGTTGGTACTTTGGCAGTCCACGGAAATCAATGAATATGATACTTTTAGTAGGGCCTTTAATAGTGTACTTAGATTAAGGGACCTCACATATGATTTGTTTATATTAGTTTCAACAGCTTATACTGAGTTATCATCTGGCCAGCAGTTTTCCCATCCCTCATTAGTTACTTCAGTGTGTTTCTATGAAACATAAAAGTTTGCTAACAAGTAATCAGGAACCATTTTGCTTTTTCGCATTACGAGAGGTGTCTTAGATTAGAAAGAAATAAGTCGGATATTTATAACAAGTTAACAACACTAGTATTTCCGTAATCACAGATTCAATGGGCACCCTGTGTATTCACACACTCGCAATAACATAACACATTAAGTTCATCTCATTGGTGATGTTTGCTGAACCACGCTCTTGATGCTATCAGCTCACCCTGGGACACCCCATGTCCTCTATAGAAGCGATCCCATCGCGAGGTCAGCTTCTGAGGGTAATAAGGTGGAACCCCTAGGGCGACTGATTAAAATCCAAGGGGAATCCCCTACAAATCACGTGTCATAGAGATCAATGATGTATTATAATTATAATTTCCAAGCTACATTTAGATGTATTTTTCATAAAGTGAATGTGTGTGAGTGTGTGTGTGTGTGTGTGTGTGTGTGTGTGTGTGTGTGTGTGTGTGTGTGTGTGTGCGGTTTGAATGTGTGTTTTCTTAAATCACTTTAAAAAAAATAAGGTATTTAGTAGCCTAACTAACTTATATTCTAAAAAGAGAATGTGTGTTTGGGTGTGTATGAATGTGTGCGTGTGTGTGTGTGTGTGTGTGTGTGTGTGTGTGTGTGTGTGTGTGTGTTTGTGTGTCTGGGTCTCTCTGGCCTAGGGGTTAAGCGCCTTTCTATGTAATCCCGTTTATCCACGCACGGAACTCAGCGCGAGAGAATTGGAAGCGATTCTCGCCTCGTTGGTAACCTACGGGATAAGTTAGCAAACTTTCAGAAAGCAATGGCAAACTACTGAGCGTAGTCTTGCCAAGAAATCAACGACAGCGGTAAAATGCTAGTGTTGACAGCGATGTCGTGTAAAGGATATGCGAAATATATATAAGACAATATATATATATATATATATATATATATATATATATATATATATATATATATATATATATATATATATATATATATATATATAAGACGATATTTGAATGACACCAGGAAGGTAACCCGGTCAACAAATGCCTGAAGAAGTCGGAAGTTTACTTTAGAGAAATGAGACTTAGACCGTCGCAATATATTGGGTTATTTATGAGAAGAAATAAATGTGATAACTTTGTGACAACTGGCAACACTGAGGTTCAACAAATCAGGGAAAGGCAGAGAGATCAATATCTATATGTCTTGGCGACAAGGCGTAATGGATACAAAACACAGAGCTGCACCACCATTATGGTGATGGTGTGTGTTGGCGAAACATGACCGTCAACGATTATCGGCATTGTACATGATAATGATAATACGTTGCTTTCATTATTGCTTGATAGTTACTTTTCACATCTCCCGTGTGTTGCCGAGGCCCATAAGGGAAGCAAAAAATAGCAACATTGTTATTAGCCTACCACGCATGTCGTAAGAGGCGACTAAGGAGGCTTGATGGTTCCGTCGCCCTGCTACTGAGTGAGTGCGTGGCGCGACACTGTGAGCTGTGAGTTTCGTGTGAAGTGGTTTTGAATCTGCCCAAGTTTTTAATTTTGGAACGTGACTGCATGTTCTGAGCGATGGCAGGTGGCTATGTCCCAGAGTTGACTACTTTTTGCCTTATGCAGAAATGCGTGGCTGCTGGGCTTCTGGTTGACTGCCACTGCCGTCGGTGATGAACTGTATGTTCGTGGACTGTGTAGGTGAACATCTAGGAAACATCCAGATAGGAAAATGACTGCCGATTCCATCAGAGATGAATTGGGTGTTTCGTGGGGGACTGGTGTGTTGACATTCTGGCGGCGGCATTATGCACAGTGTATCTGTGCGGGCTGTTGTTTGTCGAGACTCCTGTCTTTTCCACTTTTCACACTGGGCAGTGGGGAGCGTTTTGTGTGATATTTACTGGCACAGGAACGGAGCATAATGGGGACGACCCGTTGCTGTGAAGTTGGAACTGCGACTAACTAACTAACTGTTCACATACATCTTTATCTGCGTTTCACTGCTATTTTCTAATACACAGTTAATTGTTTTATTTCACATGTTTTATGGATTTGTCCAATAAATATCATTTGAAGTGTTATTATGGTTATGGCGAGTGATCGTGTTACACCTGCGGTTTTTAACACCTCAGCCTTTCAGTTCTTCTATGTTCACGATATTCTTATCATTTCACTGTCTCATGTTTGTTTGTTTTTTTTGCCATTTCTATAAGTGTAATACATATTCTAGTTAATAGAATGGCAGGAACTGATAATGCTATCGTTGCAATCCTTTAATGTCAATCATTCCGATGTAATTATTTTATTACAATCATTACCTAACAGACGAACAGAAGCTGATGATTGTAGTTCAAATATTGAATAGGAAATGATGTGAGATAAGTGGTGTTCCATATAACAGGAGAATTAAAGCACTTCTTCCTCTCCGCTAACATAAGGGACACCCTTGTCATACTGTGACTGTCATTTACTGCCAATATAGTACCTTGCGTTGTATGGCAGAGGGGTCTTTGAGCCTGAGGAATTAAGGCCGTCTGGCTAGTGCAGTCGCCGGGAACTGTGCAGGTTAGGATTTTCTTTTTGCCCCCGACAGAAAAAAAATCCCACACCTTACCGTGGATTCGAACCCGAGTCTCCTGAAGGAGAATCCGGCGTTCTAGCCACTCGGCCAGCCGCTCGGAATCCCTTGTACAAGGTGTTTTTCCATTTTAGATGCACCATCTTCCCCTCACCCTTAACCAGTGTTACATGCTCTTTTAGCTCTTTGATTCGGTTTTCTGATTCGTAATAAATAAAAACAAAATACAAACAAGTAACACCATACAATCTGTCTTGTTGCAAATGTAATCTACAAGTTTGTGCACAACATTGTAGTTGCGCTCCACGTCTCGTAGTTCTGAACATGTTTTAGTAATCTGCAGGTAATTTATAATTGGCACACTAGCTCAAGGGCGCCCGCGGTGATCCAAGATTAGATGTGTTCACGGTGTTAGACGGTGGATAGAGAAGATGTTCATGGGAGAAGATGCTTTGATAAAGAGGTGGAGTGAATACATAAAAGAGTTAAAGATGGATAAAGAGCATAACTAAAATAAGCAACAACACTTGTACTAAATGAAGAGGTCCGTGGCGCTATTAAACATGTGAAGAAAACAAAATGTTTGGACCAGATGACTTCTGCGTTTAAAACAGTGTTGCACGTCATTTGCGGGACGTTGCAATCAATCTCAACTACCGATTGACGATATCTGAATAGTTAGTTAGTTAGTTAGTCGACAGATCATCCTCATTGCACATCGAACCATTCAGTCCGTAAGTGCTCGGATCCCCTCCTCAGCAAATCCCGCAGCGTGTAGCGGCTAACGACACCAGTTCTGTGTTGGTTTATCAATCTTCTTTGGCTTCCTGCGTAGTGTTCTTGTTTGGCCACCCCTCTTTTAATTTGCTTATTGATTGATATAATTTGCTTGATATCTGAATGACACCAGGAAGGTTAACATGGTCAACAAATGCCTGAAGAAGTCGAATGTGTCGGCCAAGATGTTCAAATATTGGAGTTATGCTGTAAACAGGCACAAGGCAATTACGTCTAAAACAACAATTCGGACAAACTCACAAGAAGAAGAATGTTAATGGTATTTACAAAAGCTGACACGCATCTTGTGGCAATTGAATAAGAGGGATTTCATGCAAGCTATCTCATAAACCATATTTATAAACTGCAGCAAAAAAGAAAAACAGAAATGAAAATAAGGGTGGAAAATAGTATGAATTAGAGAAGGACATGGAATAAATATGTAATAAACATATCCACAACACTCATAGAGTCGTCAGCTGAGACATAGGACGACCTACACTACGCTACAGATACAACACGCAAGCAAGGTGAAGACTGTGTTTGAACATATTAGAATTGAAAAGAAATATTTCACAATTATCCAGGAATAAACAAAATAATTGCAGGATATAAACAGTAAGCCAAGCAGAAACTCAATTTCAGAAAATGAAATATTTAGTATATAATAAGCCACTTCCATGTAATATCAGCGACAGACAGACAGACAGACAGACAGACAGACAGACAGATAGACAGACAGACAGACAGATGGATAGATGGACAGACAGACAGACAGACAGACCGACCGACCGACCGACCGACCGACCGACCGACCGACCGACCGACCGACCGACCGACCGACCGACCGACCGACCGACCGACCGACCGACCGACCGACCGACCGACCGACCGACCGACCGACCGACCGACCGACCGACCGACCGACCGACCGACCGACCGACCGACCGACCGACCGACCGACCGACCGACCGACCGACCGACCGACCGACCGACCGACCGACCGACCGACCGACCGACCGACCGACCGACCGACCGACCGACCGACCGACCGACCGACCGACCGACCGACCGACCGACCGACCGACCGACCGACCGACCGACCGACCGACCGACCGACCGACCGACCGACCGACCGACCGACCGACCGACCGACCGACCGACCGACCGACCGACCGACCGACCGACCGACCGACCGACCGACCGACCGACCGACCGACCGACCGACCGACCGACCGACCGACCGACCGACCGACCGACCGACCGACCGACCGACCGACCGACCGACCGACCGACCGACCGACCGACCGACCGACCGACCGACCGACCGACCGACCGACCGACCGACCGACCGACCGACCGACCGACCGACCGACCGACCGACCGACCGACCGACCGACCGACCGACCGACCGACCGACCGACCGACCGACCGACCGACCGACCGACCGACCGACCGACCGACCGACCGACCGACCGACCGACCGACCGACCGACCGACCGACCGACCGACCGACCGACCGACCGACCGACCGACCGACCGACCGACCGACCGACCGACCGACCGACCGACCGACCGACCGACCGACCGACCGACCGACCGACCGACCGACCGACCGACCGACCGACCGACCGACCGACCGACCGACCGACCGACCGACCGACCGACCGACCGACCGACCGACCGACCGACCGACCGACCGACCGACCGACCGACCGACCGACCGACCGACCGACCGACCGACCGACCGACCGACCGACCGACCGACCGACCGACCGACCGACCGACCGACCGACCGACCGACCGACCGACCGACCGACCGACCGACCGACCGACCGACCGACCGACCGACCGACCGACCGACCGACCGACCGACCGACCGACCGACCGACCGACCGACCGACCGACCGACCGACCGACCGACCGACCGACCGACCGACCGACCGACCGACCGACCGACCGACCGACCGACCGACCGACCGACCGACCGACCGACCGACCGACCGACCGACCGACCGACCGACCGACCGACCGACCGACCGACCGACCGACCGACCGACCGACCGACCGACCGACCGACCGACCGACCGACCGACCGACCGACCGACCGACCGACCGACCGACCGACCGACCGACCGACCGACCGACCGACCGACCGACCGACCGACCGACCGACCGACCGACCGACCGACCGACCGACCGACCGACCGACCGACCGACCGACCGACCGACCGACCGACCGACCGACCGACCGACCGACCGACCGACCGACCGACCGACCGACCGACCGACCGACCGACCGACCGACCGACCGACCGACCGACCGACCGACCGACCGACCGACCGACCGACCGACCGACCGACCGACCGACCGACCGACCGACCGACCGACCGACCGACCGACCGACCGACCGACCGACCGACCGACCGACCGACCGACCGACCGACCGACCGACCGACCGACCGACCGACCGACCGACCGACCGACCGACCGACCGACCGACCGACCGACCGACCGACCGACCGACCGACCGACCGACCGACCGACCGACCGACCGACCGACCGACCGACCGACCGACCGACCGACCGACCGACCGACCGACCGACCGACCGACCGACCGACCGACCGACCGACCGACCGACCGACCGACCGACCGACCGACCGACCGACCGACCGACCGACCGACCGACCGACCGACCGACCGACCGACCGACCGACCGACCGACCGACCGACCGACCGACCGACCGACCGACCGACCGACCGACCGACCGACCGACCGACCGACCGACCGACCGACCGACCGACCGACCGACCGACCGACCGACCGACCGACCGACCGACCGACCGACCGACCGACCGACCGACCGACCGACCGACCGACCGACCGACCGACCGACCGACCGACCGACCGACCGACCGACCGACCGACCGACCGACCGACCGACCGACCGACCGACCGACCGACCGACCGACCGACCGACCGACCGACCGACCGACCGACCGACCGACCGACCGACCGACCGACCGACCGACCGACCGACCGACCGACCGACCGACCGACCGACCGACCGACCGACCGACCGACCGACCGACCGACCGACCGACCGACCGACCGACCGACCGACCGACCGACCGACCGACCGACCGACCGACCGACCGACCGACCGACCGACCGACCGACCGACCGACCGACCGACCGACCGACCGACCGACCGACCGACCGACCGACCGACCGACCGACCGACCGACCGACCGACCGACCGACCGACCGACCGACCGACCGACCGACCGACCGACCGACCGACCGACCGACCGACCGACCGACCGACCGACCGACCGACCGACCGACCGACCGACCGACCGACCGACCGACCGACCGACCGACCGACCGACCGACCGACCGACCGACCGACCGACCGACCGACCGACCGACCGACCGACCGACCGACCGACCGACCGACCGACCGACCGACCGACCGACCGACCGACCGACCGACCGACCGACCGACCGACCGACCGACCGACCGACCGACCGACCGACCGACCGACCGACCGACCGACCGACCGACCGACCGACCGACCGACCGACCGACCGACCGACCGACCGACCGACCGACCGACCGACCGACCGACCGACCGACCGACCGACCGACCGACCGACCGACCGACCGACCGACCGACCGACCGACCGACCGACCGACCGACCGACCGACCGACCGACCGACCGACCGACCGACCGACCGACCGACCGACCGACCGACCGACCGACCGACCGACCGACCGACCGACCGACCGACCGACCGACCGACCGACCGACCGACCGACCGACCGACCGACCGACCGACCGACCGACCGACAGACCGACCGACCGACCGACCGACAGACAGACAGACAGACAGACAGAGATTACAGAAATGTTGTATCGAACGTGTTATGGCGGTGTATCTATTCTTCGGGCTTAGTGACGTGCTTCAATTCAATAATCAAAATATTTGGACCATCTGCTGAATTTTCCCCCACGAAAAGCTGGTGTGTTGGGAAACGGGCAAACGGACATATTGGCTGGGTCTGCATCACTTGGTTGGACGCTGGTGCATAAGGCAGATGTGGTCGGGACCTAATGAAATCGTGTGTATTGTGCAGAAAACGGTTAAATCATGACGGCTTGGAGATAATGACTCTGCAGGAAGTTACCAGAAGATCTGACCGACACACAGGAATGCGAGGTAAGAGCGGACTGCGACTGGTATCATTAATATTGGAACACTTCGCTGGCTGTTGCAGATTATGACAGAACACGAATGGGAATGTCCCAAGTGTAACAATGTTTATGAATAAATGAAGAAGGGCTTATGGTAACGGAGATATGAATGTTAAAATATCATGAACGTTGCTAATACAATGCATTGCCAGATTAACTAACAATGATTCCCTAGAAAACTCTAATGAATGTAGAACATTATGCACAGCTATAAGAAAGAAATAAACAATAGTTTTTGATCAAATAATGAGAGAAGCGTCTTTGGAAACATCATGACGACGGGAAAGAATAACGGTAGTAGACGCAGAGCCAGTCCGACAGATATGATGTTGTATGGTTTAAGGAGGAATATCAGCAATATAAATGATCTAGAATACCATGGATCAAAATATGTGTTGAGATATAACAGCATACACCAAACAACATGATGATGATTATAATGATTGTTGACGATGGAGGTAGAAAACTAATCAGATTCATATGTAACATGAGTGTGAACATACAACTAGTCAACGGAATCCGTCATAATTATTTAATCCAACTTTAAGCAACATATTCATAGAATAGATGAACGCTGAAAACTCCCTGGTCAGCCAGACTGAGCCATCTGGACATTTTGACAGAGGCAATGTCACAAAAGTATTTTATCACACACATTTATCAGAAAGAAGCAGTCATTATTTTTCG
Source organism: Cepaea hortensis (assembly GCA_963921405.1). Lineage (NCBI taxonomy): Eukaryota > Metazoa > Mollusca > Gastropoda > Stylommatophora > Helicidae > Cepaea > Cepaea hortensis. The sequence continues at coordinate 32,975,718 of OY992877.1, forward strand.
GGGGCCAGATTAAGAAAAACAAAAACTGGAACATGTTGTGACAACTGGACAGATTTCTGGACAGAGAGACAGAGGAAGACAGCGAGAGCAAATTATTGACAGTCTTGTGTCATGGCATAGAAGGGAGTCAAAAGATGAAATGATCCATACCATCGGAGATTGCAATTTGTGAAAATATATATGAATTCCCACGCCGATCGGCAGGGCACTTGATAATGATAGTTTAATTTAGTAGTGTTATTACTTAAATTGAATTACACCAACCCAAGTTATTTGCTTATCTTTTATAGGAAGTGACAATTAATCACAATATTTATTTGATGTTTGCGATTTTCTAGTGTTTATCATTGCTTTCTGAACTGCCGATGTTATGTGGCGAAGGAGTTACTGACGCAATTCGTAATACCGCATACATCCTTCGAAACACAGCTGCAGGAGATTTGACAGCAAACAGCCTTGGGTTGGTTTTCATACAATTATATGTGTGCCGGTCGTTCAAAAAGCAATGGCAAATTACTGAAAGTAAACATGCCAAGAAATAACATACAGCCAAAAAATGCTAAGGTTGACTGCGACTTCCTATAAAGAATATGCATCTAACTTTGTTTGATGTGCATACCATTGTAAAAATCAACGCACAGAGATTTGCGCAAACATCAGACTTCGGACCCGGTATGTCGAGATTGTAAAACTGCGTTCAACACCACTAAGCTCCACACATCGACTTAAATTACACCATGTTTCCTAAAATTAATTAAAGGGATTAATGATTGCGTTATGAAACATGTACTTCCCTATATTTCATAAATCGCGTATTTTAATTTCTCTGAACATGTGACGGCAACATTCTACTGAGAAATGTGGTATTTGCTGGATATGTGTCTCACCCTTGCTGATGTTCCCACTTCAAGTGTATGACTTATGTTTGTCATTGAAATCTTAAAGACGGGGCCAATGAACCTTGTTCATCTTTGGCTTTCTCCTATTGAGTCGTCATATCAACTGAGATGAATTTTATTTCGGTGAACTTTCACTATAGTTAAGTGGATAGTGTATTTCTGTAGTCGACCGGCTGTGGAGTACTAGTTTCACTAGACTCGATTAACAGAAGTACATTTCCCACACACTCATCAATCACTGTTGACAAGGGCAAAGAACGTATTGTAACCTTGAAAGTACAAATAGCATCATGTTTAATGCCGTATATTATATTGTATTAGAAAATTGGCGTTAAGAAACCGGCTCCATATACACTCGTATATTATTACACTGTATTAGAAAAGGGATGTTAGCGTACTGACCTCACATACACTATCTCCAACTAGGTCAATTGAGTCTGACATGGGAGTGTCAAGAAATCTTCCTATTCAACGTTCCTTCCAGAAAAAAATATCTGTATCCATTTTACGAGGGTGATTCTATCGTGGCTTTGTATGAGATTGGAAAAACAAACCACGATCTGGCAACTAGAAATGAATGCGTACAGGGAGGGTACAGTGTGAAGTCAGTGCGCGCTCTCCTTGGTGTCCACCGCTTCTGGTGTAAACAATACATGTTGTATGTCTTTCGCAGAACGTTGCGATCAACCCCAACCCTAGGGTTGATTTCTTGTCACGGCAATTTGACGTTCAGTTCGTGGCGAAGAGGTTACGGACACAGTTTTTAATCCCGCATACCGAGTTCGAAACACAGCTGTCTTGGTTTTTTTTAATGAAATGGTATGGGTGCCGGTCGTTTAGAAAGCAATGGTAAACTACTGAACGTAACACTTGCCAAGGAATCACGAACAGACAAAAAATGCTGGAGTCGACGGCTTCGTCCGTAAAGGATATGCAACTAACTTGAGTTTGCCATCGCTTTCTGGACGAGAGATCTACATTGGAGTCCAAGTTACCAATGTAGGAAACTGGCGTTAAATTACTGACGGGTAGGAGATCTCAGGGTCGGCCTCTACTACGATACAAAGATGTGTGTAAGCGGGACATGATTGATACAGGTATAGATAATGCACATAGGGAGCAAGTCGCCGCTGAACGTGTTGCATGGAGGGCAAACATCAGAAATGGAATAAAGACAAAAGAGAAAATGATAGCAGATAAAGCACACACAGAGCGTGAGAGACGTAAGATGGTGCACAGTGGTGGAAATGACCATGTTTTCACATGCATCTAGTGTGGGCAAACATTTGCAGCAAGAATTGGCCTTACCAGCCACACTCGCCACCGCCATGGGTCGTAGTTATTAAGCCTTTTTGAAGCACAATTTACCAAACTATCGTCTGTCAAGACGGAAAGGTGCCAATGGAAAAGGAAACTAATATAAAGGCATAAGTACCATTACCGGTGTTTCTATGGGCAGCTTAGAAGGGAAGATAATTAATGACTGCATGTTTAAGCAGCCTCAATGCGCTGGGAAGAGCACTGTGTGTGCCTGTTGTATTTCTCTTATAGGTAAACGTGCATTACCTTTATAAAGAATTGAGCACAGGTTTCCAGAATTAGAGGGCTGCATCATAACAGCTTGACCTGCCAGGTTGTTTCCTGTCAGTACTTCAGTCATTTCATTGTAAACAGATTGCATTGCTCCATATGATTGTGGAATAAGATAGATGTAACCCCATTCAGTAAAGTCAGCGTTGCCGAATGGATAATGTCTTAGGTATTTTATTGTAAACAGATTATACAAATGCAATGCAGTGAATATTAGAATGTAGATTAACACATTAGTAAGAACTTGGAAGCAACAGAGATGTAGTTCCTATGATAATTGTTGCGAATTTCTTGGACTGCCAGCGTAACTAACGACGATTGCCCGACAGAGGCTAATGAAATTTGACCATTAAAAACAACAATAAGAAAGAGACAAACAGCTTCCGTTGGTCATGTGTTGAAAAGAGAGGTACTGAAAAGCATCGTGACAACTGGAAAGAACACAGGGGAAGAGAGGCAGAGACTGTCCAAGAGAAATGATGCTGGATTGACTGAGAGGGTGGCATGGAAGATTATCGTCATCAGACAGAGTTTATCCAGAATATCAAAGACCGAGATCTCTGGAGAGACATAAACGCCCACGCCAAATGGCAGGGCACTTGATGATGATGATGAATGCTCGATCTGACCGTCAAGAAGATTGATTGTTTTCAACCCCATTCAATAATGTCAGCATTGCCGAATGAATACAAGCGTTCGTTCTTTAAATGTACGGCGTGCCAATGTGGATTAAGCCCTACACCGATCAGTTGGAATAAAATGTTGACGTCTTATCCTTGACTAGGGAACGTAAATTACATGCAACTCTGAAGTCGGAGTAGGTTCACCTGGTGGCGAGGGGCACTGGTAATAAGGAAAGCTAATCAACACGCACAATTCATCAATTCAGTGGACTAGATGTAGTCGCACGTGAATGAGCTACACTTGAGTTCATAACGAGCGAAAACAAAAACTCACATCTGTGGCAGTCTTGTCTCCGCTTGTTATACCTGTGAACTGTATGCCGTATTTCTTCTCTGTCTCAATTTGAAATTAGTATGCTATTTGCTTCCTTTTAATGGTCTCTACAACCCAGTGCTTGATGCTGTCTTTTTATTTTCTTACTGTAGCTATTTTTGTCATATTTAGTCTAGTGTATGAGCTTTCTAACAAACATATCCAGGCGAACCTTCTGGCCTAGAGAGACAACAATGGAAGATAAACTCTATGGACCGCTGAGTGAACACAAGAGACAACATTGCATTTATAAACATACTAGCTGACCCGGCCCGGCTTCGCCCAGTCCTTGGTGGGGAGCATCTCATTTAATTCATATAAGTAGTCATATAAGCTCACGTTCCCGTTACCGACTATCTGTCTGTCTGTCTGTCTGTCTGTCTGTCTGTCTGTCTGTCTGACCCGGCATCGCCCAGTCCTTGGTGGGGAGCATCTCATTTAATTCATATAAGTAGTCATATAAGTTCCCGTTCCCGTTACCGACTATCTGTCTGTCTGTCTGTCTGTCTGTCTGTCTGTCCGTCCGTCCCGCTCTGTCTGTCTGTCTGTCTGCCTGTCTGTCTAATCATTTATTGGTTGCAGTTAGAACAACCTTAGATAAACGAAGACCAATGTAACAGTATGTGTAGTTTGGGTTATAATTAGGATCTAGTGGGGAATTAGAGATACAGCACGATTGAGCATTATGAGTGAAAGCGGAGAGAGATGCTCAATCGTGACGTATTGTTGTTGTGAAGGGCAGTCAACATCCGATAGTCCAGCTGAGAAGACACGGCTTGTCATCTTGAGAATAAAGTATAAAGTTTTAGTACAGATCAAGTCTTGTTACTTCATTCGACACTACTACAGAAGTAATAAATGGTGCCGTGGACCGAGAATCTGAGGTTGATCTAGGCCGGCCAACAACAACTATCCACTGGCGGCATGCTGTAAGACAAATTATGAAGATAATGGCCTACCACGCGAAGTACTAAAGAATCCAGACAAAACTGCCAGGACAAGAAGGGTTTCCTGGAGCCGTGGCTGAACATTTGAATCGTATCATTTATAAGGGGCCTAACCTGGCCGTTGCCTGAACCTTGCCACTTTCAAGATTTTATCGGAAGTCAGAACTCGTTCAAGGTCAGCTCATCACTAGCCGTTGGCTGATTGATACTAATCCATTTTTGGGCCTCGTTATATTCCTATGACCCAAACACTCCTAATCCATTTTTTGGGCCTCGTTATATTCCTATGACCCAAACACTCCTAATCCATTTTTGGGCCTCGTTATATTCCTATGACCCATTCCATACGACGATGAAGTACCCACTTGAGATCAAGGAAGGGACCCAACCAGGGGGTCGAAGATTTTCTGGCAGCCCATGAGATGTGACCCAACCAGGGGTTGAAAATTTTCTGGCAGCCCACGAGAAGGACGAAATTACCTGAGGGAAGAGAAGTGATATCTGAACTCCACCACCTGAATTCCGAGACTTTCACTTGATGCGGGCTCTGGTTGGTTGAACTGAATCCGTAAGTTGGTAAAAGAAGATGACGGGTTAATTAAGGAAATAGACTCGGAGTAAAAGTTGTGTATTTCGAGGTCTCCCGTGAGCTTCCGAATTTATTAATTAGAGTGGAGTACAGGACATTATTGTGGTTTAAGAAACAAATATCTACAAGGAACCTTCTGATTGCCACAAATTTGAGTTTTTTATTGAGGACAGGGTTCATTCTTCCTATGCTCAGACAGGATATTGTTGATGCTTCCTCTGATTAATGTAATATCTTACAATATTATAACCAACTGAATTGTGCTGTTTGGGATTTGGGAAATTGTAATTGTGTGATTGGTTGCTTGCTTTGTTTCAGTATTTTTCAGCATGGCGGAACCAGATAACTTGGCCCAGGTTTTGACAGGCGTGGGTACAGCAGTAGGCCGACTTAATATGCTGATTAAACAACAAGGCATGGCAACAGAAATTGTAAAGTTTAATGGACAGGCCAGAGACTATAAGAAATGGGTCACCTCTATAGAAAAATATGCCTATTTGATCTCAGCAACAGATGAAGAAAAAATGAGACTGGCTTATCAGACGGCAACGGAACCGGTCTCGGATCATATAAGAAGAAAGCTAGAAGCTAGAGTAGATGAGACATGGGAACAATTCAAGGAAGACCTAGCAAGGAAATATGCAGAAATAACGGATCCACAACATGCATTTTCGGTGTTGAGGCAGGCTAAACAAAATAACGGAGAGACGGTACAATTGTTTAGCGATAGGTTAATTAATCTGGCTGAAGAGGCATTCTTAGGACAGAATGTACGAGGAGAGGAGGTGGAAAGGATGTTGGTAGGGATCTTTGTGGATGGCATAAAGTCTGATGGTTTGAAACTTAAATTAATGAGGGAAAACCCTGAGAGGTTATCACAAGCGGTGGATATCGCGGTACAAGAAGAAAATTTGAGACGTAGGTTTAGATTAAGAACAGGACGAGAAGTGGGAAGTAATCGAGATGACAGAGTTGAGGAACCTATGGAAATAGGACAAACAAGATTCGGATGGAATAGGAGAGGAGGTATACAGACGTTACAAGGTAGAAATAGGTATGATAATGAGGAAAGAAGAAATATGAGATACCCTACAAGAGAAACAGTAGGTAACACAAATGGTACAAATATTGTCTGTTGGAATTGTGGTCAACGGGGACATGTTTTTCGGTTTTGTAATAACAGGCATGTCCAGTCGAATACACAGGGTAGACATGACATTAACAAGCTGAGTAGGAATGTTGAAGATAGACGTAGGAATTTTACAGGTACGAGAACGCAGGAAAGAATTGTTAACAAACGCGGACGCGGAAGAAAAGAGAACCTGAGAATGAATGAATTGATCCATTCATCCAGAAGAAATACAGCCCAAATATATTCACTAGAAAAAAGGAGAAAGTCTGTAAGAGAAACGGTAAGTAATACAAATAAAACAAATATGGTTTGTCGGAGCTGTGGTCAAAGGGGACACGTTTTTGGATTTTGTAGTAACAGAGGTGCTCAGTTTAATACACAGAATAGAGGTGTGCATAGTAGAACAAATAGAAATTTTCGAGAAATGCAAAGAAGACGTGGAGTTAATCAAACTAGCGCAGAAATTATGACACTGGAAAAAAATGATAGAAGACAACGTGGTAGAGGTGTCCAATCGAATGGCCAGTATGATACCATTACGCCAAGGCCACGTCAAAGCTCAACCTGCTTTAGAAAACAACCACTTTATAAGAACGACAGAAACTGTCACAGATGGAATGTAAACGACGTGACGAGAACACGAAGGTATGAAGAGGGACAACATGGCAAGCCAGAAGAAAATAGTTGGCAGAGACAGAATTTTTATAAGAAAAGATGGAACTGGAATTGGCCATCTAATAGTGAAGAGCAGAAAACATTACAAAATCAATGGTTTGAAATCAGAAGATTGAAATATGCACTCGCAAAGTCAAACAAAGGAGAAAATCAGCATCAGACTAATAGAACCTTAGCTGATGATCGACAGGAAAGAGAGACACAGACGCAGATGATTGAAGTAATAGAACGGAACACACAGACACAAGTTGATACAGTAGGGAAGAGAAACACTGTTGCATTAAAGAGAGACACAGGTACAGAAGTTAGACAACCCAAGACAGAAGACAGCAGAAAGAAAATTAGAAAGAATGTTAGGGCTAGAAAGGGAAAAACTTTGCTCAGGTATAATCATGGATGTGGAACCGAAGAATCTTATGAATCGGAATTTTCGGACCTCACAGATTCTGATATAGAATGTACACCAGACAGAGATTTAAAAAGAATGATTAGGAACGATCCTGACTCGAAACGAGATGTTTCCTCGGGCGGTATGGTTGCTGGTGGACAAGCAGGCAAATGTTTAGTTAGTGACTCTTTGGAACTAGATACCAGTTTATATGACAGGAAAGTAGGGAAGGTCAAGAGACGAATACCAAGAGAGAGAGAGGAAGATAATTCCAAAAAGAAAGATGTTTGTGGAACACAAAAACAGCAAACAGCTGAAGAGTCGCTGAAAAAAGCTAGAGGTCTCATGAAATCAGTAAGACCATGGTTATATGGAAATAACTAATACGTGCAGGCTTGAATATTTTGTAACTGAGCTTGGAATAATTCAGGTTCGATGAGAGTTATATCGGCCCACTGTCATATAGTATTAAGAACCAGTCCCGTGACTTGGACATGTAGCAAGGGCACACGTGGAACACTTAAGGAGAGATGAAGAAGAGATAGAATATAATAATAATAATAATTATTATTCAGACACAAGGTTTTTAGATGAACAACTCGTTAGAGGTGCTACAGTAACCCCAGGCGTTAGAAGAGATCCAGCACAAAATCGCTTATTAGCAACTCCAGGCTTTGATGATACTCAAGAACAGACGATACCGAAAACAATAGAAGAAGAAAAGTTGAATGAGACTCATTATGATAGTATGGAAGAGGAAATAAGTGCTCCGTTTAGGAACACTAGACAGGCAACGAAAAGGAGAATGGATAGACAAAGAGATAGAGAAGTGAAAAGACAGAGGAGAATTAGGGATTATTCAACGAGCGGGGAGGATATGCCGTTACTAGAAAGATCCTTGAGGAATAGTGATCGACAAATTAGATGGGATATTGAAAAAAAAAGATTAGCGGCAGCTAAAGAGAGACATACAGACGAAGAAGAAGAAATGGATGAAAAGTCAGAGTCAAGTAGTAGTAGTATGGAGGAAACAAATGGATTGTACGAAGAAGAAGACATTGATGTAGAATTAGCATTGGTTCAAAGAAATTTGGAGATATTGAAGAAGTGGAACCGTAGGAAGTAGATAAGTAGAGAATATTGCAGATAGCAATTTATAAGTGTTAGAATTGAAAATGAAGTATATGTATATATTTGGTTATTTCTCTATGGGGTGGAATTGGTGGTTGATTTTTATAGTAGCTTGGACAAATTGAAGAGAAATAATTGGCAGGTAGGGCCACAAGTAAATAGGTGAGTGGATGGTGAATACTACATTAGTATAGATAAGAGGACTTGTACTGTAGTTTACAGTGATTAATTAAGTGGATTTTCCGGATAGTATGATGTGTTTGGAGTTTGGCTAGAAAAAGGAGGAATTAATGTTTGTACTGTTTGTTATCATTGATATCGGCAGATATGCTTATAAGATTTGGATATTGGTCTGTAAGTAACAGATACACATATGTAGCATTGAATTGATGGGTTTACTTGGAATGGTAAACTTGAAATTGACGAGAGGAATAAAAAAAAAAAAAAAAAAGAAAAGCTAGTAGTGTTGAATCAATATTTTTTTTGATAATAACAATTATTATTGACGGAAACTGAAGATAAATTTTGAAACTTTATTCATAAAGTATGTATGGAAAGAGAAGTGTGATTACTTCTTACCTTTTCCTTTCTTTTTCTTATTTTCCTAAGTGCGCACTAACTTAATCTAACATATCTTTTCTGTGAGAATGTGAAATAGGGGATAAGGGAAATATCTTCAGTTTTGTCAATCATAATTTTAATGAACAATTTAAATTTAAAAGCGGTTCGCTTACAGAGAGTTGTAGGAAGTTTTATAGAGAATTTGGTGGGGAGTTTTTGGTATTATTGATATACTGGGAAGTATGTCTCTGGTTAGCAATTGGCTATGATGAGGTAGGAAAATGAGAATGGAGTTAGGAAATATATAAATGGAATGGCCTGAATAAATAGAGATGTGGTACATTATTAGTATGGTTGTTGGGGCCACTATACGTAATAATTTTAAGAAAGTTTACTTAGAAAATCTTTGTTTATTCACTTGGAGTTTTATTTTCGTGTAACTGGGCAATGATGGTTGTTAATTGATTATTTTATTGAGACTATGTTTCAATGCTATATGTATATGTATTATGTTTTATTTCATGCTTGGTTTGGTTTTATAAAAAGTTAGTTTAAGTAAGTTAGGATCGTTGAGTTTATAGTGCTTTGAGTAAAACACTATTGGACCGTGTCTAATAATGATATAATATTTGCTTTTGGGTTGATAAAATGCATGCCATATTAATTTTGAAAATGTGTTTTAATTGGATAATTGTGACGCCTTGTTTTGATTTAGTTTTGCGTAAACAGTTGGATTGATAGATTAAGTGATGTGGTTAATGAATTGGTTTTAAGTTTGGTTAGAATATTAGTTAACTTTTCAAATACAGCCCTTTCGTTCAGAAAGGAATTATAAAATTATTGAGGGAGGGTATGGAGACATAGGCTGTTGGGAAGGTTAGGTTGTTTGAAAAGCTTCGAATATATAGGTAGAGTATAACTAGATAGAAGTTTAAGGGAAAAACTGTGAATAGCAGCATATAGAAGAAATACATAGGGGGATAAAGGGCAGATCATGGGACATGAAGAGGGCAAGAAATAGGTGCTGTGAAAAACCAGCTTTAATTATATTAAAGGTGTTCATAAAAATTGAACAGGATCTCATGCTAAAAGGTGAGATAACGCAATTTGGACAAGATTGTGGTTGGAAATTTTAAATGTTGAAGATATAAGGCTTGAAACTTACGTAAAAAGTTCTATTTCATATAGGGTTGTATATATAAAGCTTGTAAAACATTATATCAACTTGGTTTATAGAAAACAAAGATCTATTTTTGTATGACGTATTTATAAGAAAAAAATTTGGTTGTACAAATTTTTTTATTGGCAAAGGAGGTAAATGTGGTTGTGTGGAATATGCGTTTCTTTGTGCTTATCTTGACTATTTATTCCTTTTACTGGGTGCACCCCTTCTTTACTTCTCCTAAATACGTTGTTCTCGTTGTTCGGGTTGTCTTGTATTGAGAAATGCGAGTGATTTCCTAATGCCAGTTGTACAAATACGATTTTACGAGCCATTTTGTTTATAATATGCATATTTTATATAGGAACTTGAGGAGCCAAGGAATATATAGTGGATTGCTATATAGTTTGGGGAAATGAAAGAAGAGTAGAAATGGTAAGTTAAAAAAGGGTTACAGTACATGGTACGAGGTATAGAGGTAAAATCGAAGAAGAAGTGGGTTGATTATATAGCTGGGGAAAGAGTTAAAGAAATAGAATGTTAAATTAAATTGGAGTTGGTTTGGGGAGGATTAGAAGAACTATGGAAGATTAGAGGAAAAAGAGGGAATAGAGTAAGGGGATTAGGAGTAAAGATTTTTCCTTTATAAGGAAAATTCTTTAATAAACATGGGGAGGTGTAACAGTATGTGTAGTTTGGGTTATAATTAGGATCTAGTGGGGAATTAGAGATACAGCACGATTGAGCATTATGAGTGAAAGCGGAGAGAGATGCTCAATCGTGACGTATTGTTGTTGTGAAGGGCAGTCAACATCCGATAGTCCAGCTGAGAAGACACGGCTTGTCATCTTGAGAATAAAGTATAAAGTTTTAGTACAGATCAAGTCTTGTTACTTCATTCGACACTACTACACCAACTTACAAAAAGCATTAGAAAGAGCACTTGAAAGATCTTTACATCTTCCCCCAACAATTAACTTGGGTAAATGGAGCGGCGGCAGCAGCATCAGCAGAAGAAGGAAAAGGAGGAGTAGACAACTGCAGCGAAAAGGTGGGTCTGTCTATCTATCTGACCCGGCGTGACTTCGCCCAGCTCCTGGCGGGTAGCGTCTCATTAAATTCATACAATAAAAAAAAGTAACTTAAAAAAATGCCCTTCCACACACCATCCATTATTTTTAATGAAAACGCTTTCTAATCACCTGCATGACTACAGTAACTTCTTAAGCAAAAAAAGATGAGTTACAATGTTATGCATTGTGCATTATTTTTATGAAAACTTTGAAAATACCTTACAGATTGTATCATTATTTATTATAACTCATATGCCGGTACATAACTATGGACAAAGAGTTTATAAATCTTTGAAAACGATGCCACAATATGACTATAAGTTATACAGAAAAGTTATGCCCCTTGAAATAACTTTTGTAGAGTTAGGTCCCCTGAGATATATGAAATTACAATGAAAAATGAAAAATGAAATAATACTGGGTAAGCAGGCGATTTCACACTAAAAAAATATTACAGTTGGCAGCTCTGGAATGAAAGAAAGGCGTGTAGAAAATTTCATCTCAATCGGATGGGCCGTTCGCGAGCGCATAAAGGACAGACGGACATACAGACAGACAGACAGACAGACAGACGGAGATCCTAATTTATATATAAGATTTCAGGCGAACGAAAGAAGAAGAAGAAGAAGCTTTCTAACAGATACTCTCCCCAATATGTATTTCTTAATACAGCTTCTGTGAGATAATTAATGCATGCTATACCTGGGATGTACAGTCGCGGTAGTCTAGTAGATAGCACATTTATTTCCCTGCCCGATGGACATGTGTTCGAATCCCAATCGAAGCGTAAATCTTGTTTTAATGTTTCTTGATTTCTAGGTTGACTCCGACTAAAATTGATACCAGCAGTTGTTCTAGGGAGGAAAGGCGGCCGACATTATCCTTACACAATAGCATCCATCTAGCGCGGTATGTTCTATAATATATGGGACTTGAACCATATGTCAAATCCGTCTCATGGGTTCAGTACATGGTACTTTACTTTATTTTCACATACACCTGAGCATTTTTGCTCTGTTAGACGCAGCCATACATTATATCGATGTTTTAAAATCCTTTTCCAGACACTCATGCTAGCGAAGAAAACACAGACTTAATTATCTTCGTCCTAACCGATTTATTGTTCGCTGTATGATATTTTTAGCTTCAGCACACAGATATGGCATGTCTCTGAGGGTTACATATAGTAAATTTAGCGGGCGAAAATGGGAAGGCAAGAAACGAAGGTAGATGACAAGGAGAAGAAATTGAAACAAAAGAAGACGACATCGACAAAGAAAGCGAGAACGACGAAGAAGAAGAAAAGGAGGGGGAGGGGGGACGAAGAAGACAAAGAAGGGCGAGGCGTCGATGGAGAAGGAGAAAGAGAAAGTGATAGAAGAAGAAGAAAAAAATAAAAGGAATAAGAAGAAGAAGATTGATACGGGAGGGGGGGGGGGGGACGAAGAAGACAAAGAAGGATGATGCGTCTATGGAGAAAGAGAAAGAGGAAGGGGCAGGAAAAAAAGAAAACATAAGAGGAATAAGTAGAAGCAGATTGATACGAAAAGGAGAAAGTATAAAAAGGAAGAAGAGGCAGATAAAGGTGAAAATCAACAACAACAAGGAGATGAAGAGGAAGAAAAGAAGCAATAACAATAACAACAATAAGAACAAGAACATCAAACATGAAGAACAAGAAAGAAATGGTGATGATGATGGTGATCATTACCATCGCGATAATGATGGCCATGGCGGTGAATGTGGTGATGCAATGTTAGAAAGAAGCACACAAAAAGCCAAGCTGGTTAAGTAAACAAAACGAAGAAACCCACTCGCCAGATTCTATATTCGGTGATTATTTCAGCAACGAGTAAAGATTATTTTTGCACACACATAATATCCACAAGTATAAACTGATTTCGTGTACGTTAACCGTTGTAGCATGAGCACATTTTTAGCTTGTGTATGTATATGCGCGCGTGTGTGTATGCGGACCCGCGTGCATATACGCGCATGCTTTAATGATCAATCAATCAATCATGTGTCATGCCGGAAAGCGTAGGGGGTCATGACTCGCCATTTCACTCGATCACCAGAGTCGTGGATCAGCTCAGTGTTCCTGTCTCGTCCATGCCATGTGGCCAAGCCATCCAGGTATTTTCCTCTCGGTCTTCCTCTTGGTCTGTTCCCTTTGATCTTGCTAGTTGTCACTAAGTTCTGCAATCCATTTCTTCTCATAACATGTCCAAAAAATTTTGACTGTCTACGTCTAATTTCTCTAATCAATGTACGATTTTCATTTGTCTCCTGTAGTACTTGGTCATTGGTTTTTCTGTCAGAACATGGTATTCTTTGCATTTTCCTCAGAAACCACATTTCTGCAGCCATCAGATGTTTTTCAGCTTGACTGCACATTGTCCAAGTTTCACATCCATACAAAAGAACATGCTCGATGTATCCCCTCAACACTCTTTTTCTCGTTTCAATTGACATCGTTTTATTGGTCAGAATGTTTTTCATCTTGCTAAAGGCTACTTTCGCCATGGCGATTCTTGTTCTAATCTCTTCAAGGCATCTCCCATCAGATGTTATGACTGTTCCGAGATAATTGTACCGATTCACTTGTATATTACATTGTGGTACTTCGTTCTTCCTAGTGACGACCATAACCTGAGTCTTCTTACAATGTAATTCCAACCCCAGCTGCTCACTGCGTACCACAACTGCGTCTACTAATTGTTGTAGATCTTGTGCATTGTCTGCAATCAATACTGTATCATCTGCATATCTAATGTTATTGATGTTTCGTCCTCCTATGCTGATTCCATTTATATCTTCTACATTCCTGAAAATATTTTCACTGTATATGGAGAAAAGATCTGGAGACATTACACATCCCTGCCTAACACCTCTCTTTTAATAGGTTGTCCCACTTCATTATCAATCCTTATGGCAGCTTGTTGTTTCTAATATATGTTTTTGTATAAGTCTAACGTCTTTCCCATCAATTTGTAGATCTGCAAGCATATCTACCATGTTGGCATGTCTAACTCTATCATAAGCCTTTGTGTAGTCAATAAAGCAAAGATGTATATCCTTGTTTACTTCTACAGCACGTTCAATAACTGTTCGCAGCATATACACAGCATTTACTGTACCCTTTCCTTTTACAAACCCACATTGTTCTTCCCCTATTTCAGGTTGTATTTTCTTCCTCACTCTTTGCATGATAATTCGTAGCAAAATCTTTGTGATGTGGCTCATTATACTAATTGTTCTATGTTGATCACATTCCAAGGCTCCTGATTTCTTTGGGATTGCAATACATTCAGAGTTACATAATTCAGAAGGTATATCTCCAGTATCATATAATGTGTTCAGCAGTCTAGTGACTTGATTTAGTCCAATTTTTTCTAAAGCTTTAATCAACATTATAATGTAACACTACAATAAACATTTCGGACCTCCATCTTCAAAATTGGCGGCCCTTCATTATTTAATATCATACTGTTCCTCTCTGTTATCATTATACATGTTTTTAACATAATCTATCCATACATGTAGAATCTGATCTTTTTTCTATTATGATTTTGCGATCTTTAGTTTTTAGACAGCCTGTTGATGTACTTGTTCTTTTATTAGTAAGTTCCTGAATTCCTTTGTGCACTAATTTAGTATTTTGACTGTTGTGTTGATTTTCAATGTCTAAGCACTTTTCCTCAAGCCATGCTTCTTTTGCCTCCTTACATAATATTCTGACTTATCTGTGAATTTCTTCACATTTGGCAGAATTATTTTTGTTGAGTCTTCTTGTTTCCATTAGGTGTAACATTTCTTCTGTCATCCATTTCTTACGACCCACCTTCTTTAATTTTGGATTAGTTGTTTCTGCAGCCAAACTGATTGAATTCTTCAACATTTCCCATTGATCATCCACATCCTGGATTAATATCTCTAGATCAGATAATATATCAAATCTGTTCTGTACTTCAATGTTGAATTTGTTTTGTATTTCCTTGTCATTACTCAATGTACACAAATCATATTTAGTGTTTCCTGTTATATAATGATATATAATTTTAATGATACTGAAATAAAAGTATTCCAAGCTGCAACATTAGCGATAATTTCAAATACTTGGAAGAAAAAGGAACACTGGGTGGGAATAGAATATGAGCGAAACATATTAAGATATTTTCGGGAGTTTCTTAGTAATTGCATGAATGGAGGTTAAGAAATCTAAGATTATTTTCCACATTTACGCCTTACTAGTGTTACAGATATATTTCTGTGGCAAGTTTGCATCCTCGGAATCATTAAGCGTTGTGCTATTCTTCTGTTCGCTCTCGCCTGGGCGGGAGCATGTGCAATCTCAATACATTAATATTTGAAAATCTCTTCTGAAAACAAAAACACATTTTCAAGGGTGGTTATTTAAAAATAATACACGTCCAATGAAATGGGTTTACTTGTGGGTTAAGAATCTTGCCGGTGGTATGGGGAAGCGTTTTTCGGGGGATTGGGAAAATTTATTAGAAGGAATATCATGTGGGCATATGTTATATGCAGACTGACGGACTGCAAAGTTAAAAAGAGTCAAGCACCATTTACGAACGCAGTTCGTAATCCCGCATACCGCGTTCAAAACATAGCTGCGGGCGATTTGGCAGCAGACCGCCTTGTGTTGGATATTTATGAAATTCGTATGAGTGCCGGTCGTTCAGAAAGCAACGGCAAACTACTGAATGTAAATTTGCCAAGAAATCACAAACAGCCAAACAATGCTGGAGGTGACTGCAACGTCCTGTAAATGATATGCAATTAACTTTTTTCTTTAACCCTTCCCCACAGCTTGAGGTATAGTGGGGACATAGTGCTAGCCCCATAGTGTTATAAGCAATTCGGCACTGGCTCAATGTGGTTAATACAACGCCGATCGTCTTTACTCCCTAAAACAATTCTGGGTACCAATCTTAGATTGTACAGGGCCCAGAGCACAGGTCAGTTATAAAAATTTCGTACATTAATGATACACAGAAGTGATAATCGGATCAGCAGGGAAAGGTGCTAGATACCCACTTTACCAGCTCTACCGCATAATACAAAGTTGTTACACATTTTAGGATAATATTTTCAGTCTATTTATTTGTTAGAATAATTCTACGCAACTGCTTTCAAGAACACACAACCCATGTTTGTGTCAGTGTTCAAATAACTACATTCGGTGTCAGTAATGAAACAACCTCAGCTATTTTACTGTCGACATGTCATTCATCTCGAATTGCATGCAAAAACAAGACGTACATCAGGGATCAGTTACGGGAAAACGAAGAATAGAAAATTCAAAAAGAAAATTCTAGGTTGAGAAAACTTAATGTTGCTGAAAATAGATAACAAATTCCCTGAGTGGTGACGTTGCCTTCAGAGTGTCCTTACAACCATCGATTGGGGTTATACATTGATCGAATCAGCTGTGATTGTAATTTAATACTAACAACAATGGTGTAACTGCGCAGTAACAATCATAGGCCAAATCGCACTTGATACAATAACTCCTTCCATATACTTCGTGACTTTAATTCATTGTCTGTCCGCGCTTTGTCAATTAAACCAACGCTACAAATCTATGACTTTAATTCTTGGTCTCCCGTCCAGTGCGTTACTCTATTCTATTTCTTTGTTAATCTGTTATTGTAAATTAACAATTGCTTAGATAGTTCTATTCTAAGTGATCACCTGTCTAGGACGGAAACCGTTAAACAAGAATATGGAAGAACGCTTACATTCAGGCAGTATTCTCATATCAACAATGTAGCAGGCAATGCTGGTGAGACAGTAATGTTTGGGGATTGACATTTGACATTGTGTGTGTGTGTGTGTTTGTGTGTGTGTGTGTGTGTGTGTGTGTGTGTTTGTGTGTGTGTGTGTGTGTGTGTGTGTGTGTGTGTGTGTGTGCATATACCATAACTGCTTTCTCTTGCAGGACATCGTGTGTGTGTGTGTGTGTACATATAACATAATATCAATTTCTTTTCAAGACGTTGCAGTCACCCGCAGCATATACTGGCTGATTGTAATTTACTAGGTAATTGTACTTGCCATTGCTTTCTGAACGAGAAGCCAACATTTACATCAAATCGACTGGCCAGACACACGCACACACACCCACACACACACACATACACCCACGGTATCTGTCTGTCTGTCTGTCTGTCTGTCTGTCTGTCTGTCTGTCTGTTGCATATCTGGTGCACAGTGTTCATCCATGTGTGCGGGTGTGTCCAGCATTGCTGGTGAGTAGTATATAAGGCGCAATATTCAATAAACGTTAAATAAATTCACTCAACAATGAAAGGGAAATAGTCACACACACTCGCGCGCACACAAACACACACATACATATATATATATATATATATATATATATATATATATATATATATATATATATATATATATATATGCCATATTAATGTCGTGACTAGACGCTTGCTTACAGTGGGAGCATGTTAGTGTTGTGGCTAGACGCTTGCTTACAATGGGAGCCATATTAATGTCCTGACTAGAACGTTGCTTACAATGCAATGGGGGGCCATATTAATGTCGGGACTAGACGCTTGCTTACAATGCAATGGGAGCCATATTAATGTCGTGACTAGACGCTTGCTTACAATGGGAGCATGTTAGTGTTGTGGCTAGACGCTTGCTTACAATGGGAGCCATATTAATGTCCTGACTAGAACGTTGCTTACAATGCAATGGGGAGCCATATTAATGTCGTGACTAGACGCTTGCTTACAATGCAATGGGAGCCATATTAATGTCGTGACTAGACGCTTGCTTACAATGGGAGCATGTTAGTGTTGTGGCTAGACGCTTGCTTACAATGGGAGCCATATTAATGTCCTGACTAGAACGTTGCTTACAATGCAATGGGAGCCATATTAATGTCGTGACTAGACGCTTGCTTACAATGCAATGGGAGCCATATTAATGTCGTGACTAGACGCTTGCTTACAATGGGAGCATGTTAGTGTTGTGGCTAGACACTTGCTTACAATGGGAGCCATATTAGTGTCGCGACTAGACGCTTGCTTACAATGGGAGCCATATTAGTGTCGTGACTAGACGCTTGCTTACAATGGGAGCCATGTTAATGTCGCGACTAGAAGGTTGCTTACAATGGGAGCCATGTTAGTGTTGTGGCTAACGCTTGCTTACATTGGGAGCCATGTTAGTGTTGTGACTAGACGCTTGCTTACAATGGGAGCCATGTTAGTGTTGTGACTAAACGCTAGCTTACAATGTAAGCCATGTTAGTGTTGTGACTAGACGCTTGCTTACAATGGGAGCCATGTTAGTGTTGTGACTAGACGCTAGCTTACAATGGGAGCCATGTTAGTGTTTTGACTAGACGCTTGCTTACCGGCCCGGTAGTCGTGGATTCGATACTCATCGAGACAGGTTCTAATATTTAATACTGACCAAAGCTTCTAGGTCGACCCAATCTTAAACTGATACCAAGTAATGCCTTGGAAAATAAAAGTGGCCAGCGGTGATGGGATGATAAAATGTAAATTCCATCTCTACAAGATGAATAAGTAAGATCTCCACTGTAACAGGATATGACAGTATCAAATGAAACAAAAAGGAATGTTCGGATGCCTTGGAGAATCAACAAGCACAAACACATACGATACCTTTCTAGGCTAGGGGAATAGAAATCATAGACATAGTAAATAATTAATTTCATTTGTCAATGCATGGAAATATAGTTTGAATATAAATATTCATTATATAGTGTGGTTGTAGAAAAGTAATAATAAATAATGTACATCACGGCAAAGATATCTGACATTTCGGTTACATAAATCGTTGCCAATATCGATAAAATCAAGTCTGATACATATATGTTTAAGTATAAATGAATGTATGTGACCACATAAAACAAGGGGTATCTTAATCATTTATCTAGTAGTCTCGGGAGATGGCGTACAATTCCAAATCCTGTAAGCATATAGCAATTATTTAGCCTACCAGTACAATGAAAAACCATTTCTATCAAGTGTGTTTCTAATGTTGTTTGTCCATCAAGAATGATGATGACCATTTATTTCATCCAGTGGGGTTTAACGTATAGAGCAGTGAGTTCTAAGATGGCTGGTAAGGACTATTTTGGCTCGAAATGCTCTTTGACAATGTGGGCGAAGAATGCTTTACGTTCCAGGAGAAGAATCTCCTGCAGTAGTTTTTCTGTCCAGCTTTTTTTCACTCTTGCAGCAATGTTTGCTTCACAAGTGACTGCACCCTTGCATAATGATGTGCGCCATGGATTTCGGTCTTCAACAAAAGGTTCCCAAGTGTCGTGATGAATTCCAAACGCTTTTAGGGAGATCTTCATATTGTCTTTAAAGCGTTTCCTCTTACCGCTTTGGGAACGTTTACTACAACGCAGCTCGCCGTAAAACAAAATTCGTTTAGAGAGCCTGTGATCTGGCATGCGAGTCAAGTATCCAGCTCCAACGAATCTTATTCTTCATTAGTAGAATGTGGATACTGGTCATGGACGCTCTTTCTTGGACTTCAGTGTCCGGGATCTTGTCTTGCCATTTAATATTTCTAATACACACCCATGTGCATGCTAGTCTTTCTCTCGTATGCAATCAAGATGTGACGCGCTGCCTTGGAAATAGGAGCGAAGAAGAGAAATATGCTAGCTTGGACTAGCCTTCGTTCACATGTTTTACCATCTCAGGTATAATCTAGAAGACTCTTCACTTCTTTGGTCATGTCATGAGATACAGAGCACGACAGGAGGATTCCGATGGCCAGAAGTGGTCTCTCTTCCCGAAATGTTTCGGTCATTTACATTCTCGGCACTCCCTTGGGGGTGGGGGTGGGGGCGGGGGCGGGCCCACCCAGGTCATGATTCCGGGTGTCTGGCGTGTGTCGTCACAACAGGAAAGTTCAAAGTAAGGAGAAGCAGGGGAATACCAAGAGAGACGATGCTGGACAGTGTGCCATCATGGCATGGAGAAACATTGGAATCAGAAATGATTGGCAGCACGTGAGACTAAAGGCTGTGGAAAGATATGATCACCAACGCCACAAGCCATGGACTAACAAGAAGCTACGAGAGATGCGTGAATGCTGGAGCACTCGTGGAGGTAGCTGAATGCAACCACGATGATCATTTACACTTCAAACTATTTTGTAAAGATTTCACAAAGCATAATGCAACATTTGTAAAGAGGCAGCCGTTATTTCTGAGTATTTCAACAAGGTATTTGAGCTGCGAGGCCATAAATGTCCCGGCTTTGAAATCTACAACAATAGCATGGAATTAACATCACCTTTTCATCCAATACTGTATAGTTCCATATAATAAGTTAAGGGGGCAGTAGTTTGTTTGCACTCGCATTTAATAACACAAAAACACATTAGTAAACTCGTAAAACATAAATATAATGAATCCAGCACATCGGGGACGGAGCTCTGTGGAAAAACATTGACACCTACACCATTCTTTAGGGTACACAGTGATGATTATTGTTAAAGTATCCTGAGTTTGCATTGCGTTTTTGTATGGAGTTAGAAGGCAGACGAGTTTGTCACATATACATACAGAATTAACCGATAACCGTTGGTAAGGCTAAAAAAGACCTTTTCCTTTCTCTATACATATCCCGTGTCTCAATCTATGCTGGTGAGTGCACATAGAGCCCGCTGCACTTGGCAGCAGCAAGAAATGCTAATATAATGCAAAGAAATCAGCCATTAACTGACGCAGCTGGAATGCTTCTACTCCATCACTGCAGCCCGAGTTGCCAGGTTACCTGTCGGTTTACATATGCCTTGCAATTCGCGTCTTATTATTGCCTGCCTTCTCGTCTGCTAAGCATCAACAGTTATATAAATGTACCGCACAGGTACATATACAAGACATTTCCTCGGCTTGACAGTTTATGCAACAATTTTTCCTAACTACAGTTATTGAACTTTACGAAATATTCTAATTAAAAGTTAACGTTCATATAACCGTAAAATTTAACATTATGTCATGAAATGTTGATCCTCTGGCTAGTGCAAACATTTGAATGCATGCCAGCCGGATGGATGCAATGAACCCAGTTTGATGATTGCTAATTAACTCAGCCGTGACGCGGAGGTGGTTACACATGTATACATGAGACCGGTCAATCATTAGAGCAGTGGCTAGCACACTTGCATGCTGACCCGAAGGTCATGGATTGGACATAGTTTTAAAATGGACCTGGGCTACCAGGTAGACCCGGCCTAAATCTTACCAGGAATTGACTTGGGAAGTAAAGGCGGTTGATATTATATTAAAAACTTAATAGGTAAAAATCCATCGACAGCTGGAAACTGACGCGTTGGCCTATTTTCCGCTGCATAGGCCAGATTTATACATTAGAAAACCAACTCACAGAAGAATATTGTTTTCATGGTGAATCTGGTATGTACACGATCCTGGCCGGCATAATGCATTTCCTGCACTGTGCTAAAATAACCCTAGTGTCATTTATGGGAAGAGATTAAAATGCTTAATGAGGTTCAATTCAGTTCAGTCAGTTCAGCACTTCAGGCACATCGATATGTGTTCATGTTTCCTTCTCCAGTAAATCCAGTGGCGTGTAGCGACAGCTCGACTCCTAGATGCCCACAGCTTGACTACTACATTTCACAACTCGATTGAAAGCTGCCCACAGCTTGACTACTACATTTCACAACTCGATTGAAAGCTGTCCACAACTCGACTACTAGTTGTCCACAACTCGACCCCTAGCTGTCCACAACTCGACTGCTAGCTGATACTTCTTGCAAACGTCGACAATCGGCATTGAACTCTTATCATTGTAACGTAACGTAACTTCATAATCGTTACACCAACGTGGTGTTATTTTAACTCCTTGAAAGTCTTCAGGGGTCACCGTAAACCGTTCTGCCCTTGCTGCTTCTTTAGTCCAGTCTAGTATGGGAGTGGGAGGGGCAAAACTATCCAGTCCTCGATGGGAATTCGAACACCGTCAGACAAGTGCGCTATCCACGAGGGAAGTTATTTGTTACATTCCATCTGGCCCAGACATCGCGTATTATCAAAGAAGTGTTAAAAGTAGATATTAACAGCATTTTAGATATAAAAAGGTAGCTCCACAATGAAGCCATTAGTATAATGAGTATGAGAACCGAAAAATAATATTTCCAGTAAGCCATAGGGAATCAATATTAAGAAATATGAACTCCTAATGTCAAAAGAAGTACCAATAAATAACATCATGATATAACTCCTTGTGTACAATATTTTCACGTAACATTGTTAAGATGTGTCCATAAACTATAACCTTTGACGTGACCCAGTGCTCCGACTGTGACCCGCTGATCGTGAAAACATCATACCTCCTGCAACCCGGCACTAAACTGGCACATCATAATGGCACCATTACCAGGGCACCTTGTTCCTGGGCGACCAGCTCTTGCTAGTCATTTATGCTTATTTCCACTCCCTTGGGTGGCGGGACGAAGTGCTCCATCAACTCGGGAGTTGTGAGAGTGTGGTGGTTGGCACGCTTGCCTGTTGATCAGGTGGCCGTGTGTTTGATTTCACATTGTGACGGATGTTTTAAAATGTAGTTGACCCTAGCTCCTTGTTTGACCCAGCCTACAATGGGTACCAAGAAATGGCCCGGAAGTCAAGTCAGCTTACGTGATATTGACGTCATCACCCATTGTGTACGGATTTATATATAGCATATTGGGTTTTAGAGACGAATGTTGCGAATTCCTTGGACTGCCAGAGTAACTAACAGCGATTGTCTGAAAGAGGCTTATGAAACGACAACATTATACACAACAATAAGAACGATACAAACAGCTTTCTTTGGTCATGTGATGAGAAGAGAGGCATTGGAGAACATTGTGATAACTGCAAAGATCGATGGGAAGAGAGGTAGAGGCAGACAAAGAGAAATTATGATGGACGGATTGAGACGGTGGAATGGAGGAATATCATCGGCAGAGTTGATCCAGCACACCAAAGATCGAGATCTGTGGAGAGCCATGAACCCTACGCCAGCTGGCAAGGCACTTGAAGGTGATGATGATGATATTGGGTAGAACTACCGTATTTCCTCGAAAATAAGACCAAGTCTTATATTAATTTTAGCTTTATAATTGCACTAGGGCTTATTTCTGGGATGTCTTATATATATTTATTTTTCCAGATTCAACGTCTACATTTATTCGAGTACACAATTCTTCTTCTTCTTCTTCAGCGTTCCGAGCCATTGAGGTTCTTTGCAATTCTACATTTATGAAAATACAGTCAAGTCATCTTCTTCTAGAACATGTCATAACTCTCCAAAACCTCAATTCCGGCCTGAATTTCTTGCGCCTCCATTTCCTGAAGAACCATTCATCCCAGTCTCTCATGTCCAGAAATAAAACTTTCCTTTAATGAGCATATATTGTCCACGTGGCCTGCTCATAGTGCATTTGTAACTTTATTTCACACGAGTAATGAGTGAGACTTATGAACCACATCCGTTCATTATCAAGTGCGCACCACTGGTTTATTTACCCTGACTGGCCATTCTGCATTAAATCTCTCATTCTAGCTGACAATCTTAACTAGAGCTTACTTTGAGGGTAGGTCATATATTAAAAGCATCTTAAAACATCGTGCTAGGGATTATTATAGGGGTAGGTCTTATTTTTGGGGAAACACAGTACATACCCACACGCCGTGAAGTGTGTAGAAGAGCATTTTACATTTTATTTACT
Organism: Cepaea hortensis; assembly: GCA_963921405.1. NCBI lineage: Eukaryota > Metazoa > Mollusca > Gastropoda > Stylommatophora > Helicidae > Cepaea > Cepaea hortensis. The sequence goes on from OY992877.1 coordinate 32,999,644, forward strand.
ATCCTAGGAGCTTCCTGTAACACTGTGGATAACGCCATTGTCTGACGATGTTCGAATTCCAATCGAGGACCGGATGGTCCCCCCCCCCCCCCCCACTAACTAGGCTGGGCTTCCAGATTGACCCAGCCCAAAGTAAGTACCAATACGTTACCTGATAAATAAACGCTGCCATCATGATATCGACAATTTCATACATTGAGTACTGGTCGAGCTACAATATGATGCTAGCACTATATACCTTTTATAGTTTGAAAATGGATCCTTTCTCTTTTCTTTACTTCGTCATCTCATGGGTCTCTGTAACGCAGTGACACACACTCTTGCCTGTCAGCCCTGAAGCAACGGGTTCGGATCCCGATCTGGAATACAATACCAAAAATGCCCCATGGTGCGAAAAATGGGCCTTTACTTCACTTACATTATCAAGAGTTGCGGTGGACATGAGGGGGAACACACATCTCGTAAAATGTATCAATGTTTTTAGCTGGATGTTGTCTAAGCAACGTAAGTTTATGATAATTTTCTTATAGTGCATCCCGTGGGATTTCTCACTCCAGGATTCTCAGCCGTATGTTAAAACTGGTTCTATATAACTCGCAATCTTTTTTATAACTTCCAAGACATTTTATCTCTTTATACAAGGGCTAGTGGAGTCAACCATACACAAACAGGCGGAAGGCAAAGGGTAACCACCGCTATATTCTCCCAATAACATTTTGTAAAAGCAGATTTACATTCGGAGACATATTTTCACTTAACTTGTGATTGATTTAAAAAAAAAAAACGCCAGCACTATACACAAACGAAATTACTAATATATAATTCCAAATATTATTTATAAGATAACATTTACAAATATAACATAAAATATGGTTTACATTCAGAACCACATCTACAAAATTCAGGTTTGCATTCGGAGACATATTTCATTTTGTATTAGTTTAATCTGGTGATAAAAATATTTAATCACTGCCAAAGGAAGAGTATTTTTGCCGCCGCTCAGCTGTGTACCTTTCACCCTGTCATGTTCGTATGTGGAAATCTAAAAACTCTCATGGAAAATTAATCGGAATAACATTCTTTCAGCTGGCTTCCTAACTTTATTGAATTCCCTACAAATATAAAGAAGAGTTGTTACGTTTCAGGAAATCTGCAACTGTTAAAAAGACCACTGAAGAGTTAGTAATTCCCAGGGGCGACAAATCGAGTTTAGCATTAAATCTGCGTAAATAACATCACCGGTGCTGGAAATCAAATGCCCTGTTTTGAAAACCGTGAACAGACTACATTCAGAATTGCAATATTGAGAAGTCGACCCTATAATAGTAAGTAAAGTAAGTAAAGACAGTTATTTCAATACCTGGGACGGGTCACTATAATAGTAAGTAAAGTAAGTTAAGACAATCGTTACAGTCCCTGTGACGTATATGGCGTATGGTGTTATCTCCACGGTTTTACTGACCAATCGGCACTCGAGGGTGATGCTCTTTCTTCTTAAGACATCTTCTGATAGCCATATCAGTATAGGAGATCAGGCCAATTTTACAAATCCGCGTCCATACGAATTTGAACTCATAACCACTGATTCAACATACGTATGTCTAATCACTGGGGTTTCGCTGATCCTCATATGATTATGTGATTTAGTAAATAGCCAGGCATAGAGCCTCTTCGGTTGACGTGGTTGTAGACTATGGCTTTGCCTGAGTTTAGGAAGGAATTTTCATCATGTGCCCTACCACCTGGCGTTGCATTCATGTCTCTTTACATATCTCGTTCCCTGTTCAGGATAAACTCTGCTGATGATACCATTCCATACCATCGCCTCTGATGTCTATCCAGCATCATCTCTCTCTCTCTCTCTCTCTCTCTCTCTCTCTCTCTCTCTCTCTCTCTCTCTCTCTCTCTCTCTCTCTCTCTCTCTCTCTCTCTGTCTGTCTGTCTGTCATCTCCCACTGGTTTTTTTCCAGGCGTCACTTCTATTGTAATGTACATTTTGGAGTTATCTATTTCTTTTAGACAGACATATAATCAGATTGCAACGGGCACAATTTTTATTGGAACTCTTCGCTGGCAGTTAAAGATGAGGACTGAGCGCTTATGGGAATGCCCCGAGTACAATGATGTCTGTTCTTTACTCACCTCGACTATGTTCGTTTACTGTACTATTGTTTCTACATTCCTGAAGGAAACTAGTCTCATATCTCTGTATTGTACTATTTGTGAACCATTTGATATTCCTGTGGCACAATTTGTATGTTATTACTGTATATATGTGACTTGTTCCTCCTTTCGCCAGGTCTTAGTTAGATGCGACAGGTCCACCAAATGACAGTAGAAGGAACTACCTGTTGGGCGACGCTCATCACACGCAATACCCCCCCCCCCCCCATTATCCTAACGCAATTGGGAGGGTATAAGTCTTATCTTGGTGCAAAGAAATGCAAACTAAAGACTAAATGTCATAGCAGGGCAGACCAGGCCCTAAGGCTTGGTTGACAACTGGTCTAGGATGGAAACTTCGGCAGACGGACAATTAGAGTATTGCTTTTCTGATCCGACAGCTTCTGCAGCTTGTCTTGTTCCTGATGTATTGGTGTTCTTTCATTTGGAGTAAACTAGGCAGGCCTAGAGAGGGAACACATTGGCAACACATGGTCTCTATAATTCAGCCTGTGTTTGAGCCTTGTTTTAAGCACAATAACGATCGTATGTCAAGACGGCAAGGAGTCAGAGTTTCTTCATTCAGGACACTCTGCGGTGTTCTTGTAAGGGTACCTGACCGTCGATTCGATGGTTCTGGATTACGTGAGCACTTGATTTTAGGCTCGACCCAGTCTGATACAATGTGTACCAGATATCCCTCCCCCCCCCCCCCTGGAAGTTTATGCAACTATAATCAAACAAGCAATATCAAAAAAAGCAAACTCTAACAAGCAATATCAAACAAGCAATATCAAACAAAAAATATGAAACAAAACAAGGACTCAGTTCTAAATCAAAGAGAAAATTAAACAAAACTGAACATATGAAAAAATTCATTTCTTATTTCAACACTTGAAGTCTGGACAAAACTGTGACATCTTTCGATAAGCATAATACACCACGCATACCGTTCTGAGTGATGCGTATTTAAACATATTCATTACCGCTTCTACGACAAATCAAAACATTTTTGGAAGTGACAATTCCTGGTTCTGGCTTATATACCCAGGATTGTTGACTGTGGTAAAGTAATTGGAAGATGTATATTCGGTCACTGAAAGCTGAAAGAAGCAAAACACACAGTCAGTTGTAGGAACTTAATTTGAAAATCTTGTACATGTGAATATTTTACTGTTGTTAGTTAGTTGTGAAAAGTACTAAAAATAATGTACAGTCGACTCTGTAACTACAACTACTTTTCCTTAATCAATATCGAAGATCGCCATAGTATAGCACTGACACTGATCGTATTACGTTTTTTTTGTCCATCAAGAATGATGATGACCATTCATTTCATCCAGTGGGGTTGTATGTATGGAGCTGTGAGTTCTAAGATGGCTGATAAGGCCCATTTTGTCTCGAAATGTTTTTTGACAATGTGGACAAGGACTGTTTGACGTTCCAGGAGGAGGAGGATCTCCTGCAGCAGTTTTTCTGTTCAGCCTTTTCTTTACAGCTCTTGCAGTCCTGGTTGATTCGCAAGTGACTGCAACCTTGTGTAATGATGTACGTCACGAATTTTGGTCTTTGGCAGCAGTCCCCAAAGGTCATGATGCATTCTAAAAGCTTTCAGTGAAATTTTCAGTGAGATTTTTCATATTATGCACTGTTATATTCATATGCTTTTATGATATAAATTAACAAATATTGTCGTATTCCATATGCTTTGGAACAGCTATGTATTTTGGAACTCTCCCATTAACGCTAGACTATCGCACACAAAAACGAAAAACTAGGAGCGAGAAGGCACACCTGAGATTATTCACAATTATAGCAGATATGACAATCGTCAACCAATCTTATGATGACAGAAATAATGTATTGTGAATCTGTGATTACAGTGGGTATAACAAATGTCTCGCATTTCAACAGTATCAACGATTATGTGTGTTAAATATTTCAGCCAAACCATAATTCATCGTTTCACATTATATGATTTATAATTCTGCAGTGTGTACCTGACGAGATGCAGCGAGTATGCCAGGAAATACATTGTGAAACATATTTCTTGTTTATTGCTTCTTTGTTTAGACATGACAATGAGTTTTTAACTAAAAGATCATCAACAGGCTTCGCTTGATATATGCCTTAACATCAAATCAAATGGACATGACATCTTATTACCGATTCAGCGCCAAACAAAATGTAGGCTCGGACCAAACATAGTATACAATACATGAACAAGTATTATAATGTACATTTCCATACAGTGAACATTGCAATTGCGGAAGATACCACGAAACAAAACAAATACCACGATGCACTAGTATGGCGATATATCGCCCTTCTGTTCAAATGGGAGATCGCCTTTGACAATATATCATTCTTCGGCCCGGAGTCATATAAGTAGCCTTTGCAGTAATAACTGGAAGAAACAATGACTGCCTTAAAATTGTGGGATAATAGGAAAAATAACAAATGCAATAAAATGAAAATTAAAATTACTTAAGAAATTGGAAAGAAAATAGAAATGCTATGCAAAATTAAGCTTCGATTAAAAGTGCGTTATGGGCACGCTATAAGAAACAATGGAAGTCTTTCGTTTATGAAGGAGAGATTCGTATAGATGAGAAGAAAGCGCCCACGGATTCTCGCCAATAAAGATTTAAGACTGCATTAGCAATGGCAGAGGCAAACATGTCTAGGAACCGAGTTCAGCTGATCAATGATGTGAATAAGGCAACACATTTGCGATCATTATATACTGAGGCCGGATACTTATGCAGCCTCAATTGACAGGCACATTTTAAATTGCATTGGGTCATTTATTCACAAGTGTACACAGTGTAACAGTTGTGATGTTATCCTCACCATGCCATGGGCGCGGTCGGTTCAGGATTCAAAGCCATATCTCTTTGCGCCCTATAAGAGGGAAAACTGTTCTCATATTCCACCATGCACTCAGGCCTCTACAAAAGTGATGGTATTAACAACTTCACATACCCACAATAAGCTCCTGCTGTGAGACTTATTATTAGTATTATTATTTCATCACTTTGCACTGGTTCCTTCACAATTATAAACGAAACATTCATGTAAACATAGACACTACAAAGTGGATATGCATATTTACAACAGTATTAGTACCCGGAAGTACAGTCTTGATTTCTTTTGACTGAAACACAACAAGCAGGAAGACAAATAACAAACAGGTGAGGCGAAAGACAGGCAAGTGTAAATAAATAGTCCAGATTTAGATTTACTGCTTACTGGAACAGTTTTATTGCAAGTTATCGGATTATCCAGAAAGAGTGTACTTCTCTTTTGTAGTCTAGTTTTTGTAATTGTTCTGTGATCAGTAGCTCGAGTGATAAACACCAATGAACATTGCCTTAAGCACGGACAAATGCCACTGTGTTATCCCCTGTTCTTAGATCAATAATGCAGATGTTAATAAGCAAAGCTGCACTGATTTCTGATCTCTTGAAACGTGACTTTGTTTGCCATTTTTATGTCCGTCTGTTCCAGGTAATGACATTAATGGAAATCATGTCAGTAATAAGATAGAGCTGCTCCCAAGGGCATTTTCTCTTTTCAATAATGATCGCCCCATTTGCTGGCCTCTTTCATTGATAAAACATGTTAACTGCTGTTAGATAAATCGCAGGCGTTAACATCGATAAGATAAATCATTCAATATGCATGCGCTCTGATAAACAATACAGAAATATATAAAATGTCATAAAGATAAATCATAATATATATATATATATACAAAATAGATAAGAAATATTCACAAACCTCTTGGGCTGACTTAGTATTAAAAAGACTGAATATAAATCCAAAAATATTAATACGAAAGGTAATAAATGAGAATGTGTGGCTGTTAATATTAACTGGATTAATGCAATTTTTTAACACCTGTCACTTGGTCAGTTAGACTTGGGCGTAATGTAGCATCAATTTCAAAATGTTATTTGCATGTTGTTTATAAGATGTTGCCATCAATTCCAGCAGTTATTGCATCTTAGTGATTTACTAGGTAATTTTACGTTCAATATTTTGCCTTTGCTTTCTGGGCATTCTACGCCCATACCATCGACAACAACGCAAAGCGATCTGCTTTCTAATCTACCGGGGCTATTTCTAACATACGACTTTATATGGCGGGCAATTCTGAAACTGCTGTTCACCGACCCCTTAGTCACAAACACTGACTCAGTTACTATCAATATAGACAACAATTTCACGTTGAAAAATGTGGATTGATATTTCACTTGCATGTGGAGCCGTTTACATGTTCATAGTTTAGTATAGACGGGTTTCTTATCTAATATTATATGTAGGAAAGGTAAAGTAAAATAAAGTAAAGTAAAGTAAAGTAAAGTAAAATAAAGTAAAGTAAAGTAAAGTAAAGTAAAGTAAAGTAAAGAAGCTGTTACCAACTCGAGTTGTATAGTATATATGGTGCCAGCCGTATATTTTATAGATGGCAGCCAATGAGTGTAGTCACTTAAAGACATAGATGAGTGATGTCGCTGAAAGACATAGATGAGTGATGTCGCTTAAAAACATAGATGAGTGATGTGGTTGAAAGACATAGATGAGTGATGTGGTTGAAAGACATAGATGAGTGATGTCGCTGTCATAAGTCGGGATGCCCCACCGGCTAGATGAAAATATTATTCACTGGCGAGCAACCCTAAATAGTCAGAAACTGACTAGGGACAAAATCTATATGGCTGAACTACAGATTAAGCCCATGAATATCCAACGTACAGCTCCAAGTGGCTCGTTACAAAATGAAATGAACTGTGCTGAATATTCGCCAAGGTATAGGAAAGAGAAGGTTAGCTTAAGATAGATGTTTTAAGTCTAAATATATTAGTATAGACGACTATCTCAGTACAGGTTTTCTCCCTGACTGCTCCTTTCCTTGGTGTGTAAGTGAACCCCCACCAATGTACGCAACAACACGTATGCACAATTGGAAAAAAATATAATGACAGAACTATGAGTTACAAGACTACAACATTTATTTACTAATCATAGACATTGGATGATTGTCAATATGAGGATGATAAAATCATATAACATATTGTGATGAGAAACATTACGTAACTTTACTTGTTACTTCATCTATCTGGAACTGTGGTCCAGATCCCCACTCTCCAGTAGACTCAACAAAAGAACAGCTTGCCGGTATTCTGACGAATCATGTCAGTCCTGACCCTACCTAGTCAGTAGTCTCTAGTCTTGAGATCTATAACATAGGTGCTCCTTGTGAGAGCTTGAAAGAAAGTCGAGAATGTGTTATATCAGTTCTACATCAGCGCAATCCTAATTAAAACATATCATAACACAAACATATACAATGACCAGTCTGGCCAAGTTTATCTCCCAGCTCTACTGTGTTCACCATCCTCCTTCTCCCTACTGTCTTTAGTCTGGGACGGGCTTTTCAATTGTCTCACACGCCTGTAATGATTACATTTCTGCCGCCCCATGTCCATGTCGCTAATACAGAAATTATGTGTCATACAGCCGCTCCGTCCAACGTTGGGTTAGCAGCTCACAGGGTCGGTAAGGGTATTATAACAATGCCTGATCATCCGGGCTTGCAAGCCATGACCAGTAGCTGTGCCAGGTTTCCATGCATTACCGTCCACCATATGATGAAAAAGGTTTAGCACCATATACCCCATAACACTTGTGGGTAATGTCTGTACCATTACACCTCTGCTACAAATGCAATCGATGGTTAGTGTGCCAATGCGCACACCATAATATAACACTTCATATTGATAGGCTTGCATATGACAAATCAATATACCAAACATCCAATACACATAAACATATTGATTAAATTAGTTAGTTTATGAAATTACACATACATACATCCAACATATCCGTAAACATTATATTACTTCAAGATGGACATCTAATGATACTCAACATAATAGCATCAGGCATTATTAATGAGTACTAATATTGTATAGCTACAAAATGAGATATACAACAAGTCTAATTGAAGTTACCACTTAGTTACTGCTGTTGTAAGAATTAAATAAATAGTCAGTTGACTATATTCTGTACAACAAATGCACACACCCTAAAAGAACTAGTCTAGTTTAGAAAGAGATGGCAAGCATCTGCTACGACACCTCAAGTATATCTAGACAAGACCTGCCTTCCATAAGTTTCTACTTCTCAGAAGAGTAGCACTTACAGCACAATGATATTGAACACAGAACTCAGAAAGAACACTCAAGTAACCTATGACAATGATAGTTCTTGCAATAACCTAGATCAGATATAGACTGAAAATCACTAACTAAGAAATAACTTTTGTAGTGAAATCTAACATAATAATCATGCATATGACTACCGAACATTGAGATAGTTCCTACCTGTTCTGAAGTCAGACTTAATCTAAAAGGAAAAGGTCTATCGTGGGTTTTTATACCTAGCCTAGCAGTAGACACTTATCTCCCAGGAATTCCATTCCTAAATTCTTCTTATTTCCTCCTGACGTTAATTGCAATTAACTCCAAGTCTGCCCAGTCATAAAATTCTTTCTGCATGCACACTAGCCTTCACACCTGTGGGTCTGTCAATTATTAGCCCACTGAGTCTTATCAGTGATTTCACACCTTGCGCCTCTAGTCTCTACCAGATGGGGTCATCCATCGCGGTTGGGCGATTTCCTAGCTATTCTTATCAGGTGTCATGTCAAGGGAACAATTAGGTTCTCATGGTCAACAGCCAGTTTACAACTCTGTTGGTAAACCAGGTTTGCTTGCGTCATTCCTGGTTGGTTTTAATTACTATTCAGTCCCCTGAGTCTGCCCTCCCGTCTGGCTGGATTGAAAAGACTGTGAAACTGATCTGGGGGTGACCGGTACTGGTGTCAAATTAACTTCCCAAACAAAAAGCCATTCCTGGTGGTTGTTTACTTGCAGGTTTTGCAAGCTTACGTCAAGACAGTATAGCCTTGAATATAGAGAAAACAGTTTTGTTCGTCTGTTGATCCTCTACATGGCCCATCAAAAGTGAACCGAAAATTGTTCTGGGAAGTAAAGGCTGCCAATTCGTGACAGTCGCTTAAAAACATAGATGAGTGATGTCGCTGAAAGACATAGATGAGTGATGTCGCTTAAAAACATAGATGAGTGATGTGGTTGAAAGACATAGATGAGTGATGTGGTTGAAAGACATAGATGAGTGATGTCGCTTAAAGACATAGATGAGTGATGTGGTTGAAAGACATAGATGAGTGATGTGGTTGAAAGACATAGATGAGTGATGTCGCTTAAAGGCATAGATGAGTGATGTGGTTGAAAGACATAGATGAGTGATATGGCTGAAAGACATAGATGAGTGATGTCGCTTAAAAACATAAATGAGTGATGTGGTTGAAAGACATAGATGAGTGATGTGGTTGAAAGACATAGATGAGTGATGTCGTTTAAAGACATAGATGAGTGATGTCGTTTAAAGACATAGATGAGTGATGTCACTTAAAGACATATATGAGTGATGTGGTTGAAAGACATAGATGAGTGATGTTGTTTAAAGACATAGATGAGTGATGTCGTTTAAAGACATAGATGAGTTATGTGGTTGAAAGACATAGATGATTGATGTGGTTAAAAGACATAGATGAGTGATGTTGTTTAAAGACATAGATGAGTGATGTCGTTTAAAGACATAGATGAGTGATGTCGTTTAAAGACATAGATGAGTTATGTGGTTGAAAGACATAGATGAGTGATGTCGATTAAAGACATAGATGAGTGATGTCGATTAAAGACATAGCTGAGTGATGTCACTTAAAGACATAGATGAGTGATGTGGTTGAAAGACATAGATGAGTGATGTTGTTTAAAGACATAGATGAGTGATGTTCTTTAAAGACATAGATGAGTGATGTCGTTTAAAGACATAGATGAGTGATGTCGTTTAAAGACATAGATGGGTGATGTCGTTTAAAGACATAGATGAGTGATGTCGTTTAAAGACATAGATGAGTGATGTCGTTTAAAGACATAGATGAGTTATGTGGTTGAAAGACATAGATGAGTGATGTCGTTTAAAGACATAGATGAGTTATGTGGTTGAAAGACATAGATGAGTGATGTCGATTAAAGACATATATTAGTGATGTCGATTACAGACATAGATTAGTGATGTCACTTAAAGACATAGATGAGTGATGTTGTTTAAAGACATAGATGAGTGATGTCGTTTAAAGACATATATGAGTGATGTCGTTTAAAGACATAGATGAGTGATGTCGTTTAAAGACATAGATGAGTGATGTCGTTTAAAGACATAGATGAGTGATGTCGTTTAAAGACATAGATGAGTTATGTGGTTGAAAGACATAGATGAGTGATGTCGTTTAAAGACATAGATGAGTTATGTGGTTGAAAGACATAGATGAGTGATGTCGATTAAAGACATAGATGAGTGATGTCGTTTAAAGACATAGATGAGTGATGTCGTTTAAAGACATAGATGAGTGATGTCGTTTAAAGACATAGATGAGTGATGTCGTTTAAAGACATAGATGAGTGATGTCTTTTAAAGACATAGATGAGTGATGTCGATTAAAGACATAGATGAGTGATGTCACTTAAAGACATAGATGAGTGATGTGGTTGAAAGACATAGATGAGTGATGTCGTTTAAAGACATAGATGAGTGATGTCGTTTAAAGACATAGATGAGTGATGTCGTTTAAAGACATAGATGAGTGATGTCGTTTAAAGACATAGATGAGTGATGTCGTTTAAAGACATAGATGAGTGATGTCTTTTAAAGACATAGATGAGTGATGTCGATTAAAGACATAGATGAGTGATGTCACTTAAAGACATAGATGAGTAATGTGGTTGAAAGACATAGATGAGTGATGTCGTTTAAAGACATAGATGAGTGATGTCGTTTAAAGACATAGATGAGTGATGTCATTTAAAGACATAGATGAGTGATGTCGTTTAAAGACATAGATGAGTGATGTCGTTTAAAGACATAGATGAGTGATGTCTTTTAAAGACATAGATGAGTGATGTCGATTAAAGACATAGATGAGTGATGTCACTTAAAGACATAGATGAGTGATGTGGTTGAAAGACATAGATGAGTGATGTCGTTTAAAGACATAGATGAGTGATGTCGTTTAAAGACATAGATGAGTGATGTCATTTAAAGACATAGATGAGTGATGTCGTTTAAAGACATAGATGATTGATGTCGTTTAAAGACATAGATGAGTGATGTCGTTTAAAGACATAGATGAGTGATGTCGTTTAAAGGCATAGATGAGTGATGTCGATTAAAGACATAGATGAGTGATGTCACTTAAAGACATAGATGAGTGATGTGGTTGAAAGACATAGATGAGTGATGTCGTTTAAAGGCATAGATGAGTGATGTGGTTGAAAGACATAGATGTGTGATGTCGTTTAAAGACATAGATGAGTGATGTCGTTTAAAGACATAGATGAGTGATGTTGTTTAAAGACATAGATGAGTGATGTTCTTTAAAGACATAGATGAGTGATGTCGTTTAAAGACATAGATGAGTTATGTGGTTGAAAGACATAGATGAGTGATGTCGTTTAAAGACATAGATGAGTTATGTGGTTGAAAGACATAGATGAGTGATGTCGTTTAAAGACATAGATGAGTGATGTCGTTTAAAGACATAGATGAGTGATGTCGTTTAAAGACATAGATGAGAGATGTCTTTTAAAGACATAGATGAGTGATGTCGATTAAAGACATAGATGAGTGATGTCACTTAAAGACATAGATGAGTGATGTGGTTGAAAGACATAGATGAGTGATGTCGTTTAAAGACATAGATGAGTGATGTCGTTTAAAGACATAGATGAGTGATGTCGTTTAAAGACATAGATGAGTGATGTCGTTTAAAGACATAGATGATTGATGTCGTTTAAAGACATAGATGAGTGATGTCGTTTAAAGACATAGTTGAGTGATGTCGTTTAAAGACATAGATGAGTGATGTCGATTAATGACATAGATGAGTGATGTCACTTAAAGACATAGATGAGTGATGTGGTTGAAAGACATAGATGAGTGATGTCGTTTAAAGACATAGATGAGTGATGTCGTTTAAAGACATAGATGAGTGATGTCGTTTAAAGACATAGATGATTGATGTCGTTTAAAGACATAGATGAGTGATGTCGTTTAAAGACATAGATGAGTGATGTCGTTTAAAGACATAGATGAGTGATGTCGATTAAAGACATAGATGAGTGATGTCACTTAAAGACATAGATGAGTGATGTCGTTTAAAGACATAGATGAGTGATGTCGTTTAAAGACATAGATGAGTGATGTCGTTTAAAGACATAGATGAGTGATGTCGTTTAAAGACATAGATGAGTGATGTCGTTTAAAGACATAGATGAGTGATGTCTTTTAAAGACATAGATGAGTGATGTCGATTAAAGACATAGATGAGTGATGTCACTTAAAGACATAGATGAGTGATGTTGTTGAAAGACATAGATGAGTGATGTCGTTTAAAGACATAGATGAGTGATGTCGTTTAAAGACATAGATGAGTGATGTCATTTAAAGACATAGATGAGTGATGTCGTTTAAAGACATAGATGATTGATGTCGTTTAAAGACATAGATGAGTGATGTCGTTTAAAGACATAGATGAGTGATGTCGTTTAAAGGCATAGATGAGTGATGTCGATTAAAGACATAGATGAGTGATGTCACTTAAAGACATAGATGAGTGATGTGGTTGAAAGACATAGATGAGTGATGTCGTTTAAAGGCATAGATGAGTGATGTGGTTGAAAGACATAGATGTGTGATGTCGTTTAAAGACATAGATGAGTGATGTCGTTTAAAGACATAGATGAGTGATGTTGTTTAAAGACATAGATGAGTGATGTTCTTTAAAGACATAGATGAGTGATGTCGTTTAAAGACATAGATGAGTTATGTGGTTGAAAGACATAGATGAGTGATGTCGTTTAAAGACATAGATGAGTTATGTGGTTGAAAGACATAGATGAGTGATGTCGTTTAAAGACATAGATGAGTGATGTCGTTTAAAGACATAGATGAGTGATGTCGTTTAAAGACATAGATGAGTGATGTCTTTTAAAGACATAGATGAGTGATGTCGATTAAAGACATAGATGAGTGATGTCACTTAAAGACATAGATGAGTGATGTGGTTGAAAGACATAGATGAGTGATGTCGTTTAAAGACATAGATGAGTGATGTCGTTTAAAGACATAGATGAGTGATGTCGTTTAAAGACATAGATGAGTGATGTCGTTTAAAGACATAGATGATTGATGTCGTTTAAAGACATAGATGAGTGATGTCGTTTAAAGACATAGTTGAGTGATGTCGTTTAAAGACATAGATGAGTGATGTCGATTAAAGATATAGATGAGTGATGTCACTTAAAGACATAGATGAGTGATGTGGTTGAAAGACATAGATGAGTGATGTCGTTTAAAGACATAGATGAGTGATGTCGTTTAAAGACATAGATGAGTGATGTCGTTTAAAGACATAGATGATTGATGTCGTTTAAAGACATAGATGAGTGATGTCGTTTAAAGACATAGATGAGTGATGTCGTTTAAAGACATAGATGAGTGATGTCGATTAAAGACATAGATGAGTGATGTCACTTAAAGACATAGATGAGTGATGTGGTTGAAAGACATAGATGAGTGATGTCGTTTAAAGACATAGATGAGTGATGTCGTTGAAAGACATAGATGTGTGATGTCGTTTAAAGACATAGATGAGTGATGTCGTTTAAAGACATAGATGAGTGATGTCGTTTAAAGACATAGATGAGTGATGTCGTTTAAAGACATAGATGAGTGATGTGGTTGAAAGACATAGATGAGTGATGTCGTTTAAAGACATAGATGAGTGATGTCGTTTAAAGTCATAGATGAGTGAGGTCGCTTAAAGACATGAGTAATGTAACTGATATCACTGCGGTCGTTTTTACTTGCAAGTAAATTTTCAGGTACCCATTGTTGACTGGAGCGATCTCGGAGATGATCGCAATGGGGAGAAAAAAGAAGAACAATATGCCTTGATTGGAATTCAAACACATGTCCACCGGATCGGTAGCAAGACTGCTAGCCAGCGTGCCATCGTCTATATATGTGTGTATACGCGTATGGTTGGGCTTGGAGTGAGGGGTTAGTGCATTCGTTTGTCAACACAATGGATCTATACTCTATCCTTAGAAGTTCAAGTAAGAATGTGTCATAGAGCCAGACGTATAACATGGGGATCAAAATGTGTTTTGGAACAGAAACAACGGCCCATGAACTAATGACCACAACATCACTCCTATACTGTTGGGTCATTATTTGATAGCCACTCAAATCTTCACTGAGGTAAATGGGGTAGGGAAAGAAGAAAATAAACAATAGAAGTCTAAAGTGAAAAAAGGAACAGGTTACACGTTGACTCTGTTGACTCTTGGAGTTGCATGCGACCAGAGTACGATGACAGGCATCCAGGCATTTGGATATCTGCAGTGGTAGATGGAGCCTTTATGGGCATGTCTTGAGTGCTGTTAAGTCGCTTCCTTTAATCAATAACCAATAATCAATAACATATGAACTTAACACGATAAGTTAACGCATACATGTGACAGTTAACTTTTATATATTTATATATATGGAAACACTTCGTTATGAAAGGCACCGAGCGATTTGATCATATGGCGGACATCTTTGTGACGGAGGCGACAAGGGTAATGGATAGGTCGCTAACAGTATACATGTTACTAGAGATACACGACCAACACATAACTGTAAAGACGCTTGGGAATCTTCTTCCTTGTCCAGAGTGAGGGAGATGAAAGTGAAGCAGGGAGCCGTCAGACAAGAAAATGTTATCAAGGTTAAAAGACTGTTGTTTAACCACACAGAATATTGGCACTATCAGTCGCTACACGCTAGCGTGGATGTCAACGGGGGAAACGGAGGACCTTTAGACCTGTCCACCAACACCGTGGCAAAGTACAGACGCAGTTAATAATCTCCGTACAGCACGTTCGAAACACAGCTGCGGGTGATTTAGCAGCAGAACGTCTTGCGTTGATTTTTTATGAAATGGTATGGATGCCGGTTGTTCAGAAAACACTGGCAAATTACTTAACATAAACTTGCTCAGGAAACACGAAACCAAAAAAACAAATGCTGGGGTTGACTGCTACGTCCTGTAAATAATATGCAACTAACTGTTGTTTAGACCTATCCGGAGTGCGATTATGACAAGATTCACTAATCACGCACATGTGTAAACATGCATTATTGATGTTTTAAATAATACAACATTGTCAACAATGCATTTATTCATGCAGTAGCATGTCCTTTACAGAACTTCGCTCCCATAACAACCGTCCGGAAAATGTCTCGATCACAAGCAAGATGTCCCGCGTCCGATATACCCATCTGGAGATCATCCGCCACCTCCTGCAACCATCTTCTCTTTGGTCTTCCTCTGCTTCTCTTCTCGAGAATATCCCCCTTCATTATTGTTCTCTCCAAACTGTCAAGCCGTTTGAAGTGATCAAAACATTTCAATTTTCTTTGTTTTATCATCTTTAGTAGTCAACCTTCTTAAATATTCAACTCTTGTCGTATAGGTACATTTGTTCTTTTCTGTATCCCCGATATTCTTAGAACTTGTCTCTAGCATTTATATTCAAAGGCATTTATGCGCTGTGCAGCTTGATTAGTAAATGACCATGTATGTTGCAATGGGAAAGATGCATGCCCTTAAAAATCTAATATGTTTAGGTCTATCTGTCCTACTCCACAATGTATTCAGTTGTTTTAGTTTTTGAAGAGCAATAGATATTCGTCTGTTAATAGCCTTCATTGTGACACCATTATTGGCAATTAATGACCCAATATATTCGAAATTGTCAAACATTACTCACACAAAATGACAATATCCGAAACGTACTCCACATATGTTTACTTGTGTAGTGTGCATGTCTTTTCTGTTAAGTCTAACCACATCTAATAATGCCGTTGTCTTCAATTGAAAGTAAAATTAGTATCACGCAAATACTGCTGAAGAGAGTGAAGTGTTAGGTTTTCGTATTTTTAGGTCATTATGAGCTCAAGAGACCAGCTTTATTCCATTGTTGCTTGTTCTGTTTTTTATGAATTCCCAGAAAAGTTTTAAAATAATCTGCTACCATTTTCATTATTTTGAGTCGACACATTAGTGAGGAAAAAAATCTTGACGTTGATGACAATGGAGCACCGCTGATCCACAGCGGCTCTGATGCTCTTTAAACTACTTCACAGTTATAATCACCTTAATGTGCTTTCTAAATACTAGCACGTTACTACCAAAACAGTCAACACTTCCTTCCACTAATATAACTTGAGAACATTGACGAAATAATTTGCATTTATGATTATGGTTTATTTATATTTATTACGGATAGAACTAGCAATGAAGATAGCTGTACAGAAGTTAACTCATTGAGATAACTGGCTACTCGGACGAGACGAAGACAGTCCATATTCTTTAGGCATGCCATAAGAAAGGGAAAGCTCAAGTATGTGGTCACACATGAAAAGTTGGAGGAGATACGAGGTGGGGGTAGTTTAACATTATGTCATGGAGGAACATCATTATAAGACAATTTGGGCAGTACACGAGGCAGACGGCTGTGGGCAGACAAGATCACCAATGCAATTAAGCATGGACTATATTAAGAAGGTCGTAAAACACAAAACACTAAATCCGAAACACCGGAGGTCCTTGTAAGTTATGCGTATATGTGGCTTTCTTTATTGTTTCAAAGCAGGATTTGATCATACCGTTGTGTATCATTTTATAGCGTCATATTATGTAGCCGCCATGACGTTTCTAAATCTTAAACTCAAAACACTAGCATGTGTGTGCATGTCTTTTGAGCTGACATACTATAGTCTATTATGTACTTCTAGCCTGTGCGAAAACCATCAGGTACGGCGGAAGGTGTACATAGCCTACAGAAGCTGTAACATGAGCAAACAGAAATAGAACTGATACTGTGGGTTAAAAAAGTTCAGTGACGAATGACGTGTTGATTGTGAAGCCTGCATCACAAGACAGCAAAATAGCGAACCAAGTGAAAGCAGAAGACGACAAAAGGAAGCAAATAACTAACATGCAAGGGCTGAGATGCAGACTATAACGTATAAATATGCAGTCAAAACTCCTTTCTTTACCTGTTGTGTAGTACAGCGTTTTCGCGTATGTGTTACGGGAGATCTGAAAGAAATCAACGAATAGCAACACTGTAGCTGCCTGTGCATGCCGTAAGAGGCGACTAACGAGGATTGACATGGGATTGGCTACTCCATTCAGCAGGAAACTTAAGCTACAACGTGCAGCAACCATAAACAAGTTTTAAGACATGTGAAGAAGAATAACTCAGCCAATCAGAATGGAAGAAGACTCCTGTATAATAATTGTAGCGGGATGCGCTGGAAGCAGCACAGAACCTGGGTTGGTGACTGATATCCTTTCACCTAGGAACATCTACATAAATGACCCATGCAATGTCATATTTAAGTAGGAAAACCACAGATACGAGAAGAGTATCAGAGACAGAGATGAATACTTAAGGGGACATGGAGGGACCTCAGGAGAAAACTAAAGATATTGCTTCTTGGCGCGAGTTGGATGGGAGCCTATGCTTCAATGGCGGATAAAGAGCTGAAACAGAAGAGTAGAAAATTGACCATGAATTTGGCAAAAATTAATTTGTATAATAAGGTCTGAAAATCTATAATGAAAATATACTAATGAAAATATACTAATGAAAATCTTCTAATAAAAATCTACTAATAAAAATATACTAATGAAAATCTACTAATGCAAACATGATACACGACTTGTGAAAGTAAAGGAAATATTTTCACGCCACGAGGCATGTTGTGTATATGGTGCTAGTTCAATGATTTTAAGCAGATCTGAACTCGAACGGTGATGCGGTAAATACTACACCCACCTCATTTACTTCCCAGAATATTTCCAGGTAACCATTAAAGGCTCGGTCAACCTGGGAGTCTAGGTCAGTGATAATACATTTCTGTTAGGTTCGAGAGAGACTCGAACGCCTGCCCGCTGGCCTACAGGCAAGCGTGCTAGCCGCTGCACTGCGGCGGTATTGGCAACTCATGAGGAAGACTACAATAGGTTCGGTGACATATTTCACGATATTTTCTGCATTTCTTTGAGTCACCATATATTCTAAAGCTAAACGTGAAACATTAAATTTAAGCTAGACAGTCTTATTTAAACCAGTATTCCTTCTGTCCTGCTGTCAGTTGTCAGTTATCGAAGTATTACACCCATTGCACATGGAACACGTTCATATGTGCACCAGTCACTACTTTCGCAAAGCCATCCGTACGTAGCGACTGATTGTGCTAATTATATGTTGATTTGTCTGTTTTTATAAATGGAATGGCCTTACTGAGTTGTGTCAAATCTATCACGCAGATCCTGTAATCTGGACATCGATGCTGATTTACTCCTGACAAACTCGTGCAATCTGGTTGTTGCTCTCTCGGCAGTAGGCATGTCTGCTTGATCTACAGGCTGGTCTTCTGTTACAGTGGCCGCACCAGCCGTCTGGTCAGCTGCTTCATTGACTCCTGATATTACGTTTAATTTATATTTACAAATAAATCATAAATGTGAAATGTGTATGCTTATACGTCGTGTGTGTCTAATTTCTGTAATCATTTTACGAGTTCAGTTTGGCTCTTGTAGACTGTCTGATTCGTGTGTGTTTTTTTTTCTTTTTTTTTCTGTCCGTCTATGGTATTGTTTCAATATTCCACAGAAACCACATTTCCACCCCCATTAGATATTTCGTAGCTTGTCTGCTTGTTATCCTTGTTTTACGTATAACTATATATATATATATATATATATATATATATATATATATATATATATATATATATATATATATATATATATATATATATTCAGAATATAAGGTGGCCCATTCAATTGCAGAAATTAAAGTTTTATATATGTACGAGTACTTATCCGTGCTTCCTTGTTGTCCTGGCATAAGTGACGCAAGGTCTTTGCTGTATAAATAATAAATAAATATATTACAACCTGCCGTCAGGTCTTGTCAGATATGACTGAGCTACAGAACAACAGTAGATGGTACTAACTGCTTTCTGTTAGAGCCGAATGTTGGGCGGTGTTCACCAAAACGGACATCCCACATTGT
Source organism: Cepaea hortensis (assembly GCA_963921405.1). NCBI lineage: Eukaryota > Metazoa > Mollusca > Gastropoda > Stylommatophora > Helicidae > Cepaea > Cepaea hortensis. Next base: position 33,019,101 of record OY992877.1, read on the forward strand.
GCCAACGGCTTCGTGCCGAAGAGCCTTATCCTAGTACAGGTCTTATCCTGGTGCGAGTAATGCAGGCTAAATACTAAATGGCATGGCAGTGCAGACCAAGCCATAAGCCGTGGCCGGCAACTGGTCTAGAATCGAAGCTCCGATAGGCGATCATTTTGAGCTTTGTTTTGCTGATCCGGCAGATTCTGCAGCTTGCCTTTTTCAGATACATTGGTTTTACCTTTCCTCTGGAGTAAACTAGGCAGGCCGAGAGGGTTATCAGAGATGGGGAAATCGTAGTCTCCGAATGTTAGCCCAGGCTTTGTGCTGTAGCGAGGTATAACTCCATCCCTGGCACTACCCGCACGGATAGTAGTTATTTTCATCTCATCTCATCATGTTCCTCTTGTACCTTGCGGTGTCGAGGTGAAGTATAAACATCGCCTTTTAAAACGATGTGAAGACTGTTAACGACCGGGTCAGGCACCCGAAGTAGTGAACTTAGAGTGGTTACACACACGACCAAAAAAAATTTTCTCCCGGAATCCAAGCACTTTATCGGCGCTGGAGGACTTGCATTGAACGCATTGGTGACTACATTGAAAACTAATACATGTGTTCTTTACTTTTGTTCAGAATATATTCACCATGCCGTAACAAACTTTCGTCTGTCAACATGGCAAGGTGCAAGTGAGTGATAGCAGAACTTGAATTATGCAGTCTGCCAGCATAGCATACCAGTTGCAGGCGCCTGAAAAGTTATCTGCTCAATATTTCTTAGCATGATTACTTTTGGAGAAATCAAAATGCTGCCGATCAAATGTGAGTCTAACTAAGGTGTCTAAATCCGTAGCACACCCCCACGGTAACAATACTGTTTACAGTAAACATATCAAATAGTACTTTTCTACTTCGGGGTAATAAAACAAATTACACTTTTCTACTTAAATGTTTACAGACAGAAAAAAGTACTATTAAAGTTGAATAACGGAGGTGAGTATATTACAGTTTTTGTTCAGGATCGAACGCATTCGTGTTTTTGTTGAAAACTATTCTTGTCTCTAACGTTACCATAACTGGTGTATGTTTCGGTCAATGACAGCACAGATATTCTCTACTCATTTCACAAATTAGAAACACATTTTGTTTACAATTAAATCAAAAATAATACTTTTGTTTCTTTAGTTTCAGATTCCAATATAAAAGTCGTCCAGAAAAGCCCACATGCTAGCATAATCCGTCTGTCTGATATTTATCTGTCTACCTACCTACGCAACAAGACCAACCATACACACATTTATTCACCATTTCAATTATCTGTCTGTCTGTCTGTCTGTCTGTCTGTCTGTCTGTCTGTCTGTCTGTCTGTCTGTCTGTCTGTCTGTCTGTCCGTCTGTCGGTCTGTCCGTCTGTCTGTCTCTCTGTCTGCGCAACCAGACATCCATACACACATTTATACATCATTGCGTGCAACTGTGTACTGTCTGTCTGTCTGTCTACGCAACCAGAATGCCCATACACCCAATTATTTACTATTACATGCATGTGTCTCATGTCTGTCTGTCTGTCTGTCTCCTGTCTGACTGTCTGTCTATCTACGCAACTAGACCTACATACACCTATATATTCAACATTGCATGCAATTGTCTCTTGCCTGTCTGTCTACCTAAGCAACCAGAATGATCATACACCCATTTATTCATTATTACATGGATCTGTCTCATGTCTGTCTGTCTGTCTTCTGTCTATCTGTCTACGTAAGCAAACCACACCAACCATAACCCATTTATTCACTATTACATGCATCTGTCTGTCTGTCTGTCTGTCTGTCTGTCTCCTTGCTGTTTGTCTGTCTACCTACGCAACCAGACCGTCCATACACCCATTTATTCACTATTACACGCATCTGCCTCATGTCTGTCTGTCTATCTATCTGTCTGTCTGTCTACCGACGCAACCAGACCGTATATACACCCATTTATTTATCATTAAATGCATCTGTCTCCTGTCTGTCTGTCTGTCTGTCTACTTACGCAACCAGACCATCCATACACCCATGTATTCACTATTACATGCATGTGTCTCAAGTCTGTCTGTCTATCTGTCTCCTGTCTGTCTGTTTGTCTGCCTACACAACCAGACTGTCCATACATCCATTTATTCAGCACTACATCCATTTGTCTCATGTCTGTCTGTCTGTCTGTCTGTCTGTCTGTCTTTCTGCCTGTCTGTCTGTCTGTCAATCTACCTCCGCAACCAGACGTCTATACACCCATTTATTCTTCATTGCATGCATCTGTCTCCTGTCTGTCTGTCTACCTACGCAACCAGACCGTCCATATAACCATTTATTCACTATTACATTCATCTGTCTCATGTCTGTCTCTCTACCTGCCTAAGCAACCAGACCGTCCATACACCCATTTTTTCACTATAACATGCATCTGTCTGTCTGTCTGTCTGTCTGTCTGTCTACGCAAGCAGACCTTCCATACACCCATTTATTCACTCTTACATGCATCAGTCTCATGTCTGTCTGTCTGTCTCCTATCTGTCTGTCTTTCTACCTAAGCAACCAGACCGTCCATACACCCATTTTTCACCATTGCAAGCATTTGTCGCACGTCTGTCTGTCTATCTGTCTACCTAAGCAACCAGTCCGTTCGTACACCCATTTATTCACTATTACCTGCATCTGTCTCAAGTCTGTCTGTCTACCTACCTACGCAACCAGACCTCCATACACCCATCTATTTATCATTGCGTGCATCAGTCTCATATCTGTCTGTCTGTCTACCTACGCAACAAGATCGTCCATACATCAATTTTTTCACTATTACATGCATCTGTCTTGTGTCAGTTTGTCTGTCTCCTGTTCGTCTGTCTGTCTACGCAACCAGATCTCCATACACCCATTTATTCATCATTGCATATATCTTTCTCCTGTCTGTCTGTCTGTCTATGTGTCTGTTTGTCTTTCTGTCTGTCTACGCAACCAGACCGCCCATACACCCATTTATTCACTATTACATGCATCTGTCCCATGTCTGTCTGTCTGTCTGTCTCCTGTCTGTCTGTCTACCTACACAACCAAACCGCCCATACACCCATTTATTTACTATTACATGCATCTGTCTCATGTCTGTCTGTCTGTCTGTCTCCTGTCTGTCTGTCTACCTACACAACCAAATCGCCCATACACCCATTTATTCACTATTACATGCATCTGTCTCATGTCTGTCTGTCTGTCTCCTGTCTGAATACCTACGCAAACCATGCTTTCATTTATTTACCAATGCATGCATTTGCTTCATGTCTGTCTGTCTTCTAGCTGTCTTTCTACCTACGTACGCTACCAGACCTCCATATGCCCATTTATTCATCATTGCATGCATCTGTCTCCTTTCTGTCTGTCTGTCTACCTACGTAACCAGACCTTCCATACACCCATTTATTCACTATTACATGCATCTGTCTGTTTCCTGTCTGTCGGTCTGTCTGTCTACCTACGCAAATAGACCATGCATACACTCATTTATTCATCAGTGCATGCATCTGTCTCCTGTCTGTCTGTCTACCTACATAAACCATATCCATTCATCCAACAATCCAGCTGTCTATCTTACCAACCTACCTACCTACCTGCCTGCCTGCCCGTCTGCCTGCCTGCCTTCCTGACTGTATGTCTGTCTGTCATGTATCTATTAGCTTGCTTCCTTATTTAATTCATTTTCTCTTATTTGTCTCCTGTGCCTGATCTGGAGCAGTCAGCGGCCTCAGTAACTCTGGAATTCTGCTCCTGATGTTTTGATGAACTAAATGCTGCCTATATCATTATTTGTTGCCCAATTGTTTACGGTACCCACATGCATCTTTCTCTGTCTTTCTGTTTCTCTCTTGCCTAGCATTTATTCACATCGGTCTATTCCGCAGTATTCTGTTGACATTCGCCATATCTGTCATTAGCCTTTTTGTTATGGCTCTAATGAGTAATCTTGTCACATATGCAGTAGTTAGTATCTCTCTACTGGATTTCTTTTCTGTCTATAATATTCTAAGCATTCTTCTTCATACACTGAATTTCCGTTACCTCCAGTGTATTCAACTGTTCACTGCCGTTGTCCATAAAGGAAAATAATTCTTGCATGTAACATAGAACCAGTTTTCATATATGACTGTGAATCATGGTTGGTTTGTAAACACGCAACAAAAAAAAAAAACAATTCTAGATTCTGAACTGATTCATTATCAACCAAAAATTAGGTTTAGACCAAACATTGTACACAAGTATATAAGTGTTATAATCCGCGGTGAATGAGTTACTGACGCAGTTCGTAATCCCGCATACCGCGTTCGAAACACAATTGTTTTGGTTTTTTTTTTGGGTGAAATTTTATGAGTGTCGGTCGTTAAGAAATCAATGGCAAACTACTGGACGTAAACTTTTCCAGGAATCAGGAACAGCCAAAAAAATCTGGGGTTGACTGCTATGTCGTAAAGGATATGTAGCTAACTTTATAAACTTCAGAATGTCAGTTTCCATTCAATGAGCATTGAAATTGCGTTAGATGCCACGGAACAAATCAAATAACCGGGTGACGCCTAATTTGGCGACATTTCATCGTTTTGTCGAAATGGGAGGTCACATGTGGCTGTATATAATCCTTTGGCACTGAATTTGTTAAGAGATGTGCTTGTACAGAATAATGCTGAACATTCTGCGGACAGCCATAATGACTAATGTAAACGTTTTGAAGGAGCAATAACGTAGAAGTCCCCTGTTATTAACAACAAAAATGCATGCATCATTCTTTGTCAACGTTATGAGAAGATAAAAATTACAACATAGTGTGGGAACTGACAAGATTTGCAAGATAATATTCTTGACATTTGTGTGTCATTACATGGAAGAGAATCAGCACACTAACTTATACATGGAGTCCGAGATTTCAAGATGTGGAGAAACATCATCTCCCTAGCTAGTCGGCAAGACACTTGATGTATTCGCCTCCATAAGAAAGGACAGGCCACCTTAAAGGTAAAGTACATAGTGTGTTTATTTGTCTATTTCAATTCAACTATTAATAATAATAATAATAATAATAATAATAATAATAATAATAATAATAATAATAATAATAATAACGTTGTTCATTGTAGAAGCAGACGTTGGATCTATGGAGTGTGCGATTGATCTCTGTGTAAGATCTCAGTGAGTTGTGATTACATAGTCTGCATATGAAAAAAAGGGCAACCTGTTTGGTTTTTACCTCTGAGCAATATACCCAGGCCCTCATATGGTCACCAGTAGGGAAAAGAAAACGGGGAAGACCAAGAGTGACCCTGCGTAGAACCGTCATCAGAGAAGGCTCATTCAACGGCCAAGTGAACATTCAGGATCTACAAAGGGAAGCAGCGAACCGCCGGACATGGAGAGCCATGACATCTGCCCTATGCGCCGCCTTAGGCTCAAGAGGAAAGACTAACTAACTAACTAACTAACTAATATACCCAGGAGTTCCGGTTACGGACTTGCCTGTCGGTCGAATGGCCATTTGTTCGAATCCATATGAAGGCGGCGAATTTGTTTTTCTTTTGTCCTGGGCTCCAAGATTGACCAAGATTAAATTCCGTACCAATATATATATATATATATATATATATATATATACATTCACTAGCCTTGAACTCAAGCGTAGTCTATACACATGCTACTACTTCTTGTACATTGAGCTGGTATTTTGCGTGTATATTAGCTTTTTCTTTTACCAGTATCAATCGCCATCAGACTAGCCCCCTCCGACTTCTGAGGTACTTGTAACTTACGTCTCCAAGTCATGGACGAGAAGAAAACATTTTAATCCAACTGATCGGTATAAGGGTTGAACCAGCTACCTCGGCATCAGCACACTGGAAGTGTAAGAGCGAACTCTCTTATGTATTCGGCCTTGCTGACCTCCGTATAAATAATTTAAATATTGCATTAAGAATCAAAATTCTCGCACTCGGGACATTTCTCCACACTCTGTCCCCTTCAACATTAGCCAACGAAGTGTTTCCCTGCAGATTGTACAAGAATGTGCCTGATTACATGTCGGTCTGCATTGTGCTTTACGCTTCGAGTGTTGATCAGACCCTCCATGGTCAATCCCGGGTACATCAGCCATCGAGATGTGTCTGATTTACTGCAGTGTCTACACGATCCCAGTGAGGTTGCAGCATCTCCTTGTTCTAATATAGTTCGTAAATAAACACACACGAGCGCGCGCACACGCACACACACACACACACACATATATATATATATATATATATATATATATATATATATATATATGTGTGTGTGTGTGTGTGTGTGTGTATGTGTGTGTGTGTGTGTGTGAGCGCGCGCGTGTTTGTGTGTGTTTTTGTGTGTGTGTGTATCTGTGTTGGTGGTGTGCGTGTGTGTGTTATTTAGGTATTAATACTTTCCCCAGTGAAATCCGTAGTTACATACACTAATTCAGAACAACCCAAACGTCTGGTACTTTTTTTCCAAGTCTTATACCTCTCAACAAGAAGAATTCTTCAAGATTTTATGCACGAACATGCCCGAGCACTCAAGGGACACCACTTACAGGGACTCAATGCCTGGTACAGTGGGTTTTTGTGGAGGTCTCTACTCTTGATAGAATTGTTGCCCCTCAAGGAAATAAGTAGAACAGGGCAGTCCACGTACTTCTTAGTAACCACGAACATGTTTCGTGGGCGTAGTTTGAGGTTTGTAGTTTATACGAGTTAATGATGTGGATGATTTTGCTGAAATGTTACTCTTTGTGTATCACAGAACTCCTTTTCAAAAACATTATGTAAATAAGAGTAAACATGGATGGCTTGGCCACGTGGCATGGTCGAGACAGAACACAGAGCCGATCAACGGCTCTGGTGATCGCATGATCGCCCACGCTTATCGGCATGGAACATGAGGATGGTGAAACTATATCGGTGAGTCTTGTACGACAGGAGAATCCTCATCGTCAGAAGCAGTTCCAATATTGAGTGAATGTTTGAGTCTGCGTATCTTTTTGACACTGAAGATTATGAGTAAATGCGTACATGATACAAGATTATGAGTAAATGTATTAATTATGTAAGATAACAGGTAAATGCGTTAGTGATGCAAAATTATGAGTAAATGCATATATAATGCGCGATTATGAGTAAATGCGTGTAGAATGCATGATTATGAGTCAATGCATGTAGGATGCATGATTATGAGTAAATGCGTTTATGACATGATAACAGGTAAATGAGTACATGATACAAAATTATGAGTAAATGCGTATAAGATACAAGATTATGAGTAAATGCATTAATGATGCAAGATAACAGGTAAATGCCTTCATGATACAAGATTATGAGTAAATGCATGTAGGATGCACGATTACGAGTAAATGCGTATAGGATGCAAGATTATTAGTACATGTGTACATGATGGCTAGCATTGTTGAATTATGAGTCACAAGGAAATTTGTCTTGCTGTGTTTTCATACATTTATAACGTTAGTTATATTTTCTCTAGCGGGAATTTTCAGTTAACCCAATTATGTATACGCGGTTCGTAATATACTAGGAAATGTTTATTTTGAGTAGTTTGCCATTGCTTTCTGAACGGTCCACGACTCATATCATCGAAATCACAGCAAAGCGATATGTTTCCAAATCGCCCGCTGCTGGTTTCAACCACTCGACATAACCCTTGTCTTGCAATTGTGAAACTGCCTTTCACTAACCTCTTTAGCCCCAGGCGCCGACACCATTTAAGCATATTAATACATTTCGAAGTATACTAGTGGTGACTTATGAATATGTTACAGCTTAGTTGATTCAAGAAATGACATTACAACACTCGGGATATTCCTATACGCGCTCCGTCCTCGTCTTCAACAACCAGCAATAGTCTAAATGATAATGGTGCCGGTTACAATATGATTATGTATCTGTTTAGCCTTTCCGATGAGAACTGAATGTCGGCTGGTTTCTCTGGTCACTCTCAGTTGCGCCATTCGCCCCAGACAATAATGGTGTATATATTCTTCCACACAATACACACGATCCCAAAGGGGCCTGAGTACATCGGACTTATCGTATACCCATTCCCCACCCCGAGGTGCAGATTCAGCCAATGTGTCCGCCTGCTCGTTTCCAAGCACACCAGCATACCCTGGGGGAAAGATCCAACGGTTCTCCTCAATACTTGATTCTGATTGAAATATCTACAAGGTTCGAGCGACGCCCAACAGACAAGCTGGATGGGCAAGGTTGTGTGTAAATGCATACATGATGTAAGATTGTGAGTAAAGGTACAAATGAAGCAAAATTATGAGTAAATGCGTACATGATTCAAGATTTCAGTAAATGCGTACATAATACTAGATTATGAGTAAATGCGCACATGATGCTAGTTTACGAATAAATGCATACGTGATGCAAGATTATCAGTAAATGTGTACATGGTGCACGATTATGAGTAACAACGTATATAGCACAAGATTATAAGTTAAAGCATATATATATATATATATATATATATATATATATATATATATATATATATATATATATATATATATCATCATCATCATCATCATCATCATCAAGTTCCATGCCAGCTAGCGTAGGCGTTCATAGCTCTCCAAAGATCTCCGTCTTTGGTTTTCTGGGTCAACTCTGCTGCTGATATTCCTCCGTGCCACCGTCTCAATCCATCCAGCATCATTTCTCTTGGTCTGCGTCTGCCTCTCTTCCCCTCGATCTTTCCAGTTGTCACGATGTTCTCCAATACCCCTGTTCTCATTACATGACCAAAGAAAACTGTTTGTCTCTTTCTTATTGTTGTATATAGTGTTCTAGTTTCATTAGCCTGTTTCAGGCAGTCGTTGTTAGTTACTCTGGCAGTCGAAGGAATTCGCAACATTCGTCTCAGGAACCACATCTCTGTTGCTTCTAATTTCTTCTTAATTTGTTCATTTACATTCCAAGATTCACTGCCATACAGCAAAACTGGTTCTACATAGCATTTCAGCACTCTCTTTCTTACACTCAGTGATAGTGACCAATTGCACAAGATACTCTTCATTTTCTGAAATGCGGCCTTTGCCTGCCCTATTCTGCTCTTACTCTCTGATGTACATCTTCCATCTGATATTATAAATGTCCCTAGGTATCTAAAATTATCCACTTGGTTAAGAATTTTTCCTTCTATTTCTATGTCACATTTTGGTGTCATCATTTTCTTTGTTATCAACATTGTTACTGTTTTCTTGATACTAAAGGAGAGTCCTTTCCTTGATATATATGCAATCGATCACCCAAAATGTTTAGGGCGCAGAAATAAATCACGTGATGTGTTTTTCACTAGCAGACGTGGAAGTACATAAAAGTACAAGCATCTGGGGGTTATTTTCAACTGAGCTCTCTTCAGTGAAGAAGTAACATTACTTTACTTTGATGTTTGTTCTACTCTCTGCCTGTGGGTTATTTATAGACCATCTTGATTTTTATTTGCACAATATCTCTTCCGGCTTTTCTGCTTCAGAAATTTGATGAATTCTTTCACTGGCGTCTTTATTTGGCATCGGGCTTCTACCTTCTCCGTCACGGCTATTTGAGCTGCCTGTAATACGGTCAACTGGTCAAGGATAAAGCTCTGCGCGATGAAGCCTGTTCGGCTCAGACATGAGCTATAAATACGTGGATATTATGTCAGACGTCATTTATAACAGCCTGAAATCATGGATGCATTGCAGTTATTCTTATGTCCGTAAATCATACTTTTAGAATATAGTAATTACCAGGGTATAGATGTGAATATGATTGCTTACGGCGTTGTTTATTGTTTGCACAGTCTTAGTCAGATATGACTGAGCTACCGTATGACAGTAGACGGTACTACCTGCTTTCTGTTAGCGCCGAACGTTAAGCGGCGCTTACCAAACCCGACACCCCACATTGTGCCAACGGCTTCGGGCGGAAGAGCGCAATTGGGAGGGTACTAGCCTTATCCTGGTGCGAGGAAATGCAACCCAAAGACAAAATAAGTCATGGCAGGGCAGACCAGGCCCTAAGCCTTGGTTGGCAGCTGGTCTAGGATCGAAGCTCCGACAGGCGGACAGTTAGAGCATTGCTTTGCTGATCCGGCAGCTTCTGCAGCTTGTCTTGTTCCAGATTATAGGTGTCAACTTTCCTCTGGAGTGAACTAGGCAGGCCGAGAGAGGGATCATGCTGCATGGGCAACACATGGTTTCTTTATTTTAGCCCAGGCTTTGTGCTATGGAGTGAGAAAATGATTGCAGATAAAGCACACACAGAGCGTGAGAGACGTAAGATGGTGCAAAATGGTGGAAGTGAGCATGTTTTCACATGCACCTACTGTGGGCAAACATTTGCAGCAAGAATTGGCCTTACCAGCCACACTCGCCACCGCCATGGGTCGTAGTTATTAAGCCTTTTTGAAGCACAATGTAACAAACTATCGTCTGTCAAGACGGAAAGGTGCCAATGATTGTTAGCACAACATGATAGTTCTTGTTCAGTTTTGTACTACTTGTCAAATTGAGGACTGGTGATGTGGTTTCGTCATGGCAGGCATATAAGAAATTCCTTCCAAGCTTCCCCATAGGGTCTCCTAGGGGTGATTTCAACACGTGGGTGTCGACAGTTTATCATCACCGTTGCACATTGCTATGAATATCTTGTAATTTCAAAAGGGACGAAGTTTGCGTCCTCGGTAGTCTTCATAAGGTTAGTGTCTGCCCAGGATGTCCCACGGACTATTGTCGGTCGAGGGTGTCCCATAGACAAGTGTATGCTCTGGATGTCCCACAGACTAGTGTCTGCTCTGGATGCCCCACAGACTATTGTCGGTCGAGGATGTCCGAAAGACTAGTGTCTGGTCTGTATGTCCTACGGACTACTGTCTGCCAAGGAGGTTCCACAGACTAGAGTCTGCCAAGGAAGTCCCACAGACTTGTGTAGTCCCAGGATGCCCGCAGACTAGTGTCTGCCAAGGAGGTCCCGCAGACTTGTGTCTGCCCAGGATGCCCACAGACTAGTGTCTGCCAAGGAGGTCCCGCAGACTTGTGTCTGCCCAGGATGCCCACAGACTAGTGTCTGCCAAGGAGGTCACACAGATTAGTGTCTGCCCAGGATGCCCACAGAATAGTGTCTGCAAAGGAGGTCCCACAGACTAGTGTCTACCAAGGAGGTCCCACAGACTTGTGTCTGCCCAGGATGCCCACAGACTAGTATTTTCCTAGGAGGTCCCACAGACTAGTGCCTGCCTAGAACGAAAAGAGGCCTTGGTGATCATATACCCCGACCCTGACAAATTAGCCTTCTGTTTTCTAATACCTATGTTTTCTGTCTGAAGCAAATAACCTTATTTGTCTTCTAATCCACTCCGTATTTTGCATTAGTCTTCGACATGTGACATTTAACCTTAATCGTCTTATAGTCCCCACGGTGTGGCACTGGTCGTCATTTACTAATGTTTAGTTTCTAGCGTATTAATCTGGTTTTTCGTATAGTCCAAACCGTGCAGCATTGATTGTCTTCTGTACCATCAGTGCCCAGTCTATCATTGTGTAAATGGGTGGTCCTCCGAAAAAATATATGCACTTAGGGATTTAACGACGCTGTTCGAAAACGAAACCATGATCTTCAGAGCGCGGTGGAGAAGCCTTGACCACTCTGCCAGGGAGAACCCACGGGTATATTGATCTATGTTCTGTAGAACCTACTACTGCTCTTGTCTTGGCATAATAAAGTTCATTTATTATACATTCTACACATCTCTACTTTCCTGATTTATTTAAGCAAAGCGCTTTGTTGGTTAAAGAAACACCTGGAATTTCGCAGCAAATTGGACAGATTATAATTCTCCCCGCTGGGCATTCTAGAAAACTGAGAGTAGTCTAGTTAACGAGGGCAGGATCGACCGTTGTGACCGCTGTAATGAAGACATCAGAGGGCTAAACACTGATCTCACCAGCGTGATGTCTTTCCTATTGGGATGAGAAAAGTATGTCCCCCTTTAAGTCCTACATGAATCCATGTGACCGTACAAATAGAGCTATCCCTATAATTATCCTCTTCTTCATTCCTCTATCGACGCAGGGAGTAACATATAGGTATGCACCTCAAAGATCAGCGTTCTCGACGTCAGCATACATCTAAGGTAGGTCTCCTTTTCGCATTAGACAGATTCCATCCCAGGTAACGGACTCTTATCTCCCCATGGGTAGGTCTCCTTTTTGCATTAGAAAGATTCCATCCCAGGTAACGGACTCTTATCTCCCCATGGGTAGGTCTCCTTTTTGCATTAGAAAGATTCCATCCCAGGTAACGGACTCTTATCTCCCCATGGGTAGGTCTCCTTTTTGCATTAGAAAGATTCCATCCCAGGTAACGGACTTATCTCCCCATGGGTAGGTCTCCTTTTTGCATTAGAAAGATTCCATCCCAGGTAACGGACTCTTATCTCCCCATGGGTAGGTCTCCTTTTTGCATTAGAAAGATTTCATCCCAGGTAACGGACTCTTATCTCCCCATGGGTAGGTCTCCTTTTTGCATTAGAAAGATTCCATCCCAGGTAACGGACTCTTATCTCCCCATGGGTAGGTCTCCTTTTTGCATTAGAAAGATTCCATCCCAGGTAACGGACTCTTATCTCCCCATGGGTAGGTCTCCTTTTCGCATTAGACAGATTCCATCCCAGGTAACGGACTCTTATCTCCCCATGGGTAGGTCTCCTTTTTGCATTAGAAAGATTCCATCCCAGGTAACGGACTCTTATCTCCCCATGGGTAGGTCTCCTTTTCGCATTAGACAGATTCCATCCCAGGTAACGGACTCTTATCTCCCCATGGGTAGGTCTCCTTTTTGCATTAGAAAGATTCCATCCCAGGTAACGGATCTCCCCATGGGTAGGTCTCCTTTTTGCATTAGAAAGATTCCATCCCAGGTAACGGATCTCCCCATCTCCCCATGGGTAGGTCTCCCTTCTAACAATTGTAATAGGACAGAGACCTTACCGTCTACTCTGTGCGGTTCTAACTGCCGGGGGATTGTTAACAATAGATCAGCTTGTACTCTGGACCTCCTGTATTTTGTCCTTATCAGAGAAGGCTAGACCATTCCATTACCAAAGAGATCAGTGGGAATTGTGATATAATTAGACACGAATGGTTTTTGGAAAAATGCCCAGGCCTATGTTGAGATCGAACCGGAAACCTTATGTTGCTGAGGCAGATACCGTTGCATCTCAGTCACAACATCACCCTCACCTCGTCCAATGGGTAACAGAAGCTGAAACACAGATTTTCGTATTATACAAATTTACAATAAACACGGAGATGAAACCGTTTTATTGTTTAGCCTACTCTGTCATAAAAACTGTAATTTACGGCCAAAATAGTACATTGCGGTGTATGGCGGGGGAGGGGGGGGGGTGTTCTTGGGCTGAGGAATTAAGACCGCCTGGCTACTGCAGTCGCCGCGAACTGTGTAGGTTAAGATTCTCCCCCGACAGAAGAAACTCCCACACCTTACTAAGAATTTGAACCCGGGTCTCCTGAAAGAGAATCTAGTGTTCTAGCCACTCGGCCAGCCGCTCCTCTGATGACAGATAAACATCAGCTAAATAAATTTATATATTGGTCATGTTGTTGTATCAGTGTCTGTTTATTGTCCGTGTGTTGGCCGAGGCTCTTGCCGCAACGTGCAATCTGTGCTGGTAATTGCGTTCTAGTAAAGCTAACTTATTCTACCTCTTTTTCGACCATTTACTCAAAGTATTTTACAGCTTTACTGCAGTTCCATCCATCTAAACAGACACACATCTAGATAAACAGACACACACTCAGATAAATAGACACACATCCGGATAAACAGACACACATCCAGTTAATCATACAAACATCGGAATAAACAGACAAACATCCAGATAAATAAACACATATCCAGATAAACAGACACACCCAGATAAAGGGACACACATTCGGATAAACAGAAACACATCTGAATAAAAAGACGCAAATCTGGATAATCAGTCACACATCCGGATAAACAGACACACAGCCGGATAAACGGACAGATATCTAGATAAACAAACAGACAGTCATATAAGCAAACACACATCTAGAGAACAAACAAGACGCACATAAAGATACATAGATTTATCTAGATAAGCAGCTGCAAATACAATTAAATAGACAGCTTTAAGAATAAATCAGGAGCCTTGGAATGTGATCAATATCGAAATCGAACAATTAGTATTATAGGCCACATCACAAAGATTTTGCAAAGAATTTTCATGCAAAGAGTTACGAAGAAAATACAACCCTAAATAGAAGAAGAACAGTGTGGGTTTGTAGAAGGCAAATGTACAGTAAATGCTGTGTATATACTGAGAACATAAATTTAACGTTATATAGAAGTAAACAAAGACTTACATCTTTGCCCATTTGACTACTCACAATCTTTCGATAAACTAAGATGTCAACCTGATAGAGATGTTTGCAGATTTGCAAATTGATGTGAAAGATATCAGTCTCATAAACAAAATATATTGGAAACAACAAGCTGCCATAAAGATTGTCAATGAAGTAGGTCAATATCAGCCTATTAAGAGAGGATTTAGACAGGGATTTGTAATGTCTCCAGGTTTTTTTTATCCCTGTACAGTGAAAGTGTACTTTCAGAAATGATGACTATATGAAAGGAATCATCATGGAAGGGTTGGGAGGGGGGGGGCGCATATCATCAATAACAATAGATATGCGGATGATACAATACTCATTGCAGACAACAAGCAGCATCTGCAACATTTAGTAGATGCGAATTTTGCACACAATGAACAACTTGGGTTAGAATTTAATTGTAAGAAGACACATATTATGGTCGTCACTAAGAAGAAGAAAATACCACCATGTAATATACAAGTAAATGGGAATATTCTTAAACAAGTGATTCCGTACTATTATCTAGGAACAGTAATAACTTCTGATGGGAGATGCCTCGAAGAGATTAGAACAAGAATCGCCATGGCGAAAGTAGCCTTTAGCAAGATGAAAAACATATTGACCAATATAAAGATGTCATTTGCAACGATAAAAAGAGTGTTGAGGTGTTACATAAAACCTGTGCTTTTGTATGGACGTGAAGCATCGGCACTGTGCAGAAAAGCTAAAAAACATCTGATGGCTGTGGACATGTGGTTTCTGAGGAGAATGCAAAGAATCACAAGAGAAAATTAAAACCCGAAACTGATTAGGGAAGTTAGACGTAGACAGTAACAATTTTTTTCATCATGTTATGAGAAGAAATAAATTGGAGAACTTGGTAACAACTAGCAAGATCGAGGGGAAGAGAACAAGGGGAGGACAGGGAAGTAAATACATTGATGGCTTGTCCATCTTGTATGGTTGAGACAAGAACACTGAGCTGATCCACGACTCTGGTGATCGAGTGAGATGGCAAAACATGACCGCCCACGCTTACCGGCATGGCATATGATGATGAAGATGACAGCTATCTAGATGAACAGGCATCTAGATAAACACACATACATCCAGATAAATAGGCAGACAGCCATGTAAGCAAATACACATCTTCAGTAACAGAAGCAAATACAGATAAACTTATATACATCCAAATAATCATGAGATGCCGTGAAGTTGGAACCGCGACTAACTAACTAACTAACTAACATCCAGATAAACAGACATATATCTTTATAAACATACACAACATCCATATAAACAGACTCACATCTAGATGAACAGACACACATTCAGATAATCACTCACACATATAGATAAACACTGAGACATCCAGATAAACAAACAGACATACATCAAACAGACACCTAGATGAACAAAAACGCACGCAGATAATCACTCAAACAACGACATAGCCAGACACCACCCGATAACGAGACACATCGTGATAAACAGATAAGACACGGCAGATACACCAATAGGTAATTGATTTCGAAAGATTCCTGACAGTTCCATTCCTCCATAGTGAAGACCCTGGTCTTTTAACTCAACGTAGAATGCATAAAACTAGTTATTTGTATGGAACATTCTGTATACGTATGTTATGAATTTACTATTATGACTTCAAAGTTAGTCGTTAGTCAGATATGACTGATACATCCTAAGGCAGTAGACAATATTACCCCTTTTCTGTTAGCGCCGAATGTAGGGCGGCGTTAATCACATCCTTCACTCCACATTGTAACGGGAGCGCAACTGGGAGAATAAAAGCCTAACCGTAATGCGAAGAAGTGCTACCTAAAGACTAAATGTCATGGCAGGGCAGACCATGCCCTAAGCTTTGGTCTGCAACTGTTCTATGATGGAAGCTCCGAAAGGCAGACAGTTAGAGTACTTATTTGATGATCAAGCAGCCTTTGCAGGATGTCTTGTTCCAGACTTATTGGTGTTACCTTTCCTCTGGAGTAAACTTCGCAAACTGAGGGAGAGATCATGCATGTGCACCATATGGTCTCTATATTCAGCCCAGGCATTGCGCTAACTCCATTTTTACACACACTATCGTCTGTCAGGATGGCATGGTGCTAGCCCTGATCGAATAGACCTAATTGTCCAGTGTAGATTAAGATCTACATCCAGTCAGATAGGCATTTGTGATACGACCTAGGCTCCTAGATTAGCTGATGGAAAGGCAGGTATATTGTGAGTTGTATTATAAAGTGTACATAACTCTCTTTCACGCAAAGGACGCATTGGGTATAATCTGGTAGCTTCATATTTTAGATCAGTCCGCACTGATTGGGTCATGTGACCAATACCACGCCAGCTGGCCTTACTTTCTAACAGAACATGTCCTGGTAATCATGGTGGGCTGGATCGCTCTGAGAGTTTAGATCAGTGAAATAAACATATACCCACTAGATTAGTCCATGATAAAAATAATGCAGGATACTATCATCGTTATACAGCTGAGAGTTTAGATCAGTGAAATAAACATATACCCACTAGATTAGTCCATGATAAAAATAATGCAGGATACTATCATCGTTATACAGCTGAGAGTTTAGATCAGTGAAATAAACATATACCCACTAGATTAGTCCATGATAAAAATAATGCAGGATACTATCATCGTTATACAGCTGAGAGTTTAGATCAGTGAAATAAACATATACCCACTAGATTAGTCCATGATAAAAATAATGCAGGATACTATCATCGTTATACAGCTGAGAGTTTAGATCAGTGAAATAAACATATACCCACTAGATTAGTCCATGATAAAAATAATGCAGGATACTATCATCGTTATACAGCTGAGAGTTTAGATCAGTGAAATAAACATATACCCACTAGATTAGTCCATGATAAAAATAATGCAGGATACTATCATCGTTATACAGCTGAGAGTTTAGATCAGTGAAATAAACATATACCCACTAGATTAGTCCATGATAAAAATAATGCAGGATACTATCATCGTTATACAGCTGAGAGTTTAGATCAGTGAAATAAACATATACCCACTAGATTAGTCCATGATAAAAATAATGCAGGATACTATCATCGTTATACAGCTGGCCCTGTGCTGATCGTCGCTATCATCTCAGCCCACTGGAATGACTCTAAGCCGGAACCATATCCTTGTGTATTGTCGTGTCAAGGATGTCTTCAATGCCCGAAATACGTCACATTAATCTGCCCTGGTCTATCTTCCAGAAACCAAGCTTTCTATTGCTATTCTTTCTATGCCGCTATGACTTTTAATGCAGTCAAAGTATTTCCATTTTCAAGGCATACAACTGTTTATTATTCAGTATGTCAAATGGTCCAACTGGCAATTAATATTTTTTTTTATAAAGTACATGTGCATTGACATATACTGTACATACCATTTTAGGAATAATAGACGTAATGGTGTTAGCCAATAGCGGCTAAATATTCTAGGATACTGTCTGGAGGTGTCAACAAGCTCAAATTAACCATCTCCTTCTGCTACATCTTATTGTTCATGCCAGGTGACGTTGATAATCATGTCTGTACACAGCCTTTCGTCTCCTCTGCTGCCAACAATGTCTGTTACTGATGCTTCTTCATGCCATGATGCCAAACTGCTCAGCACCTTCCCTCTTGATACCCCCCTGCCTCTCTTCTCATCCAGCTTTCCCGAAGAGACGACAGACTCAGGTTTTCTTCTGTTCATGATATGTCTGAAGAAGGTGGACTGTCTGATGCGATTAGCCAGATCTGTGTGTGAGTTAACTTCCTTCACGATACATTCATTGCTCTTTCTATTCATGGACGGTGTTCTCATCACTACTCTATAAAACCACTTCTCCGCAGCTTCCACATAATTCCTCACTTGTCTGCTAATTATCCCTGGTTGGCTTCCGTACATCAGGATTCGCTCAATGTAGCTTTAAAGAACTCCTGTCCTCACCTCGATAAAGATAAACATGTTGACTATAGCCGCCTTTAAATATGTTCATCAATTGTCCATGATTGGCTTCCTTACATCAGGACTGTCATAGTATAGCTCTTAAGAACGTTTTTCTTCACCTTGATATTGATAAATTAGCTAACATTAAAACTATCCATTATGACGCCATATATGCATGGAGAAAACTAAGTATAGATTTCATTCTACAATGGCTAGAGTAGGAAGGCTGAAAAATAAATAAATGTCTATAACCATCGACATTCAATCAAAGTACTCGATTGAAATTCCCACTGTTTATTTCACTTAAACATCTTTTGGTCAGTATTTGAGTCTCAACATTTCTACTCCATTACAAACGCCATGGAACAAACTATAGATCTTGTCTTAGCCGGTCATGTACGTGACAGAAGCGATGTCTCGAGACAGTCTCAAACACAAGATATATTTGACTTTCCATCGGAGAGGTTGGCGCCATATATCTAGATAATATTTGACCTCCTGAGACTTGTGTCTAAATATTTACGTTATTAGTCAGAACCGATTTCACACTAGTCGGTCGATTCCTGGCTTGTCAGCGATCCTTTATTAATTTTCTCCAGTTCTGACCACGCGGATAATGATTTAATAATAAACCTCAGAAAGAGGATTTTATACTCATTTCTTTATCTTGACTTGTAGTTGTTATCCTCTACTTTGTCCCATTTTTCTCATCCTGTTTCTCTCTATACTGTTATCTGACCTTTTCTATCAAATGCGTCTTATTCTCGCTGTACCTCTGACTCTCCTTCATCTCTCCTTCAATGTGTCTCTGTATGTGTGTGTTTGTGTGTGTGTGTGTGTGTGTGTGTGTGTGTGTGTGTGTGTGTGTGTGTGTGTATGTGCGTATGTGTGTGATCTTCTCTCATGCATCATCTTTGTTGCTTTGATATTATGTCAATTTTTAAAATAGTCTTCTTTGCCTGCCTTGTCTTCATATTAAATCTCATTCTTCTCATTTATCTCACCTTCTTTCTAGCGTCTCCTTCCTGAAATCTTCTCTATTTCGTCTGCCATATTTTACATCAACCAGCTCAAATCTCTCATTTGCTTTCAATAATCGTCTACCTCTCTCATCTTTTGTCTCTCATGGTCTTCCGCTCATGTTCCTTATCTCGCCCTGTGTTCTTATTTTGAATCGTTCATCCTGTCATTTATTGTCTAATGTTGTTTTCTCTCTTATTCCTCTCCTCCTTCTCACCCCCCCCCCCCTGTATCTCCTCCTCCCATTCTAATATTTAAGATATTGACATCAAGTAATCTTTTACTCGTCTTCATTTCTCATTTTCTCTTTCAGTTCTTCGATGTCTCGTCGTATTTCACTCGCCGTATTTATCTCCCTACGTCCATCTTATTCCCTTTGCTATAAATTTTCTTCTTTTTATTTTTATATATCTACTGTCGTCTTTACTTGTCCTCTTTGTCTTTCACTGATTGACTGTCTCTCGTTTTCTTAGCCTGCTCTGTCATGTAAAGATGTTCTTTAGGACGCTGTGATGTATGCATTCACCCACTCTGTAATAATTCTACATAATTTAAGCCGTTCGTGTTAGTAGAAATATGAATAAAATTGGGTGGAACTGCGGTAAAGCTGTGAAAATGTAAACAATATAAAATGACACCAAGTAGTGCAGCTTTACAGAACAGAATTACGACACATACAGGACGTGGCGGCGATTATCCTTCATGTGTTTGTGAATGTGTTTGTTTGCTGATGAAGGCTAATCGTCGCAACGTCCTTTAAGTGTCGTAATTATGTTATATAAAGCTGCACTACTTGGTGTCATTTTATAGTATTAGTAGAATAGTTACAGGAAACCGTGTTAGTGGGATAGTTACAGATAACTGTTAGTGGAATAGTTAAAGATAACTGTTTGTGGGTTAGTTAGATAAAACTGTTAATGAGATAGCTACATATAACTGTTAGTGGGATAATTACAAGCAACCGTCTCAGTGAGATAGTTACAGGCAACAGTGTTATCGCGAAAGTTACAGATAACTGTCAGTAGATTAGTTAGATATAACTTTTAGTGGGATACTTATAGATAAATGTTAGTGGAATAGTTACTGATAACTATAAGCTGTATAGATACAGGCACCCCTGATAGTGGGGCCCCGAATGCTCTGATTTTCACTTGTTTCTATAATTGCTTCTTATAAATATATTGACCTCATCAAAAGTTATGTCTATATCGGCTGAGGTTGTCTTCCAAGTTTCTTTGCTAATCCGTCGGCTTCTTCATTTCCAGGTTTCCTGGAATAAGACGGAATCCATTGTATTACGACCCTTTTGGATTTCTGACATAATTCATGTAGTGCTGTTCTTCGGTCTGCTAGCTCTGTACGGTTTCTGCTCTTCAGTATTGAAACGGTTGACTTCGCATACGTAGAGAGGGCTATTTTTCCTCTTTCCTTTTCCCTATTAACAACATTTCTTCCGTAGTGTTTAAAACTTCTGTCTTATCACAGAAGTTACTTGAGAACTTTCCAGTAGCTACTGACTGTGTCTTATTTGCTCCATTTTTTTTTATAGATTAAATAGAATATTTCCACTTCCATTTTCTGTTGTGATTTTGCTGATCTGTAAATGCATGAGTGCATGTGTTGCTTGGGTCATGTTCTTCTATGTACAATATACTCAACACGCCTAAAGGAGTCGAAAAGGGTGCTTTTCTGTACTTTAAATATACCATTGGACTACGACTTGTACAAGGAATGTTGTGTATCATGTTGAGATGCCCTATGTGGGGTCTATTTAAGAAAACTGAATCACTTTGGAAGACCCTGGCATGTAACGATAATTATCATTTGCATTATCAAATCAAACAAAATAAACTAACCCGGATGATGTTTCCGCTTAAATTAGCCGACAGGGCATTGTCTTCCAGCACATCGTCTCGGGTTCAGTTCTTTGTTGTGTAGGTCATGTATTCGCTCAACAAACGGCTTTGAAATTGCTAAACGCTATTCCCTTTGGAAAGGCAAGCTTGGAAAAATAGAATTGCGCACCTTACTTTACATCTTGCCAGCAACGTTTCCTAACGCACCTTAAGTCATATCAAGTTACATATCTTTAGTAGTAGCTACTGTTGTAACATCTGTATCATGCCGTAAAACCTGCCATCTTGAATTATGCGCACTGTCGAGAGACTAGACATATATGCACTTTAAAGACAACATAGTCAACGGATGAGACTTCGTATGCGTGTAAGAAGAAACTGAATGTATGTGATAATTCATTGGGGAATAGCTTCACATTGAACAAAAGTGCGGAAACAAATGTCTCAGACAGAATTTACTAACACATGACAGGGATATACGTCACACTTACAGTAACTGGAAGAACGATGCTTCTCAAATTGTCATCTATGGTAAGTAAGTACAGGGCCCTTTTACACACATACAGACGTACTGGTCATACATGCTGCTAGATCCATAATTTTACAGACCATTCGGCACTTGATGGGTGGTATGGCCAATATCAGGTCGGCCGACTTTATTTCCCATGCCACTACCTGGTCCCCGTGTGAAGGTTGGATCGACCTGGGAACGCGGTCAATTAAAAATGCCACCTCAATGCTGATTCGAACTCATGGTTACTGGACTGTCTAACCATTAAACTAACGCGACTATCTTTTTTTCTAAGAGCCACTCGTAGTGGCAAATAGTAGAAAAATGTGACTGTGTTCTTGACAATTAATTATTAGCAGATTTAATAATTAATTGATTTAGAACGTTTGATAAAACCAGTATTCCTTCTAATTGATACTGTTCTCTAACATCAGTGTTGTACCTACTAGAAATACATAATTTGTCTCACAAATAACACAATTCAAGAATACTTTGCACTTAATCCAATTATATTAAAATACACTTACTAGTATCGCTACTTCGCACTGTGACTTGCGGCGATATTCCACGTTGCTGTATACATATATCTTAATGTCTACTAGGACTGTCAGTATGTGGACCTTGTTGTGAGATAGCACGTTGCTGTATGCATATATCTTAATGTCTACTAGGACTGTCAGTGTGTGGACTTTGTTGTGAGATAGCACGTTGCTGTATGCATATATCTTAATGTCTACTAGGACTGTCAGTATGTGGACCTTGTTGTGAGATAGCACGTTGCTGTATGCATATATCTTAATGTCTACTAGGACTGTCAGTGTGTGGACTTTGTTGTGAGATAGCACGTTGCTGTATACATATATCTTAATGTCTACTAGGACTGTCAGTATGTGGACCTTGTTGTGAGATAGCACGTTGCTGTATGCATATATCTTAATGTCTACTAGGACTGTCAGTATGTGGACATTGTTGTGAGATAGCACGTTGCTGTATACATATATCTTAATGTCTACTAGGACTGTCAGTATGTGGACCTTGTTGTGAGATAGCACGTTGCTGTATGCATATATCTTAATGTCTACTAGGACTGTCAGTATATGGACTTTGTTGTGAGATAGCACGTTGCTGTATACATATATCTTAATGTCTACTAGGACTGTCAGTATGTGGACCTTGTTGTGAGATAGCACGTTGCTGTTTGCATATATCTTACTGTCTACTAGGACTGTCAGTATGTGGACCTTGTTGTGAGATAGCACGTTGCTGTATACATATATCTTAATGTCTACTAGGACTGTCAGTATGTGGACCTTGTTGTGAGATAGCACGTTGCTGTATGCATATATCTTAATGTCTACTAGGAATGTCAGTATGTGGACCTTGTTGTGAGATAGCACGTTGCTGTATACATATATCTTAATGTCTACTAGGACTGTCAGTATGTGGACCTTGTTGTGAGATAGCACGTTGCTGTTTACACACATCATCGCTACCACCACTGTCAGTATGTGGACCTTGTTGTGAGATAGCACGTTGATGTATGCATATATCTTAATGTCTACTGGGACTGTCAGTATGTGGACCTTGTTGTGAGATAGCACGTTGCTGTATGCATATATCTTAATGTCTACTAGGACTGTCAGTATGTGGACCTTGTTGTGAGATAGCACGTTGCTGTTTACACACATCATCGCTACCACCAATGTCAGTATGTGAACCTTGTTGTGAGATAGCACGTTGCTGTATGCATATATCTTAATGTCTACTAGGACTGTCAGTATGTGAACCTTGTTGTGAGATAGCACGTTGCTGTATGCATATATCTTACTGTCTACTAGGACTGTCAGTATGTGAACCTTGTTGTGAGATAGCACGTTGCTGTATGCATATATCTTACTGTCTACTAGGACTGTCAGTATGTGGACCTTGTTGTGAGATAGCACGTTGCTGTATACACACATCATCGCTACTACCACTGTCAATCTGTGGTCCTGTAGCGAGATTTCACATAGCTGCTATCAAACATCATAGCTGATATCACACATCATCGCTACTACCACTGTCAATCTGTGGTCCTGTAGCGAGATTTCACATAGCTGCTATTAATTTCACATAGCTGATATCACACATCATCGCTACTACCACTGTCAGTCTGTGGTCCTGCAGCGAGATTTCACATAGCTGCTATCAAACATCATAGCTGATATCACACATCATCGCTACTACCACTGTCAATCTGTGGTCCTGTAGCGAGATTGCAGGAAGCTTTAAACATACATCATCGCCTCTACGATTGTCAGTCACTGAACCTTATGTTGAAATGTTTCGTAGCTGTATACATTACACATTTTTAGGATGCGATCACATTTCAGAAGATACCACAGACGTATAGCAGGATTCTGCTTCGGGGCATATTCTTTGGTTCTCAGTATCATATGCTTTCTAAGCGGTCATGTTCAAACACTAACGGTGCACATATTTTTTTTTAAATTTTTCTTTCCATTTTAAGGGGAGCAGTAAAAATTTAACACTGTAATGCAGAGCATAATACTACTAAATTCCAACATAGCAACATAATTGGCTAATAGCCACTTTGCTTGTCTGATATATTAAATAATGAAAACAATAATAAAAGCTGCTATAAATGATGTGATCCGGCAATTAGTGCCACTGTTGAGAACACGCGGAGAGGAGTATGAAGAAGCAAAAGGACATATATTTATGCTTCATAGACTATTTAAACGCAGGGCATTACAGATAACCAGGACATAAACATGCACTAGCCAGGAGAAGAATTGGCGAAGGGCCGATAATATTTTCAAGGGTACGTGAAGAGAGCGGTGTTCTAAAAGTAACTTTCTAAACTCTAATCAGATTGTTGAATAAATTTTAATAAAGTGAAACGTAAGGCCATTATGTACTCTTTGCATACAGTCCATATATATATATATATATATATATATATATATATATATATCTCCCGTGTGTTGCCGGGGCCCATAAGGGAAGCAAAGAATAGCAACACTGTAGCTTACCATGCATGTCGTAAGAGGCGACTAAGGAGCCTTGATGGTTCCGTCGCCCTGCTACTGAGTGAGTGCGTGGCGCGACACTGTGAGCTGTGGGTTTCGTGTGAAATGCTTTTGAATCTGCTTGAGGTTTTTTGGAACGTGATTGCATGTTCAGAGCGATGGCAGCTGGCTATGTCCCAGAGTTGACCGGTTTTTGCCTTATGCAGAAATGCGTGGCTGCTGGGCTTCTGGTTGACTGCCACTACCATCGACGATGAACTGTATTTTCGTGGACTGTGTGGGTGAACATCTAGGAAACATCCAGATAGGAAAATGACTGCCGATTCCATCAGAGATGGTACATCATGGGGGACTATTGTGTTGACATTCTGGCGCCGGCATTATGCACAGTGTATCTGTGCGGGCTGTTGTTTGTCGAGACTCCTGTCTTTTCCACTTTTCACATTGGGCAGTGGGGAGCGTTTTGTGTGATATTCACTGGCACAGGAACGGAGCATAATGGTGATGAACCGTTGCTGTGAAGTTGGAATCGCGACTAACTAACTAACTAACTAACTAATATATATATATATATATATATATATATATATATATATATATATATATATATATATATATATATTATATGAGCGTCTGGCCGAATGATGAGAAAATCAGGCTACCATTCGATTGACCTATGTTCGAATCACAGGTAAGGTGATGGATTATTTTCTTTCTGTCGGGGACAAAACGAAATCTAACCTGCTCAGATCGCGGCGACTGCACTAGCCAGGCGCCTTAATTCCTCAGGCTCAAGTTCCCCCTGTCTTACACCGCAAAGTAATATAGACAGTCATGACAGTTTAACAGCGACAAGTGTGTTACCGCCGTGTGTGAACGGGCCACATAAAGGAAGCACTGGATTCTAGCACTGTAACCAGTCATGCATGTCGTAAGAGGCGACCAAGAAGGGTGTACGGAAGACAGACCTTATCCAGTAGACAACCATGGCTGTGTCCAACCAATCATGAATAAGTCCATTGTAGACTTGGCGTCAGCTGGTTGATTTGGAGAAGACAGGCAGAAACAGCAGCGAGAAACATAGTTGGGTAGATCTCATGATAATCAGAATATGTACTGGAAGTAAGAAAGTCCACTCCATAAAGTAGACAATAGTCAATTAGTCTAATTAAAGTATGATAATTTGTTGTATCTAGCGTTAGCAGTGTGGTCAAGTGGTTACACACTCGCATCACACGCCAGTGATCAGGAATTCGATCCCGGGTCTAGTCGGGGATATGCACTACTGACAAACTCAAACTAGAGCGAAAGTCGAATCTAGTGTTTCCTATCCGACGTGGACAAGGCCCAAAGTTTGTACCAGAATACGATCAGCGTTGCCAGTAGTGTGTTGTGCTCAATCTTCAAATCTCAAATCCCGAAACAACCAAATAAATCAATTAGTATAATACAAGGCAAAGGGCCCTTTTTATGTCATATGCCCTTTTTGTTTTATAGTGATAGCGCCATGTTTTATTTATAGAGCAATCGGCACTCGATGAGTAATCTGGTTGACAGTACTGTGGCCGCCTTCACTTACAACACTTATTCTTGGGTGGGTCCACCCAAGAAGTCCAGGGCAATGTTTGTAATGTCCCACATTGATAGGAATTCGAATATATGACCACAAGGCAACATACCGCGGTTCCCATACTATCGATTTGTCATAACGACATATACTCCCTGACATATTTATTATGGATGAGATATAATCATGTCCACGAAATAATATGATACTCCCAGTGAAATGTCTTTGAGCTTTGGCCTTCTATATCAGTGATGTTTTTCTCATTCATATCCAGCTTTGTAGGCTGTCTTATATAGTTGTCTATCTGTTAAAATTCTGTGTGTTCTCTTTCTCATCTGCCAAGTCGTATTTACGTCTAAATGATAGTGTTTATTAATACATAATGAGTTAAATGTTACGAGTTAGAACAGACATCACGCATTCCGTCACTTCGTTCAACAGCCAGCGAAGAGCCATACTACTAATCGTTTCAACAACCATCTGATTGAAAGTTCTCCTGGTCTTCCCTCTCAACTTTGAGATTCGTCCAGAACCCCTGCCGATCCCCGGCCATATCAGCCTCTCCACATACAGGTTTATTATTACATAATTATTACATAACTGATTCTTCATTAAACAAACTATGGGGTTTCCTGTGAGTCACATTCTCTGTTCTTCTCTTCGCCCTCTTTAATTGGTTCTTTAATTCTCTCTCTCTCTCTCTCTCTCTCTCTCTCTCTCTCTCTCTCTCTCTCTCTCTCTCTCTCTCTCTCTCTCTCTCTCTCTCTCTCTCTTCTCTCTCACACACACTTAAGGGAAGACGGGCCTATTTACCCAATTTGTGACCCTTTGAAAGTAAAGTTCGTTCGTACGTTCATTCGTTCATTCATTTGTTCTCTATCATTCTCTCTGTTTCTTTGTCTGTTTCCCCCCTCCCCTCATCTCTCTCTCTCTCTCTCTCTCTCTCTCTCTCTCTCTCTCTCTCTCTCTCTCTCTCTCTCTCTCACCCTTTCTGTAGCTCTGTAAACTGTATTTATTTATTTTTTGTGTTGTTGTCAACATCAGCATCTATCAGCTGATTGTTGATTTCTTGGCAAGATTACGCTCAGTAGTTTGCCATTGCTTTCTGAGCGACCGGCTCACATACCCCTAAGTTACCGACGCAGAGAGAACCGCTACCGAATCTCGCGCCACGCCACGTTACTTACGAGAGTATACGAGATTACGGAGAAAGTCATGTAATCTCTAGACTACGGAGACGGCCTAAACTGTACACGCTTTCTATATTCGCTACTATAATTCATACCCCTCAATGACTGGGTTCCAATATTCAATACTAAGTTATAAAACTGTTTGTCCACAAAATGTGTTATACGCATTTGTGTAAAATTGATTTTTAAAAGTCATATGTAATCTTCAGACAAGCAACTGGTTCAATAATCGAAGTGTCCTGGCAGCGAATACAACTACAGTATTAAGCTTGCATTTCCCAGCCTGCCCAGGCAAAACTGGTATAGGTAATTTCACAGCAGTTATTCCTGTAGGAGTGTACAATGTTAGGGCCTCATTCATTCTTGCTACTTGCATAATGAGTTAGTGTGACAGCTCATTTCCTCGCCAAATTTCCATCTTGAAAAGTTCTTGAAAGCTATCGGCATCACATGATACCAGGCTGGGGATAAACTAAAGCACGAAGTAAGAAGAAAGGAACCAGGTCCAGACAGTGATATAACACAGAAGCATGTTGTTGATAGGCACAAGATTTTTTTTTTCCGAAGAAGACAAAAACATTTCAGGGAACGCTTCGACTAAACGGAAACCATTGAATCGATACAATCGTGTGAGGATAAATATTTATCGGTTTGGTAAGCAAACTGCTTGGCGGGAACTAGCAGCTATCGGCTCACATGAGAGAAAATAGACCCATTCTGGTGATTGGCGCAGGTAAACAGAAGTAAGTATTGTCCGATCTCGACGAGAGAATTAGAAGGTGGAGCAGTTAATGGTCGGATTATTTGGTAAATGAAACAGGAAAAAAAATCACACGTCTTCTAGATTTGAGTAGAGCGGTGTGTATATAAGGTTGTGTACAGGGCAGAAAAACCGCCTCGTCATGAAATTAATATAATTTCTACTTCATGCTTGATTGATTGATTGATTGATTGATTGATTGATTTAGGAACCGACATCACAACATTAGGGGCATTCCCATAAGCGCTCCGTCCCCATCCCCAGCAGCCAGCGAATAGTTCCAACACTAATAGTACCAGTAGCAATCTGATTATATGTCCGGCTCGCCTTTCCTCTGAGCGTCGATCGTCGGCCAGATCCCTTCGTCACCACTGGCTGTCGTATTCTTGCCAGACCATGCTGATCCATTTGCTCCTCCGAGGTGTACACGTGCTCCCACAAGGCCGCAACCACATCTGCCTTATCATGCATCAATACTCCACCAAGTTTTGCAGAGCCAGCCAATCTGTCCGCCTGTTCATTCCCCAGCACACCAGCATGCCCCGGAGAAAAGATCCCGACGATGCTTGTCACCCGTGACTTCCGAAGCGAAGCAAGCCACTCTGCACGAAGCTTGCCTGTCCTCACCCTACTCAGCATGCTTTCTGAGTCAGTTACAATCACGATGTGTGTGTGTGTATTCTCCATCCAGCAGAAAGCTGCACTGACCGCCTCCACCTCCATTCTAAAGCTATATGTTGTGGTAACATATGCCAGGCTCTCCTGCACCAAACGTCGACCATTAGCTTTTGCTAAGAACCTCCAGGACTTCTCTTGCCTATCAACACCTAACCATCTGTGTATATAATCACATCACCCGGGCGAGCATTATCCTGAATTAGTTGCTGGATTTCCACTTCCGTGGCCCCTGCTGGCCATTCCCTGCACTCCCGGATCAATGTGATTATAACTCTGCACAAGTCTGACTGCTTCGCTGGCACTCTGATCCACTCCTCTCCTCGCCTAATGTTCTCCAAGATGCACACCTGTCTGTCGTATCCTCCGCCTGAACCATCCATAATTTCCCTCTTATCAGTCGCTGACCCTTAACTGCGTCCAGCGCCTCATGCAACGGGTGACTTCATAGTTGACAATGAATTCATTTAAACATTAAGTAAAAACAAAGTATCGTTGCCGCTGTTCTAAGTATACAATTTTATAGTTTATCATCCGCTCACTTCGATTATTGAACCAGATGCGCCTCCGACTGTTACATAGGACAAATGAAACTCAGTTTAGCGCAAATAGTTATAATACGTATTCAGAACTAATAAACAGTTAAATAACGTAGTATTGAATATACTCATCACGGCATGGGGAAGGTGGGGGGGGGGGAGGGGATAGGAATTAGAGTAGTGAATATAGAACTCGTATACAGTTTATAGAAGATCAAGATAGATAGATAGATAGAGAGAGAGAGAGAGAGAGAGAGAGAGAGAGAGAGAGAGAGAGAGAGAGAGAGAGAGAGAGAGAGAGAGAGAGAGAGATGTTATTGATGATGGGGATGTTTACTGATTGTGTGTTTCTTTTGGGTGATGTTTTTATTTCATATAGCGTGTTGACATATGTATGTTTTATTATTGTAGTCTTTCTCAGGTGTGTGTGTGTGTGTGCCTTATGTTGCGTGCACTGAGTGTGCTGTGGTATATGGTTCGTTTTAGCTGACCGTGTCAACTTCGCCTCTCCTTAGTATTTTTAAATATTTCTTTGTCCACCATAACCATTATGAACTGACAATTCCGGGTTCCGATTGGTATAATCAGCCGCTGTCTAATTGACTATAGAACAACAAACGATAACATTCTGCACTCAAGCAATGGCCGGCTCATTGGCGAAGAATTTACGGCTGCAGTTGGAAATCCCGCATACCCGCGTTCGAAACACGGCTGAGGGCGATTTGGCAGGAGACCGCCTTCTGTTGGTTTGTTATGAAATGTCATGGGTACCGATCATTCAGAAAGCAATGGCAAACTACTGACCGTAAGCGTGCCAAGAGATCACAATAGGAAAAGTTGCTGGTGTTGACTGCGACGTCCTATAAAGGGTATGCAACTAACTTTTCTTTTAACTCAAACAACAACGGGCAAACAATTGTAGTAGCCATTAGAATGGTTGGAGGTTCAGTACCTTTACCCTAGTATTTCATTGATGTGGCTTGCTTAATAGACCTAGACAATAGGAAAACACGCAGCCCCAATTGGAGAATGAAACAAGGCTTGCACGTTCGTAAGCCAGTGTCCGGCTTGATACTCCAACAACTGCGGCGGCGGTTTATTTTTTGTGTAGAACTGGTTAAGCTGATGTCGGACGTCTAGACCCCATACAGTAGTTAATGGTGGGCATATGGAGTCGCTTCGATATTGCTTTAGAAATCACCTTCATTTCAGGCCAATGCCACAATACGTGTTGAACCGCACCAATCCACGCGTGCGTGTTCTAGACTGAAAAATGCTTTCCATATTCATGCTTCTGGGTTGCATATGGCACGGATACCTGCACTCAGTCTCCTAACATAGAGCATACACGGAGAGTCTCAGCACGGCGCACGTATTTAGGGTAGCTTTTCTAATTGTGACATGTAGTTTGAGAGCGGTTTATTGCTACTACTCTTTCTTGTTGTAAATGACAAAGAATTTGAGCATGCGCAACGTGCACACGACTCATCCAATTATTTCGTTGTTATACGAGAAGGCTCGGCGCACGACATTTTACCCCAAGATCAGACGCTGCCGAGGTTATTCATTTATTTGCGGTTGTTTCGATTGTGAGCTGCATGTTCAGAAAATGGCGGCGGTGGGTTGCCGAACTAACTCGTTTTGTAATATGCAGTAATGTGTATGAAGCTGATGCTTTTCTAGTGACTGCCGCTTCCATCGACGATGAACCGTAATTTTCGTGTCTGGATTTTGTGTTGACATTCTAAAACCGCCGGTCTCTCTGGCCGAGGAGTTAGCAACCTTCTACGTAACCTCGAATACTCTCGTGGTTGACGTGAGCTCACGAGAATTGGAAGCGGTTCGAGTCGCGCCAGTGACTTATCAGAGTATGAAGCCGGTCGCTCAGAAAGCAATGGCAAATAAATAAACAATTAGCTGAAAGATGCTGATGTTGACAGCGATATCCTGTAAAGGATACGCAAAACATTGTTTTATTTTTTTGGATTCTGAAAGTATCTTTATGCATGTACTTGCCTGTGCGTGCTGTTGGTTTGTCTGTGCTGCTGCTTGTTCCACTTTTCACACGAGCAGTGAGGAGCATTTTGTGTGACAAGCATTGACACGGGAACGGAGCATTATGGGCATGACCTTTTGCCGTAAAGATGGAAATGCGACTAACTGATTAACTTGCTAATATAACCCACGTCATGTCAACGCATAGAAATCTATACTTGCTTTGTCACACTCAAAATATTTCGAAAGGTATACAGGTGACGTGTCGCTAATTCACATTAGATGCTTCCTGTGTCACGCTTCTTCTCTCATTGTCTTCCTGTATATCTCTTTCTATTCATCTTTTCATTTAATACAACACACTAACGATTTTATCTTCTCATAATGTGGTCATAAATGACGACTGATGCCAGCGACAAGCTGTCTTTGTGTCTTGGTCTATTTCACAACGTTTTTATTACTTGCGGTGCCTGTCACATAAATTTTAGATTTTCTTCCGTAAAACCACATCTCCGAGTACTCGAGGGACTGTTTCGCTTGTTAAATAATTGTTCAGGATTCAGACTTTGTTAAAATGAGTTCTATGTTAAAAAAAAAATGTTTTTTCAAACATCCATTGTACCGCACTATATATTTTGATCTATAAAATGAAAGTGTCTTGTTTTATTCTGTTGTTTATCTCTGGGATAGGTCGTCTGACAGATATTTAACATGCCACTAGACATTTTAATTTCTGTAAAACAAAAACCAAATAAAGGAAAGTACAGAATCATATTGCCTCACCATAATGTGTATGGGGTATATGGTGCTAGATCCACATGTGTATAGACCAGTTGGTAAGCCAAAGGTAATATGTTCAATAACTGCAGGCAGCCTTTATTTCTAAAGGCAGTTCATGATATCCAGTCTTCAAGAGTAGGTCGACCAGACAGATCGAGTCGATATTTAAGATTTGCATTTGTATACAGTTGCATTTGAAAAATCCGCAGGAAGTGCTCTAATAGGTGGGTCAATGTCCCTTTTTACACGCTCAATTGGGCATGTGGAGTTAGACCCATATTTGTATAGATCAAACGGCACTCAGCGACTGATGTTGTCGATTATACGCCTGCCGCCTTTACTTTCCTGGGCATTTCCCATTTCCCGGTACCCATGTTAGCCTGTTTCGACCTGAGTGACCTGGTCAATTTTAAACATTCGAAACCGCCCTGATGCAGAGATAATCCAAGAGAGGAGGATTGGCGGGCGGGGGTCTGGCAGCTACCCTACCAGGACCCACTTAAATTACTGTACTTCTTGCCCCAAATTAATTTCATTAACATTAACTGTAAATTTCGACATGATCCGGTTTTTAATATGTTTTCACTACTTCTGCTTTCTTTTATACAACTGAGGCCCACATTTTTGTTTTTCTGTTGATGCAACCCTTGTATCACTCACACCGAGGCCCATTTGTTTCACTTTTTAAAGCCCTTGTATTAGTTAGTCGTTAGTCACAGTTCCAAGTTGTGTTGGTTGGATGAAGAATGACTTGCGTGATGAATTGGATTAAAGTGAGGAAGAGTTGCGCAATTCGTTGACCTCACTCTCTCGCCTGAGTCCATCTGAGTCCAGTGTCAAGACAAGTCAAGACGACTGGAGACGAATACAGGTGCAGTGGATGACCAGGTTCCAAGTTAACGGCAAACGGTAACACCTAAATGCTCAGTGTACCAGTGAATATCACACAGAATATTCCTTTCTGTCCCGTGTAAAAAGTGGAACAGGTAAGCACTCCTGACAAACCAACAGCACTCACATACATACACGCCTACGGCCGATGCCAGAACGTCATTGTATATCATCCACGGTAACTATAATCTAAAATGTAGATTGGAACACACAAAAACCCTGACGAACTGAAAGACAGCTTCTGGGAGACTCTACATTTGAAGGCCGTGTTGGGCACAGAAGGTGTGGACACATGTGAGGCGCTTCAAGCTGCAGAAGTTGACAGGATAATAGACAGGTCTGCTGGTTTTGGCAAGATCAATACTCTTGATATGTCATGAATCAATTATCTAATCATTGCTCGGGGCTCATTGCGATAATATGCCTACGGTTGTGAAAGGCATTGTTGATTGGTTAAATCGTCTCCCTTTCTTTGTTATGAAGATACAGTACAGAATACGCCGATGACATTCGGGTATCTTAATTTTAATCCGCTATCAGAGAGTCAGACGAGACGTGAAGAACAGGTGTGGCAGCGGACTCTGATTAGACAATCGTTAGGTAGGGAGCACCTGTTGTTTGTGTCTCATTGACTGACAAGACCGACTAGACCAGGCAATGATTTAGAAGTGACACATTTGACTAACGTGCCCACACACGTTTGTAAAATGTCAGGGAATGTTAATTGTTTGTCAAACCCAAATATTTAGACTTCGACAGACACTGTCAATCAAAGCGAGATAGTTCCATTGTGATGTTCTTAAAACATAGGATTGTTGACTGTTTTTCAAACCGCAAAAGTCCGACTTTTGCATCTCTTACAACAGAAGAATGTTGATTATCTGTCAAACCGAAATAGTTCGACTTTTGATTTTGTTACAGCATACCACCGTGTATCTTTCAGTGCAATCGGTAACACTTATATCCACATATTCATGGCGATTGGCCCTGTTCACAAATTGCTATACCAAGATTGTGAATGTATATGGCTTAAAGAGGTGTGCATTTTATATGAGCCTTATGCGGATTTCTTCCGCTTCTTCATACCTCTCTCGAGGGAAATGCCTCACACCTAGTTATGTGCCTCAAAGGTCGGTGTGTCCGACATCGGCAATCCTTTGTGTAAGGTTCTCCTCCTCTAGACAGATTCCATATAAAGTAACGGGCTCGATGTACCCGTGAGTAGGTTTTCTTGTCCTAACAATCTTGTTAGGGCGACAGTCTGAATGCCTGCTCGTTGCGATCTCCTACTGCGTAGGATTTTTATAGTGCTCAGCTTGCACACGGAGCCTCCTGTTTTTAGTCCTTATAGGAGAGATCTAAGTGTCTGATCACACTAATCAAGGGAATAAGGGAACGTGCAGTATAATTATGTTCATGCCGCCACATAATTTATGCTGTTAAAATATGGCAACATGAGACAAATACTGGAGCTTGACGCTATGAAAGACACCGACGCCACAAACAAAGCTGAAATGAAAAGAGAAATGCTAAGCAAGAATATAATTCGTCTATTAGAATATATTGGATACACAATATAATGTTCTGCTCAACACAATGTCGACCGCGAAGTGAGCTGTAAACATAGCAAGGAAATATCTCGTTTTTCATGGGAAGATAAAATAACAAACGAACAGAAAACAGAACAGCGACTACCAAGTACACAATGAGCGAGATCTTTCGTTGTCAAGCTATAATGTAAAGATCACAGCAGGCATAATATAAGTTGTTAATGCTCAAGTGAATTTTGTCGCCTTCACAGTTGACAAAATTAGTCAAATAAGAGAATTCTCCAGTTTGAAATCAATGTATGCGTTCTGTTACAAAGTACTGTATTAGCCGGAACACTGTTTATATCTACATGACATATTTCCACCATGCACGATATGATAATCACTGACACCTGCGGAAAAATAATGAGTTTTATTTTTAGTTCACTGTTAACGCAAAGTTGTTATTTCATTACCTCCACCTACCACCACCCCCAACAATCAAACACATTGCTTTCTCAGATAAACACATTGTCCCAGAGTAACTTGTACAAAGCTAAAAACACAAAATACATGGATAATGTTATATGAAGCTGTGTTAGCGAAAATGTTAATGTAATTTCTAGACATCTAGGAGACAAGAGTTGATGCGTAGACATTAATGGCGCAGAAGTCGGGTGTGCTATGTCCAAAACTATAGAAATATACTGCGTGTGGCCAGAGGACCAATGTGATGTTCTTGATGTATTTATGTGAAGATGTATATTGGCATAGTGGAAGTTGGCCTTGGGCTGTTGGACGTATCTGCCCGTGGATGAGTTATTGCTCGTAATGGTACCAGAACAAAAGTCTCAAATCTAATAAATATAGATTGTGATACAATAAACGAATACGAAGGAAAGTGGAATTTGAATAAATTGCTAACGGCTGTCTAGTCTCTGTAGCTATCCCTCCAAATGATTGTCTTGAGACTGCGACTCTACAATGTAGACGAATCATCACGTTGTAACAGTTACCGAAATCAAGCAATGTAAACCGAAGACCAACCTCCAGAAAAGTTGCTAATGGTGGTGTATGACGTCTTGCGAGGACCGCACTCCGCAGCTAAGAATGAGTCAGGTGTGGAGAACCCAAACCCACAAGTAATTAGCCCAGTGGAAGAGCTGGCTTCCTAAGGAAGAAAAGTATTGTGGCACCGGGATCCGGGAACCATGAACGGGGTACCAAGAAGGCAACATGGTGCCAATGATGCGTACTTGTGCATGGCGAACTGCCGACGAGGAGACGTTATTATGACCACTAGTATCTATCAGAAAAAGAAAGCGAGAGAGAGAGAGAGAGAGAGAGAGAGAGAGAGTGTGTGTGTGTGTGTGTGTGAGAGAGAGAGAGAGAGAGAGAGAGAGAGAGAGAGAGAGAGAGAGAGAGAAGATGATGCAGCAGCAGAAGAGAAAGAAAAGACCGGATGTAGTACCGTCCATTAGGGCGGGAAATGTCTCATCCCCAACCCCACACCCCACCACTTGGCACGACCAAATAAAACAAAATCAACAAAACGCGGAAAATAAAAACAACACACCCTCTCCCTCCATAGTCACACTCCAACACTGGACATGACCTAGCACCACTAAGCTACACACCCGCCCACCCATTTATCTACGAAAGAAGAAGAAGAAGGAGGAAGAAGAGAACTGTAACCCTAACACACCACCAATGTAAGTGTGGCACCTTGCAGTCTTGACAGACTAAAGTATGTGAGTTGGAATGTGGCCAATATTCCATCACAATGCCTGGGCAGAGCTTCAGAGAAACATGTGGTGCCCAAACGACATGTTCCCTCTCTCGACCTAATTCTTGTGTATTCCAGAGGAATGGGTAACCAATACGTCTGGCACAAGGTAGGTTGCAGACGCTGGCGGCACAGCGTCAAATCCTCCAGGACCTCGCCACCACGAGCAGGTGGCGAGTGATGGCCAGACCCTGACACCCAAGGGACCCGGCTTAGAGGCGTTCAGCCAAGTCCCACAGATGAGGGCCTCGTACGAACCAGGACCATAAGGGCGCGCACATCTGTCAATCACAAGTGTCCGGGCCTGTGTAAAGCGTGCACTATCGCCAGACTCTCCACCTCTCCACCTGACTTTAGCAGACCCCGCGAGAGCGGGAATAGGCCCGCCAGAGCTACCGCAGGAGACGTTGCTTGTCTATTGCGAGCAATGTCTCCCATCCTTCCACTGTGCGGCTCTCGCGACCGGCGAGAATAGGCCCGCCGGAGATTATGCTCGTCTGCTGCGAACAAATCTCTACCAAGACTGAGTAAGTAAAGAAACGATGAAATCAATGATGATAATGTTTAAGCACCGCTCATTAGTGAGTGGCACCTTGCAGTCTTGACAGACCAAAGTATGTGAGTTTCAATGTGACCAAAATTCCATCACAATGCCTGGGCAGAGCTTCAGAGAAACATGTGGTGCCTAAATGACATGTTCCCTCTCTCGGCCTTGCCTTGTGTTTTCCAGAGGAATGGGTAACAAATATGTCTCGCACAAGGTAGGCTGCAGACGCTGGTGGCTCAGAGACCTCGCCTCCACGAGCAGGTTGCGAGTGGTGGCGAGACCCTGGAACCTAAGGGACCCGACTTAGAGGCGTTCAGCCAAGTCCCACAGGTGAAGGCCTCGTACGCGCCTGAACCGTAGGGCGCATACATCTGTCATCACAATTGTCCGGACCTGTGTAAAGCGTGCACTATGGTCAGACTCCCAGCCTGACTTTTGCGGATCCCGCAACCAGGCCCGCCGGAGATATCGCCAGAGATATTGCTCGTCTGTTGCGAGCAAATCTCCCATCCTTCCACTGTGCGGTTCTTGCAACCAGCGAGAATAGGCCTGCTCATTACATATAATAATTTCCGTCATTTTAATAAATAATCGTTGACTTTACAAAAGGACTGTATCCTCAGATACGCATCGACATTGTCAACGGCAGACTTCATAACCCCTAAACTTGTGTGTGATGATAGTGATTGAGCCCCGCCCACGGTTTCAGAACTAGTAGCTTAATGAGCCATATAACTAAGATGCTCCTCAGGGTCATACAAGAAAGAATTCAAAATAAAATAGATGAGGATGCAGCTAAAGAACAATTTGAGTTCCGCAAAAATTAGTGGCACCAGAGAAGCAATTATCTGTTTGAGGATGTTAATTGAAAAATATATAGAAGTCAGAAAATATACATGTATGTTTTATAGACTACAAGGAAGCTTTTGACAGAGTACATCATGAACGATTAATTACATGCTTTTAAGATATAGGAGTAAACGGAAAGGACATAATACTTATTAGTACTTGTACTGGGAACAAGTTGCGTCTTGTAGATGCGGAAATAATTATTCGTCGCCCATAAATATAAAAATAAGAAAACGGTAGGGATGAGTGTTCAAATTATACACAGAAACAATTTTTAAACATGTGGACATGCCTGGACTTAACATCAATGGAAGAATCATAAGTAATCTTAGGTATGCTCACTATACAGTACTACATTAGCATAAAACGAGCAGAAGTTTCAAAATCTAGTGGAACAAGTAAACAGGTAGTAGTACATAATGTAGCTTATATATTAACATGCAACCACAAAAACCAAAAACAAACGAAAACTATGATAATTAGCAGTGGGCAGCAGATGTCATTAATGCACATCACAGTAAACGGGAAATATTAAAACAAGTAACAAGTTCTCCTATCTTGGACATGTAATTATAGATGATGGCAGGAGTGAAACAGAAATTTAAAAGAAAACAGGAATGGCCAAAAATGCTTCCAACAGCTTGAAATCAGTATTAACATCTAACGAGATTAACAACGCATTAACATGAGAATTGTCAAATGTTATGTACATTAAACACTACTATATGGCGTGGAAGCTTGGATATTGAAAAGAAACAATTAAAAATTCGATAGAAGCCCTGGAAATATGGATATACAGATGCATATGTCGCATGGCATGTAAACAAAAACAATCAAATGCAGAGGTTAAATAACTCCTGGGAATGAAAAGAGAGTTGATGAAAGAAACAAAAAAGTAGACAAATGAAATATTTCGGCAACGTTAAAAGACATAACACTCACAAAAACCATCCTGGGGGTAAGTTTGAAGGCAGGCGAGCAAGAGGTAGACGATACAAGTACAAGGATATCATCAAGAGATGGACTAATATAAATACACTCAAGGCGAAAGAAAGACAGTACTTGGGTTTCATTGCCGCCAACCTTCATTGTGGAGACGGCACCTGATTGATTGCAATTAAAAAATAAAAACAAACAAAATAGAAATCAAGAAAGACCGACTGAAAGAGAGAAAACAAAAAGAAAGCAAACACTAAACGCTAGCAGAAAATTGTTAGAAGAACGATAAGGAATAGCATATATTCACTAAGAAACATAAAACACCAATTGGTTTGGGGGAAAAACAGAGCATTTAGAGGTCAAGACGATCGATTATGACGTCTAGATGACCAGTGAGAATTGTACAAATGATGATAAAACATTATTATATTTCTGCCTGGACATCCGGGACCTCTTCTCGGCACTGACTCACATAATTGACCACGAGTCGTTCAGTGTCCAGTAGTTGGTTTCCATGGTGATGATAAACTGGTTTGTGAAACGAGATAACTCTCGGTTTTATTGTTTATGTCTTCTGGTCCTGGAGATGTCGATCGGATAGTAGGCCACGTATCCTCTGAGGCAAAGCTATCCGAGGATTTGGGATTCAATATTCAAGTAGGAATTGTTTCAATGTCTGTAATCATTGTGTGTATATCTGGAATCTGTTGACTGACTCCATAATGAATGTCTACCTTTCCATGGAGCCATTCCAGTGTTCATTTCCAGGATGACTTTATCCAGGATTTTATACTTATACAAATAGGGAATTATGGGGATACCCTAGTAAATAGGAAAGGTGAAGGACCTTTTTACATACCTTCAGTAACATAGGGTATATGGTGCTAGATATATAATTAAATAGACCACTCGGCTCTCGAAAGGCGAACAAATCCATGGAAGCCTTGGAGATGTGTGTGTGTGTGTGTGTGTGTGTGTGTTTTTTTTTTTTTTATAGGAGAATGTTGAAAATTAGTTGAACAGTCAAAATGAATAACCAGGAAGCTGTAAGGGAAGCTGAGTCGCAAAGAAAAATTATCACAAATATCTAAAAGAGGCAGTCATCGTTTTTCGGCCACGTTATGTGAAGAGAAAACAACTGGAGTATGTTGTGACAACCGGAAAGATGTGCGGCATGAGAGATACAAGAAGACAGTGTGAGAAGATTCTTGACAGCCTTGTGCCATGGCACTGAAGGGAGTCAACACACGAATTGATCCATGACGTCAGAGATCGTAATTTGTGGAGAGTGATGATCGCCCACACAAGTCAGCAAGGCACTGGATGATGATTATGACCTAGCAATCCAGGTCAATTTTAAAGATTAGAATCTGCAGCTACGTGAATGGAACCCATGACCACAAGGCCAGTAGGCGAGTGTCTGTCCACTTAGCGCCCGCGGTTCACATGGTCGACACACTAGTCCTTGAATTACAGAAATAGTGTATCAATTACGAAAAGACCTATACCCCGAGAATAAAAGGGAAAACAAACATACAAAAGGGGTTGGAACCCTCACATCCACATAGCGTTGTCGCCTCGGCGAAAGACAAGTGAGCTTACCTGCTCGGCTGTCAAAGTCTTATATATAAATTAGGATGTGCGTATGTATTTATGTATCTCTGTATGTCCTTCATTTGTTCGCGAACGGCCCATCCGATTGAGATGAAATTTTCTACACGCCTTCCTTTCAGTCCAGAGCAGCCAACTGTGATATTTTGTTAGTGTGAAATCGCCTGCTTACTCAGTATTATTTCATTTTTCATTTTTCATCATAATTTCATATATTTCAGGGGATCTAACTCGTAAAAGTTATTTCAAGGGGCATAACTTTTCTGTATAACTTATAGTCATATTGTGGCATCGTTTTCAAAGATTTATAAACTCTTTGTCCATAGTTATGTACCGGCATATGAGTTATAATAAATAATGATACAATCTGTAAGGCATTTTCAAAGTTTTCATAAAAATGATGCACAATGCATAACATTGTAACTCATCTTTTTTTGCTTAAGAAGTTACTGTAGTCATGCAGGTGATTAGAAAGAGTTTTCATTAAAAATAATGGATGGTGTGTGGAAGAACGTTCTTTTAAGTTACTTTTTTTGTTGTATGAATTTAACGAAGCCGGACAGGGTCAGGCAGACAGATAGACAGACAGACAGACAGATAGACAGTCGGAAACAGGAACTTATATGACTACTTATATAAATTAAATGAGATGCTTCACACCAGGAGCTGGGCAATGCCGGGCCGGGTCAGACAGACAGACAGACAGACAGACAGACAGACAGACAGACAGACAGACAGACAGACAGACAGACAGACAGACAGACAGACAGACAGACAGACAGACAGACAGACAGTCGGTAACGGGAACGAGAACTTATATGACTACTTATATGAATTAAATTAGATGCTCCCCACCAGGGTCTGGGCGAAGCCGGGCAGGGTCAGCTAGTAATAAATAAAATAAAGTACAGTAAAGTAAAGTACAATATAGTAAAGTGCAGTAAAGTAAATTAAAGTAAAGTAAAGTAGCCGTCTCCCTGGCGAAGGTGTTAACGACTTTCTCCGTAATCCCGTATATCCATGTGAGGAACATAGTTACCCGAGATTCGGCAGTGGATTGCATCGCGTTGGTTACTTACGGGATATGTGAGCCGTTCGCTCAGAAAGCAATGGCAAACTTTTTTTTTTTTTTGCATATCCTTTACAGGACATCGCTGTCAACACCAGCATCTTTCAGCTGTATGTTGATTTCTTGGCAAGATTACGCTTAGTAGTTTGCCATTGATTTCTGAGCGGCGGGCTCACATACCCCGTAAGTTACCGATGCGATTGGAACCACTGCTGATTCTCACCGTCATCACGTTACCCACGAGAGTATACGAGATTACGGAGAAAAGTCATAACCTCTAAGCCACGAAGCCGGCAATGGCAAACTACTGAGCGTAATCTTGCCAATAACATAAACAGGACAATCATCATGAAAAATGCTGGTGTTGATTGCAACGTCCTGTAAGGTATGTGCAGCTTTTAAAAAAAAGTAAAGTACAGCACAGCACAGCACAGCACAGTACAGTAACTAAAGTACAGTCAAGCAAAGCAAACGACCCTTTCATACGTCTTTAGGCGTATCGGGTAAATGATGTGTAAACATTCTATTTTTATAGACCAATCGGCAGTCGACATGTGATGTGGTCAATTTTACACCAGCCTGCTTTTCTTACTATTGCGTTTTCTGGTAACCATCAGAAAAATGCGTGGGCATTCATGGCACGCTCAGCAATGGGGTGAGCATTTCATGGCGATGAATGTGATGGCAATGACACGGGTTGGGGATGACTACATCACAGAATTATACTGTGTCCAGAGTGATTCAATGGGCATGATTCGACAGGTCGTAGTGGGTGGGTCTTGTACATGGAAAGTGGGTTGAAGGCTGCGGGGGTCTGCAGTTCGTAGAGACACCTTTATCTTTGATCCTCTCTTTCCGCAACATCCTTGATGCGAAAGTTGAGGAAAATGAAGGAGCTGATAAACTTCCTGACTCTACACACATCGCAGATGGCCAGTCTGTGAATCGTGTCGATATTATTAATGCCGTTAGAGAGATGTTCAGAGCTAAGGCCTTGGCGCCAGTTTATTCATATCGTTGACCTGAATGAGAGACTTGGCTGTAATAATCGACACGACCAGGCACGAACATCACCTGTGGAGAATGGGGTGGGGGTGTGGGGGGGGGGGGGGTCTCGTTAAACCCACAATGAACTGGCACTTTAGTCGCCGGACGTCGATGCTTATGTTGGGTGAAGACGGTCTGAGTATTTGTGAACATGTCTGGAGTGCAAAGATGATATCGAACAGATAACTCACTAACTCACTCACTCCCTGGTACCCCCGTTATTCTGTGTCGACCTGGGGGATGAGGTCACTTTGTAAAAGAAATGATATAAATGATTTCAACAAATGGCAACTGGGCATAAAGGCAAGCATGTTTCACTAAGTTACCGCGGCTCCCTATACCCGGCTATAGCACTCTATATAACTGCTGCGTTTCTGAACCAAAACAGCCTTAGGTTATCTCAGAAATGAGTACAAGTACAACATAGTGAAAGACAACAGAATATAGCTAGCTGCACAGCCGAACCTCATAATGTCCTAACCTAATAAATACGAGTCTTTGTAACAACATTTGGAGTGGGATTACCTGTTCGGTATTTGGATGCTGAATTGAATGATGTCTATGAGAAGCATAGACCTAATTCAAGCTAACTAACCAATACAATGATACACCTGGTAATAATAAAAATATACACGCGGAATACAGCCAGCAGAATCTAGCTGTCAGTTGCCTGGCTCTAAGTATACAGTTTGAAGCTTCGCAACTTGTTGAAAAAAAAAAGAGAAAAATAAAGTGAACCCGCTTGAATTGGTATATGTAAACAATATAAAATATCACAAAGTAATGCAACTTTACAGAACACAATTACAGAAAACATAGGATGTTGCGGCGACTAGCCTTCATCATCTTTAACATTCACAACGCACATCATATAAACATGAGACATTAAGGCATATGGAAGCAATGAAAAGAATGCAAATATGAAAAGAAAAAAATAATTAGAACAACATTATTTGTATTGTTCTTATTTTTTTCATCTTCTCATTCTTCTCATCCTATTCTTATATCTTAATGTACTCACCATATTATATTTTCCGTGTTTGTATATTCTGTGTTACGTATGTATTTTTCTGCTGATGAAGGCTTGTCATATTGTGTGATGTGTATGCATTTGTTTGCTGATGAAGGCTAGTCGCTGCAACGTCCTGTTTTCCGCAATTGTGTTCTCTAAAGCTTTATTAATTCGTGTTATTTTATATTGTTTACACTTCCCAACTTTACCGCAATTCCATTAATTGTATTCTTACTTTTTCAACGAGTTAGATCGACTGTTTTTATGCAGGTTTTCAACTTTGTATTAAGTTCATACCCATGCTTTCTTTAAAACAAGTAATTAGAAAGCAGTTTCCTGCCATAGGT
Source organism: Cepaea hortensis (assembly GCA_963921405.1). NCBI lineage: Eukaryota > Metazoa > Mollusca > Gastropoda > Stylommatophora > Helicidae > Cepaea > Cepaea hortensis. The sequence goes on from OY992877.1 coordinate 33,063,112, forward strand.
CTGTGATGTAATAGAACCATCACATCTTGTAGGTCGGAGTGCACGGAGCTATAGGTGGTCAGTCTCTCCTTCGTGTAGTGAGACGACAAACACAGGAGTCCAATCCTCGTCCACCGCCTTCATGACATTAACCGCCCACTCAGCTCATTACAGTATCAGCAGTTTTGGTCAGTACGCATTTGCAGCTTGTTTATACCCAACTCCATCACTTCATAGATTGACAACTGAATTTGACAGTTTGAAGATCACAAACAATTCAGTGACGTTTTTCAGGTTAGAGAGATGTGTTCAAGATGCCAGGGTTCAGTGTATGACGTTCAGCTGATTGTCTGTATGAGACGAACAATAATCCAAAAGGCATATGGCACGTGCTTTACTTATGCAGTGCTAGGAGACGTGTTTGCTTGGTCAAACATTCGTATCAACATCAAGTGCTTTGTCGAATGGCGCAAACTAGATCTTACTTTTTAATATTTTACCATTTCCAACAGCATGTAACAATTCGTGGGCTGATACCTTCTCGTGCTGTGACAAATGGCTGCCAGGAATTCTTTCTCGCGATCTTCCTATATCTCCCTACCCACATATTTGTATCTCTTGTTTCTTCGTGATGTGGTCTAAATGACGACTACAACTTTCTGCTATTTGTGCAGTTGTATTTATTATACTTCAGCATCTTTAAAATCATTTAGTTAGATCATGTGTATTCTATAAGCCCACATCTCTGAGGTTGGTCGTGATGACTGACCGTGTTTGCTAACTGCCCAGGAGTTAGTGCCATATGTTACAACCGGCTCTATGTACCATGCATGAATTATTATAGCACCCGCCAATGAAATGGGTTTCTTGCATGTTTTTCCTGTCATAAAATGCAGTTTTTCGTGTTCTATGCTGCTGTGTGTCTATGTGATACATCATATGCAATATTTAATCAATTCTGCAGCATTCTGCTATTCAACAATCCCGCTGTACTACAATTCCTAAAGCAATATCCTCTTGTTAATGTCTTATTATAGTCCATGTTGTGTGGAGTTATTATGTCTATTCACAGCCTTTTGTCTCTTATAATGTCAATCGTTTCTGATAACAATGTTATCCCATGCCTGGCTGTCAAACTGTCCTTTATCGTCTCTGTCGTTCTCACCCTGCTATTCCTGCCCTCTAATTTTCCGGTTGTGACTACACACTGCAATTTTCCCCTTCTCTGTACATGACTAAAGAATATGGAATGTCTTCTTCTGGTGCCAGTAACCAGTTCTCTCTGTATGTTGACGTCTTCCAAGATATCTTAATTGTTCTCCTATATGTACATGGTGTACGCATCACTCTTCTATAAAATCACATCTCCCATATAGTTCCCCATCTGTCTGCTAACCGTCCATATCGTAATGTCTTAAGTAACACCCTGCTATTAAACTAATCCATTATATTCTAAACTAACTAGTTATATTCTAATTTCCACCCTGAACATATGTGTGTCACATAGTGTTCTTATGGTAACTCCTTCAATCCCACATGTTTATTATGTTACGGTATAAAATAACTTCAATATAAAGGGCCAAAGTAGTATATGCTTATGACAGAAAGAGTTAAATGTCTCCAATTTGCGAGCCGCTTATATGTCTCTGAGCTGTCCGTGATCATTGAGCTAGGAATGGCATATTTCTTCATCACGTATTCGAAGAGGCGGGAAAGAGACGACAGCATATCCTAGATATGACTGCTTCGATTATAGGATTATGCTTGAGCACCGACTGAAATCTAAACTAGCTCAGAATCCACTAAGAAGAAAAACCAAAAAATCGATGCTGATAATGAAATGACAAATTGCTTGGAGGCGAGAAATGGGATTTCTTCTTTCTCACCTGCTGTATAAAATAGTGATATCCAGCATGACCTGTCATGAAGAATGTGCTATTGTATCTGGCTGGTCTATTGGTGGAGGGAGAGGCGGAGTTGCACACAAATCAATAACAATTGACAAGACGACACAACAAAATGAATGCTTAGAATGGCGTTTTTAACTCAAGACTCTTATGGCTTGAAATAATTCCATATGTATTGATTAAAATGTGCAGGTCACAAGGAGAACGAAGCACATTTAGTTCTGTTCAATTTAATGTGGGCTAGCCCATTGCACTCTGACCATGATACTAGGTTCTCCAGTCTTCTAATAATAAACCAATTAGTGTTCAGACGAACTGTGACAGTTGGGTATTGATATACACGTCTGCCTCATTGCTTAGTGTGCTGTTCTTTTCTGGTGACTGCATGTTTTCCCCATCTGAGTTCTGCCTGTTCATGCTGATTTGTTTAGCCCGAAGTCCTCCTTTAGTCCCTCACTCTCTGGGGTGTTTGTGTTAATGGTTCGATATATGTGTTAGCCATCTGATGGAGTAGCGATGCAAGCAAATCTGTCTGTTCTTTCATTGCTTTCATACTTGCCGAGCCTTGGTCAGTAGAGGAACGAATCACTTACGATTGTACATTTATTCAGTGACTTAAACTACTGTTTACTTATTGAAGCTGTCCTGACGTTTCGGATAATCCCCTTTCAAATATTTAGTAACAAAGAATCTGTCCTTTAATATCAAAGACAATTTTAGAAAGTCAAAAGCAATTAAACTTAGCTCCAAACTCAACGTATTCAGCTCAACCATTAAATTAGCACGACTGTATGGATTATACGAGTTGAGAACGACTAAACACAAATAAATAACACACATTCGGTATTTGGTATATATGCAAAATAAGAGAACTAAAATGGTATGGCGGAATCACCAATGTGGATGGGACTTATGGACAGAACTAGACAAATACGAGATGAGGAAAAGGTCTGACGTTAGATAGGGGATACACCGAGAAAGCCTATGGCTAGAAAAACCTGCGTCTGGAATCCATAATGCAAAAGAAATAGAGGAACATCTAAGACCACGGAGAAGAGAAGTAAAGACAGCGACGACTAATGTGGGAAGAGCATCATCATCATGCCGGTAAGCGTAGACTGTCATGTTATGCCATCTAACCCGATCACCAGAGTCGTGTATCAGTTTAGTGTTCTTGTCTCGACCATACAACGTGGCCAAGCCATCCAGGTATTTACTTCTCTGTCCTTCCCTTGTTCTCTTCCCCTGGATCTTGTCGGTTGTCACCAAGTTCTCCAATTTATTTCTTCTCATAACGTGACCAATAAATTGTGACTGTCTACGTCTAATTTATCTAATCAGATTACTGTTTTGTTTGTTTCTTGTAGGACTTGGTCATTGGTTTTTCTGTCTGTCCATGGTATTCTTTGCATTTTCCTCAGAAACCACATTTCCACAGCCATCAGATGTTTTTCAGCTTGTCTGCTTATTGTCCACGCTTCACATCCATACAAAAGCACAGGTTCTATGTAGCACCGCAACACTCTCTTTCTCGTTACAAATGACATCATTTTATTGGTCAGCAAATTTTCCATGCCGGTCTCCCTGGCATAGAAGTTAATGTCTTTCTCCGTAATCCCGTATATTCTCGTGAGTAACGTAACCTGCTAGAGAATCGGTAGCGGTTCTTGCCGCGGTGGTAATTTAGGGGTATTTGAACCGGTCATTCAGAAAACAATGGCAAACTACTGAGCGTAACCTTGCCTAGTACATCAACAGCAGCTGAAAAATACTGATGTTGACTGCAACGTCCTGTAAGGAATATGAAAAAAAACAAAGTTTTCTATCTTGCAAAAGGCATTCTTCGTCATGGCGATTCTTGTTCTAATCTCTTCAAGGCATCTCCCATCAGATATTATGACTGTTCCGAGATTCACTTGTTTAAGAATATTCCCATTTTATTGTATCATTGTGGTATTTCCTTATTCTCAATGACGACCATAATCTGTGTCTTCTTACAATTTAATTCTATATCAAGTTGTTCACTGTGTTCATCAATCGCATTTACTAAATGTTGCAGAACCTGCTCATTATCTGCAATCAATACTGTATCATTCGAATATCTAATGATTGATTGATTGATTTAGGAACCGACATCACAGCATTCGGGACATTCCCATAAGTGCTCCGCCCCCATCCTCAGCAGCCAGCGAAGAGTTCCAACACTAATAGTTCCAGTAGCAATCTGATTATATGTCCGTCTCGCCTTTCCTCTGAGCGTCGAGTGTCGACCAAATCCCCTCGTCACACCTCGCTGTCTCATTCTTACCAGACTATGGTGATCCATCTGCTCCTCCGAGGTGTACACGTGCTCCCACAAGGCCGCAACCACGTCTGCCTTGTCATGCATCAATACTCCACCAAGTTTTGCCGAGCCAGCCAATCTGTCCGCCTGTTCATTCCCCAGCACACCGGCATGCCCAGGAGAAAAGATCCAGGTGATGCTTGCTACCCGTGACCTCCGAAGCGAAGCAAGCCACTCTGGACGAAGCTTGCCCGTTCTCACCCTTCTCAGCATGCTTTCTGAGTCAGTTACGATCACAATGTGTGTATGTATCGTGTTTTCTATCCAGCGGAAAGCTGCACTGACCGCCTCCACCTCCATTCTTAAGCTAGATGTAGTGTCATCATACGCCAGGCTCTCCTGCACCAAACGCCGACCATTAGTTTTTGCCAAGAACCCCCAGGCACTTCTCCTACCTCTCAACACTGACCCATCCGTGTAGATAATCACATCACCCGGGCGAGAATTTTCCTGAATTAGTTGCTGAATTTCCACTTCCGTGGCCCCTGCTGGCCACTCCCTGCACTCCCGGCTCAATGTTATTACAACTCTGCACAAGTCTGACTGCACGGCTGGTACTCTGACCCACTCCTCTCCTCGCCTGATGTTCTCCAAGGGGCACACCTGTTTGATCGTATCCTCCGCCTGAGCCATCCATGATTTCTCTCTTATCAGTCTCTGACCCTTAACTACGTCCAGCGCCTCATGCAACGGGTGATCTGTGTCTGCAGCTACTCTGAGGTATGCCTTCGCTTGCATCACCTTGTGCCTACCAGCAACAGTAGGCAGACCAAGGATGTAACGCATACACACTACTGGAGTGTCTCTGGTGCATCCAGAATGACCCGCATAGCTTCATTCTGTATGCGTTATAATTTCACCAGCTGACTCTCTGAGACAGTGAGCAGTCCTAGTCCATAATCAATCACTGAGAGGATCAAGTTCTGGTATAGTGTGAAGAGCATTCTCTGCTCTGTGTCCATTGCAGCCATAGTTTTAAGTGCATTGAGTCCCTTTTGAGATCTTGTCACAACCGTCTCCACATGGTCCTTGAAGGACAGACTCCTGTCAAATGTGATTCCCAGATACTTCAGTTTGTTCTCTCTGTTGACGCTTCTACCATCTATCGTGAGGCTTGGGGTATCATCTCTCACAATCCTGTTGTCCAGAGAGCACCACAACACAGCCGCCTTTTCCGGGTTGATGACAGCACTCATTTCAGTGCACCAGTCAATCACTTTGTCTACTGTCACCTGTAGCTCCTGGGCTGTTTGATCCCTATTTCTCCCCTGCCTGTATGCAAGAATATTATCTGCAAATGTTAGAATCCTTCCAACCCCTGGTGCTTCTAGGTATGCAATCTTGCTCGTATACACATTAAAGAGCACTGGTGAGATTGCAGATCCCTGTGGCAGTCCCGGGGTTAAAATATGTGGCTCTGAGGTCCATGCGCCCAGACGGAGAGCAACCTGACGAGAATGCAGGACGGCTGCTATCCTGTTCACCAACCAGGGATTGACACCCTTCTCCATAAGTGCGGGCATCAAAATATCATAGCGAACTCTATTGTACGCATCTTCGAGATCAAGCGCTGCCGCCATCGTTTCCTGTCTACTCTGGAACCCCTCATAAACGTCAAAGGCAAAGGTGGCTGCATTTGACCAGGTGTCTTTTCCTGGCCTGTAGCTCCTCAGGCCTCTTGGAAGAAGCTTCCCCCTTTCCAAAAAATCCTGCAGCTTAACAGCGACTATCTTCTCTAAAACCTTCCCAAATGTATTTTGAAGGGTGATGATCCTAAAGCCGCCAAGCTTTGAATGATCCTTGTATGGTTTTGGGAGAGGGATGAGATAGCTATGCAGCCAATCCTGCGGTACTGACGCTGTCCTAATGCTCTGATTAAAGCAGCCGGCCATCTCCTTCAAGTCTACATCGCTCAAAGCCTTCATGTGGCCATACCTGACACCATCAGGCCCTGGGGCCGTGTCTTTTGCCTTTTGTAAAATATGTTTAACATCTTCAAACAGTATGATGTCTTCGTAAGGCATATTCTCTATTGTGCCAGATAATTCCACTCTAACTGCATCCCTAGTATCAGCATCACTATGATTGGTCTGCTCTAAAAATCTCTGGAGAAACGCCTCCCCTTTCTCCTTGTCTGTTGTCACGCGTACCCCATCCTCTTTATAAATTGTTCCCACTGTCATAGGCCGATCTTTTCTTTTCATTTGTCTGTATAGTTTCCAGAATTTATGCAGTGTTTTATCACCTCCAATCTCCTTCATAAAACATTCCCATTTTACTTTCTTGGCCTCTGCAGCACATCGCTTGAAAGCCTCCACCTTGTCTTTCTTGTCATTTTCCGCTATGTCCACTTCCTCTCGTGAACTTAGGGGTGTTTGTCGCAATTTCCTTAGCTGCTTCACTGCAGCTCTCTTTGCTTTCCACGCATTGTCTACTTCTGGGGTCCACCATGGGGGTTGCAAAAAAAGGAGTTGCAACAGTGTTGCATGCCCCATGTCTGAGGCGTCCAAGAAGACTGTCGCTCCGCTCATACCGGAAGGTCTTGCGCGCTCTCCCAGCCTTAACTTTCCTGGACTTAGAGATCAGGACTGAGCATGGCATGTGATCACTCCCATGGCCATTCAAAACAGTCCACTTTACATCAAGGACTGATGACTGGGAGACAAGTGCCAAATCAATAGCAGTATATGCATCGCCAGGCCTCATTGCCATTCTAGTCGGCCTACCATCATTTATGCAGACCACATCGGAGTCCACCATGGCATCCGCAAGTGCAATTCCTTGTCGATTTTCTCCACTACTGTCCCAATCTCTGTTTCTCGCATTGAAGTCTCCACATATGAGTAGCCTATCACCTGGCAAATCCTCTAATTCCTTAAGCCAGTCCCATTGTTCCTTTCTGACAAAACAGTCCTCTGTGGCATATACATTTATGATGTTCCAACTTAAGCCACCAATCTCCATTTGTATACCCTGGACCTCTCTTGCACTGTGATTCCACTGGCTCAAGTCAAGTGCCACATGATTTACTCCTTTCTTCACCAGCAGACCTTGCCCATGTCTCTTTTGCCCAGTGGGGTTTATATAACTGACGTACCCAGGGCAATGGTATTTATCTGTATTTAACTCCTGGAGCATGAGGACATCAAAATCATATATTAGCCTCTCCAATACAGGACCTCTCTGCCTGGCACTACGACAGTTCCAGTATCCCACTCTTACATGGTTGAAACCTAGTCTCTCCACTTTTCGTCTTGTTCTCCTGGCGCCTGCCCTCCTATTTCTAGGCCGTCTTCTCACACCATTTCCTCGTCTTCTCCTCCTCACTCTCTCTTCGCTAGCCTCTGAGTGATGTGTCAAGCGCAGAGCACGTGCACCGTAGCTCCGGTATATCTAATGGTATTGATGGTATGCCCCCCCCCCCCCCCAATGATCATTTCTTTCATATGGTCAAAATTTCTAAAATATTTTCAATGTACAGGGAAAAAGATCTAGAGGCATTACACATCGCTGTCTCACACCTCTCTTAATATGGTGCTATTGACCTACTTCATTATCAATCTTTATGGCAGCTTGTTGTTTCCAATATATGTTGTGTATGAGACTAAGGTCTTTCCCATCAATTTGTAGATCTGCAAGCATCTCCATCATGTTGACATGCCTAACTTGATCGACAATCGTTGTGTAATCAAGGAAGCAAAGATATAAGTCTTTGTTTACTTCTATAGAATGTTCAATAACTGTTCTCAGCATATACTCAACGTTTACTGCACCTCGCCTTCTACAAACCCATATTGTTCTTCTCCAATTGCCAGTTGTATTTTCTTCCTAACTATTTGCATGATAATTCTTAGCAAAACCTTTGTGATGTGGCTCATGATACTAATTGTTCGATGTTTATGGCATTCAAAGGCTCTTGATTTCTTAGGGATTGCAATAAATACGGAATTATGTAAGTCAGGAGGCATATCTCCAGTATCATATATTGTATTCAGCAGTCTGGTGACTTGATCTATTCCATATTCTTCTAAGGCAGCGATATTTTCTGATGAGACGTTGTCTGGACCTGGGATCTTGCCAGATTTCCATGTTTAAGAGCATTCTGAACTTCTATCTTCAGAATTGATAATCCTTCATTATTACTCTGAATATCATATTTTTCTTCTCTTGTATCATCATAAATGTTTTTCACATAATCTGACCATGTATATAACATCTCATGTTTGTCTATTATTATTTTTCCATCATTTGTTTTCAGGCAGCCTGTTGAAGCAGGTGTTCTGTTATTAGTAAACTCCTGAATTCTTTTGTGCATTAATTTTGTATTTTTACTGTTGGTAAGGGGGTGGAGGGGGCTGAATATAACAGCTAATGATAGGATGGCTTGGAGTGAGTTGATCGAGGATCTATATCTCATCAGGGGATTCGGGGCGAAAGAAGAAGAAGAATCGCTGCGGTTTCTAGCTCAAGCCTTTGTAGTCTCGTTCTTACTCCAAGACCATTTTCATGCTTCTGTTGGCTATAACAGATTCGCCCTTGGAAATATGTAAAACCAAGAGAACACAAATCAACATACAATGCTTACATGTAGCAAATCCCATTTAACCCCTCCCACCCCTCACCCATCTCCTTTTTTCTGACATTTCTATTAGTGCAGGAACAAATGTATTAGACCAGTTAGATAGAGTTCCTTCAAAAGCGTTATCATAAGTCAGGTTTATCATGGAACTGAATCGAAATATTATTACAAATATCCTTCCATTTGAACACACCATTATGTCTTCACTAGCACGTTCTGACATCCAGTGTGACCTGGAAGAATTACATTATTATCCTTGTCTATCAACAGCTTGAAATGCATCATTATCTGCCCTGTCTATCATTAGATAGAGCCAAGAAATGTATTGGTACCAGCCTGTCTATCATGTACTTGAACCACCAAATGTATCGCTACTAGTCTGTCTATCATGTTCTTGAACCAACAAATGTATCGCTACCAGCCTGTCAATCATGTACTTGAACCAACAAATGTATCGCTACCAGCCTGTCAATCATGTACTTGAACCACCAAATGTACCACTACTAGCCTGTCTATCATGTTCTTGAACCACCAAATGTATCGCTACCAGCCTGTCTATCATGTTCTTGAACCAACAAATGTATCGCTACTAGTCTGTCTATCATGTACTTGAACCAACAAATGTATCGCTACTAGTCTGTCTATATTGTACTTGAACCAACAAATGTATCGCTACCAGCCTGTCTATCATGTATTTGAACCAACAAATGTATCGCTACTAGCCTGTCTATCATGCACTTGAACCAACAAATGTATCGCTACTAATCTGTCTATCATGTACTTGAACCAACAAATGTGTCGCTACTAGTCTGTCTATCATGTACTTGAACCAACAAATGTATCGCTACTAGTCTGTCTAAATTTTACTTGAACCAACAAATGTATCGCTACTAGTCTGTCTATATTGTACTTGAACGAACAAATGTATCGCTACTATTCTGTCTATATTGTACTTGAACCAACAAATGTATCGCTACTAGTCTGTCTATATTATACTTGAACCAACAAATGTATCGCTTCTAGTCTGTCTATATTGTACTTGAACCAACAAATGTATCGCTACTAGTCTGTCAATATTGTACTTGAACCAACAAATGTATCGCTACTAGTCTGTCTATATTGTACTTGAACCAACAAATGCATCGCTACTAGTCTATCTATATTGTACTTGAACCAACAAATGTATCGCTACTAGTCTGTTTATATTGTACTTGAACCAACAAATGTATCGCTACTAGTCTGTCTATCATGTACTTGAACCACCAAATGTATCGCTACTAGTCTGTCTATCATGTTCTTGAATCACCAAATGTATCGCTACTAGTCTGTCTATATTGTACTTGAACCAACAAATGTATCGCTACTAGTCTGTCTATCATGTTCTTGAACCACCAAATGTATCGCTACTAGTCTGTCTATCATGTACTTGAACAAACACATGTATCGCTACTAGTCTGTCTATCATGTACTTGAACCACCAAATGTATCACTACTAGTCTGTCTATCATGTACTTGAACCAACAAATGCATCGCTACTAGTCTATCTATATTGTACTTGAACCAACAAATGTATCGCTACTAGTCTGTTTATATTGTACTTGAACCAACAAATGTATCGCTACTAGTCTGTCTATATTGTACTTGAACCAACAAATGTATCGCTACTAACCTGTCTATCATGTACTTGAACCAACAAATGTATCGCTACTAGTCTGTCTATCATGTACTTGAACAAACAAATTTATCGCTACTAGTCTGTCTATCATGTGCTTGAACCAACAAATGTATCGCTACTAGTCAGTCTATCATGTACTTGAACCAACAAATGTATCGCTACTAGTCGGTCTAAATTGTACTTGAACCAACAAATGTATCTGTATCGCTACTAGTCTGTCTATCATGTACTTGAACCAACAAATGTATCGCTACTAGTCTGTCTATCATGTACTTGAACCAACAAATGCATCGTTACTAGTCTGTCTATCATGTACTTGAACCAACAAATGCATCGCTACTAGTCTATCTATATTGTACTTGAACCAACAAATGTATCGCTACTAGTCTGTTTATATTGTACTTGAACCAACAAATGTATCGCTACTAGTCTGTCTATCATGTACTTGAACCACCAAATGTATCGCTACTAGTCTGTCTATCATGTTCTTGAACCACCAAATGTATCGCTACTAGTCTGTCTATATTGTACTTGAACCAACAAATGTATCGCTACTAGTCTGTCTATCATGTTCTTGAACCACCAAATGTATCGCTACTAGTCTGTCTATCATGTACTTGAACAAACACATGTATCGCTACTAGTCTGTCTATCATGTACTTGAACCACCAAATGTATCACTACTAGTCTGTCTATCATGTACTTGAACCAACAAATGTATCGCTACTAGTCTGTCTATATTGTACTTGAACCAACAAATGTATCGCTACTAGTCTGTCTATATTGTTCTTGAACCAACAAATGTATCGCTACTAACCTGTCTATCATGTACTTGAACCAACAAATGTATCGCTACTAGTCTGTCTATCATGTACTTGAACAAACAAATGTATCTCTACTAGTCTGTCTATCATGTGCTTGAACCAACAAATGTATCGCTACTAGTCAGTCTATCATGTACTTGAACCAACAAATGTATCGCTACTAGTCGGTATAAATTGTACTTGAACCAACAAATGTATCTGTATCGCTACTAGTCTGTCTATCATGTACTTGAACCAACAAATGTATCGCTACTAGTCTGTCTATCATGTACTTGAACCAACAAATGTATCGTTACTAGTCTGTCTATCATGTACTTGAACCAACAAATGTATCGCTACTAGTCTGTCTAAATTGTACTTGAACCAACAAATGTATTGCTACTAGTCTGTCTATATTGTACTTGAACCAACAAATGTATCGCTACTAGTCTGTCTATATTGTACTTGAACCAACAAATGTATCGCTACTAGTCTGTCTATCATGTACTTGAACCGCCAAATGTATCGCTACTAGCCTGTCTATCATGTTCTTGAACCACCAAATGTATCGCTACTAGTCTATCTATTATGTACTTGAACACACCAAATGTATCGCTACTAGTCTGTCTATCATGTTCTTGAACCACCAAATGTATCGCTATTAGTCTGTCTATCATATACTTGAACCACCAAATGTATCGCTACTAGCCTGTCTATATTGTATTTGAATCAACAAATGAATCACTACTAGAAATGTATCAACTGTAGCCTTTATAACATCGACATGATCCAACAAGCGAATCACTATTCATACTGAATACGATCTATATGAACTAAGAAAAAGAACCCATGCTAATTCTGCCTTTCATCTAAACTAAACACTATGTGGTTACAAGTCAGAATTCCCGTCGACACAAAGCAGCTGTAATAGAACTGGACAGAACTGATCTCAAGTTGTCCTTACAACGACATTAGGAAATAAAAACAGTTATGTGTAACTCCTGCTACAAAAAAATAGTGAGATATACTAAACACGGACACAGTATCTTACAACGAAGTCCACAATGTTGAACATAAATATCTGGGAAACATCCAAAGAAAATATATAATAATATAAGCAAGTAAAAATAAGTAAACTCCGACACTACGAACGACGCTTCGATTATAATAATCTTCATCAGGAACGGAACAACACAAACAGATCTAAAGAAAAACATTAAGTTAGAAAATTTACTAATATTATATATTATTATATATATATTATAGAAACATGCCGATTCCGTAACAATGTCCCCATGGCTTCACATTTGGTCTCTTCACGTGCGTTTCCTTTCATATCTAATTGTGTCCCTTTATGTTTATATATGTAACTGGATATATGTAAGTGCATTTATCATGTCACTTTATAATGGCTTCGGGAATTCCACAATGTTCTCCATTCAGTTACGACCAATTTCCTGTCTGCTAGCGTGAGAAATCTCTAGCAATATGTTATTTGCCGAGTAGATAATGGGATTCAAAGTTAAATCAGAAGTATTGTTGTAGGCGTCCTAAGCACGGAGAACAATTTAAAAGACATACAAATAAACAACTAAAATTATTAATAAATTGGTGCCTACGTAGAATAGTGGAACTAAAATGGTACGACATAATCGTTAATGTTGAGAACTACACACTTTCCAGTGAACAAAGAGATAAGGAACATTCGTTGGCGTGGAATAGGACATACACTGAGGCAACCCGAGGCTAGTATGTCTAGACACTCTCTTGTCTAAAGCCGGCTCCGTTTCAAATGAGTTACGGATGCAGTTCGTAATCTCTCATACCCGATTGGGCAGCCGACTGCCCTGTGTTTTTTTTTTTTTTTTAACGAAATGGTATGGGTGCCGGTCGTTCAGAAAGCAATGGTACACTACTGAACGTAAACTTGCCAAGAAATCACAAGAGCAAAATATACTGGTAGTGACTACAACGTCCTGTAAAGGAAATGCACCTAACTTTTAACTCTTGTCTGAAACCCACAGAGTGAGCCGAATAGTGGGGGTATTAAACCACGAAGACGAGAGTTAAGGACAGAGATGATTCATAACCGGAAGACACAGAGGGAGCTAAAGGATATAGAACGTGATAAGATTGTATACCGTGAGCTGATTGAGGGCCTATACCCCAAGGGACAATAAGGGACAACAGAAGAATGTTTTGGGAGAAGAAGGGCTTACTTCTAACATACTGTCGAAGACGTTTTCATAGTAGCCCAGTCGGGATTTCGGCCGCCATCTCCATCACTTGTAGTTGTTCTGACACCATTCTGACCCTTAGTTTACATGGTTGATCTGTGTGGTTAGGGGAGCACATCATAAGATCTTAATATATCGTCAACAGCTGTCGTGATAAGCGTTCTGAAATGAACTACTTGGTAGCTCTGTCTTTAGGTCTGCATCCGCAGTGCTTTGAACTATGTTGAGCTTTTAGCAACATGTTAAGGTGCTAGAGCAGTGGTCCTCAACCGGTGGGGAATTCCCCCCCCCCCCCAGGAGGGAATTTAGGGTTTCCTCCATGGAGGGTAATTAAGATTATTTCAAGATCGTATTAATACAAGAACAAGTTACTTGATATTGTTTTTCCCTCTAAATTTTACGGTTCTTTACATCTCGCCCTAATGATATTCGTTTTATAACGTAAGCAGACCAGCAAATCACGTTTTATGTAGATGTCTAGACTTATTCTAGTATGTGTTATTAAATTTAGCTTCCATTTTTATGTATGCTGTGTAAGGGTGGGGGTGGGGGGATGTATAGGTAGGAAATTCGAAGAAATGGGGGGGGGGGGTGACGTTCTGAACATATGGTAAAAGGGGGGGGGGGGCATGAGTAAGTGAGAGTAAGTGAGAACCTAACGGAATGGAACTCTTTTATTTAATGTTGCATATCCCTTACAGGACGTTGCAGTCAACACCAGCATGTTTCAGCTGCTGTTGATGTACTAGGCAAGTTTTACGTTCAGTAGTTTGCCATTGCTTTCTTAACAACCGGCTCCCATACCAACACGTTATAACACAACGCGTCACGGTCTGCTGTACACATTTTTCGCAGTTGAGTTTCGAACGCCTGGTAAGCGGCTCATAAACCGCGTTCGCAAGCCTTTGGCGTCGGAGACCGGCCAGTAAACTCTACATAATAATAAATGATGCTCTAGACGTGTCAGTTTATCCTGGTGGATGCGTCTTTCCCAGAGTTGCCTTGGCCACACTGCTGCGTGTTTCCTGTATTATACCAAGTGGAGGTGCAGTTCAGGTTTTCCCTTCTTCGAGTTATCGCACCAAGACGGGACGCAGAGGTGTTTCCAAGGCACCAGGGCCGGGTTATATACTGGCCAAGACCTATTGACGCGTCCTCGTCGAGCGTCGTGGGCAAAAGGTCCCTTCGGGGTCCTGGCTAAAGTCAGTAGGATCGCCGATTCCTCCGAAGTCGGAGAGTGTCTGCCTGTACGGCGAGGAACCACCAGTCTGCACACCAATAAGCCAGACATGGGACAACGGATACTCACGCAAAACTCAGGTCCTGTATGACATCACACTGATGTTGGACAACAGGATGCCTTCATCCGACATACAGGACTTCGCGTTGGAGCTCAAGCCAACGAACACAAGCAAGCAAGCATCGCACCAAGACGACCCTTCTGAAACTTGGCACTAATCATTGCTAATGTATGAAAAGTGAGTTTCTCCAATGTTATTCTTGTTGTGATTGCTGCCTACGGGGATATATTTATGAACTATGAACGCATCAACAAATGACTGCTGCAGCACTACAGGCAAACACTGTACAGACAGTTACTTGGTTGTCATGAACTCTAACAGTCATCTCCCGCGGCCTACCATCCGGCCTACCCCGTTCCCTCTCATCCCCATGGTGACGCCTGTACTTATGTCTACTTTTATTTGCTACCCTCCCAGGTCGGTCTGGCCTCTGTCTGGCATCTTAATAGCGCTGAGAAGGAGAATAGGAAAGCCCAAGTAGTCATGTTTTTATTTCCTGTATTATTTCTACATTGAGGTTTATCTGTGCGCGCTTGTTATTATTCCCAGCTGTAGTAATATCTTACTGTTTGGATGTCAAGAATGTTTCTGTCTATGTAATGTTTCGATTTTATTATTTGTCTGCTTGTCTGTTTGTCTGCCTGTTTGTCTGTCTATAGACCTAATGTTAAGTTGGTAATATGACGTGATTACACGATAACGAGTATATTATTCTGTCAGTTTTTAAAATCTTGAAAGTGATGGTATGAATTGTTTTAGAACCAGTTAGATCATCCACACGCTTTAGGCCAGTGTTTCCCAACCTTTTTTGTACCATGCCCCACTTAAGCCTTTCTAAAATTCATATTGCCCCCCTCCCCCGCCCATGCCCCCCCCCCTCAACATATACATTATTTTTAATATTCAAAAATTGAAATGTTCACTAAAGAAACTTGAATGATAGGTTTTAGGAAGAAAGCACTAGGTAATTATTGAGCAAACACAGTAAGTAAATTTTCAAAACATATAATGGAGAACTGAAATTCAAGTACAAAATAATTTTAATGAAAGATTTTTCTATATTATTTTAATTATTAGTAATTATTTATTATTTAAATTTAGTGAGCTCCTTGCGCTTGATGCTTGCTGCAAAGAGATCTTATGTCAGGTTCCAATTTAGTTAACTTCAGTCTCAAGTCTCCCCGTTTTGTTATATTCAGCCGATTTCTTCCATTTTCGAATTGCCCCCCTTAACAGTCAAATTGCCCCCCTGTGGGGCGTGGGCCCCACGTTGGGAAACATTGCTTTAGGCTATTTAAATCTAATGAATCCCGGGAAGGGGAGAGGTGATACCAGGTGATCTATGGAGACTGACAAACAGGTGGCTAGTGGCATACACCACTGCATGCGTGTCTATTCTGTGGCCCAAGTTTTACGAATGCAGACAGCCTTGCGATGGTTTCGGTAAAATGGTATGAGTGCCCGTCGTTCAGAAAGTAATGACAAATTACTGAACGTTCACTTGCCAAGGAATCACAAACAGCCGCAAAATGCTGGAGCTGTCATAAACGTCTGCTACTTCATCAGTTGTCATAAACGTCTTCTACTTCATCAGTTGTCTTAAACGTCCTCTACTTCATCAGTTGTCATAAACGTATTCTACTTCATCAGTTGTCTTCTTAAACGTCTGCTACTTTATCAGTTGTCTTAAACGTCTGCTACTTCATCAGTTGTATTAAACGTCTGTTACTTCATCAGTTGTCTTAAACGTCTTCTACTTCATCAGTTGTATTAAACGTCTGTTACTTCATCAGTTGTCTTAAACGTCTTCTACTTCATCAGTTGTATTAAACGTCTGTTACTTCATCAGTTGTCTTAAACGTCTTCTACTTCATAAGTTATCATAAACGTCTGCTACTTCATCAGATGTCGTAAACGTCTGCTTCTTCATCAGTTGCCTTTAACGTCTGCTACTTCATCAGATGTCGTAAACGTCTGCTTCTTCATCAGTTGCCTTTAACGTCTGCTACTTCATCAGATGTCGTAAACGTCTGCTACTTCATCAGTAGCCATAAACGTGTGCTACTTCATCAGTAGCCTTTATCGTCTGCTACTTCATCAGTAGCCTTTATCGTCTGCTACTTCATCAGATGTCGTAAACGCCTGCTACTTCATCAGTTGTCTTAATCGTCTTCTACTTCCTCAGTTGTCATAAACGTCTGCTACTTCATCAGTTGTCTTAAACGTCTTCTACTTCATAAGTTGTCTTAAACGTCTGCTACTTCATCAGTTGTCTTAAACGTCTGCTACTTCATCAGTTGTCTTAAACGTCTGCTACTTCATCAGTTGTCGTAAACATCTGATACTTCGTCAGTTGCCTTAAACGTCTGCTACTTCATCAGCTGCCTTAAATGTTTGCTACTTCATTAGTTGTTTTAAAAGTCTGCTACTTCATCAGTTGCCTCAAACGTCTGCTACTTTATCTGTTACCTTAGTGAGTGAGTGAGTGAGTGAGTGAGTGAGTGAGTTAGCTAGCTAGCTAGCTAGCTAGTTAGTTAGTTAGTTAGTTAGTTAGTTAGTCGACTGATCATCCTCATTGCACATCGTACCTTTCAGTTCATAAGTGCCCGGATCCCCTCCTCAGCAAATCCCAAGCGTGTAGTGGCTAACGTCGCCAGTTTTGTGTTGGTTTATTAATCTTCTTTGGATTTCCAGCACAGTGTTCTTGTTTGGCCACACCTCTTTTAACTTGCTGTTCTCGCAGTTTACCATGGTTGTAGATTCACTGTCATCACTAGGTTCTTTCAAACAACTTACTTTTCGTAGAGCATTCAGTATATCAGCCTGATCCATGGCTTGTCCGCCTTCTACAGTAGCCTTACCTGCAAGCCTGTCAGCCTGATGATTTCCTTGTACACCCAAATGCCCCGACACGAAAATGGAACGAATCTTTGCCAGCGGTGATCGCTCCATTTGTTTCAAACGTCTGCTATTTCTTTATGAGATGCCTGGTCCTAAGCAGCCATAGCCGATCAAAACTCTACAATCTTTTCTGGTAGTGGATATTTTGATGAAGATTATGCCGTTCATGTTATTATTTACTGCCCAGCTTTTTAAGATTCTCAAATACATTGTTTCCTGCCGTCCTCTGCCTCTCTGACTAATTGTTTCCCCACAATAGATAATTTCTCGTTTGCAGTTTCTGTTTACATATCCCATATATTGCATATGTCGTTTCTTTATTGTGCTCATGAGTGATTTGAAAATATCAAAAGTTCAGTAAACATATTTAACGTACAAGACATTTACTTATTTAAAAAAAAAAAAAACACAAACACAAACCGACATCAGCATTGCTTTATTTCCTGTGTATACATTAATTACATCACGCATATTCATCATTTATTCTCTGATATCATTTCTAATTCAAGATCTCGTGGTCACGCTGATATCATGTTGGTGTTGTGCAAAAAGTCATCTTTTCAGAAAACATCCAAGCAAATCCAGTTTTAACGAAGCCAAAAGCAAGTTAAAATTAAGGAATTTTCCTTGCCAACCCGTCAACATTGCTTTTTATTTTCATGAAGGCATTACCAATTTACAAATTTTATTCTACGAGGATTATTTGCTTTTGGAAGAAACAAGAAAGGGGATGACCCCTGCAACGGTTGGAGGAGGACGTCTAAGAAGGGATGAGCCGTAGTGTGACAAGCCAGGAAGTGTGCGTTGGGCAGCGGAAGCATCCGTGCCAAATTAAGGGAGAAGTGACTTCCGCAATGATCACGCATTCTAGCCTGCCATGTAATAATTTGAAAGGTTCATGGTTATGTTGTGGTTTAGGAGGCCCAGATGATAGTTTGTGTAGAGAGATCGTGATAGGGCTGTCAATTATCCAGACCGAAATACTTAAATATGTATAAATGACTGTCTCTCGGTATATCTGTCTAATATATATATATACATACAAGTTCTTCTACCTGAAAACCTTAACATGATACACTCCCTTTGTAAATTTAAACAAAGAAATCATAAACAATATGTTGCGCGCATTATTGCCTGGGATATTTCGCTGAATTTTATCAGGTGCATTCTGCAGAATTATATATCATATGAAGTGAATAAATGAATGATGCTTCGGCTGAAATACTTAAAATACATAATAGCATATAATATAGGAATGTGAAGCATTTGTTATCCCCATGGTAATCACAAATCTAAAACGACATCACCGGGAAGGTAACCCGGTCAACAAATGCCTAAGGTAGTCGTATGTGTCGCCCGAATAGTGCAAATATCGAAGCTCTGCTGTAAACAGACACAAGGCAATTACGTCTAAAACAACATTCTGGACGAACGCAGAAGAAGAAGAGGAAGGAGGAGGAGGAGGAGGACGAGGAGGAGGAGGACGAGGAGGTCGAGGAGGAGGAGGAGGAGGTCGAGGAGGAGGAGGAGGAGGTCGAGGAGGAGGAGGAGGAGGAGGAACGAATTCTTTCTGTCTGCAAAATAATTGGTTGGAACCACCTAATTGCTAAAGCCTCGATATGTTAGAGCAGTGGTTCCCAAGCTTTTCAAGCAGAGGGCCATATTTACTATTTTCGGTAATTAAGCGGGCCACAACGTTATAATATTATAACAATCGTGCAATATCATTCTTTCCTTTCTTAACTTCGTCAACAAAATTCTAAAACTTTAAAGGCAGTCAGTGTCAGTACTACACTGCGGTAATTTTTTGGTTTAAAATCAAAGGTTCATTTAACAGTAAATTTTTAATCAGTTTCGAAAATCGCTATTAATGTAATTAATTTACACTTGCAACTGTTCTTCATAACCAGTTACGTAAGTTAAGATGCCAGTTTATCAATGTCTGGACACAAATCTGTCGTGCCCAAGGTCATAAGCGCAGCTAGGTTACTGTCGGTAAGTCTGGAACGTTGTTGTTGTTGTTTTGTTTTTTGTTTTTTGTAAAGGCCATAGCGAAAAAATGACTGCTCGCATCTGTAAGTGGAACCAAAACGACATATGTATCTCTGGGCGAATGAACGCAAGTGTTCAAATTGTTCGACTGACAATAGTTGCCAGAATGAAATCGTATGATCAGCTGAATGTTGCGAACTGAACAGGCGCATTCGATAATATCTGAACATAACAACCACGATCAGAGTAAATTATCGCACACTGATAGGGCGTTCTGAGTAATTTTTTGAAATTATTAAAATATATTATATTAAATAACGAGGCCTCGCGTGCCACATACTAACAGCTGGCGGGTCACAAGTGGCCCGCGGGCCGTTGTTTGGGAACCTCTGTGTTAGAGCATATAAAATTGAAATCCGTAAAGTGACGTAACTGTCGTGTGTGTAAAGAATGAATGTCGTATTAGTTACTTGTTCTTCTTTACCACTTTAGTGTTGTCCCTGGAGTGAAGGGAATCCACACCCACATTTGCTTTAATTCCATATCTCTATTCTGGAGATATCCTGAAGACTCCACCCACACACTCCCTCAATCTGAGGACACCTTCTTCTCACTCTTGCTCACTCCTGGATCGTGCCCCCTCTCATTCTTCCCCAACATAACATACTAGACAACTCTAGCCTCAACAAATAAAAAAACAAGAAATTTATTAAAGCAAAGAGTATATGTAGGAGAAGTGTGTGTGTGTATAAGGTGTAGAATGTGTGACGTGTACTCTAAAGTGTCTATGAACTCAGATCAGTGTTCAAGAGTATAGTCATTTGCATCCTTGTGCTGACAACATACAAGCACCATGTATCCCATACAAGTAGCCTCACCCGGGTGATGCTCCTGCGGTCACGTGAAGACTTCCTCCGTTGTCTCTGGAACCACCAGGATGTTTGGACACCCCTGACAAAACACTGTCTAATGAGAGTCTTCAATCTGATTCACACTATGAATTTCCTCTGTTATTTAACGGATTGTTAATCAGGAAATTCTAACCCTATTGTCAGTGTTTTTTGGAGAAATCTTAATGGATCTAGAGTCACTGGTTCTAAAGATTCCTCATATTAACACCACAATCTTACTGTTCTGGATAACAGTATAAATTATACAATGTTCTGACTGTTCATTGATACATCTATCACTTGGCTAAACATCAATCTCATTAACATGTCCTGCTCAGCAGAAGTCAGGTTCCCGCAAACCAACTTGGGTATAAGCCCTATGTAGCGGCCTCTCAGCAACCTCTGTCTTCAGATTCTGATCGATCATCTTCTAAATTTGTGTTAGTCCCACCGCTGAAAATCACAGTACACATACGTGGACCTGGAAATTGAACCTGTAGAATAGAGAATACTATGGTGAGGGCAACTCCGTCCTGGCCAGAATTAGGTAAGTGTAGGCCAATAACAGCACTCAGATCTATAACAGAGATCCGATCTCTGTCATACGGCCAAATAACTCAATCATATGATCTGAGACATGGCAACACCAGGAAAGAATAAAGGAACGGGTAGAAACCCAGCAGATGCCCTACTGGAAGATCCTACCATTACACATACCTCTTCTCCCTCTCAACCATCCTTAATCTCTCTAATTATTATTCCACTACATTTTCCTAAACTCCCTGAGTAAAATGATATATCACTCAAGCTAGTTGAAGCCACACAATAGGATACCAGTGCCGACGCTCCTATGATACTTTCTAGTACCGCACTAATAGAACATTCTATCACTAATCATAATACATTATATCACTGCACCTATAATACATTAGATCACCGCACAGCACTGTACTCTATTCCTAATCATACTCTAAAATTAGATATAATTAATAGCCTACCATATGCCTATTCCAGTTGCTAATCGAAACTAGGCGATCACAGACTGGATCTATGTCCGCCGATAACTATCAACAATTTGACGCCCCTAGTTTCTCTCATGTAACACAACTCGGAATAATGACCCGATCTCAACACTTCAGAATGTTATTCCCAACTCCCTCCACTTGTTTACCGCACTGGGTTTTATATGGGTGCTTGAGTGACGTCACCAATAAGTCCAGACGCCAATCAGTCCAGAATCTGGCTTTGTCCTCCTGTTTCTAGACTAACCAGAGTCAATTAGCTGTCAAGTTTCCTTTCATCTGGGGAGTTCTTTGTCTCATCCAACAAATATCCCGGTTGTCTGTGAGCCAGAGACCTTTCCCTCACATCTGACAGAATCCTTCCGACCTCTAGCAGACACTCTGTCCATCACTTTCAACGGCCAACTCCCGCTTCGTAGACAGATGTCGCCAGTACACGTCTCTGGAACAACAACCTGTCAACAAACTGTCGACCGTGTGTAGACAACTCGACGTGACTCACTTTGATCTCATACACCAATGCTGACCAGGTGCAGACAGTTTTAACAACGTATTTTCCTCAGTGGGTTCAACTTCACAGGGTCTATTGTGTTTGCAAACCAATGTCGGGCTTGGTTGTCATCGGTCGCAACTAACAAGTTTATTTAACTCGTGACAGTAACTTCGAAACAACTGTGCGCATGCTATTAAAGTACAAACTGAACATGTCTAATGATACCATGAGTGTCCAGTAGGTGGCATGACGAGGCAAACAAGATAAAGCTAGAAAATTATAGGACAATACTCCCTTTCTGGTTAGGTTATGAAACGAAAGAATCCATACATAACAACAACCTTGCCCAAAAAGGAAAGCGAGAGGGTGTAGAGACAGACGCCAACAGAGAAAGACACTGCTGGATGGGATGACAAAGTGGCACAGAAGGCGATGTGCGGTCGAATGTATTATAAATCAATTGACTTGGGCTCCCAGGGGGACCCAACATAAAATGGACACGAGGAAATTTTTTAGAAAGTTTAGGTTGGTGACATGACACTGACCACATAACACAAGGTGCCTACTGGTCTATACAAATATTGGCCTTGTAACATATGCTAATTGTGCCTTACGGCGTGTAACAGAGTCATTTACTTACTCGTACTTAAAGCGGCGTGAGTAACGTGATGTGAGCGAGAAAAGGTAGCGGTTCTCTCCGCGTCGGTAACTTACAGGGTATGCGAGCCGGTCGCTCAGAAAGCAATGGCAAACTACGGAGCGTAATCTTGCCAAGAAATCAACAATCAGCTGAAAGATGCTGACGTTGACAGCGATGTCCTGTAAAGGATATGCGAACCTAAAAAAAAAAAAAAAAACTTACAGCGGGCAGATGTTTCTAGAGGAATAAGATCGGCTCTCTCTCTCTCTCTCTCTCTCTCTCTCTCTCTCTCTCTCTCTCTCTCTCTCTCTCTCTCTCTCACACACACACACACACACACACACACATCTATATGTATATAGGTTGTTTTTATGCATGGATACTTTCTTTTCATAGCCTAACCAGAAAGGGGTGATTGTCTTGTCGTAAAGTGGCTAATCATTACTTTGTGAAATGGTCTCAAGTCGTTCTAGGCTACTGGTCCCCACATGGCGCGTGAGACTCTTAGATTCAAGGAATAAATCACATATCTGGTAGAATGAGGATCATTAATCCTATACACATCATAGAATCATCTATGAAAGAAAGGCGACCAGTAAGAAAGATGGTAATTTCACACCATAAGCCACGAGGGAATGTATGAGAACAAGCAAACCGCACTCAAGTATTATATATATATATATATATATATATATATATAAATAATTTAAACCTCAGATTAGATGGACGAACATATTCCCTGTGTTGAGGTTTTCACTAGTTGAAGCATCCAATAAGGAAGCAAAGCTAACAATAACGTGGCAGCAAGTACCTCATTAAGTGCCAACATAACGAGATGCACTAAATGGCATGCATTCATTGTAGCATGGGAAATTGTCATACTTGAACGCTTTTTAAGTTTCTATCGCTACTGAGTTTAAACTTCTTCAATTTAGGATTATATTACACACACACGCACACACACACACTCACTCACTCACTCACACACACATACACACACACACACATACACTCACGGGACGCAGAGGTATTTCCAAGGCACCAGGGCCAGGTTCTATACTGGCCAAGACCTACTAACACGTCCTAGTCGTGTGTCCTGGGCAACAGGTCCCTTCGGGGTCCTGGCTAAAGTCAGTAGGATCGCTGATTCTTCCGAAGTCGGAGAGTGTCTGCCTGTACGGCGAGGAACCACCAGTCTGCACACCAATAAGCCAGACATGGGACAACGGATACTCACGCAAAACTCAGGTCCTGTATGACATCACACTGATGTTGGACAACAAGATGTCTTCATCCTACATACTGGACTTCACGCTGGAATTCACAGCCAGCGAACGCAAGCAAGCAAGCACTCACGCACGCGCGCACACACACACACACACACACACACATGAGCAATGGGTAACATCCAGTTAAATTCTACTTGGTATAATTCAGAAAGCCACCAAAACCTTAAAAAAAAGATGACTACCACGTTATGGACAGACCAGAACAAGTCATTATTCTGCGCATCAGAACAGGACACAATAGATTACGCAGCCACATGTATACACAATTCAAGATTGGTGAAACAGCCTTGTGCACATGTGGATGGCGCCGCAGACAGAAGAGCACATATTCCAAGACTGCCAAAAATATAACACATCTAGGCAAACCTTCTGACCTATAGAGACGACAGTGGAAGATAAACTCTATGGACCGCTGTGTGAGCTAAAAAAGACAGTTAAATTCATACAAGATACAACATTGCAGTTATAGACATATATTAAGCGAACGAAAGAAGAAGAAGAATTGAGATGTTTCTATTAAAAATACATTAAAGCACCATATTCCATGCCTTGTGGCGTATTGAGTATATTGTGTCAGTCAAATACTTTTATCGTTAAGTCGGTCCTCCATGGCTAATTTAGTCTGTATCACACTGGGTGCCTTTACTCCCCACGACATTCTCTGACAGCAAATCCTGGGTTGTGTCGGCCTGAGTACACAGCTCAGTTATTTAATACATCAGCCTCTGTGCGTATTCGAACATATGCCCACAGAGTTGGCAGTAAAGCGGCTTATCCACTGCGAAACAACAGCTATGGGATGTATACGTTAAATTAGTTGCATTTTCTTTACAGAACGTCGTATCATTTTTTTTTTGGTCTGTTTGTGATTTCTTGGCAAGATTACTTTCAGTAGTTTGCCATTACTTTTTGAACAACCGTAACGCATACCAATGCATGAAAACCAACGCAAGACGATCTACTGCCAAATCGCCCGCAGCTGTGTTTCGAATGCGGGATGCGGGATTACGAATTGCGTCCGTGGTTTATAGTACTGTTATTGTGATGTTATCAGACCGCTTATATTGAAAGGCAAAGGATCAAATGGCTCTGTCATCTCCTGAGAATGCAACACCAACAAATACCAGCAACAGCGCTAGACCAAAGAATATCTGATACGAGAGCAAGAGGACGCCCGAGAAGAAGATCGGCTGACGACATCAAAGGCATTCTACAATGACATGGAATGACACTGTCCAGTGTCGCTCACTGGGACCTGGAACGTCAGCTATTCCTCCCCACGACGCTTGTCGGCAAAACTGGAAGATGATGATGATGATGATGATGACGATGCTGATGATGATGATGATGATGATGATGATGATGATGATGATGATGATGATGATGATGATGATGATGATGATGATGACAGTTATTCCAGATAATAAACAAGTTAATGTTTGAAATTGTCTTTTGAGCCATTTTTGATTTTCATATGTTGCCTCCCATCTACGTATTTCTTTGTTCGCATATCTTTTACAGGACGTCGCTGTCAACAACAGCATCTCTCAGCGGAATGATGATGTCTTGGCAAGATTACGCTCAGTAGTTTCCCATTGCTTTCTGAGCGGCCGGCTTATATACCCCTAAGTTACCGACGAGGAGACAACCGCTACCAATTCTAGTGCACTTCACATTACTTACGAGAGAAAACGGGATGACGGAGAAAGTCGGGTAAATCCTTAGACCAGGGAGCCCATCTACGTCTAGAGGATGTGTAATGTTATACTTTCTATATTGCACGTTGTCTAGGTAAATTTTGCTTGTTTCTTTACTTAAAATGTGCACTAGCTTGCAATTACTCACCATTATTATCATTAGGTATCTTGTCCAGTGCAGATCGTCCCCAAATCCATCATTCTAAATGCCCTTCTATTCGAAAGCCAAGTGATGTCCTGCCTTTTTTTTCTTTCTGACAGCCTGTGACTTTGTGTTTAGTAACACATTGTTTCTTTCAATTTGCTTCCTTTTTCTCTTCATTGTTCTCACTTTTTTTCATTCTTCTCATCCTGTTTTTATGCATTAATGTAGTGCCTTCTTCGTGATTATATGTTGTGTTTTGTGTATGCACTGTATGTATGTGTGTGCTGAGGGTCCCGTGTTTTCCATAACTGTGGTCTGTAAAGCTGCATTACTTTGTGTTATTCTATATCTTTTGTTTTTTGCTGTAACGCATAAATTATTAAATTATCTACCTAGCCTTGAATCCATTTGCGTTGTGTGCTTTCTCTTTTCGTCTTCCCCGGTACACCTCCCTCCGTAATAATCTTTTCCAGATATTCGTGTCTTGTTACGTGTCCACGGTATATCTTTTCACTCCATTTGATTTGTTTTAATTATCAGCCTTCTTCAATACTGGGTTTAGATCTGTTTGTTCTTGTCCAGTGGATGTTTGTACTCTACTGCAATACTCTTATGTAATATTATATTAATTAGTAATACTCTTATGTAATATTCAAATGTCAATATTTGATTTCAACTAATTTGTCCAATCTTCACTCCTTTTTGTCGCCACAGGAAATATCTAAGGTCGTAGTACTCTGACACGTGCTCTTTGCGGAACCATGTTTGTTCTTCTATAAATTTCTATCGATGCATTGTCATCGTCCATTGGCAGTACACCTACATATTCAACATTGCTCACTTAATGCAGTTTGGCTCCAATGATAAACATATCTCTTGGCACGTTAGTTTGATCGGTTGCCATTTTTTTTTTTGTTAGTGTATTTCAATAGTTTTGTTTTTTCACTGTACGTTTCCAGTGACTTAATTACGTTTTCATTTCTCATTTGTGATGTTAATAGTAATACTGTGTTGACTGCATGTCGAAGATTGTGTAATTCTATATCTCCGTTTACGAAGTGAGCTCCATATGGCATAGATCAGTTGACACTGGATAGGTGATGTGGTCATTATCACATAACTTTACCTACCAGAACCTTCCCTAGTATCCTTGTCAGGCTCTGTCGACCTGGAAGCACGGGTCAATGTGTAAACATTCCCCGACATGGCCACCTGCCGGCATCCAAGCTTGCTAACTTTTCCCGTACAGCGGCTCTCAGTGTGTGTAATCTGTGTTTTATGTTTTCTGTCTTATTCTGCATGCCTAGATTCCAGACAGCTCAAGCACTCTTGGATGAGTCAAGTGTAGCAATTATTTCGTTTACATTTAAGTTTAGAATATTTAGCCAAGTCGGTTCTATAAAGGCAGGATTTCAGAAGTCGTTAGTTTTTCATTTCTTAGCATTTCCTAATGTAATCATCATTTGTTCGGTTAAAGAATTTATATAGTTAGCAATTTTAGCAATTTCTTCTCCTCTGCCAATGCAGTAGCATCGTTTTACATATAAAATCGACAATATATCTAAACTCCCGGTACAAATGGCGATGAAATGACCCGTTTATTCTTCTGGGAGACGCTGTTAAGTGTTTTCCTGTGGAATATGTGGTGTTATTTCGTGTTCGTTTATTGGAAGTGTTCAAAAGAAGGCAGGTGGTGCATGAAATTTTGAGGGCAGCCGACAGATATTTAATGGTTATGTTCTCAAGTTTCGCGGCGGCAGGCAGAGGATCTCTTTCGAGAGACAATGACTGCGGTCATCCGGCCAGTACGGTTACTGCCATAGAGGAAAACGCCGGCAAACTACTTCTTTGAAAGTGCCTAGTACATTATGATTCGCCTAAAGACTAATCATCGCAAGACAAGGACAGAGACATTAAAATTTGCAACTTATGAGAAGAAATGGATTGGAGAACTTAATGACAACTGGCAAGATCGAGGGGAACAGACCAAGAGGAAGACCGAGAGGAAAATACCTGGAAGACTTGGCCATGTGGCATGGACGAGACATGAATACTGAACTGATCCAAGACTCTGGTGATCGAGTGAAATGGCGAGTCATGACCGCCCACGCTTTCCGGCATGGCACATTACTGATTCATCTAAACTCATTCAAACATGAAAATTAGATTCACATTCATTGGTTGGCATTAATAGAATAAAAAACTAGATACACATTCTGTCAGAAGTCAATAGCTCTTGCTTTATGTGGATGATGGATCTGGATAAGGAATACATAGATTTTAAGGATCCCAATTGGCCATGCGTCAAAGTTTATCAAAGAGTGTCGGGTGCTACAGTGCTAGATCCATATTTATATAGACCAATCGGAACTCGGTGAGATATGTGGTCAGTATCACTTCGGAAACCTTTATTTCCCAAGTTATTTTTAGTACGCATCTTAGGCTGGGTCGACCTGGGAACTCGAGTCAATTTTCAAGGATTAAAAAACCGTATTAGCGCAGCAGAGGATCGAACCCATTACCCCCTGTTCGGCAGGCGAGTGTCTAGCCTCTACACTATCAAGGCTCGTCAGAGGGGCGGTCTCTTATTTTGAAGGCCTCGGGGTCAAATCCCAAATGTCTACAGCTTTCAATGTTTATATTGTCTAGTGCATCCTGTAGCAAGTAAAGACCAGTCCTATACTCAGTATTGGGTATATGGTGCTAGTCCGATACTTGTATACACCACTCGGCTGGTCATGTGGTCAGTTTCACGCTGGCTGTCCTTACTTACCATGACGGTCAAAGAGTCTATGTCCATTTTAAAAAATCCGCCTCGATGGGGATCGCAACACATGACAACTGGGCCCACAAGCAACTGTACTAAGCACTGCGCCATCGCGGCTAGCATAACTTATGATCGCATTGTATTTTTGTTGTTACTATAAATGCCGATCAATTTCGCCGAATGTATTTTTCATATCAGTTCGGTAGTGTAAAGAATTATAATCTTTCTATACTTTCAGGGCTATCCTATGGGGAGTGTTCATGGTTTGGTAACGACTGGAGAGGTCATTCTGTAAAATGAGAGCGTTTGTTGTTTCAGTATACTTCGGCGAATAGCGCTACTCAAATATCGATGCCCCCTCAAGCGGACACAGCGGAAATAATCGCATAGAACTGATAAGTATATTCAATTCCCTTGCGTATTCAATGCAATTTTCATTAGGGTCACACCGGAGGGCACTAATAGATTAGGTTCACTATATAGAGTCATAATAACACTATTGATTACCTGAGCATGAGAGATAGAGAGCGAAGAAGAGGGAAAAGGGGACAGAATGTTAGGAAGAGAAAGTGAGATAGGTGGGGGAGAGCCAGAGTGTGATAGCGAGGGCAAGACTGGGGGGGGGGGGAGTTGATGTAAGAAGGGGACAGAGAGGGGGAGGGGGAGAGGAGGAGAGAGGAGGAGGAAAGAAGCAGAGAAAATGGGAAAGTAATGCGAGAGACGGAGAAAGTATTAGAGTGTAAGTTAGTAGAAATGAATGTTGTCGTCGAGCAGTGAGGCCATGTATATATGATGCTTGGGTCATCTTTATCACGTTCTATAAACAGGAGTGCCACGGGGACCGTATAAATTTGCTGCTTGTATAAAGCTATAGCTTGATACGTGACATTAATAGCCAGGTAGCAAACATTTACTAATAGAACAGGACAACAAAACGAAAGCAAGGAAGTATCATCCGACAAGGAAAGCCTGAGATGATAGAAAACATTCGTGGTATTAAGAAAAAGTACACCCAGAATGTTTTAAAGACAACCATAAACTACATACAAGAACAATATCCAAGCAGCACCTAAACCCATACATATACAGGTGGATAAGCAACAATCTCAAAAGAAAATGGAGATGAAAATAGTCTAATGAATCATAAAAACTGCACTGAGAAGACACAATCAGTAACAACACGAACGTTCTCAATTTACATTGTAGTAGAAATAGAGGTGCTGGAAACTTAAACTGAGGTGCTGTTGACAAAGAAAAATAAAAAGTAACAAGTACCTCTCTGTACAGATGCAAACTCAGTTGTTTTAAAAGTGAAGAAGTAAAAACAATGCAGAACTATAAGACTTAAGGACAGAACTACATGAACTATGCCAGAAATCCAAAAGATGTGTAGATACTTGCACACTGCATCATACCTAGAAATGAAGAAGCAGACAGATAGGCAAATAAAGGTCGACGACTACCTCAGTCTGATATAGACATGCTCTATGATCAGGCCAGGGGATTTGTAAGATGTGAATAATGAACCAGGTGGGAATCACACACCCCGGCAATAATACAGATGATGCATACTATATATTCAACCGAAAAAAACAACAACATAGTAATCATCAGACTCCGCACAGAATACACCTGACTGAAGTACTTCATGTTTAATAAACTAAACATAGGCCATACTGACGAATGTAACTGTGGAACTGGTAAAATGGCAGCTAACCATGTTGGAAGGATTGTCCAACATATGCAGAAATGAAGCAATATTACTTTGCCTACACCTGCTCCATTTGAGGGCACATCTATAGAGAAGATGTCAACAAGTTTAAGATGACTGCTGCTTTCTTTGGAGTTACTCATACTGAAATCTGAAGGTGCATGAAGAATAAGAAAACAAAGAATCAGTGATATACAAAACATAAAGACGCTGGTATATGACAATGTCCCGTAACCTACCAAACTTGTTGTAAGAGACGGGTTAAGTCTGTACAGACAATGAAAGCAAAATAACTCTGTCAATTTAATTTAGTTTAGTTTACTTTAGTCGACGAATCAACATTACGGCACACGGGTGTAACCCATATGTGCTCCGTTCTACTCCTAACTCAATTCTGAGTCTGGAGAATCTCAACTCAGTGCACGAACTTCGTAGCACCGGTGAGGATCCTGAAATACTTAGGGTAGATTTTTAACTCGAAATTTTGCCCAAGCAGCGCTGCTAGGCTACTCTTTTTTTCGATTTCCAACTGCCATGGGATTCTTTTACGTCCGTATCAATACACACATTCGTCCGATCTCACTTCCCATAGATCAGGGGAAATTTTGTTACTCGAAGTCCACATGAAAATATCACGGCCCTCACCGGGGCTTGAACTCGGGACCTCCAGCACTCGAGGCGGACACCATACCTCGAGACCACTCATCCCCCTATAGCTCTGTTACCCATTAAGGACGTATGCAATTTGGAGAAAGTTGTAAGCAGTCAGGATAGTCGACTTACGTACCTTCAACAAGGATGATCACTAAAATTGGCAGCCGAATTGCCAGAACTGTGCATGTATGACAGATAAACATCGCAGGTGGCAGAAGTGAGATATTATAAGATTAGAAATTTGAGATGTCGCGAAATAAAATCAAAGGACGCAGAAAAAAATGCTTCTAATCACCGACGAATCAGTGCTGTTCTTAGGCCATGCACAGACACATGCGAGGGCGAGTCAACAAGTAATTCACACAGTTCTGTGGGATGGAAGGCAAATGTAGTTAGTGTTTTCTACAGGTATCATTAGGTGACAGCGTCATCGAACTTTATATTCCCTTTCGTCAGGTGGCACTAGGTGTCTCATGCGCATGCGCAGCACATAAACAAAATGGCGATTGTACTTACGGAGTGTACAACCAAAGCGCAACGTGCTGTTGTGGGGATATTTTGTGTGGGCAAAAGGACTGCCTGCAAAGGACATCCATTAGGAAATTCTTCCTGTTTATGCTAACAAATGTTTGTCCCGTAAAGCGGTGCATGGCTGGGTAGAACAATTTTCTCAAGGACGATCTAATATTGTTGATGAAATCCGATCTGGTCGTCCTGTTGAGATTGCAACAGAAGCATCCGTGCAGCGGGCGGAGGAGATGATTAGAGGTGACAAGCAAGTAACGATAGATTCTGTAGCATCTGCAATAGGGTGCTCACATGGTTCAGCATACAGCATAATGCATGATCGATTGAAATTTTTTCAAAAGTTTGCTCAAGGTGGGTACCCAGACAATTGAAGGAGGAAAACAAAATGAACCGATTTGGCCTGTCCTTGCATCATCTCTGTCGATACGAAGCTAAGAAGAAGACATGCTGAACAGGATTGTTACTGGGGACGAATCATGGGTGCATCACTACCAGCTCGAACCAAAGCATGCTTCAATGAAATTGAAACATCATTCTTCGCCTAGTGTCCAAAAATTCAAGGTTACGCCATTAGCAGGGAAGGTTATGCTGATAGTGTTCTGGGATTGTCAAGGAGTGTTTTTAACCAATTTCAAGAAGAAAGGTGACAATGTTAATTCTGAATCGTACTGTGAAGTTCTATCGATGCTTCACGATGCAATTCGATCGCCATCTGCTGACAAGTAACAATTATCCTAAACTCAAAAGATTAAAAACATGGGAAAACAATACAATACAGAATAGCATCGGAACAAAGATAGTAAGGACAAGTGTACGGTCACTTTGTCTAATACGTAGCAGATCCTGCGACAGCCATTAGACGAGGTGGGGACGGAAGGGTACTGGCTGCACGATGCAAGCATTTGGAATGAATTATGTAGAGACATCATTGAGGAACGGGAATAAAGAGATAAAGCTTTGTAGCGTCTAGAACTAATTACGAATGAAGACATGAAAAAAACTGATTTACGCAGTATCAAAATCAAAGCTACTGAAGTCATAGCTCAAGAAAAATACAGCAGCTAGTACTGAAGACAGAAAACAGATAACGGCAGATAAAATACGATATTCAAATGGCCTAGCAGAACAGACAGAAGAGTAAACAGCGAAAGATTACCTTAGGCAGTTTTACAACACCGCAATGCAAATGTCTGGGTAATAATATAAATCAAGTGGAGCATTCAACAATAATATTTAAATGTTCTCATCAACATTAAAGTTCAATAAACAGATGGCAAGAATACTTTGAGACACGCCTTAAAAGACCAGCCCATTAAGGAGCTCCAGACACCCATATTTTACAGGTTGCGATTGATATCAACTGTGAGAGACCGTGTAAAGAAGACACTGGAAACGTCATCAAGCTCTGGTGGATAGGAAAGATAGTGATCTAAGCTAAAAGGTCACAGGAATTGTCTAGCTATAACTAAACTTAATTACTGGTAAGTTGAACTAAAATTGTGACTTCTCGTCTTTGACTTGCGGACGTAAACCACAAGTACCTCTGAAGTCGAAGTGGGTTCGTCTGATGGCGAGGGACACTGGTAATAGAGGAAACTAATGCAGACGTAAATAGCAGTCCAGTGCACTAGGAGTAGTAGCACGAGTATGGACTACACTAGAGTTCAAAGCTGGCGAATGCAAAATAAAATAAATCAATAAATAATTTAAAAAATACATTTCGCTTACTGTTTTCGACGAACAAAAATCGCTTTCACAAATATATGGACGCATTATCGATTAGGCAATTTCAGCCTTTGCTATGCAAACAGTAGGACTTCCTTTTAAATCGTCGACTACTGTGATTATAGCATACTCCTCATTTGAACAATATCATTACCTATGTATTTATTATTTCGGCTAAAGTATTATTCGTTTATTCACGCCATATGAAATATAATTCTGCAATATGCACCTGACGAGATGCAGCCAAATACCAGAACAGAAATCGTGCAATATATTGTTAATAGCTTATGTGTCTCAATTTAGTAAGGTAAATACACTGTTGTGTATTATATACTAGTCCAAAAGAGATAATTTGAATAGCGCTTGCGTGCTATCATAATTTAATAGTTGATCGTTCGAGGGAGTTCGATTCTAACTATCTGGCACTGTAAACAGTTGATGTGCCTGTCAGCGTCTTCAGCTGTGGCGGGACAGCCCGGCAGCATCATAATTACACAAGTTTTCAAGGAATTACAGAGCCCACAATATTTTTCTAAAATTCTCTAAAAGAATAAACGTTCCCCAGAAGAGGATAAAAACGTAAGAGAAAAATACAGAGTCACTTAGAGCCCGCACTATCATTTTTACTACATTGGTAGATCAAAGCAACGTCTGGTCTCTACATCTAAGAGATTTTCCCTTTGATGTTCTGATCAACCAGACATCGCGGAGCCAGTCAGTTGAGATGGACGTGTTAGTTTAGAATCAAGAGGGTCAGCCAGACCCGTCTGAAATAATACATGGCAGTGCTACTCAGGGGAAAACCCCGTGGGATCCACAGACGGCAATTTAATGCAGGCCTAACACCTATCTAAAAGTCCAGACTTTGTGGAGCCGGGACGTCTGTAATTGCCACCACAAAGGAGCAATTAGGACCAGATGCTTAACACCTCGCCGCAATACTACGGGGCAAAGTAGAAACCCATGGCTGACACATTCCGGCCAGCAACCGGGAAGGCTGGTGTTACCAGCCTATTGGAATGTAATGACGCAACTGCATTGCCGCCAAAGCAGGTTTCATTGTTTCAGGCGTGGGGGGCATCGGTCAATTTGATTGACAGATGAAACTACCCTTCACAGGAAAGGAGGAGGGGTGAAAAGAATTTGGCACTTAATCCATCTAGGTAAATCATCTTACATGGAAAAATAGGTGGAGCTAACAGGAACTTGGACATATTAATTAACCAACCTGGAAACTAGCCAGGAATTGACTAGAATAAAACTACATGCATGGCCAGCCAGACTTCAGACGCAAATTCACAATAGCATTCTTAGGATACCTACTGGAGAAATATTAACATTTCGTTCTGTTGGACTTCTGTACGAAGTCGTATGACAGGATTTCCTAGCTATAACCCAGGTAAGACCATTACTCTGATTAGTTGTCTGCTAGTCTGAAGGCTTGTGTAGTTTCGTGTTCTGCATATTCTCCCAAACTTTACACTGGTGGATTTTCTTTGTACTTAATGTTCCAGTTCTAGCTTTACGATTTCACTGAGAACTATTTTCTTCTTTCATTCACCACTTGGTTGTCTGATTTGTTGTATGTGATAATTTGGAGAAATCCATTATCCAAGCTACATGAGCGTGTGGCTTATGCATGTACAGGAGATACATTTAGATTCATCCTGTATGATGTTAAACATTGGGGAGACTGACTACTTAGGAGAAATTCCTGAGAGCTCCCAGTCTCTTGATAGCGTCCAAATTAACGTTGATTATTTGGACCAACACTTTGAGTGCCTACCAAGATTGTGGTGAAACCACTTGGTTTGAGGAATGGCACCAGTTCACCTTGTCTGCATGATGTCTGCATGAGGACAGACATGACTTAGGACATTCAATACCCCAGACAGATTCAGGGAAGGCATTTAATGTTCGACAGGACTGTGCGACCAGCCCTTCCGACAAGACAGTATGAATGAATCAGAAAGGGAAAGAGTAAGTGAGGTGAACTTATATGGGAAACACTCCATTACATAAATGGAGGTGATTGTGTATGTTTTGAGCTATAGATGTTCCAAATAGTTTTATGAATATATACATATATATTTATTTATTTAGAACTGATATATGTTATGTAACATGCCATCATATATATCATCATACCATCATATATTATGACTTGAATGTATGTTTATATGAATGTATAGACATATGTGTTTGAGATGTGTAGACGTAGATACTACCCATCTCCGTTCGTTTCATTCCAGATCTCTTAGGAGCAATGGACAGTCAACAACCCATATCCGGACGTGACTTAGCCTTGTGAAGGGACCAATTTGGACTCCTTCAATCTGACAGTGAACTGCGTCTCACTGGGGGAAGCATGACCTATGTGCTTCTGAGCTTTTCAGCCAGATGAGTTACGTATACCATAATATAATCATCATCATCATATGATCATCAATAGCAATAATAAACACAGTTGTTGTATTTTAAAACTCAATTTGTCCGTATAATTCTAAATGTTTATAAATGTTTGTGTAGCTTAATCAAGTACACACATTATTGTATCATTTAGTGGGGGTTCGCACATATTGTCCAGAAGTGGGAATCTATGTCCGGGAGGTATCTTGCCTATGCAGTCATAAGTAACCAGATTACGTTGCATGTCTTAACTCCTCCTTTCTCACTTCTGGTGATACCAAGTACAGCCAAAACTATATAGATATATTCTATCTTCAACGAGCCACTTCTTGGCTGTTTTCTTGAGTATCAGGGACAGTGTCTTAATCAGCATAAAAGACATTTGTTCCACGTTTTCTCTCTGGGATCTGGGTGGTAATTAGTCCCTTCTGACAGAATTAGGGGATCTTAAACTGCATCCAGAACTAACCACCAGTAGAAGAAAATGATTTTGGCTGAGTGGTTGCCCATCTGGGATCTAACCCCAGCCAGTTGGTGACATATTGGGACGGCTCGTCCGCTATAGAATCCGGGAGTAAACCCTAGAGCCTATTGGTCTGCTCGCCCGCTATAGAATACGGGAGTAAACCCTAGAAAACTTGGTTCGCTCGCAAGGAACGAACCTATTTCAAATCTGTTAGTCTGGTATTATTCTGGTCTTGCCCATGGATAGAACCTAGGTAATTCTCACTTACATTCTTAGCAGCATTAGTTAGTTATAATTTATTTCTAATGTAATAGCTTGCTTGATTGTAGGCAAGATTTTGACACATCAGGACTTCTCATCCATGATAGAATCAGAGAATAAATTCTAGACTATTGATTTTCATAAACCATTCTTTCATTCTTCACCCATTACATTTGCTAAGTATTAACTTAGGAATTTGTTTCTAGGGAAGTCTGTAGAATTTAAATAACTTGTTAAAAAGTTAATAATGGATAATATCATATGAGTTAATTTACATCATTCACCACTGTAGAATTAATAATCACATTAATTAGTGATATTAATTAGTTTATTGATGATTTACTTGATGATTTTTTGATTACATGCTTTATCATTTGATTTAATCATGAATAATTTGATAATTCTTAGTTAATTCAGTGTATGACGGACTGCTTTGCATCAACTTTCTCACTCTAATTCACTACTATCATTCTCATAGCAGTGTCTGTTCCTCTTGTCACTATCCTGCTCTAGCATAAATCTGACTAGCTCTCTGTAGGGTAATAATATAATTACTTACCTGAGTTTAAGCTGAGAAGAGATCATGGATGCACGCACAGATTTCTTAGAGTCCGCTAGAGGATGGGGCATAAGGCTCGGCTTAGTAGGAGAGAAGCTAGAACTATTTATTAGAGAAGAAATGGATTGGTGGGACAAAGAAGATGAGCAGATGATGAAAAGAGTTGCAGAATTAGAAGCAGATATGCGTCACAAAGCTGAAGAAGATGAGATGAAGAAGAAGCAAATTGAAATACTGAACGTGGAGGAATCTACCAGCTCGATTGAGGAAAAGCCAATCACTCAAGCCGAAACTCTGATAGAAAGCGGGGAAGCTGACCGTCACAAAGAAGAGGCATGCATTCCTTCGCAAATCCCCATGGCTCAGAAAAACAAAAACTTGCGCACAGAAAGGCAGATGCTTCCCTCGCCTATTCCTAAAAATATTAAAAATAAACGGAATAGGAATAAATGTACCAAGCGTTCGGTAAACAGTCACAAACATGATAAATGTTTACACCGCAATGAAAGCGGATTAGCTGGCTTGGCAACCCAGCAATCTCAGGAGCTTCCTAAGACTTCCCAAAGGAGAAAAATCCAGGAGGAGGAGGACCTGAGGAAAACTATTAAAGAGATCGAAGGCGAGACCTTACCCGACTCTTTTATTCCCTTCAGTTCAGAGAAACTAAGAGTGGAAATGATTTCAGCTGAGACTGGAATGGATGTAAAACAGGATTCCAGTGTTTCTTTCTATGTGGCCACACAAGATGAAACAATTATCAGTATGAATTACTTATCTCAGGTGGGAGATGACATTGAAAATGACACCCCACAACATTCACTTCTATTGGATTTGGCACAAGAAAACCAGACCAGGGAGAGAATACCTCAATTGGACTTGGCACAAGAGAGCCCAGCCATGGAGGACAAACAAGACAC
The DNA here is from genome assembly GCA_963921405.1 of Cepaea hortensis. NCBI lineage: Eukaryota > Metazoa > Mollusca > Gastropoda > Stylommatophora > Helicidae > Cepaea > Cepaea hortensis. Next base: position 33,101,003 of record OY992877.1, read on the forward strand.
GGAGGAGAATTCTTACGATGTCAGTATCTTGGAGTCTTTCGAAAAGGAAACTCAAGATACACAAAGCATTCATGTAGGTTATACCACGGACTCTGATTCAGGGACGATAAACATGTCTGCTAACAACAAAGAAGAAAATACTTCTTTGGACAGGATGAAGGTAATGCCTATCATCAACACAGCTGAAGCTAACAGGGGATCACAAATGATGGACTCTGCAGCGGAACAAAACCGGAGCGGTTGGTATACTCAACACTCAGGACCTTGTTTACCTTTCACTTCAACCAATGTTGGATGGGGAGAACAGCTGTTTATGTATACTTCTACAAGGAGTGATACAAATTCACAGTTCTTGGGGAACAACATGATTTCTCAAAGCTGGACAACTTCTACTAGCCTTATACTTTCAAACACAGATTCAAAATGGAACTCTGTTGAAGAGGAACGCACCTGGATAAATAATTATCGAAGGAAGAAAACTCTTAAATCAAGAGGTAGTAAACTGACATCCTACCAAGAAAGAGGCAAGTACGAGTTGAATGCACATCATAAAATTATGATGTTTAGCAAATTTCCTGCCAAAAGGAGGAGATTAAAGGATTTTATTATGATCTTTGGCCGACGGAGGAAAAGAAAATGGAGCAACATTACTGCAACCAATTCTTTTAAGAAAACACTGATGGCACTTCCTCTGCTTATAGGACAAGGGCCAGAAATTGAGTGGAAAATAACAGTCTCTCTGCGGCGCCGGAGAATCTTGTTATACATTTTGCAATTTCCCGGCTGGGAAAAAGTAAAACCTCCAGAGGACAGGACATTACCGAGCAATAGCCTGGAAATCCGACACAACACCAGGAGCAAAGATTTGCAAGATTTATCCTGGGAGAATGGACATGGGATATTTCTTTTGACTCATAGAACATCCCACTGCCACAAAGAATATTGGGAACCCAGACTTGGAGGCAGTTGGAGAACGGAGAGAACTTAGATACATTCTTGAATGCTGCCGAGGCTCTGTTATAGGCTTCATTAATGAACCTACTTAAATTGGAGAGCTATGTGGCGGGACAGCCCGGCAGCATCATAATTACACAAGTTTTCAAGGAATTACAGAGCCCACAATATTTTTCTAAAATTCTCTAAAAGAATAAACGTTCCCCAGAAGAGGATAAAAACGTAAGAGAAAAATACAGAGTCACTTAGAGCCCGCACTATCATTTTTACTACATTGGTAGATCAAAGCAACGTCTGGTCTCTACATCTAAGAGATTTTCCCTTTGATGTTCTGATCAACCAGACATCGCGGAGCCAGTCAGTTGAGATGGACGTGTTAGTTTAGAATCAAGAGGGTCAGCCAGACCCGTCTGAAATAATACATGGCAGTGCTACTCAGGGGAAAACCCCGTGGGATCCACAGACGGCAATTTAATGCAGGCCTAACACCTATCTAAAAGTCCAGACTTTGTGGAGCCGGGACGTCTGTAATTGCCACCACAAAGGAGCAATTAGGACCAGATGCTTAACACCTCGCCGCAATACTACGGGGCAAAGTAGAAACCCATGGCTGACACATTCCGGCCAGCAACCGGGAAGGCTGGTGTTACCAGCCTATTGGAATGTAATGACGCAACTGCATTGCCGCCAAAGCAGGTTTCATTGTTTCAGGCGTGGGGGGCATCGGTCAATTTGATTGACAGATGAAACTACCCTTCACAGGAAAGGAGGAGGGGTGAAAAGAATTTGGCACTTAATCCATCTAGGTAAATCATCTTACATGGAAAAATAGGTGGAGCTAACAGGAACTTGGACATATTAATTAACCAACCTGGAAACTAGCCAGGAATTGACTAGAATAAAACTACATGCATGGCCAGCCAGACTTCAGACGCAAATTCACAATAGCATTCTTAGGATACCTACTGGAGAAATATTAACATTTCGTTCTGTTGGACTTCTGTACGAAGTCGTATGACAGGATTTCCTAGCTATAACCCAGGTAAGACCATTACTCTGATTAGTTGTCTGCTAGTCTGAAGGCTTGTGTAGTTTCGTGTTCTGCATATTCTCCCAAACTTTACACTGGTGGATTTTCTTTGTACTTAATGTTCCAGTTCTAGCTTTACGATTTCACTGAGAACTATTTTCTTCTTTCATTCACCACTTGGTTGTCTGATTTGTTGTATGTGATAATTTGGAGAAATCCATTATCCAAGCTACATGAGCGTGTGGCTTATGCATGTACAGGAGATACATTTAGATTCATCCTGTATGATGTTAAACATTGGGGAGACTGACTACTTAGGAGAAATTCCTGAGAGCTCCCAGTCTCTTGATAGCGTCCAAATTAACGTTGATTATTTGGACCAACACTTTGAGTGCCTACCAAGATTGTGGTGAAACCACTTGGTTTGAGGAATGGCACCAGTTCACCTTGTCTGCATGATGTCTGCATGAGGACAGACATGACTTAGGACATTCAATACCCCAGACAGATTCAGGGAAGGCATTTAATGTTCGACAGGACTGTGCGACCAGCCCTTCCGACAAGACAGTATGAATGAATCAGAAAGGGAAAGAGTAAGTGAGGTGAACTTATATGGGAAACACTCCATTACATAAATGGAGGTGATTGTGTATGTTTTGAGCTATAGATGTTCCAAATAGTTTTATGAATATATACATATATATTTATTTATTTAGAACTGATATATGTTATGTAACATGCCATCATATATATCATCATACCATCATATATTATGACTTGAATGTATGTTTATATGAATGTATAGACATATGTGTTTGAGATGTGTAGACGTAGATACTACCCATCTCCGTTCGTTTCATTCCAGATCTCTTAGGAGCAATGGACAGTCAACAACCCATATCCGGACGTGACTTAGCCTTGTGAAGGGACCAATTTGGACTCCTTCAATCTGACAGTGAACTGCGTCTCACTGGGGGAAGCATGACCTATGTGCTTCTGAGCTTTTCAGCCAGATGAGTTACGTATACCATAATATAATCATCATCATCATATGATCATCAATAGCAATAATAAACACAGTTGTTGTATTTTAAAACTCAATTTGTCCGTATAATTCTAAATGTTTATAAATGTTTGTGTAGCTTAATCACTGAGAGTGTTGAGATGCTACATAGAACCTGTACTTTTATATGGATGTGAAGCTTGGACAATGAGCAGCCAGGCTGAAAAACATCTGATGGCTGTAGAAATGTGGTTTCTGAGGAAAATGCAAAGAATACCATGGACAGCCAGAAAGACCAATGAACAAGTCCTTCAAGAAACAAATGAAGATCGTAAACTGATCAGAGACATTAGACGTAGACAGTCACAATTTTTTGGGCATGTTATGAGAAGAAATGATTTGGAGAACTTGGTGACAACTGGTAAGATCGAGGGGAACAGACCAAGGGGAAGACCTAGAAACAAGTATCTGGATGGCTTGGCCTTGTGGCATGGTCGAGACAGAAACACGGAACTGATCCACGACTCTGTTGATCGAGTGAGATGGCAGAACATGACCGCCCACGCTTACCGGCATGGCACATGATGGATGGATGGAGCTTAATCAAGTACACACATTATTGTATCATTTAGTGGGGGTTCGCACATATTGTCCAGAAGTGGGAATCTATGTCCGGGAGGTATCTTGCCTATGCAGTCATAAGTAACCAGATTACGTTGCATGTCTTAACTCCTCCTTTCTCACTTCTGGTGATACCAAGTACAGCCAAAACTATATAGATATATTCTATCTTCAACGAGCCACTTCTTGGCTGTTTTCTTGAGTATCAGGGACAGTGTCTTAATCAGCATAAAAGACATTTGTTCCACGTTTTCTCTCTGGGATCTGGGTGGTGATTAGTCCCTTCTGACAGAATTAGGGGATCTTAAACTGCATCCAGAACTAACCACCAGTAGAAGAAAATGATTTTGGCTGAGTGGTTGCCCATCTGGGATCTAACCCCAGCCAGTTGGTGACATAATGTGCCTGTCAGCGTCTTCAGCCATGAACAATATAAATGTAATATTATTCATATGTAGAAGTACTACATATTTGAAGTTATATTGTGCAAGAAAAACAATATATTTCTGGGCGAATCACCTTAAAAGCATGATATAAATTACAATAACCAAGCCAGTGACTTATAACCTGTCAATATTGCTGTTAAGAATGTCAAGCGTGTTCAGCACGTGACACCAAGGTGCAGAGAAAGACGCTGACGTCATAAGGACAGTTTAAAGATAGCCGCCCCACTTTTGACTTGCACCGATGAGGAGCAGCGTTCTGTTATCCGATCTTTGACCAATGAAGGGGTGAAACCTACAGAAATTCATCGGCTGAAAAATTACTTGTATGGAGATGCATGTCTGTCAGTCCAGCAAGTGCATGGGTGGAGTAGGAAGTTTCAAAACGGCGTTATTTCTGTGAAAGACTGCTCACGACCGGGCGAAACACACCGAGAAGTGACCCCTGAGTCAATTTCACTACAGGAATCCAAGTACTTAATCGACGCTGGAGGACTTGACTTGAACGCAGTGTTGACTACATCGAAGAATGATACGTTTGTTCTTTACTTATTCAGAATACAATAACACCCCCACCCCCCCTCCACCAAAAAATAAATAAATAAGGTTTTCATTTGAAGCCCTCTCATATATGACCGTTTTCTTTCCTCTCCCAACTCTACCTCTCATTCTCCTACTCCTCCTCCTCCTCCTCCTCCTCTTCTTCTTCTTCTTCTTCTTCTGCTTCTTCTTCTCCTCTTCCTCCTTCTTCTTTCTGACTATAATGTTGCTCTTATATCTAATATATCACTCAAATGCAGCTTAAACATATATATTTGTCGATCAGTTAAGGTAGACATTAGTATCACAGGCCTCTTTCGCACACATTGAGACGCATGAGTTTCATGGTGCTATCTTCCATATTTGTATACAGCAATCAGCACTCGATGGGTGTGTGAATACACCAACCGCCTCTACTGCCCTGGTGTATCTTCGTACACATTGTAGACTTGGTCGATGTGGAAACCCAGGAACTCATGACCAGGTAAGCGTTCTGGCCGCTGCACTTCCGTTGCTTCCTATCAGTTTAGGAAGGTCTGCCTCTATATTATAATCACCTAAATGTAACCCGCCGGTCTCTCAGGACGAGGGGTTACAACACTTTCTCTCCGTAATCCCGTTTATGACGCAGTCTCGAAGCGGGCGAGAGCTGGGAGCGGTTCGACCCCCGTTGGTGACTTGCGGGATAACTGAACCTGCCGCTCAGAAAGCAATGGCAAACTACTGAGCGTAATCTTGCCAAGAAATCAACAGACAGCTGAAAGATGCTGCTGTTGACAGCGATGTCCTGTAAAGGATATGCGAATTTAAAATTTTTAAAAATGTAACCCAGTCTGTCTGTTTGTCTGTCTGTCTTCCTGCTTGTCTATCAGTCTCTCTGTATTTGTGCCCCTTTGAAATAATTGTTGTTTGGTTTGTTCCACCATCCTATCTGTATGTCTGTTTATCTATCTGGGTGTGTGCGTCTGTGTGTGTATGTGTGAGTGTGTGTGTGTGTGTGTGCGTGCGTATGCGTATACACGCGTGTACATATAAGATGAAACAAATCAAAAGCGCACATTAAATTGCCAAAGTCGCTCTAAATGTCTACGCCTAACCGAACTACGAATGCACCTCTTATTTCACATGCGCTAGGGAGTACATTCGCGTGTCTTGACTCCCCTACGTTCGCATGCCTGTTCTCGTCTACCTGCACTTGCAAGCATGTCTTCATTTACAGAAGCCTATGAAGTGGAACAAATTTCAACAAAGGAATGCCGTCAGAAGGATTCTGCTTCGCCGGGGCAACTGTATCGCTTTCAGCTTTGGAACAGACCGTGTATGTAGCGTGTTGACTTTTGGGAAGCAACAGTTGCGCCGCAGATCTGGCGGACAGTGTTCGTGCGATACACGACCTGAACTGTGACATTTGCTCTCTGAAGGCATTGGTGATGCGTTGAATGTGCCAGACATACACCACATCGACTCAGAGAGGGTGCTGAGATTTTGGCTGAGGGAAATAATGTTATGTCTTTATTACTGACTTTCTTATCATGTAAATGGCGTGGGATGGGAGAGGTTATAAAGTCTTATCTCAAGAGGCGCGAGAAGGTAAAAATAATCTGCAAGTGTCTGATTTTGTTAATAAGCGGGGTATTTTGAAAGGTAGAAATGATAAAGCTGGATAAACATGAAAATATACAATCCTAGAAACGTGTTTAGAGGTTTTGATATAAACAGAAAATGTCGACCAAACACAGTGAGCTTAAGTGAAAACATTTCAGTTGTATATCATTAGTTGTTTGTGCTAAGAGTGATTGAATGAGAGCAGACATTCAAATGTTGAAATTACTGATTAAGATTGACACTTTGTGGAAAACACATGATATCAAAACCAAGATAGGTTCTAGCACTTAGTTAAGGACACAGGATGCTGCTACTAAAGTAGGTTGAAGTGTGTATTCTAGGTGTGTAAGAGTTGTGTGTGTGTATTCTAGGTGTGTAAGAGTTGTGTGGGTGTATTGTGGGTGTATAGGGGTGTATGTGCGTGTTTGTATATATGGAGGTTATGTGGTTGTGTGTGTGTGTGCTTTGGCGATTGTGTGTGTGAGTGGGTGTATGCGTGTATGTGTGTGTGTGTTTTGTGTGTGTGATTGTGTGTGTGTGTGTGTGGGGGGGGGGGTGTTTGTGTTCTCCTTATGAATGTGACTCTGGGTATATGTGATCTTTAAAATTATCTCATAAGTTCGTACGAAACTCAATCCGTTGTAAGGATTACTTTAATTATTTACCCCAGAATCATATGTTTCCGCATATGTTTTTTTTCCCCTTCTTCTACGTATAGTTCATGCCGTGTGGCGTTGGCGATCACGTCTGTCCACATCATTCAATCTCGTCCATCGAGCACACATTTTGCTTGGTAGAAACGAATATTTTATTTGGCACTGAATCCGTTAAACTGTTCTTCTAGGCTTTAAAATGTAAGAGTACAGTCAGGCTCTTGCAGTCAATACTGGTAATGATTTGATCGTCGGTTTATGTTTTAAGACTACATTTAAACACAATTTACAGGCCGGTATCCACAACAGGTCAACAATAACACATACAAGTCACGCTCCTTTAATGTATAACAGGCTTAGAGAACAGTGACTTGCATAAATAAACGACAGGGAAAAGCCTACTGTATTACAAACCAACTAACAGAGAAAGAGGGAAAGGGTGAGAGCTATAGAGGAACAGACAGTTAAACAGTGAGATACAGGGAGAGAGAAAGTGAATGTGGGATAGTTACAGACAGACAGACAAATAGAAAGACATATAGACAGACATACGTACAGGCATAAAGACAGACAGACGGATGGGCGGACTGGGAGGGGGGGGGGTTAGAGAGAGAGTGTGTGTGAGAGAGAGAGAGAGAGAGAGAGAGAGAGAGAGAGAGAGAGAGATAGAGAGAGAGAGAGAGAGAGAGAGCAAACGAACGAACTTTATTTTCAAAGCGCCATAAATTGGGCACGCCGGCCCGTCTTACATTCGACCCTTCCAATCTATAATCTATCGTTCATCAATTGTGCATGTTACATTCACATAGGAAAAAAACAATCATTGTCAAATAATTGTTGTAAACATATGTAATACATATTACCATGTTATGAGACAGACAGGCAGGCAGACACACGTACATACGCACATGTATAAAGACTCTCATAAAGAGAGAGAGAGAGAGGGGGCCGGAAGGGAGAGGGAGAGAAAGAAAGAGACAGACAGAGAGGGAAAGAGAAGGGCTGGCTGCAAAAGGTGAAGTACTAAAAGAAATTAGATTTGTAGAACAGGATGTGCCATAAATACACAGGAATGGATAATCGATACAAGTATGATTTGTGAAAGATTATGTTCGAACTGTTCAAGTGTAGCCATTACAGGATTCAGCTGCACGTTACATATACGTTTGTTAAACACAAATCATCATCATCATCATCGTCATCATCATCATCATAATCATGTGCCTTGCCAATCGGAGTAAGAAGAAGAAGAAGAAGAAGAAGAAGAAGAAGAAGAAGAAGAAGAAGAAGAAGAAGAAGAAGAAGAAGAAGAAGAAGAAGAAGAAGAAGAAGAAGAAGAAGAAGAAGAAGAAGAAGAAGGAGAAGAAGAAGAAGAAGAGGAGAAGAAGGAGCAGGAGGAGCAGGACCAAGAGCAGGAGGAGGATCAGGAGGAGGAGGAGGAGAAGGAGCAGGGGGAGGAGCAGGAGTAGGAGAAGGTGGAGAATGAGGAGGTGGAGCAGGAGGAGGTGGTGGAGGAGGAAGTGGTGGAGCAAGAGGAGGAGGAGCAGGAGGAGAAGGAGAAGGAAGAGGAAGAAAGCAGTATTGATAACTACAAAAATAACTCCTATTAATGAAAGAGACTAACGAAAGCAAGCTCACACCATTATGTAAAAGAATTTTAAAAAATGCTCAGAAGGTAATCTGATCCAGCTTTTTGAAACTGATCATGTGCAAGAACATACATTCTTCCTGCTTGAATAATGTTAAAATATCTCGTGGTTTCAGAAAACTGTGATGCAAATGAACTGTTGAATGTTGCCCACTGGCAATTATCAACTTGCCGTGGTTGTTTGCATGAGAAGACGTAGTAAAACATGGAAACAGAAACACATACTAGTTATTGGAATGAGAGAAGACTTACAATAATAGAGAAAAGACATCATGCGTTACAGTTATACAGTCTTCGCCGGGTCAGAAAGAATGTTCCAAAAATGGCAAGGGTTTTAAACTATCTTATGCGGGAGACTTGTATCTGGGTCGCGTTGTTACCAACAATGTTTTGTCTTATGTTGATTATGTTTACTGAACTTCTTCAAAGGGAGGGGGAAGGCAGAAGTATGTTGTCACAACATGAAACATAGGGGAAAAGAGCAAACCAGAGAGAAGAGATTTGGGCAGATTGACACCATGACTTGGAGGAACGTCAGTATCAGAAATGATTGGCAGCACACGAGGTAGATGGTTGTTGTCAGTCATCATTACCAACGCAAAACGGTTTGGACTACAGGCTAAAGACGACGAGTACGGTAGGGAAATATATGCTTCAGGCTTAAATAGTTCACTTAATAATTACAGCAGATTGGCTTCACGTATGAACTTATGGCGGGGCGGGCTGAGTGGTTTCGAGGTATAGTGTCCGCCTCAGTGCTGGAAGTCCCGGATTCAAGCCCCGGTGTGGACCGGGATCTTTTCACGTGGACTTCTAGTAACAAAATGTTCCCTGGTCTTTGGGTAATGAGATCGGACGCCCGTCTGTATTTTTGCGCATGTAAATAATCCCTTGGCATTTGGAAATCAACAAAGAGTAGCCTAACAGCGCTGATCGGGCAAATATTTCGAGTTAAAAATCTACCCAAAGTATTTAGGGATCCTCGCCGGTGTTACGGAGTTCGTGCACTGAGCTGAGATTCTCCGGACTCAGGCTTGAGTTATGAGTAGAACGGAACACTTATGGTCCGTCGAATAAAGTAAACTAAACTATACAGACTTATGAGATACGTTTACAGATCGCATTTATCCACAGTAAAATTCATCAGGAGAATACACTCACACACACACACACACACACACACACACACACACACACACACACACACATACACACACACATCTAAACACAACCATACACACTAACCCACACACATAATTGCCAACACGCACCCACATACACACACATACACACACCCACACATGCACCCCGCCACACTCAGACCCACACATGCACCCCACCACACTCAGACCCACACTTACGCACACACACACACACACACACACACAAACACAGACAAACCCCACACACGCACACGTCGCAGTAGTGAAAATGATGGGACTTAACATGTTCTATGTAACGGCAATATGGGCTGATGTGTTCTGCTCTGTTGTCTCCGTGAATTTTCCTACACAGAGAATGTGAGAATGTCTGTGATACAGATTAAGGAAACATTGTCTGGCTGTTGTATGCTGTGGGGATTAGCTTTATCATTAACTTGGCATTAGAAACGAGAATTCAGAAAGCAAATACCGACTATCGAATAGCACCTCTCAAAATTCCAATATGCATACACAAACGAAGCTGATAGATGCTGTTTTCGTCATAATTCAGTTACCGATGCCAGACATGGACAGTTCTAGAAACACACAGAAGTAACATCACATGACGGTGTTTTTTGTTTTTTTTATAGCGCTCTCTCGTTTGGAACTCAAGCGTAGTCCATACGCACAACTTCTCTTAGTGCTGGACAGAAGTTTGCGTGTGAATGAGCTTTAATTATTAACAGTGTCCCTCGCCATCAAGCGAACCCACTCCGACTTCAGAGGTACTTGTACTTAACGTCCACAAGTCAAGGACGATAGGTTAACATTTTAGTAAACTGTCTAGTGTATGGGGTTGAACCCCTTACCTCGGCATCAGTACACCGGATGTTTAAGAGCACGCGTTCTTATCAATTCGACCATACGGACCTACACATCACGTAAAATAAGATGCATAAGAAACGCAGCTGACAAAAAACAACAACAACAACAACAACAAGTAATAGAGAGAAAAATTAGAACTAAGAACAAGTGATAAGATAACACCAGTTACTAACTTTATAGATCACAAAAGAGAGTATGGGTTCGGACATTGTGCTAGAATGGAACAAGATCAACCAGTGGCTAGAGCGGTTAACCTGAGAACATCGGGACACAGGCGAGACCTACATGAAGAGTTGGCTAATTGGAGTCATAGAGGCATTCAAGAAATCAAATATGATGTTATTACAAGCAATTAGCGAAAAACTGAATATTACATCTGTCTTCAACGCCTCGTAGCAAAGGCAATAGGACACAACAAGAAAACCGTGAAGAAGAAGAAGAAGAAGAAGAAGAAGAAGAAGAAGAAGAAGAAGAAGAAGAAGAAGAAGAAGAAGAAGAAGAAGAAGAAGAAGAAGAAGAAGAAGAAGAAATAGAAGAAGGGGAGGAGAAGGACGAGGAGGAGGAGGAAGAGGAGGAGAAGTAGTTAGATCTACACAGCTATGGTTCAAAAGTTATCCTGTAACCTAATACTAACCACTATACAAATAATATACACCCTGCTATCGTGTTTCACTTCCCTACCCAATCTTACACAGCTACTCATGGTGGTTTCTATTATGACACTATCATAAAATATGCTACTGTTATCCGCTATGCTATCACAATCCACGATGCTACTACAATCCACTATGCTACCACAATCCACTATGTTACAATAATCCACTATGCTGCACTATGCACTGTGCTGCCACAATCCACTATGCTACCAGAATCCACTATGCTACCGCAATCCACTATGCTACCACAATCAACCATGGTACCACAATCCACCATGCTAGCACAATCCACAATGCAACCACACTGCACTATGCAATCACAATCCACTATGCTAGCACAATCCCCAGTGCTAACAGAATCCACTATGCTACCAATATCCACTACGCTACAACCATCCACTATGATGTCCATATTGACTGCGCTTCCATTATACACTACGCTATACATCTACGCCGTTCTATTAATATATCCAATATTAAATTGATCCACGATCCAAGCATTAACCACTATGTTACAATATCTCCAATTCTACCATTACCCATCATTATACTATTGTCCATTAGACTACCAATATCCAGTGTGCTATCATTATCCACTATGCAACAGATATCCACTATGAAAGCAGTGACCACTTTTGGATCAATATCCACCATACTTTCAGTTTGCAACCACCACGCTCCCAAAATGCAACCATCATGTTTCCACAACCCTCAAAGCTCCAACAATTCGCTGTGCTGTAATAACATAATGGCAATGAACTGATCGCCTTGAAGATCCTTTCACAACATCCCAAGAAACAATTAAATGTCACACAACGGTAACTGCATATTGCTTTGAATTCTGTCAAGCAAATTACGCGGAAAAATTCCTGCTCAACACGTTAATTTTAAACTTTTATTCCCGCAGAATCAAATCCGGGGAAAAACCGAACACAAAAGAGCATTGGAGAAACACAGAAGATATAATTACAGAAATATAAGGCGACACGGATTGAGGAATTATATTGCATCGAGCAAGTCAGAGCAAAAATCAGCAATTTCCAATTACTCGTTGCGTCATGCAACAGTACAATGGCTTGCGTGCTAGCACTGATAGATTGCTAAATGTCTCAACAGGCGGGCGTGCATGCCGATGTGAACACCGAGACTCCGTGCGTGAGTGACTTATTTATGAAGAAACTCCAATTACGGATATGTATTTATGGATATGAGATATATCCCTGTCTAGTCTATGTGAACTATCACTGAAAGATATGTAAGAAAGTATTGACTTCAAGTGTTATTGTATTCTCCTTTTCATGAAAGATCGGGGAAAATGGCATCCTTTCTGTGTCAACATATAGATGTGAATCATTGAGTAGTTGGTAATGACTTAAGGAAAACATTTAGACTTTTGAATTTAAATTTTACCTTAAAAAGCGTTAGGATATCGTGGATCACAAAGAAGTATAATACTGACATTCTACGCAACCTGAATATCGAAGAAAACAGCATTAATTATCAGAAACTTAAAAACATAGACACACCAAAAGCCAAAGTGACTTAGAAAGAGGAGCAATAGCTCATATGGTGCCTGGCAGAGGGAGCGAGGCAGGAGTCTTTTCTGAGGACGGATGAGAGCGATGTTCTGCGAACTTCTTGCCACCTGATGATGATGATTGCTTCTCTGGGTACTTCCATGGCTCCGACTCTTTCATACATATAAAGGAATCAATCACATTACAATCGTCAAGACGAGTTCAACCTTTTCATGTGCCATTCCAGGCGGCACAGATGATCTTGTTCTTCTGTTGAGTACCACGTGAACATAATATGTGTAGACACTTAGATTTCTGAAGGACTGTTGGGCACTGACAGTGAACGTGTAGTATGATGTCTGCTTATGACGTCCACCTTAGATGTTTTGAAACTGTAACGGTTAATGCAGTTGTCTAGCCGAGATCTCTGGAAAGGATAGGCACGAGGTTATTTCATTGCTTTAAGCCGCCATCCATCGACTACATCGGAGACAAGGTCGTTATCCTCAGGGGGGGGGGGGGGGGGGGGGTAATAATCGATATATATATATATATGTATGTGATATATGATATAATATATATATATATATATATATATATATATATATATATATATATATATATATATATATATATATATATATATATATATATATATATTTGATCTCTAGGACGCATACAACAGAGTACCATTGGACTTTTTAATGTTTCAGCTTCTTGAACTAAAAGTAAGTCCATTCCTCCTTAGTTGGTTCGCTGCAGCCCTCTTCCAACGGAAAGTAGTTTTTAGATGTGGCAGTTGGACTTCGGAACCAACAACAATATATCCTGGCCTACCACAGGGATCACCATTATCTCCGGTACTGTTCAACGCCTACACAGTGAGAATCACCAGTGAGCAGATCACTGGACCTGGCAGAACATTGTCATATGCCGATGATGTTTTAGTGTATCGTCAGGGTAAGGATAGAGAGCAGGTTGCTGTGGAACTACAAACCGAACTCAATCGCATAAGTACTTGGTGTGATGAAGCTGGGGCAATGGTCAACCCAACAAAGGCAACAGTGACTTGGTTCTCGTTGAATAATCATATTGTCAACACTCCAACACCAACTGTAATGCTGTGTTCAGAGACGGTGGAAAGAACGCAGGCAATGAATTACCTAGGGATACGGTTATGATCGAAGCCTTGCTTATAATGTGCACATAGACCAGGTGATAACAAAGGCCAAGCGGGGTTTGGCTGCGATGCGGGTGATGGCGGCAGCAAACTGTGAGCAGCGCCATCTATGTCTTCTGTACGAGGGGCTGGTCATGTCTGTTTTGGAGTATGCAATGGCAATCCTGGCTCTCAGCCATAAGCAGATAGAAACGATGGAAAGGATACAGAATGAAGCTATGCGCATTGTTCTTGGATGTACAAGAGATACAGCATACAGGGCGATGCGCTACCTTCTTAATTGTCCAACCATTGAAGAGAGAATACAAGTTTGCAGGGCACGCGCCTACCTCAGAGTTAACGCAAACACACAACATCCACTGCATAGTGAAATTAGGAAGGTGAAGGGCAGCAGGTTAAAAAGAGGACGGTCGTGGATGGGTCAAGCCGAAGACATTCTTCAACAGGTGTGTTCACTTGAGGACTTAGAACCTGGTGAGGAGTGGGTGCAAGTGCCAACAGACTTCTAAACATCCTTTTCAGTTTGCATCCAACTAGATAGGAAATGCAAACAAGAAAATCCGGCTGCTGTGGAGGCTGAAGTACAAGCGTTGATTTTCGAGAATTCGCTAGACAGTGACGCGGTCATCTACACAGATGGGTCGGTCGTCCGACATGTGAGAAGCTCATGGGCCTTTACAGCTCGGGCCGGAGGGAGAATTGTGAAGGAGGACTCTGGTGCTTTCACTGAAACCACAAGTAGCCAGACTATGGAAGTCATGGCAGTAAGTAAAGCAATAACATGGCTCGAGACACAGACATTCACTAGGGCTTGTTTCCTTAGCGACTCAATGAACATGATCAAGAGGATAGAGGAGGGGTCGATCCGAAGAGAATGGTTGCTGCCTCTGAAGCGGTCTCGGCTGGCAAAGATTAGTTTCATCTTCGTGCCAGGGCATGCGGGAGTACAAGGAAATGAGCGGGCTGACAAGCTCGCAGGTGAGGCTACTGTGGAGGGCGGACGCGCCATGGACCAGGCTGACATTCTGAATGCTCTACGAGAAGTAAGACTTTTGCGAGAACCAAGTGATGACTGTGAATCTACAACAATGGCCAGACTGCTAGAGCAGCAAATTAAAAGAGGGGTGGCCAAACAAGAACACTACTCAGGAAGCCAAAGAAGATTGATAAACCAACACAGAACTGGCGTCGTTAGCCGCTACACGCTGAGGGATTTGCTGAGGAGGGGATCCGAGCACTTATGGACTGAATGGTTCGATGTGCAATGAGGATGATCTGTCGACTAACTAACTAAATATATATATATATATATATATATATATATATATATATATATATATCATTGGCACCTTGCCGTCTTGACAGACGATAGTTTGTGCTTTAAAAAGGCATAATAACTTTTAACCATGGCGGTAGCGAGTGTGACTGATAAGGCCAATTTGCGCTGTAAATGTCCGTTCACAGTGGGTGCATGTGAACACGTGGATATATATATATATATATATATATATATATATATATATATATATATATATATATATATATATATATATATATATATATATATATATATATAGAAACAGATTGTATATAGTGTGTGGCATGGATGTAGATTTCCCAGTGGCTAATATTGTACACAGACGACGAAATATTTATAATCTTTGAAAGGGGGCAGTTATGGGCATCATGCAGATTGCACTTTGCCAGCAAACCATTCGGGTATAACCTGTTACAAGACGGCCTGGAAGATGACGACATTCTAATCATGCAATACGCTAGTAAATAAGTTGTTCAGCTTGTAGCTTCGCTGCTCAAGTTATATCTTTAACGAGTTTCTGAACCTGAACACTCTAGATCATACATGCAGCAACAGTCTCTCTTTTCTCCACTCCAGGGTTTCCATATCCCAATTAGTATATGCCACTATCAGCCTCCCAGTAGTCCCCCATCACACGGTTTAGACAACAGTAGCCCTAAAAATTGCGTTGTCTCGTCTTCTCTTTGTTGCTGCTCCTCTTTCCGCAACATCTTCTATATTGTCTATACATAAAGTTGCCTAAATAGACCAGTCGATGAAACTGCTTTTTAGAAAGTGCATATATCGTCCGCTGACAGATTACAGTGAGCTACAGGATTTTCTGAGGTGAATACTGTTAAAACATTAGTAAGAATAAAAGTTATTTGCAGATCCTTTTACAGAACGCCGCAGTCCCATACAGCAAATTTTGTTGTTGTTGTTTTTTTGCTGTTTGTGATCTCTTGGCAAGTTGACACTCAGTAGTTTGCCACTGCTTTCTGAACGACATGCACCCATACCATTTCGTAAAACAACTAACGCAAGGCGGGCTGCTGCCAAATCGTATGCAGATGTGTTTTAACGCGGTATGCGAGATTACGAACTTTGTCGGTAATCACCTTCGCCGCTAAGCCGAAATTAGTAAGAATACACGGACAAATATATATTGGAAAGCGCGTCTGCACAAACTAAAATGCTGTGTAAGACACGGCTAAAAAATACAGGGAAAAGCAATGAGAGTTATAGACAGGCATGCCATAGGAAGTTATTTCTAGAGAGATCAATGCCTCTGTAAGCCAGACTAATGTGATACGACGCTTGATCACAGCATTCACTTTGCATAAAGGGCATGGTTGCCTTATCTCTCAGCATTTATGCTGACGTGTTTACCTAGGGAAACACCTCATGCATGCACAAGCAACGGCTAATATCCCTTCCATATATACTCAGAATTGCTTTCTGAGCTTGCGGAGTGGAAGGAGGACTCGTCTACACAGTCCCCGCGGGGAAGGTAATTTGGTATTTGGTTGGGAGAAAAGTCTCAACACCAGCATAGCACAGATACATGCATGCCCTATTTAGAGGTAAATAGAGGTCTTTTAAAGAGGTAAGATAGATAGAGAGGTAAGGGATATGCATCAAAGCAACAACAACAACAACAACAAATTGTACAGAGACGATGAGAAATATATAATCTTTGAAAGGGGGAAGTTATGGTGACCTCATGGGCATCGTGCAGATTGAACTTTGTCAACAACTCAACTGACAGGCCTCATCGGGTACTTCTCACACACCCATACAAGACAACTTGCAAGTCGTGTGGGAGGCAAAATGTATGGTCCATTTTATTGCCGTTGGCTCGCTTACAAGCGGTAAACAGTCGCTAATGCAATACACAATATACAGCCACAGAATTATCTAACACAAACTGCTAACCCTATGCTAGTTCCATCTATTAGTGAACACAAAACTCCTAACGCTATTCTAAACGATGTGAACGCCTCAAGTCCAGTCTCCCGTCTGCCTAACCTCTCTCCCGTGGTTACACACCACGCGGGGTGACCTTCACCTTCGTGCGTGTTACCTCACATCGCACTCTGCTGGCAAACGTGGCCTGTTGAGTGTCTACTCAACTGTGCTATGGCTTCACGAGGTGTGGTACTATCGAGTCTTTGACACACACCCACCCCTCTTGTGTTGCGTCATCAACTTTCACTCATTGGTTGTGACGCAAGAGGTTCCTAAACAAAAAATTAGTGTCTCTAATTTTTGTCAAAGACTCTAGATAACCTGGCTTTGGGCATTCCAATGAACTATTAATAACTATTGTCACAATGTAGCAAAGCCTTACTTGGCTACTGGCAATCGCCACAAACTTGACTGGTTGGCGTGAGCCCCTTCTCACATGCTATATTATATTTATCAGAGGTATGTCTGAACCGGACCGTTGTCTTATAAGACCTGCCCTCACATAGTAAATTAACTTACTACCCATACAAAGTTGACTTTCTTAGGGTCAACACATGAATTATTTCATGTCCCCCATATAATATTTAACAACCATTCTACAAGAGTGTGTGCGAAAGGCTTTACCTCCTTCGCTTCCGCGCGTAAGACTTTATTTCACTGTTAATTTAGTTCTTCGTTGTCTATTATGTCCCCTGGCCCCATAGTTATCTGTCTTTGATTTACAAATAGTGTATGTAATTTATATGTTTGTTTTTCTGTTTGTTTGTGTGTTTGGATGTAATAAATCTACTAATCTAATTTCTATCCTCTATTTATAAATTCTATGTGTATGTATGTTAGTTTTTTGAGTGTCATAATTTGGTTCAATGTGGCCACAAACAGGTGTATAACACTAATTCGTGACTACATTCACTTGTTATGAAACCCAAAATACTGTAATCTAAGTTCTAAACTATATTACAGACAACACATTCACACTAACACAATTTCACTAACGAAAACTTTACATTCTAACATACCATTCTAATTCTATAACTAAGTATTTAATGTGTTACCTAAATTTATTAAATTTGTTATGTTAATTATATGATATGATTATATTACTTCTTATTTTTTTCTAATCTATGTGATGTAATCTAACTATTTAAATGCAATTGTTGTGATGTGCGTTATGTACCTTAATTAAATGGATTATGTGACCACAATTTATGTACTTTTCTAAATACTATGCTAAATAATGTTTTTAAATGCACAAAGGAATTATATGAGTGATGTTCTTAATCTAACTGGTGTAAATGCTGTATGTTACCTTATCTACTCTTTTTAATCTATTATGATGTAAAATGACGATACTAATAAATGGTAATATTTGAAAGATGGTATGGTTTCATTAAGATGGAATAAACTAACTACAATGAAACTAAGTGAAATATAACAATCTAAATGGTACTATTCATATCATAAATTTAATTTAACTTGTAATAAACTATTCTTATGTCTAAACTAATATTCTAATCTAATTTTAATGGGTTAATTACTGTACTAACTACATTATTAAAATAAATGAGAACTGTTATAGTTCCTAACCTACATCTAATTTATCACTATCTTAAAATATTATATTACATATCACAATAAGTTTATATACATAGTATTTGGTTTACACAGGTTAGTAGTTGCCTTCATGTATGTGCAATGGTTGTATAGGCATAATATAACCACACACTTTGCCTGGGTATCTGAAATACATTACACAGTCATCTTAATGTTCTCTCGGTAGTGCACGTGTAGAGTTCGCTGGTGTTGTAGCTCTGTCTTTTCGTGTCTGTAATTAAGCACTGTTCTGACACTGTTTTCTGCGGTTCATATATATGATACACCGGAATGGAGCTTAGTTGGAAATGAGCTGTCCTAGTTCACACGGTGGTATCTAAGTATAGCAGCACAGTTCTTAATCTGATGTCCACGGACACATGATAGTTCATTGTTTTGGTACATGACTACACCAACAATGTGGATATGTATGTAAGCTATTTTAGATCTTATATTATCAGATATCCATGTACCAACCATCACTCTACATTTAACTGTTGGATTTCAGGTATTTTTACCCCAGATGGTAAAACTAGTGACCACCTGAATATCCGGTCATTTTGATGCACACCACTATGTATGACCGTGATCAGGGAGTTGTCGGTCTGGACAATGCAGTGAACATCCGTCAGAACTCGATGGAGCCTTCTCACCGCATAGATGAAGCCTAGGGCTGCAACTGTGATATGGACTCTTTGGACTCAGCATGTGTGATCTTACTGCTCACGTAGCAAAGCGGATGGAAGATGCCCTAAAAAAAAAATTGGCCTAGTACTGCAGTGATGGAGATTCTGCTGGCATATGACCTAAGATAATAAATGAGCCTAGGATTAGGCAAGCGGAGGGATTGGAATATTTACAAAAAAGGATCTTCAATTTTGACAATGCAGGAATTAATAATGCATCTTTCACATTTCATTTCCAGAAGATTTTAAGACATTGGAAAATATATTTGTAATTTCTGAGTAATTTACTAATCCCAAAAGGTTTCTGACCTGTTTCTTTCTGTTAGACATGGCCAGATTCATAATTTTGGTACTACTTTTCAGGTCAGTCTACAGTTGGACTTGAGAAATGACATGACCCAAAAATGAATTTATTTTAGGCATAATTTGACTTTGCTGGTTTGACAGTGAGACCGAAGCGTCGCACTCTGTCAAAGGCATGTCTCAGTTTCAGTAGGTGTATTGTCCAGTCATCAGTATTCTGATTTATTCATGTGTATTCTATAAGTTCACTACATGTATGCCCCTCGTCGGATTTGCCAGTCTCACTAACTAGTGTAGTTGCGTTGTGTATGTCTGTCGTCTGATCACTTGGTGTTGGTGCAATCTGTTCGTCTGTCACTACCTCTGTCTCTTGTCTTGAAAAGTGAGGTTTCCGCATGTTGACATGGAATATCTCTAAGTGTCTGTTTATCGATATTTCATAGTCAACATGTACCATGGTTATGTGCCACTTTGAATGGTCCTTGCCATTTCGTTTGTATGGAAGTAGCCTAAATCTGTCTTGATCAAGTTCCAGATTACTTGTTTTCGCACATTTGTTTGTGTGCTTGTAGTAGAACTGACCCTTCCTCTATCAAATGGCTTGGGTGCCAGTGTAGAGGGTTGTATTTCAGCTGTAGGATGTTTACCCTTCAACTTTTGTATCAATTGATGACAGCCATTACCAGCAAATAGATTATGACAAAATAATTTTATGTTATTGAAAAAACTTGGCCTGGCATTGCTGTATGCACGATGACCTGCACATGGTGTTTTGTGTGCATTGTTTAGCACACCTAACTGATGTTGTTCAAGTAACACCTGTTCATGGTTACTAGTAATATGACATGTAGTTGAAATGCCATTACTACGTCTAACGAACCAAGATGCATTCTTGGTCATTTTGGCTTTGCCTTTTGACAATTTTAAGTATGGAGACACATTAAAATCAGATTTCTGCTGGTGTATAAGTTTTTGTGTGTTTTTGTCATCTGTGCTGGTTGGAAAAAGCATTAGTAGTGTCTCATTTTGCATTGGGTCATGATGTTTTGAAGTTTCAACTCTGGTTGTTGCCTTAGCTGCATTTAATTTCTCCCATGCAACTATTTCTTCACTAGTACATTGTTTCAGTTGAGGTAAGCACCCCAAAATTAAATCTGTACAAGGGTTGTTAAGTATTGCACAAGTAAAGGTACCGGAAAGAAAAGGAGAATCAATACGGGCTGTTGCCAAAGGGTAAATTTCAACGTTACCCGAAAAGGTTCGGCATTTCACAGTGTCACCTGTGTAATCACCCGGACTCACTAGTTCTCTTCGAAGACCAATAAGGGTGCTGCCGCTATCCAGCAAACATTGGCATGGTACATCATTGACCATTGCATTGTGGAACACTAACTTGCCTCTGGAGGCTAATGCTGCATTCACACTCTCAGATGAGCATGGTACTGTATGTCCACATTCTAGTATTCCGTCTGCATGGAATTGGTGACATCGTTCACAGCTGTCAAAGCTTAATATATCGTTAGCAGCACACACATCCTCTGCTTGGTTAGTTGGTAAGTCACTTTCAATCTCACACTCATTCTCACTACCACTATCTGAAGAGGTGTCAATCAACATAGCGTTGTTAGCTTTCAAACGTTGGCGGCCAAGGCACTTATTAGAATAATGGCCATAAGAGGAACAAAAAAAACATTTGATTGCACGCCTGTATGCAGACCGTTTGCTTTGCTGCTTCTTGATCACATTTTCAAGATGCGCCGGATAATTCGGCGATTTGTCGCACATAGCATAAGTGTCGTGCATTAGTTGACAGTACATGCATATGGAAACTTTTCTGTCTTTCTTATCATACTTCTGAAAAGGTTTTCTGTTACCCTGATAGTTTTTTGATTGGTCTTTGACAAAGGAAACTATCTCAGAGTCACTTGAGGTCTTAAAAATCTCTCTGTTAGAAGAAAAATATGCTGAGCCTTTTTTTTCGAACTGCTCGATGTTTTCAATGTCTGACTGCTGCAAAAACTTAGCAAAAGGAGAAGGTATAGTAGATATACACTTGTCCATAGCTATTAGGTTTTTTAATCTATCAAAGTCTTTTCCTATGTTAGCTGCTTTAAGCCACCTGTTTAGTACACTCTGCACATTTGAAAAATAATCTATAAAAGTTTCACTAGGTTTAGGTTTTAAATTTGAGAACTGAACCTGATACCCAGGGGCATCAAGTAAAAAGTGCTGCATAATCCTATCATGGATGTATTGATAGCTAGATCTAAGTTCAATAGGAATAGACTCTATTACTTTAAGGGGCTCACCACTTAGATTCTTCATGTAAATCGGAGCCCACATATCTAAAGGAACTTGGTGATATTTAAATTGATACTCTACATTCTCTGTCCAGGCAGATATGGAGTCCTCTTTACAATATGGTTTGATAATATTTTTGTATTTGTTGAACTTATTTTCCTCTTGTTGACTTCTTAGTTTAGTGGCAGAGATCTCTGCGTGTGAGTCTATATCCATGCTTTTCATCTTTAATTGTGTCTCTGATTCTACCTGAATTTGTTTTTCTTTAACTCGTGCCATTTCATCTATCTCTTTTTGCTTTAGATCTAATTCCTTTTGTTTTAATTCTTTCTCTTGATCTAATTGTTTTTGTTTCATCTCCTTATCATGTTCTCTTTCTCGTGCGCGTTCGTCCCTTTCCGCATTCTCTTTTCGTGTTTGTTCCTCTTTTGTTTCTTTAAATTTCTGATCAGCATATTGTTGTAGTTCTTTTCCTGTTAATTCTAGTTCTTTGCCTGCTTTTATGAAATCTGATAAAGTTGCCATCTTACTTTAGTACTTGGCTAACAGTGATAGGCAATGATGACTTTAATCAGTTATTTATCTTTGATATGTTATGTTTGTTCTTATCTGATCACTATCAGTTGTGCTTTCTGTTTATACCCTGCCCAGATTTATCTTGCAGAAAAACAGAGTATACAAATATGTCAACGCGTTACAAGCTGAAAAAGAGATGCACTATTAATCAAATTGCATGACAAAATATATAAGTGTACTCAGCTTAATGTGGGAACGAAGCTCCTTTGACACAGGTCACCTTGTTTGGTACACTGGGGTGGCGACACGTTTCGTACGTAGCACACGGTATTTGGCCCACAGGTGTATGTGCACAGCTGTTGTTTGCCCTCTGATATATAGGGCAGCAGTAAACACGCCTACTAAACGATATGATTTACTCGACAACTAAGGACAATGACTTAGACAATGACAGACTTACGAACACCTAGAATATGTATTAATTAATTTTAATGTCAATGTCCTGTCTTTGTTTTAAACAATAATTGCCTTTCGTTACTAACCTAGTTAATTTCTGTAAACGTTGTGCAGCTAAGTATCAGATGCTTAGCCCGAAAATAGTTCCATCGTGACGATAAGCAAAGAGAAAATAGACCCAAAAATGAATAAATGCTTGTAAAGAAATCAAAATAACATAATAATGTGTCAATAAATAAATATATTCATTTAGTAACTTAAATAAGTAAATAATAAACAATATACAGCACAGATTCAGGCGGGCCGCCGCTAAGCGATCTTGTAAACACTCGACTGCTTTATGCTAATGACGCAGAACAACTGTCTGTCAATCACTCTACGTCATCGCGCAGCGCTATTTTTAGATCTCAAAAATCAATATTGTCGGCTGCCTGTGTATTCCTGCGCCGTGAATCATGTTTGGTGCTTATTCAAGAATAAATTGATAAATATATGAATAAATCTAAGAAAATAAGAATATTAATACTTACAGCTTCGAAGAATACATGATTTCATTCAATAAATATATCATAAACACAATTAAACACTATTTTGTCACGATAGGCATATTTCTAGCTCGCAAATTCTCCTGTCTGCACAAATTATCGTTACTACAAAAATTAATCCCTAGTCTGGAGCCCGTGGATGAGTGGATTAGCTTGAACTTTTCGTTCAAGCTTCACTTCTTGACACCACAATTACCTTTTTACTGTGGGTATTAGCTTGGCGCTTTCGTCCAAGCACCACTTTCTGACACCACAATTACCCTGGCCTGTCAACAACTCAACTGACAGGCCTCATCGGGTACTTCTCACACACCCATACAAGACAACTTGCAAGTCGTGTGGGAGGCAAAATGTATGGTCCATTTTATTGCCGTTGGCTCGCTTACAAGCGGTAAACAGTCGCTAATGCAATACACAATATACAGCCACAGAATTATCTAACACAAACTGCTAACCCTATGCTAGTTCCATCTATTAGTGAACACAAAACTCCTAACGCTATTCTAAACGATGTGAACGCCTCAAGTCCAGTCTCCCGTCTGCCTAACCTCTCTCCCGTGGTTACACACCACGCGGGGTGACCTTCACCTTCGTGCGTGTTACCTCACATCGCACTCTGCTGGCAAACGTGGCCTGTTGAGTGTCTACTCAACTGTGCTATGGCTTCACGAGGTGTGGTACTATCGAGTCTTTGACAAACTTTGCCAGCAAACCATTCGAGTATAAAATAGAGGTCTTTTAAAATAAGAGGCAAATTTCGCAACTTTCCAGAGAGTTCACAATCATCAAAACAACCAATCTGAGACATGTTTCTATACACACACATACATAGTCTACACTTCCGTGTACACTGGTTTATATTAGCTGCATATCCTTTACAAGACGTTGCAGTCATTCCCAGCATTTGTTCATGGTTTGTGGTATATCAAGTGTGGTTGACTAGACAGTGTTAGTTCAGCAGTTTGTCATTGATTTCTGAGACATTAAAGAGTAGTTTGCTTCTACTTCATCGCACACACACCTCACTCGGTATGACGGGGATATATGAAACTGCGCGTCTCACTAACCCCTAAAGCATGGGGGTCGATTGTGCACTGGTATAGTTTAGATTATTTTAACTTAAAATTAATTAAACATTTGTTGTCATCGCCAAATGCTCTATGCGCTTTATGGGGTGTTAAAATGTCCATTATGTTTTATTCTCCTGTTACAGATCAATGTCATAGGATATGTTAATATAACACATCATTGTCATAGGATGTGTATATGATGGGTTAATATTACAAATCATTGTCATACAATGGGTTAATATTACAAATGACTGTCATAGGATTGGTTAATATTAGACATCAATGACATAGAATAGTTTAATATTATAAATCCATAACACATAATAGGTTAATATTACAAATCGCTGACACACATTAGGTTAGTATTACAGATCACTGACACAGATTGCGTTAATATTACAAATCACTGGCCAATATTTAAATTTTCAGAGCTTCGCACCTGTCCAGTACAAACGGGGCTTAGTACGGACCCTGTTTGACCGTGCTAGGAAGATATGCACCCAGGACACACTGACAGAAGAATTTGAAACTCTGAAGAATGCCTTAAACCTGAATGGGTACTCCACAGAATTTATAAAGTGCCACTGCCAAAATCCCAAACCTAAACCAGAAGAAACTACAGTCCCTAAACTCAAGGTTTTCATCCAGTTAACCTTCCGAGGAGATGACGTAATGCAACGTTTGCAGGACCGGCTCATCACAGCAGTCGGGCGAATATTCTGTGCTGCAACTCCGGTTATCAGGTACAAAACCACACCGATCCCCACCCCAGCAGTTAAAGAACCTGTAGCTTTGTACACCAAATCGAATTGTATTTACCAATTTACACGCAGGTGCGAGACCATCTACATAGGTAGAACATAGCGACAGTTACATAACAGGGTGTTGGAACACATTCCGAACTGGGTGGACAAGATACTACACACTGAAGATGGTAACCTAGGCAGGCCGACACACCGGAACAGTCCTGCTTCATCTGTTGCGAGACACGTGCTCGAGAGTGGTCATGTAGTTGAAAGAGACAGTGCCTTCCGTATGATGTGTGTTGTTCAACACACAGAATAGTCGGTTGTTAAGGTTTCCTGAAGCCATAGTGATCAACCTGCGTAAGCAGAAAGGCATGTTAGTCAGTTTAAAATTACCGTGGTGGACAATCCACATTACTGTGCGAATATGTGTATATTTCAGATTGAAGGATTTATCTAGTTATTTCACTTTATGTTGTGTGATTTCTGCAGTATGTACCTGACGAGATGCAGCGAAATATGCCAGGCAATAAATCGTGCAATCTATTGTTTGTGTCTTCGTTATACAAATCACTGACACAAAATAGGTTAATATTACAAATCACTGACACAGAAAGGGGTAATATTACAAATCAATGACACAGAATAGGTTAATATTACAAATCGCTGACACAGAATGAGTTAATTAAACATAGTGCATGGTGGATGTTCTTGATTATGGACACATATGCAACACTCAAAAACAACCTTTCAAATACACACACCTGCAGTAAACTATAAACAATATAAAATAACACAAAGCTTTACAGACCAGAATTACGAAACATACAGGACGTTGCAGCGATTAGCCTTCATCAACAAACAAATGCATACACAAAACATCCGGTGACTACATTAAGACATAAGGACGGAATGAGAAGAATAAAAAGATCCAAAAAACAAACAAACATATGCGAGCAATGAAGAAAAAATACAGCCCGGGACTCTGAGATAAGTAGCAACATTTTTATTCACATTTTCATTTTCTCCTCATTGCTCGCATTTTTCTTTCTTTTTTTAAAATATTTTTATTCTTCTCATCCCATCCGTATGCCTTAATGTAGTAACCGGAGGATCTTCTCCTGTACTATATGTTGTATTTCGTGTTTGCATTTATTTGCTGATGAAGGATAGTTGCCGTAACGTCCTGTATGTTTCGTAATTCTGTTCTGTAAAGCTGCATCACTGTGTGTTATTTTATATTGTTTACATTTCCACAGCTTTACCGCAGTTCCACAAAACTGTATTCATATTTTACTCAGCAAAATATAAATGCGTTGAAAATAAGACATCTTTTCGCAACTGATGCGACAGGAATCAATCAACGTCAACTGTAAACGGTTTACGGTGATGTTGTATTAATCACTGTGTGTCTGACTGTGAGCTGGATTACTTGTCTAGCGGTTCATGGCGTGTGATTTGACTTGAAGTTTTAGCGCTGCATCACGTCGCAGACGACAGTGACTCATGCACAAACACCCACCCACTCAACATACATAGAAAAAACAAGTGCTACTAGGTGTGATAGAATATGTTACTGGACAAATTGCTCGCGGAGATTAGCGGTCATGAAACTGAGCTGGGAGTTGTCGTTCCTGTACAACAACAAAACAATGGTATTAGAGCTGACAAGAAAATTAGTTTACGGGAACAACATAATAATAGAATGATGGTGCGGACTACTTGTTGTTGTTGTTGTTGTTGTTGTTTTGCGAGAGTAATCTGATTTGCTCTTTTCATTTGTAAAGACTCATCAATTGCAGGTCGTTTGCAGAACGGTGTATACCAAATGTCTCTCTGTCTCTAGTCATTTTTGCCACCTCATGCACCCCTGCGTCTTTTTTTTTTTTTTTTTGCAGTAGCACCAGTAGCCATGCCTCCACTGGTGTTCTTTTCATAAGGCCGAATGATTTTAGATTCCGAGAGATGATACTATTTATGAGGCAATTTTGTTTACGCAATGCAAAGACTATGCTGGTCTATAAAGTCATATAGAGTATGACAATGGAAACATCTCTATAGAATAATTTGTTTGAAGAGATTATACAGTCACATATATTATGACAATGGAATCGTCTATATAGTTTAATTTGTTTGAAGATTTACAGTCGGCAGTAAACAAGATGACTGTGTGGTGCGTAGACGCAGGAGCTGTAAGAAATGAAGGTAATGCATCGGCCGTGTTGTATTCCCTGGAAAAGTGAATCGTGAAGGTAGATGCCCCATGTATTACATTGCAAGGATGTCCTCTCAGTAGAGAGAGAGAGAGAGAGAGAGAGAGAGAGAGAGAGAGAGAGAGAGAGAGAGAGAGAGAGAGAGAGAGAGAGAGAGAGAGAGAGACAGACAGACAGACAGACAGACAGACAGACAGACAGACAGACAGAGAGACAGAGAGACAGAGAGACAGAGAGTAAATTGAAGTGGGTATCACCTTAGACAGACGTATGTCTTGTAAAGATCATGTGGAGGATTTTTATGGTGAAAGCTTGAAGGGGCTTAATGAACTGAGGACTATGGCAGCAACCGGGGTAGAGCAGAGGATACTTTACATGCTCTTTCAGCAGTTAATATGTTTAGTCATTGAGTATGGTTTAGGGCTCTGGAGCGGTCTCGGCTGGCAAAGATTAGTTTCATCTTCGTGCCAGGGCATGCGGGAGTACAAGGAAATGAGCGGGCTGACAAGCTCGCAGGTGGGACTACTGTGGAGGGCGGACGGGCCATGGACCAGGCTGACATTCTGAATGCTCTACGAGAAGTAAGAACTTTGCGAGAACCAAGTGATGACTGTGAATCTACAACCATGGCCAGACTACGAGAACAGCAGATTAAAAGAATGGGTGGCCAAACAAGAACACTACGCAGGAGGAAGCCAATGAAATTGATAAACCAACACGGAACTGGTGTCGTTAGCCGCTACACGCTGTGGGATTTGCTGAGGAAGGGATCCGAGCACTTATGGACTGAATGGTTCGATGTGCAATGAAGATGATCTTTCGACTAACTAACTAACTGATCGCATTCCAAGGCTCCTGATTTCTTTGGGATTGCCATAAATAGAGTATTACATAATTCAGGAGGTATATCTCCAGTATCGTATATTGCGTTCAGCAGTCTGGCGACTTGGTCTATTTCATATTGTTCTAAGGCATTGATCATTTCTGTTGTGATGTTATCTGTACCCAGGGTCTCCCCAGTTTTCATATATTCAAGAGCCATATATAAGAGTGTTTTGTGTCTTGTTGTGTTTCCTTGATTGTCGTTTGCTAATGAAGGCTTGTGGCTACAACGTCCAATGTTACACGTAATTATATTTTGTAACGATGTCTTACACTTCTTGGGCTCTTATCGGATATGTTATATATGGCACCCCAACGCTCATTTTATCACTGGAATTTTACAGTTGTGTATTGATGAATATATTACCCTTCTCGCAACAGGCTACCTTTTCCATAAATATCACGTGGATGATAAATCTGGCTAGATCTATTAAAGACACATTTTTTTCCGGTGGTGTCTAGTTGGTCATGCGTCGAAGCACACGAGGCGCTGTCGTCATTTCGAGGTGGCAGGTTCGAATCCCTGTAGGTAACCATAGCTTTTAATGTTTATGTTGTCTAGTGCGTCCTCAAGTCTACTTCTTTCTTCTTTTTTTCAACGAGCGCTTGTATGTTTATTTATGAACTTCCTTTGCCATAGCGCTCCTTGTTGTTGTTTCTATTATTCAAATTTAAGCACAACAACAACTCTATATGTATTATGCCACTCAGATTATATATGTGAAAGGTGCTAGTCTGGTAGACTGCAATGAAGCAGGTATTTCTCACGAAAGTATACATCTCCGTCTACCACATCACACTCATACTATATGGTGGGTTGGATCATGAAAATTAATTCAAGAATAAGCCAAACCAGAGAGCAACATGTGCCAGCCAAAGTTCAAATCAGTTCGTTTCTAAGCAACAGATAATAAACCAGAGTCGACCACCAAGGGAGAATGTTAAAATAATTCTACCCGCGCAGAGTATTGCGTTTGTTAAATCTAAGCAGAGAAAGCTGAAAGAAATCAAGAAAGCTGAAATAAATAAACCATTACGGAATCATCAGTTTGCCTTTCTTTTGCGTGATTGATGAAGTCAATGTACAGGTAAACAGCTCATACGACTATATACATTATTTGAGTTGTTCTAATTCGGTATGTTGTTTTGCTTCCTACCTGTCTTACTGTCCATTTCTCTTTCTTTGTTTGACTCGTTGTCGAACATCTACGACTAGTTTCTGTATTTATGTACTCATTCTCGAACATCTTCGACTATTTTACACTATTTATTTTATTGTTTTCGGAAAAAAGGGGAGGGTGGAGGTGAAACAGGGTGGGGGAGGGGGGACTCATTGTAGGACATCTTAGACCAGTGGTTCTCAACCGGTGGGACCCCCCCCCCCCCAACCCCCGCCTCCCAGGGGGAATTTTAGGGTTTTCAGAGGTGGGGGAAGAGGGGGGAATAATATTATTTCAAGATCGCGTTAATTCAAGATCCGATTACTTGAAATTGCTTTTTCCCTCCATATTTTACGGTTATGTACTTCTCACCCTTCTGAAATTCGGTTTATAACGTAAGTAGGCCTACAAATCACGATTTATGTAGTCGTTTAGACTTGTTCTAGTAGGTGTTATTACATTTAGCTTCTATTTTTACGTATACTATGTAGGGGAGCGGGTGGGGTGGAATTTATAGGGAGGGAATACGAAAGGTATGTATAAGCATGACATTCGGAACATATGGTGAGGGGGTGCATGGGCTAAAAAAGTTTTCGAACGACTGCCTTAGACTATTATATGTCCTTAACTGACTCATTATCGAAAATCTTCGAATGTTTTCTATTCTTATTTCACTCACTGACTCATGTCTTCAACTTTCTGTTCTTATTTAAGTCACTAACTCATATCTTCGACTATTTTCTGTCTTTATTTGACTCACTGCTGAATATTTCCGCCTTTACTTGACTCATTGTTGGGCTTCTTCGACCATACCGCAAAGAGCACCATAAATTGTATCTATAATGGTGGAGTACCGGTCTCCGTGGCGATGGCGTTGCGGACGTGATACATGATGCCGCTAACCCGCGTTAGAAACACAGCGGCGACAGATTTAGCAGCAGGCCGTGTCGCGCTGGTTTTAACTAGCTGGTACTGGAGCCGGTCGTTCAGAAAGCAATGGCAAACTACTTAACGTAAAAGCTTGCCAAGACAGAGACAACGGCAGTAAAATGCTGGTGTTGACTGCAACGTCCTGTAAAGGATATGCAACTTAAAGATAATATGGCGGAGTGGGTTGGTAATTACACCTTTCACCTCTGCAGACTAATGGGCACTCACTTGGTGGTATGGTCATTATCATGGCCTTTACTTCCCAAAACATTTCCTGCTACCTATTTTAGTCTGGTCCGCTCCGTGGCGAAGGGTATAAGAACACAGTTCGTAATCCCGCATAGCGCGATCGAAGCACAGCTGCAGGAAATTTGGCAGCAGAACGCCTTGCATTGGATTTTTATGAAATTGTATGTGTGCCGGTCGCTCAGAAAGCAAACTACTGAGCGTAAACATGCCTAGTGATAACAAACAGCCAAAAAATGCTGGGGTTGACTGTGACGTCATGTAACGGATATGCGACTAACTTTAATTATTTTAGACTGGGCCAGCATAAACTTCTGAACGTAAACTTGCCAAGAAATCACGAACAGTCAAATAATGCTGGGATTGACTGCAACGTCATGTACAGGAGATACAACTAACTTTTTAACTGGGCCAACCTGTGAGCCGTGGTCATCATCATCACCTTCCACCTTTGCTGTCAAGCGTCGTGAGGAGGGGTAGTTGGCGCTTCAGCGCCCGATAGATGGCATTGGATAGTGTCATTCCGTGTGACTGTACAATGTCTTTTATGTCGTTAATACATTTTTTTATTTCACTTTTATTTTGGGGGGCGGAGGAGGCCCCCCCCCCCCCCCACTATCTGCTGTGTGTTCCCGGTGACACATCAGTGACAACGTAGGACTGTTATAACACTTTATCTGCATTATACACCTATTATCTTTGATGTAAAGTCAATGATGGTAGTTGATGGTGTTGCATTCTAACGAGATGGCCAAACCCCTTGATCTTCTGTCTTTCAATAAATGTGGCACAAGGTGTTGATCCCACTGTCTGTTTAATAACAACATTTCTTACTCGGTCTTGCATTGATAACTTGGCAGCTCTCCTGAGGCATCTCATCTCACAAGCGTTGATTTTGTAAAATTTGAATACATCCCGACGCTGACGGAACTCATGACCAACGTACCGGCGAGCTTCTAACTACTACGCTACCACGGCTCCCCAAGTACATTGTCTGACTACAAATTCACTCCTAGCCCATAGTCAGAACGGCTTTTCTGTAATAGTTTTATCTCCCCACTGTGTCACGGGGATTCGTAAATAATAGCAACCAGTCTCTCGCCAGCGACTGGCAAATAGCCGCTGCTGTCATTACGTAATAATATAATAGGTGTATAATGCAGATAAAGTGTTATAACAGTCCTACGTTGTCACTGATGTGTCACCGGGAACACACAGCAGATAGAGTTGGCTGTGCGAAGAGCTGCCATGATAAACAAAATGGGTGTTATTGTGTTTGGATGAGTGTGTGCGAATAAGGTGCGGAACAGATGAGTTATCCTTTTGGAGATCCAAATCACGAAACACAATTGCAGACATGAAAGTTACAGAGGACTGAATGCTAGGATGGTAATGAGTACGTATCCAATTGGGGAAGACAGGACAGACAGAATAGCTTGCTTTATAGATCACCGGATCCATAATTCCGATAGCCAACTTTATGGAGTGCCAGTTTTCACGTCAATAAAGGTCATTGGATACAGAGAGTAGAAATAATTATGAGCCTCAGAGATGTGGTTTATTCATAGTATCTCATCGGACGATGGGAAGACTAATATCCAAGTACTACAATAGTATACTAAACTAAGCGTCACCTTGTCACGCTATCAGAAGTTCTAAGAATATATTGATTTCCCCATATTTTAGGCCACTTGATACTCTAAAAGTGCCACTACAAGACAGACAGACAGACAGACAGACAGACAGACAGACAGACAGACTGTCACACACACACACACATGTATATATATATATATATATATATATATATATATATATATATATATATATATATATACATACATGTAGACCGGCGGATAGACAGACAGGATAGCAGACAGACAGAAGGGCAGACGGACGGACGCTCGAACAAAAGTACGGACAGACAGACATACATACAGACAGACTTAAAAGCAGACAGACAGATAGAGAGATAGAAATAAATAAATCGTGACAACGGATGTGTGATTTGTTACAATGTTTATCCATCCTAAAATCATCCCCATGAATAAACATCAAGACATGTAATCTGGGTGTCTAGAAGCATATCAACATGCCGCGTATTCTAATCACTCTGGAGGCAGCAGCAACACACCGGACACCTCAGACAGTCAAGTCTAGCAAGCAAACGCTAGGCTGTCACCGGCAGGTTTTTGGCCAGGAATCCCCGGGATTACCTCGACGTAGAGTCTAGTCTGCACAACCCGCATGATTAGCAACGACTCCTAGCAAGACACACAGTCTTGACAGCCAGAGCAAGGCAAGAAACAGCCTCGCTTTATATTCAGACTAGTCAATGCAGATGAGGTGTTGGTGTCTTTTTGTTTTATAGTATACATGTGTGCATTATTTTATAAATATTTCAGAAATGATCAATAACGTTTTGGCAATGGAAAGAATGCATTTCCTTCCTAGTAATCGCAACGTCCTGTAAAGGACATGCGACATTAATTTTTACATCGTGTTATCTATTCTCTTTAGTATATACGTATCATAATCATGTGCCACGCTGATAGGCGTGGCTGGTGGTAGTTCACCATCTCAAATGATCACCAGTAATGGATCTCTCTGTGTTCTTGTCTCGGTTATGCCATGCGGCCAAACCATCCAGATATTTATCTCTCTGCCTTACCCCTGTCTTTTCCCACCACTCCTGTCAGTCCTCGCTAAGGTTTTCAGTTAATTTCTCCTCATAACTTCTTCTCTTCTTCTTCAGCGTTCCGAGCCATTGAGGTTCTTTGCTGCAAATACAATCTGTCCCCATTCGTCTCTCTGGTGGACCTTCTCTTACCAGTCGTTGATTCTAAGTGCTTGTAGGTCTGTACATGTATTATCTCTCCACCGTCTTCTTGGTCTACCTCGGAGTCTACGGTCATTTATTTCCTGAGTGTAAGCGAGTTTTGTTTCCCTATTATCTTCCATTCTTTCTATATGCCACAGCCACTGTAGTCTATTAGCCTTCATGATACCAGTGATTAGCGGGGACTTAAACAAATAAAAAATGTCTTTGTTACTTCTTCTTTTCCACTCTCCACTTTGTGTATCCCTAATGGGTCCAAAGATGCGTCTTAAAATTTTGTTCTCAAAGGTTTGTAACAAGGCTTCGTCTCCTTTCGTTGTACTCCAGGTTTCAGAGCCATACAGCACAACTAGTCTGATCAGTGTTTTTTATATTGTGATTTTGGTGTTACGAGATAGCGCCTTTGATTTTAGTAGATGTTGTAGTGCATAGTATATCTTATTTCCAGAGTTGATTCTAGTTTGTATTTCTTCCCTTATGATGTTGGAGCAGTTGAAGATTGTACCCAGGTATGTGTATGTTTCCGTTCTTTTAATGGTCATATTATCTATTTGTATGTGGCCAGAGTTTTTAGCCATTCCGTCTCTTGAAATTACCATATATTCTGTCTTATCTTGATTGATAACCAGCCCCATCTGTTGGGCTTTTCCCTTTAAGTGAGTCAATATTTCTAATGTCTTTTGTTAACTTTACCCTATAATATCTATATCATCTGCATAACCAAGCAGCTTGGATGTTCCTCCAATATCACATTCCTCCTTTACCTTCCTTACAACTTTCTCTAGAGCCAGATTGAAGAGTAGCGGCGATAGTGCATCACCCTGTTTCAAGCCAGATGTTATTTGGAAGGGGTCTGATTTCCTGCCTTTATATGGTACTATATTATAAGTATCTTCCATGCATAGTCTGGTCATGTTGATTAACTTCCTTGGTATTCCAAATTCCTGCATAGCATTCCATAGACTATTCCTATGGACACTATCATAAGCCTTTTTAAAATCCACAAAAATGTTATGGAGATCTCTTTTATATTCCCAATGTTTCTCGGCTATTTGTCGTAAGATAAATATCTGATCTATTGTTGATCTGTTTTGTCTAAAACCCGCATGGTAGTCACCTAATATGTCTTCTGAATATGGTTTTTAGTAATACTGCGGATAGTATCTTATAGCTTGTGGACAGTAGTGATATTCCTCTATAATTTCCACATTGGAACTTGTCTCCTTTCTTAAAGATAGGTATCAATAATGACTCTTTCCAGTCATGGGGTAATTCTTCTGTCCTCCAGATTTTTATTATTAGTTCGTATAGCTTTAGATGTAATGCATGGCCACCTGCCTTTATAAATTCAGCAGCAATTCCATCAGTCCCAGTTGCCTTATTGTTTTTAAGTCGTGTGATTACATATAGGATTTCTTCAAATGTAGGTTCATCAATTTGTGGTTCGCATGTTAGAACCTCTTCCTGTGGGAAAATGTTACTCGGAGCTTCACAATTTAGTAATTCAATAAAATATTCTTTCCATGTGTTGCACATTTCCTCATTGGTATTTATCATATTCCCATTTTTGTCTTTTAAACCATATGTGTTTTGTTGGTGCCCTCGTTTCATTGACTTCAGTTCTGTAAAAAAAATTCTGGATTTATTTTTCTGGTGATTAGTTTCCATATCTTTGATTATATTACTCATATATTCTCGCTTCTGCTGTCTGACTATTTTTTTAGCCTCTTTACATTCATTTCTATAATGCTCTTCCTTTTGGATGTTATTGATGTCATTTAACCATACATGTCTGGCATTCTTCTTCCTAATGACTGCTTCTTCACATTTTTGATTGAACCATCTGTCCTTTCTATGCGTGGTTGATACACCGAGACATTCTTCTGCGGTAGATTGAATTGTATTCTTGATGTTCAACCAAGTTTGGTCAACGCTTTCCTCCAAAGGGTTTTGCAAAGTTTCAAGTTTACATTTTATTTCATCTGTAAATTTCTCTTTGACTGTAATGTCTTGTAGTTGTTCTCTGTTATATGTTGGGTGTAATCTTTGTAATTTAGTATAGAAAGCTCTCTTAAGTTTTATTTTAAATTTTGCTCCAACGAGGAAGTGGTCACTGTGGCACTCAGCTCCTCTATAACTTCTGACTTGCTGTATGTTTGATGCATTTATGTTGTTAATTAAAATGTGATCTATTTGATTATAGGTTCTCTTGTCACATGATTTCCAAGTTTGTTTGTGTATATCCTTTCTTTGTAGTCTGGTACTGCTAATCTGCAGTCCTTTGGCTTCTGCCAGGTTGATGACTCTCCATCCATTATCATGTGAAGTTGTATGTAGGCTTTCCATACCGGCCACTTTTTTTTATTAGTTTGCTCTCTACCTATTTTTGCATTGAAGTCTCCCAGCAGAATCAGGATGTCCTGTTTGGGGGTTTCTTCTATGACATCTTCCAGTTCATTATAAAAGTCTTCTTTAATATCATCTTCTTTCTCTTCAGTAACGCGCTGACAAAAAATAGTGACTGCCCACGTCTAATTTATCGAATCAATTTCTGGGTTTCATTTGCTTCGTGTAGGACTTGCCAGTTGGTTTTATGTTAGTAGTTTAGTTGTATTCTTTGCATTTTCCTCAGAAACTGCACATCCACTGCCGATAGATGATTGTCGGCGTGTCTGCTTAACGTTGTACGGGTAATTATAAAACACGTCGTATTTTAAATGTTAGTTTGTATTAATCTTAGTGCTTGATTAGCTGGTTGATTGGTTGGTTGTTTGGCTCGGTGTTATTTGAGAAAACTCTGGAAGATTGGGAAAGTAATGCTTAAGTCTGATACACTTGAGTTACATTAGTATATGTCCTGACAAGAGCTTGCCTCTGTCTGAGTGATGTTGATGTACATAATTGTCTCCAAAACCGGTACCACAGTATTATCTCCGCGGGGACTGTGTCACAAAATTCCTTCTTCAGGCAACGCCCATAAACCAGCAGGTGTGCAAGAGAAACACTGAATCTTCACATCTAAGGACTAGGTCTGTGATAATGAAAGGACAGATTTGTTTATTTTTAAAGTGCCCTTTCTGACAATTTCTTTTCGAATATACACATCTTTCGTATTGTTTACAAAAAGGAAGAGGCAGTACCGGGACAATAGGTAAATAATACATAAATTTGAACAAGTGCTAAATATCGATTGCGTGATATTGTTGGACTATTGCTGGGAATAGTATGTGTCTATACACGTCCATGTCTACAGCTGTAGATTTAAGAACATGCTTCCGGTGTCGTGTCGTCGATTCTGTTAACCAGTAATTTATGTAATCTACAGACATTTTTGTTACGGACGCAGTTCGTAATCCCGCATACCGAGTTAGAAACACAGCTGCACTGGGTTGTTGTTTTTTGGTGCCGGTCGTTCAGAAAGCAAAGGCAAATTACTGAACTGTAAACTTGCCCAGGAATTACGACCAGTTAAAAATTGCTGGGGTTAACTGCTACGTCCGTAAAGGAAATGGAACTAACTTAACTTTACAGACATAAAGAATGAGTTGCTGGCACTTTTGGAATGTTTCCTACATCTACTCTATGAATTATATTAAGAAATCGTTATGGAAAATCTGGCTTAGCGGTTCGATTATCAGACTTCCATTAGGGAGACCGGGGTTCGAATCCGTGGTAAGGTGATGGATTTTTTATATCGGGATAAAAAAGAGGACCCTAACCTGCACATTTCGTGGCGACTGCCTTGGTCAGGCGGCCTTAATTTCTCAGACTCGAAACCATCCTTCCTACACAGCATGGTACTATATGTACCAATGACATTAAGGGACGTTTTTACCGCGTGTTTTACCTGTCTATATTGAGTTCACTTTCTCCGTAATCCCGTTTATCCACGTAGGGTAACGCAGCGCGAGAGAATTGGAAGCGGTTCTCCCCGCGTTTGTAACTTACGGGTTAAGTGAGCCGGCCGCTCAGAAAGCAATGGCAAACTACTGTGAGTAATCTTGCCAAAAAATCATCGACAGCGGTAAAATGCTGGTGTTGACAGCGATGTCCTGTACATGATATGCGAAAAAAGAAAATTCAGTTCACAGAAGCGCATTCCACTGATCATTCTACAATGCCATAATTATGTAATCAGATAATATTCAAGACGGTACTAAAGTGATAATAATCTGTTAAATATAATGTTGCTTGTTTTTATGTTGATATTTTAATTTTAATTGTTCGTCTTATTTTAAATTCATTGCATACGGATATTGTCATGCGGGTTTCAGTCTTCTGCCATAAATCAAGAAGAATCTCAGGCAAGTGCACAAACACCATCAACCAAAATCCAAACGTGTGTATTGTTGTTTTACTTTTTTTGTTGTTGTTATTTTCCCCGATGCAGTCTCCTGCTATCTGTATATGGTGTTATAGCATCATGACATTTTACAGACATGAACAAAAGAGATGACTGGTGGTCATTCTTTCCCTTTTGCAGGTGAAGAGCCCAGGCCTGGAATCCGATTCCGACCGTGTTCCTGATATGGGGTGTATTTTTAATGACTGTGGGGTTATTTTTTTTTTTTTTTTTTTTTTTGAAATATTGCCGTTCCAAGTTTTGTATTCACCCTCTGTTGAGTTCATGCAATATAAAAGTTAAATGCAAAATTTGGAACAGCAACATTTCAAACACCCCACAGTCATTAAAAATACACCCTGTATTATCAGCGCAATTCGCTATCAACTATACCAGCGCCCGCTGAATGTGGGTACACCAGTTTGATACTATTCATTTTTGCTTTCTTATTTCACATTGTGTTGTTTTTAATGTATCATGTGAAAAGTGAAAACGTCAAGAATCCGTTTACACTCCTGAATGTGTTGGCTACATACATGGCACTGGTTCTATGTTTGTTAATACCAATAGGGACTCGATGTGTGATGTTGTCATTATAACGCCGGCCGACTTTGCTTCTCAAGACCTTTCCTGGTACCCATAGATAAACAATCTGGGAGCCCTTGTTAGTTTAGAAAACTCGCATCTCAATGGGGATTCCAACACACAGCAGGCAATGTGTGCTAGCTACTGCACCACCACGGCTCCAGATTTAACTGCGCTAGTGACCAGTTGGACTCTCTTTTTGTTGTCAATTGCCGAGGATGTTTTTAGTAGACGGTAACCTTTACTAGAACACGACTACAAATAACAACATGAACCTTGTGGCAGAAACAACAAACACTCACCGATATAAAAATAACTACATGAAAACATTACATGAAAATATAAATAAACAAGTGATTCATCTGTATCCTTGCTGTGGACTGGGTACTTTCCATTTAATCGATAAGGTTAATATAATGTTAGTATGGATTATAATGTTAAATTGTTCATGATTGCACTAATTGTTTCCTGGCTAACCCTAACACTGTACTGTATTGATTAACCTAGTAATGATTCTCATTCTTTGATTCACACTTGTTTCCGGATCACTAAGTGATAGTTTCTCTTGCCTGATATGATAATTATTTACTTATTCAAGTATTAAATCTTCTACATGTTTCGATCAACAATAGCCTCTTTCCTATAATAGTAACTTGTTTGTTGCTTCGGATAATAAAGGGGCATATATTCTCATAAGTTACAAAAAGCAAGTCTCCATGGCCGAATGGATAAGAACGCGAGTTCTTAAACACCCGGTGTTATGTTGCCGAGGTAAGCGATTCAACCCCTACACCGGACAGCTGAACTAAAATGTTGACCTGTCGTCCTGGACTTGGGGACGTTAATTACAAGTACCTCTGAAGTCGGAGTGGGTTGGCCTGATGGCGAGAAACACTGTTAATAAGGAAAGCTAACCCACACGCAAAATTCAGCCCATCACTGCTATAAATAGTGTGTATGGACTAGGCTCGAGTATAAAGAGAGCGAGCGCAAAAAAAAAAGTTACAAACATAAATAGGTAACGGACGCTTGTACAGGCCTCACGAAACATTGGCCACCTGGTGCTGGCCCCATATTTGTATCGACCAACCGACACTCGGTGGCTGATGTGGTCAGTGTCACACTGCCCGCTTTACTTCCCTAGACATTTGCTGGTACCTATATTAGGCTGGGTTGACCTGAAAGTCCACATCGGTGTTAACAATCTGCCGAGATCCATCCATCCATCATGTGCTATTCCGGTAAGCGTGGGCGGTCATGACTCGCCATTTCACTCGATCACCAGAGTCGTGGACTAGCTCAGTGTTCCTGTCTCGGCCATGCCACGTGGTCAAGCCATCCAGGTATTTACTTCTCTTTCTTCCCCTTGTTCTCTTCCCCTCGACCGTGCAAGCTGTCACCAAGTTCTCCAATTTATTTCTTCTCATAACATGTACAAAAAATTTGATTTTCTACGACTAATTTCTCTAATCAATTTACGATTTTCATTTGTTTCTTGTAGTAATTGGTCATTGGTTTTTCTGTCTGTCAATGGTATTCTTTACAATCTCCTCAGAAACCACATTTCCACACCCATCAGATAGTTTTTAAACTTGACTGCCGAGATGCTGATTCGAATATATTACCACCGGGTCGGCAAGAGAGAGATAGAGAGAGAGAGAGAGAGAGAGAGAGAGAGAGAGAGAGAGAGAGAGAGGAGAGAGAGAGAGAGAGAGAGAGAGAGAGAGAGAGAGAGAGAGCCCGCCCACTACACTATAAAGGCACATTGTCATCTATCGTGTGCTGACCCGTTGCCTATGTCACAGACTGATTCAGGGATGACCCTACACAGATTACACACTCTTGTTGAAGATCTCGAACACTGTTCCAGTGTGTACAAGTCAAACATCAAAAGTGTGCGTTGTGACGTCTTAATGTTCTGTGCCACATCACGTCCATAGATGGGCGGTGCAAAGGAGGGCGCGACATAAAATAGTCCCCTCGCAACCTTAAGGGCTTGCAGATCATACCTAATCATTACAATATCATAAACTGTTCTGTT
Source organism: Cepaea hortensis (assembly GCA_963921405.1). Classification (NCBI taxonomy): domain Eukaryota; kingdom Metazoa; phylum Mollusca; class Gastropoda; order Stylommatophora; family Helicidae; genus Cepaea; species Cepaea hortensis. The sequence goes on from OY992877.1 coordinate 33,141,599, forward strand.
AATCCAGAAACTTCACTACAGGCTGTTATCTGTTATCTGTTATCTGTTATCTGTTATCTGTTGGGTTATCATCTTTGCGCTCCAGAAAAGCTCATAGGTGCTCAGATTTCCCCCCCCCCCCAAAAAAAAAAAAAAAAAAAATCAACAACAAACAAACAAACAAACAAAACATGTAAATTAGCATCCGGCGTCTAATACTGCATGTTTTGTGTAGGTTGACGAGACTCCTCGTTCTCTTGTTGTGCCACTCGTTTTTGGCCGCTCCCATTCTTAATCCAATCTCTAATTCTCGACACGATGTGGATTCAATGGCGTCAAAGTCCCTCTTTCTGGACATCTCTTTAAGGGCCTTAATAGTGAATAGTTCGTGGAGGATAATTATTGGCGTCCTCATTTCTTTAGCCATAGGAGGAATCTTTTACTTTCCATCCCTCACTAACTCTACTTGTCTATCAGTCACTTCATACAAACAAATATACCCCTAGTGACGTCATAAGAAGGCTGAACCAAATATGGATAGATACTAATACACATTCAGGGTAATTACCGTAAGCAAGGACATCTGCAGGTTCTGTGGCAAAGGGCTAATTCCGTTACTGCGTTTGTAATACAGCTGCAGGCGATTTGGAACCAGGCCGCTTTGCGCTTATTTTAATACAATGGTACGCGTGTCGGTCGTTCAGAAAACAATTGCAAACTACTGAACATAAACTTGCAAAGAAGTCGCAAGCAGTCAAACAATGCTGGGTTTGACTGCGACGTCTTGTAAAGGATATGCAACTAACAGCAAGAGACATCTTCTCATAGCTAACGATTATAAATTGCAATACGATTGTGAACTAATGAGTAGGGCCCAGAGATGACGAAGTGGGAACACCAAAGCTTAACCAGCATGGCCCATATTGATAACCATAGTCATGCATTACCGTCTCTCCTTCTGGAATTTCTAGTTCTGTGTGCGTTTTCTTTTCGTCCTTATTTGATCGGAATTGCGATTAAAAAAAACACTGCCAGTGGTAGTTGTGTTAATTATCAATCCATATTCATGGCCCGCGGTGCTGGCAGGCACAGATGCCGCTGTCATCCTTGATCACTGCCGGTCACCAGCGTGACATCATCTGCATAAATAACATCCATCATTATTCCCATCCTAGTCAAGGGTCTCCCTGGCGAAGTCTTTAAGTCGTCTGCCTTGCGCTTAAAAGGTTGCGGGTTCGTTTCCTGACTGCCATTCGGTTTGCTAGTGCAATTTTCACAGACACTTCAGGGGGGTCGTTGCTGGAGCAAGGGGTTCATGCTTTGTGCTACGATTTCTGCAGACCGCTGTGGAAAAAGAGATCGGGCCATGAGGATAATGCCTGGTGGAACGATGCCGATCCTCTCTCCTTTAAAGCGTTTTTATTTGTTCCTACCGAACGCTTTATTGTGGTTTGTCTTCTTTGTTATTGGGAATGCGCGCCTTGTTTAATGATGCCAAAGATGTTATAGTCTTGCCAGATTCGGGCTGTCGGGGAGAATACATTGGTGAAAGATGTTAGCTATCACAGGCAATCTACGTATATGAGACCTTAGTTGTCACAAGCAATGTACTTATCTCAGATTTTAGTTGTCTTGAGCAATCCACTTATCTCAGACTTCAGTTGTCACAAAAGATATACGTATGTCAGACTTTAGTCGTCACAACGAAACTACGTAGGTCATTCTTTACTTGAAACAAGCAATATTCGTATGTAAGAATTTAGTTGTGACAAGCATTCTAATGTTAACCTTTAATTTCACAAGCAATCTACTTATGCCAGACTTTATTTGTCACAACGGAACTACTTATGAGAGACGTTAGTTGTAAGAAGTAAAATTCGTATATCACTTATTAGTTATCACATGTAAATTACATATGTAAAACTTTAGTTGTCAGAATCTCCCTATGTATGCCAAACTTTAGTTGTCTATAACAAGATGGTAGAGCACCATATACCAAATATGCCTCATTTCGTGGAAAGCGGTCCTTTACTTGTTACATGTATAATTCACATTGAGTTATCTGAAAGCGGTCCTTTACTTGTTACATGTATAATTCATATTCAGTTATATGTAAGGCGTCCTTTACTTGTTACATGTATAATTCACATTGAGTTATCTGATTTGAAACGGTTGTGGCAGGATGATTAGTGCTGTTGCTTACCATTCAGCCATGACGAGATCCGTTGTCTGCCCTGTCTGGCTCTGAGCGAGACCCAGCCGCATCATGAATATCCATTAGACGTTTATGTGAATAAACTAACAGGAGAAGGCGGTTAGTTAACGAATCGTCACCCTACTTCAGTATGATGTGACCTAGGGTATGCGAACCTATTCGCACACTAATGGATGTATCTTTCACAAAAGTACCTTGTGCGATGGCACTAAGAATTAATATTATCGCAGAGGGTAGTAAATATTTGATTGGTTCTGGGCGCAATCTTTACTAGTGGGCTATCCAACCATGACAGTTATGTGGTTACTTTAGTCCTCGGCTACTGATTATGATATGTGTGAAAGTCAAGTCAGCGTAAATATTCATCACCGGGTGAGTTACTATTTGGCGTGGGTTATCGTGCCTCTACACAGTTCGTGACTTCCCGCATAATTGAGTAGATAATATGCTTAATTAAGAAGTCTCAAGAATCTCCTTTCGCTGCCTCTCAATTCTTGCCCCATAAATTCATCCAATTGGTGCTCTATATTTACCGTTTTTTTCTTCACATAAGATGTCTTAAATGCTGACTGCTTCTTTCCTACATTCATGATCAGTTATATTTTTATCTTTTCGACTTACAGTTTTACCTGTAAACGACATTTTAAGCATTCTTTTGAAGACCCACCGGTGTCACGTGAATTTCGTTTACTTTTTTTTTATCAGATGTCCAACAATACTGAATATTTCTTCTTCTTCCTTCCTTCCTTCCTCTCTCGAGGTGGGCAAGACAGACCCAATTATACACCTCAAAGGTTAGTGTGACCGACTTCGACATGCATTTGTATCAGGTTTCCCTAACTTCGACATGCATTTGTATCAGGTTTCCTTAACTTCGACATGCATTTGTATCAGGTTTCCCTAACTTCGACATGCATTTGTATCAGGTTTCCTTAACTTCGACATGCATTTGTATCAGGTTTCCCTAACTTCGACATGCATTTGTATCAGGTTTCCCTAACTTCGACATGCATTTGTATCAGGTTTCCCTAACTTCGACATGCATTTGTATCAGGTTTCCTTAACTTCGACATGCATTTGTATCAGGTTTCCCTAACTTCGACATGCATTTGTATCAGGTTTCCTTAACTTCGACATGCATTTGTATCAGGTTTCCCTAACTTCGACATGCATTTGTATCAGGTTTCCTTAACTTCGACATGCATTTGTATCAGGTTTCCCTAACTTCGACATGCATTTGTATCAGGTTTCCCTAAACAGATTCCATCCAAAGTAGCAGGCTGTTTCTACCCGTGGGTAGGTTTTCTTTCTTAACAATGTATGTTCGGGCAGTGGTCCGAAGTCCTACTCTTTGCAATTTCTACCTGCCGTGGGATTTCTTTCCGTGCGCAACTTGCACACAGAACCCCCTGTATGTTGCCCTTATACGAGGACGATAGGTGTCTGACCTCAATACCCAAAAGATCAGGAGGACGTTTAGTATCATTATATGCATATGATCCTTGACCCTGTTGAGCTTGACTCTAGTCCGATTATATGAAGACACATGAAGGGTGTATCATAGGAGGGAGCGCAAGCGCAATTGAAATACCACTACTTTTATCGTTTCTTTACTTATTCAGTCAAGCTTGCTTGCTTGTGTTCGCTGGTTGTGAACTCCAGCGCGAAGCCCCGTATGCTGGATGAAAACATCCTGTTGTTCAACATCAGTATGATGTCATACAGGACCTGAGGTTTGCGTGAGTATCCGTTGTCCCATGTCTGGTTTACTGGAGTGCAGACTGGTGGTTCCTCGCCGTGCAGGCAGACACTCTCCGACTTCGGAGGAATCAACAATCCTACTGACTTTAGCCAGGACCCCAAAGGGATCTGTTGCCCAGGACGCTCGGCGAAGACGCGTCAATAGGTCTTGGCCAGTATAGAACCCAGCCCTTGTGCCTTGGAAACACCCCTGCGTCCCATTTAGTCAAGCGGGAGATTTGTTCGCAACATGGATGAGCATTATCTCCGGCGGGCCGATTCTCGCACTGTAGACAGTGTCAGTCGGGGAGTCGGATGGTAGAACACATTTTTATGTGTCCAGACACTTACGATGACAGATGTACACGCTCATACCGGTCCAGACACTTGGTAAAAGGCACTCAGCCGGGGGATATGGTTGAACGTCTCTAAGTCAAATCCATCGGATGTGAGGGCCTAGCCGCTACCCACCTCCAGCTCTTGGAGGCTTGATGCTGAACCGCCAGAAACGGCAGCCTACCTTGTTCCAGACGTACTGGTTATCCTTTCCTCTGGAGATAACAAGGCATGGCCGAGAGAGGGATCATGCTGCATGGGCAACACATGTTCTCTGATTTATTGCCCAGGCATTGTGCTTTGGAATTCTAGCTCTAGTTCCAATTCACATACTTTCGTCTGTAAAGACGGCAAGGTGCCACTTAATATGATCGTTGAATCACACCTGTGAACCCTGTTCCGGGAGCGAGCTTTGTACCATTATGAGGTAATGATCTCCCAGCAATACAACATTACCACTAACAGTATGTTAGTTCTAGCAATACAGATTCATATTAAACATATTACCTCACAGAAAACATATAAAACTAAGAACATATCCCATTATGAATTAACTGAAAATTATAGGTCAATAGAATTCGAATCCGCCACATCCGACTGACCACGGCGTCTAGCTGAAGCAATAAGCCTACTTGAATGTTGAAATAATTGTCGAATTGTAGTTTCTTAGAAAAATCAACGAATAACATGGACGGATACAAAAAACAAGGAGATAGTCCTTCAAGAAACACATGAACATCGTAAATTGATTATCGATACTAGGCGTTGACAGTCAAGTTTCGCTTATATGTTGTGAGGAAAACTAACCTTTAACTCTTAGTCACAGCTGGCATACTTGATGATACCAGATCAACGGACAGACAAAGGGACCAACGCCTGAATGACTTGGCCACAAAACATAAACGAAACAGTTCAAAACATGCCTGATCCGAGATACTAGTGATCGTGTGAGATGGTTCACCATTACCGCCAACACGTATCGGCATGACACATAATGATGATGACGCACTTGAACATACTGCCAGCTAGACATCGGGTTGAACACTCATCCAAACATTAAAGACATATACAGTGACGGCATACATCTTGCTAAGAAGCACACCAATAGAAGTAATTAATTTTCTCTTCTCTTGGTATTAGACAGACAGACCGTGTGACACTTATACTAAAAGGTAGAAGATGAAATTGTTTAGCTAACTTGTTAGCGTGCATCAATATCATGAATTACAAGCACTGGTGCTAATCAAAGAAGATCTGATACGAGATCAAGAGGACGCCCGAGAAGAAAGTGTATTGATGACATCAAAGACATTGTAAATCCCATGGGATGACACTATCCATTGCCACCCATAGGGCACTGGAATCTTAACTATTTCTCTCCCCCCCCCCCCACCGTCGTGTGAAGTTAACATTGGAAGCTGATGATGTTGATGATGGCTTTTCTCTTGAGTACACGTTACCCAAACACATTGACACAAACATTGCTAGTCTAACAAGCCTACTTACCTTCGTTCGTCTCCCCTTGACTGAACGACTGCAGCAGCATTATAAATACGAAGTAAGAGAAGCCCGTTACCATATCCATTGCGTGAACAACATCAAGAGATGGCAGACGTTATAATCCAAACATGCGAATTTTGCTCATGAAATCACCAACACTTACATATCACATCTGAGCGTGGGTGTTTGAAATCATGAACATTGCGAAATCATGACAAATCTGTTTCATCCGTCAGTCATCATTGTTGTATTTGCACGAATCACAAGTAAGAATAACAGTAACAAGTAAGTGAATAATTATGGAGGAATCAGCAAGTGTTACGGTTTCAATACTGCAGTGTGATATTGAGACCTTGAACACACCTAGAACCAGCTGGCTGGTGTAATTGTGAAACCATGTTCAAGTCTGATTTACGTATGCACTGGTGGCTTGCAATGGCAATATGGTACCAAGATATCCTGTAGTAACATCACTAAACAGCGTTCTCTTCGAATGTAACTATCTCATAAATGTATATAAGTGTGCCTGGTAAGTCAGTTTACACACAATTGATGTAAAAAATTTACCTCGTTTGGTAAGTGTACACAATGCTGACACTATTTAGTTTGTTCAACAAAATTAACAATTTGAGTTGCAGAGGTTCTAGAAAGCAACAGTCTTAACACTAAATATCCAGTG
>OY992877.1:33153047-33358047 GCA_963921405.1 Cepaea hortensis
TGCAATGACGACTACATGGTGCCAGCAATAATGTCTGCAATGATGCCAGAAATGATGTCTGCATGATGCCAGCAATGATGTCTGCAATGATGCCAGAAATGATGACTACATGGTGCCAGCAATGATGTCTGCATGATGCCAGTAATGATGTCTGCAGTGATGCCAGAAATGATGTCTGCAGTGATGACAGAAATTATGACTACATGGTGCCAGCAATGATGTCTGCAATGATGCCAGAAATGATGACTACATGGTGCCAGTAATAATGTCTGCAATGATGCCAGAAATGATGACTACATGGTGCCAGTAATAATGTCTGCAATGATGCCAGAAATGATGTCTGCAATGATGCCAGAAATGATGTCTGCAATGATGCCAGAAATGATGACTACATGGTGCCAATAATAATGTCTGCAATGATGCCAGAAATGATGTCGTCAATGATGTCAGAAATGATGTCTGCAATGATGCCAGGAATGATGACTACATGATGCCAGTAATAATGTCTGCAATGATGCCAGAAATGATGTCTGCAATGATGCCAGAAATGATGTCTGCAATGATGCCAGAAATGATGTCTGCAATGATGCCAGAAATGATGTCTGCATGATGCCAGCAATGATGTCTGCAATGATGCCAGAAATGATGACTACATGGTGCCAGCAATGATGTCTGCATGATGCCAGTAATGATGTCTGCAGTGATGCCAGCAATTATATCTACAATGATGCCAGAAATGATTTCTGCATGATGCCAGCAATTATGTCTGCAATGATGACAGCAACGATGTCTGCAATTATGCCAACAATGATGTCTGCAATGATGCCAGCAATGATGTTTGCAGTGATGCCAACAATGATGTCTGCAATGATGCCATAAATGGTGTCTGTAGTGATGCCAGCAATGGTGTCTGCAGTGATGCCAACAATGATGCCAACAATGGTGCCAGCAATGATGTCTGCAATGATGCCAGCAATGCCCAGTGTTCATATTCGTGTTGGTCGACGCCTGCCTCTCCTTCCAGCAAGCGTGCCTTCCATCACTTTTCTATCGAAACCACTGAGGCATTCAATATGGCCAACATATTTCAGTGTCAGAGATACGGTGTTCTCTATGAGCCATTTGGTTTAGATTGTCATGTCTGGCTGACCGAGTAGCTAGAATGTAGGATTCTCCTTCATGAGACCCTGGTTTGAATCCTCGGTAAGGTGTGGAGTGCGTTTCTAAAAAAGTCGCTTAAAAGTCGACAGGGTCGACTTCATTGCACCGGGTTTTATCCCATATGGCTCGGTCTCTTTCCGCAGAACGGAAAGCGTCGCACAAAGCACGAGCTCCGTAGCTTTTAGCGACGACCCACAGGAGTCTCCGAACATTTAACTCGTAAACCGAAGGGTGCGGCCCGGAATCGAACCCACATCCTTCGGAGCACGAGTCAAGCGGCTTGACCACTTCGACACAGAGACTCCCAAAAGAAATCTCTAAACCGCACAGCTCGCAGCGCCTGCACCAGCCAGGCGGCCTTAATTACTCAGGCTCAAGACCCACTCCTCCCCCCCCCCCCCCCCCCCGGGCCGCCATACACCTCAGGGTACTAAATCGGCTATAAATGACAGGTGTTTTTTTTTCTTATTTGACAGTAGAATATCTTAATTGTTCTTTGTCTTGGTCTACGATATTCGAAAAAGTTTTTGTAATACTAACGTTTAAAAGTCCGGATAGTTTCTTCAGCAGTTGCGATTTGGTCAGTGACTCACACCCGTATGTTCACAGAGGAGTGATTTATGATCTCGACAATTGTACGTTAACTTATTAGCAGGTTAGTCGTTAGTCGATGTTGCAACTTCATGGCAAAGCGTCACTATTCCTGTGCCAGTGAATGTCGCACAATATGCTCCTGACAGTCCCATATGAAAAGTGGAACAGACAGCTGTCCCGACAAATCAACAGCAAGCACAGACATACATGCAAAAGGTCGCTGCCAGAATGAGGGATTAATTAGTTTGCTGAGGTAGTGTCATGGACACTTAAAGCTGTTTGCCCTCTGCATTGCTACTGCCAGTTTACGTCTCACCTCTTTTGACCAGTCCGGTTGTCGTTAATTATTGCGACAAGATAGTCAAAGTTTGGAACATTTTCAGTTTATTCATTTTTTATTGTGATGTTTAGTTTCGTTCTTGGGCACAGTGTTGTATTTTGTTTTGTTTACTTCTTCTTCTTCTTCAGCGTTCCGAGCCATTGAGGTTCTTTGCTGCAAATACAATCCGTTTCCATTCGTCTCTCTGGTCCATTCTCTTGCCAGTCGTTGATTCCAAGTGCTTGTAGGTCTGTACATGTATTATCTCTCCACCGCCTTCTTGGTCTACCTCGGGGTCTACGGTCATTTATTTCCTGAGTGTAAGCGAGTGTTTCCCTATTATCTTCCATTCTTTCTATATGCCCCAGCCATTGTAGTCTATTAGCCTTCATGATACCAGTGATTAGCGGGGACTTAAACAGATCATAAATGTCTTTGTTACTTCTTCTTTTCCACTCTCCACTTTGTGTATCCCTAATGGGTCCAAATGGCGTCTTAAAATTTTGTTCTCAAAGGTTTGTAACAAGGCTTCGTCTCCTTTCGTTGTACTCCAGGTTTCAGAGCCATACAGCACAACTGGTCTGATAAGTGTTTTGTATATTGTGATTTTGGTGTTACGAGATAGCGCCTTTGATTTTAGTAGATGTTGTAGTGCATAGTATATCTTATTTCCAGAGTTGATTCTAGTTTGTATTTCTTCCCTTATGATGTTGGAGCAGTTGAAGATCGTACCCAGGTATTTGTATGTTTCCGTTCTTTTAATGGTCATATTATCTATTTGTATGTGGCCAGAGTTTCTAGCCATTCCGTCTCTTGAAATTACCATATATTCTATCTTATCTTGGTTGATAACCAACCCCATCTGAAGGGCTTTTTCCTTTAAGTGAGTCAATATTTCCAATGTCTTTTGTTCACTTTGCCCTATAATATCTATATCATCTGCATAACCAAGCAGCTTGGATGTTCCTCCAATATCACATTCCTCCTTTACCTTCCTTACAACTTTCTCTAGAGCCAGATTGAAGAGTAGCGGCGATAGTGCATCACCCTGTTTCAAGCCAGATGTTATTTGGAAGGGGTCTGATTTCCTGCCTTTATATGTTACTATATTATAAGTATCTTCCATGCATAGTCTGGTCATGTTGATTAACTTCCTTGGTATTCCAAATTCCTGCATAGCATTCCATAGACTATTCCTATGGACACTATCATAAGCCTTTTTAAAATCCACAAAAATGTTATGGAGATCTCTTTTATATTCCCAATGTTTCTCGGCTATTTGTCGTAAGATAAATATCTGATCTATTGTTGATCTGTTTTGTCTAAAACCCGCCTGGTAGTCACCTAATATGTCTTCTGAATATGGTTTTAGTCTATTTAGTAATACTGCGGATAGTATCTTATAGCTTGTGGACAGTAGTGATATTCCTCTATAATTTCCACATTGGAACTTGTCTCCTTTCTTAAAGATAGGTATCAATAATGACTCTTTCCAGTCATGGGGTAATTCTTCTGTTCTCCAGATTTTTATTATTAGTTCGTATAGCTTTAGATGTAATGCATGGCCACCTGCCTTTATAAATTCAGCAGCAATTCCATCAGTCCCAGTTGCCTTATTGTTTTTAAGTCGTGTGATTACATATAGGATTTCTTCAAATGTAGGTTCTTCAATTTGTGGTTCGCATGTTAGAACCTCTTCCTGTGAGAAAATGTTACTTGGAGCTTCACAATTTAGTAATTCAATAAAATATTCTTTCCATGTGTTGCACATTTCCTCATTGGTATTTATCATATTCCCATTTTTGTCTTTTAAACCATATGTGTTTTGTTGGTGCCCTCGTTTCATTGACTTCAGTTCTTTAAAAAATTTTCTGGATTCATTTTTCTGGTGATTAGTTTCCATATCTTTGATTATATTACTCATATATTCTCGCTTCTGCTGTCTGACTACTTTTGTAGCCTCTTTACATTCATTTCTATAATGCTCTTCCTTTTGGATGTTATTGATGTCATTTAACCATACATGTCTGGCATTCTTCTTCCTAATGACTGCTTCTTCACATTTTTGATTGAACCATCTGTTCTTTCTATGCGTGGTTAACACACCGAGACATTCTTCTGCGGTAGACTGAATTGTATTCTTGATGTTCAACCAAGTTTGGTCAATGCTTTCCTCCAAAGGGTTTTGCAGAGTTTCAAGTTTACATTTTATTTCATCTGTAAATTTCTCTTTGACTGTAATGTCTTGCAGTTTTTCTCTGTTATATGTTGGGTGTAATCTTTGTAATTTAGTATAGAAAGCTCTCTTAAGTTTTATTTTAAATTTTTCTCCAACGAGGAAGTGGTCACTGTGGCACTCAGCTCCTCTATAACTTCTGACTTGCTGTATGTTTGATGCATTTCTGTTGTTAATTAAAATGTGATCTATTTGATTATTGGTTCTCTTGTCACATGATTTCCAAGTTTGTTTGTGTATATCCTTTCTTTGTAGTCTGGTACTGCTAATCTGCAGTCCTTTGGCTTCTGCCAGGTTGATGACTCTCCATCCATTATCATTTGAAGTTGTATGTAGGCTTTCCATACCGGCCACTTTTTTATTAGTTTGCTCTCTACCTATTTTTGCATTTAAGTCTCCCAGCACAATCAGGATGTCCTGTTTGGGGGTTTCTTCTATGACATCTTCCAGATCATTATAAAAGTCTTCTTTAATATCATCTTCTTTCTCTTCAGTAGGTGCATGTACATTAATCATCGTTATATTTTTCCATTTACCTTTTATTCGTAATTTACTAATCCTGTAATTAAAAGCTTTAAAGTTTAAAACGTTCCCCCATAACTCTTTTTTGATGACAAATGCTGTTCCTAATTCATGTTTATTTTGGGTGTTTCCTCCATATATTATAATCATTCCATTTTGCTCTAAAGTACCCTCTCCTGGCCACCTTATTTCTTGAATTGCTGTTATATCTGAAAACAGAGGTATAAACAGGAAGCAAGGACCACTTACTTCTGCTACGGTGATGTGAGGAGAAGAGCGCAAACCCTGACTGCGTAGGGCCAAAGAAGAAAATGAATAAAGAGAAAGAACCTCTCACCGTCCTCGGTTAACAAGAATAGAAAAGAATTAAGATTTAAGAAGATCCCAGGGTGGGCCGACAGGGGATTAGAACAATATTCTCCAATCCCAGACAAAGAATTACTCCAAGGGCTGTTCTAACACCAATGACTATAACACTAGAGTCTATCAACTAAACAACAAAGTAAGGGTAACACAAGCATCATTTGTTTATTACACTTCTAAACTTCACAATAATATACAGACATGTAGCATCAACAAAGAAATTAGGATACAGCAAAAATCAAACAGCAAAGACCCTAACCTAACAAACCAAATTCCTAAGTGTAGCAAAAACTTCTGATCCAGTAAAAGCTACAAATCTACCAAACACTAATCCACCAACAACTGATCCACTAAAACTAATTTAACAAAAACTTCTAGTCCACCAAAAAACCTCTAGTCTACTAAAAAACCTCTAGTCTACTGAAAACCCAGGAAAATCTAAAATCTAAAGCTAGAATTCTGGCTTTTCCTGTAGATAAAATAAAAACCAACAAAAATATTAGGCAAAGACAAGTCAAACATCTCAACATGATGGCCCAACAAGACAACAACAACACCCAGTCTCTCTACGTAAGACAGACAACACTCTTGTACTTGTGACGAATAGACACAAGACGCAACATCCTGACACATTCATTAAATTCACTTACATCACGAGCAAACACAACATCTCAACACTGACCTGGCCAACATACATCAGACATTGTAGGCAAACACAACATCTAATTATTAATCATCAAAGACTCATTATTTGCATCAACACATGGACTTCATAGGACAACCACTACAACACTAGTGTATGTAAACAATGTCTTTGTGGCACAAACATAGACATGGACTGTGTAAATTCACACCAACCACACGATGCTTCAACTGGACAACAATGATATGAATAGGTTATAGGATATGCTCCGCATAAAATATAAATGACAGGGAGCACATATTCAACAGCCTCCAATGTTTTCTACACATTCACCTGACACCCTCAATCCCACACCATAACCCTGATTGTGGTTAAGATTACAATAGTCTACATACACCCGCCTCGATTACTACCAGCCACTTCAATCCCTGGCAGATATAATAATCATCATCCTCATCATGGCTATCATCATCATCCCATGACCACCACCATCACAAGCATAGTCGTCATCATGTGATACTTATAACACAATGTCCATCCAAGTAGCACTCAATCCGGTACCTACATCACTACACCCAGTCATGGATAACAACTAACATAGCCTCATTAATAACAGTAATTGCTCTGTCCATGCATGTCATACCTGATGGGTTTTTACTTTCTAGTTAACTTTTGCTTTCCCACCAACACCGGTTTCACAAACTCCCAATACTATATTCCTTAATGTTCCCTCAATGAAGCCAGAATTGAAATCCACCAGTCTATCATCATATCATCTCAGTTGCACCCTGATGCACCATATGTCAGGAATCAACCCTAACTCACCATCATGACATTTAAATACCTAGACCCATAAGGGATGCCATATGACACAGGGCACACCTCTCCTGCAATGCCCATGTTATGATAAAGGATATCAACAACATGACACCACACACATTACCGCATGATATTACACATTACTAGCCGACAAGCAAAACATGTTCAACCGTGGAAAGCAATGGACACATATACCCAGTGGAATTACCATATTTGTAGAATACGGCAATGTAACATTTGCACATAAAAGAATCACAACATTCACAGAGAGTTGAGGATAAACATGTACTACACAGGAACTCAATTGAGGCACTCTTTGAGGCCCCTAAGATAGCTCATAAAATAAACACACAATATTACCAAGTGAAAGTACACAAAATAGTGGCCAGAGTGCCATTCATATGAGGCAGGATCCAAGAACAACAATGTCCATGGCGGGATACAGAACATTAGTTCTAATATAATAAACAGTGTACTATATATATTATGTCATTATTACACACTAATGACCAATAAGTGTTATTCAAGGCCCAACACAATCAGTGTAATATTATTTGTGAGTGGACAGCAAATGTAATTTAGTTATAGGAAACACCTACCCCGGTCATATTCCACTGAACCTCACCAAACCTGATTGCTAACATCTCTCTGAACTAGCCTGTTAAATGTTATTCTCCTAAAGCTTCAGGGACACCAAATCACTCATCTACATTATCTGTATCATATATCATGATCAAGCTGACCTCATTAAATCAGTTGTACCTGATATAATAATGCCTAAAACAATTATAATATATATTGTTGCCATTAATATTATTCCTAATATTATTGTAACCAGCAAGCACTGATTGAGGCCAACACCATTAGTGTACTATTCCTTGTGACTAGACACATAGCAAGTGCATATAAATATATTTGCGAAAGGTGGTACGTAGCATTAAATCACATTCTCTCCCCCGTGCGACAACCACCATGCTTAACTTAAGGCAGAATCTCAGTCGCTGATTCCACCGATAACTTGATACACCTACAAATATTACTGCCTCCTGTTGACAGAGGTGATGCCAGACTTCACTTACTGCTGAACAACAAATTCCTCTACTAAATTGAATACTTAACTATATTGTAATGTGCCTTGTCTTTCATTGACTGCAGTCCAAGTGTGTTTACTTTATTCACTCATAGCCACTCCACTAATATTCTGTATATTATTTCCTTCAATGATTCATACAACCAATATTTGCCCAGCTATTACCACAACAAGCTTCTTGAACTCAATAATTTACACCGCTGTAAAATAAACCATTAGTTCTGAATAATTATAAAGTATTACTAAGCCCCTGTGTGCCCAATTATCTCCTAACCTGTTAACATTGTCTGCTCCTTTATCACTAGCCAATATTCCAAATTTACCTTTTAAGTTGCTTCGAGAACAAAGGCTAGATGTTATTTGCTGAGCTGGCCTCCCACGTGTCAATTCTCCAAATGCTGTTCCTCAATCTCCCACTTTTCAGTCTCATAAAACTTAACACAAGTAGCTTCTAAATTGTTCCTTACTATATTTCTTATAAATAACTCGTCGAAGTCCAGATCGATCTGCGCCATTTTCTCCAAGAACCGATAACTCTCATTTGCCATTACCTGTGCATGGTTCCGCACTCAGTTATCTGTAACCGGGCTTACAGATTTCTTTTGTTAATTTTAGTTACTGCTAGAGAAATTATTAACTTAAAGATTAAAGCTAGGAATCAGTATAAGATTAGCTATATTTTAAATCTAATTAGTTTGATAATCACTTCATTATTATTATACTTTCATAGCTTTACTGAAGTATACATTTAAATAACCAAAATACTATGTCACACATGGTTTATAAAATTAAAATTAATACATATAAAAGAAATATAATATAAAACAAATTAATTATGGTTACATACCACTGCAAAACTTCAGGGTCTAACTACTAAACACACAATAGAAATAGGCATTGGCGCCTGGTCACTCAGTGCGGTGGACTACGGAAAAAGGGCCAGTTCTACCTGTGCGGGGCCTTATATACTGGGGTCCCAGAGTTCCAGACCAATCAGACGCCCTCTTGCAGAATTCCACCATCATCGCGAGCCGAGTACATTATTCCCCATCTTTAACTGTTATCGTCCCGATAACTGAACATTACACCCCTAGTGCCTTGGGTAAGGGAGGGATAATTTCTGACCCCTACCTTATAGTCCTCCACTATTGATGGAGCTCTAAAAAAATGTCCTATCCCCAGACATCACTCATCAGGTAAAACACCCCAGAAATGTACATCAGGTACCAACAAGAATAATGGTCACATGCCAATACAAGGTACATTTACATTAATACCAGTCATTATTCATGACTAAACTGATATCAGCAGTAAAAAAAATAATGCGATCAACAGGGAGACAGTCTCCCGCCACCTTAGTGTTCACAATATTATACGAACAATTACAAAAACAATGAATAATTCCCCCTCTTTAACTGTTGTCGTTTCGACAACCGGACCATACGTCCCTGGTACACTTATCAAACAGGTAGTTATCTTCATACCTCTATGCTCTAACACCTGAACTGCCGGTTACATCCCTAAACAGTACCATTATAAAAGAATTTACTCATTATATCCAGATTTATAATGTGAAGCAGTATACATGTACATCACCAGTCATCGATAAGTCCAAAATAACAGTAATAACATATAAGCATAAGCCATCCTTATACTAGTACAAGTTAATACTCAGTGACCAAATTAACATCAGTGAGGAGAGATAGCCCCTCTGCTATACGAACAATCATAACAAAATGAATACAACCCTCACTTTTTACATAAAAATAATTAAACAATCATAAAAGTTACCCAAACAATAAATCAGCAACCTTTATACAGTTTACCACTTGCCTCAACACTGAACATTTGAAACAAAATGTATTCAAAAATAACATCATCTATCTCTTCTAAGACGGATTCTCTCTGATCGCCTCACATTCAAGTCTCCTGGCTCAAACATGTACCAGTCACTTCTTGGCGGTCTATCCCGTGGTTCCTCAACCTCTGCCACGACAGGCAATTCTGGTAGTCTTATCGTCGCCTCCGGTACTTCAATTACCGCATCTTTCTCACACCGCTTTAACTCGTGTCCTGCTGCTCTAATGTCAGGTCCATTCTCTCCCACTCTTCTAATAACATATGGGCCTCCTGAGGCTTTTGGGACCTGTACCACTGTATACTTATCTACAGACCACTGGTCTTTAATCTTGCACCTCTCTGTATAGTGGACTCTCTTCCTAACTACTTCTCCTATGGTTAGCAATTTAGGGGATGATGTCTTGTCACATCTCTCTTTCCTTACAGCAGCTAACTTTCTTAACTGTTCGCCTGCCCTAACATGCGCGTTACGCAGACGGAAAAGATGTCCAGTCACCCAGTTCTCAACATTTGGTTCCCCCTCATTACAATCACTATCATCACTAGCATCTAGCATGAAATCTACTGGCAATCTGGGTTCTATCCCAAACACCAAGTAGTACGGGGAGTAACCTGTGGAAGAGTGGGGCGTAGAGTTATAAACTAACAAAACCTCAGCTATATGTTCAGACCATTTCCTTTTCTGGCTGGCCTCTAGTGGCCTCAGAAGATCATGTAGGGTCCTATTAAACCTCTCGCACTGACCGTTCCCTTTTGGATTGTAACTCGTGGTACGGCTCTTTTGAATCCCGTACACTCTACAGAGTTCTGCAATCACAGCCGATTCAAAGTTCCTGCCTTGATCTGAATGGAGTCTATGGGGTACACCTAAATACAGAAACCATTTCTCCACCAGAACTTTTGCAACTGTCGAGGCCTTCTGATCCCTTGTGGGAACAGCAACTGTAAATTTGGTGAAAACATCTGTAATGACCAACACATTTTCATACCCCCGACTATCCTTCTCTAACATAGTAAAATCCATGGTCACCAACTCAAAAGGCCTAGATGCTAATAAATTACCTGAAGGACCCTGCAGTTTAATATGGGGTGGTTTAGCAATATTACACCTCTGACATCTTTTACAAAACAGCTCAACATCTTTTGTGATGCCAACCCAATAACATCTACTTCTAAGGATTTGTATCATCCTATCTCTGCCCTGATGGCCGGTGCTGTGCACCGATTCTAACACTCTCTGCTTCAATGCATCAGGTACCACTAATTGAGAAATCCACCCTCTACCTGGCCTCTTTAATTTCCTGTACAACAACCCATTAATCACACTCAAC
Organism: Cepaea hortensis; assembly: GCA_963921405.1. NCBI lineage: Eukaryota > Metazoa > Mollusca > Gastropoda > Stylommatophora > Helicidae > Cepaea > Cepaea hortensis. The sequence continues at coordinate 33,163,986 of OY992877.1, forward strand.
CTCTTTCGCTGCTTCAACAAGCTTTTGGTTTCAGGGGGTAAACCCCTCATCTCTATCTTACTCAGTCTCACTCTCTCACTCACACAAGTTAACACTTTATACACATGGACATCTTCTGCTTGTAGTTTTGTCAACTCTTCAGCTGAATATGATGGTAATGATAACAGTGGCACATTACCTACCGGGTTATTCTGACTATCTACATCTACAATCTCTCCTATCCTAGCAGTTCTTAAGTTTGGACTAACTGGTGTAGCAGCTATGTGACTGATTGGAATGTCACCTTCTTCATCTGATCTTCCTGGGGCTTCAAAAGGGTAGCGGGACAAATAATCAGCATTTCCATTAGCACGACCTGGTTTGTGCTTAATGGTGTAGTCAAACATTGACATCTGTGCTATCCATCTCTGCTCAATGGCACCCAGTTTTGCCTTTTGCCACAAAGCTAAATTCCTACTATCTGTAAAAACTTCTACTTTAGTACCTAAAAGATAACTTCTAAACTTCTCAGTCATAGCCCACTTCAATGCAAGTAACTCAAGCTTAGAACTGCTTTTAGCGTTTCGTTCTGAGGGGCGAAGTGTGCGGCTAGCGTAAGCTAAGACTCTTTTCTTACCATCTTGAATTTGTGAGAGGACAGCACCTAAACCCTGGTATGAGGCATCTACCTCCAATATGAACTGTAATGAGAAGTCTGGGAAACCCAAAAGGGGTGTTGATGTCAGAGCCTCTTTTAATCGATTAAACGCCTCGTCACACTCTGGAGTCCACAACCGCCCTATGGGTACTTGCTATGTGTCTAGTCACAAGGAATAGTACACTAATGGTGTTGGCCTCAATCAGTGCTTGCTGGTTACAATAATATTAGGAATAATATTAATGGCAACAATATATATTATAATTGTTTTAGGCATTATTATATCAGGTACAACTGATTTAATGAGGTCAGCTTGATCATGATATATGATACAGATAATGTAGATGAGTGATTTGGTGTCCCTGAAGCTTTAGGAGCACCAAATCACTCATCTACATTATCTGTATCATATATCATGATCAAGCTGACCTCATTAAATCAGTTGTACCTGATATAATAATGCCTAAAACAATTATAATATATATTGTTGCCATTAATATTATTCCTAATATTATTGTAACCAGCAAGCACTGATTGAGGCCAACACCATTAGTGTACTATTCCTTGTGACTAGACACATAGCAAGTGCATATAAATATATTTGCGAAAGGTGGTACGTAGCATTAAATCACATTCTCTCCCCCGTGCGACAACCACCATGCTTAACTTAAGGCAGAATCTCAGTCGCTGATTCCACCGATAACTTGATACACCTACAAATATTACTGCCTCCTGTTGACAGAGGTGATGCCAGACTTCACTTACTGCTGAACAACAAATTCCTCTACTAAATTGAATAATTAACTATATTGTAATGTGCCTTGTCTTTCATTGACTGCAGTCCAAGTGTGTTTACTTTATTCACTCATAGCCACTCCACTAATATTCTGTATATTATTTCCTTCAATGATTCATACAACCAATATTTGCCCAGCTATTACCACAACAAGCTTCTTGAACTCAATAATTTACACCGCTGTAAAATAAACCATTAGTTCTGAATAATTATAAAGTATTACTAAGCCCCTGTGTGCCCAATTATCTCCTAACCTGTTAACATTGTCTGCTCCTTTATCACTAGCCAATATTCCAAATTTACCTTTTAAGTTGCTTCGAGAACAAAGGCTAGATGTTATTTGCTGAGCTGGCCTCCCACGTGTCAATTCTCCAAATGCTGTTCCTCAATCTCCCACTTTTCAGTCTCATAAAACTTAACACAAGTAGCTTCTAAATTGTTCCTTACTATATTTCTTATAAATAACTCGTCGAAGTCCAGATCGATCTGCGCCATTTTCTCCAAGAACCGATAACTCTCATTTGCCATTACCTGTGCATGGTTCCGCACTCAGTTATCTGTAACCGGGCTTACAGATTTCTTTTGTTAATTTTAGTTACTGCTAGAGAAATTATTAACTTAAAGATTAAAGCTAGGAATCAGTATAAGATTAGCTATATTTTAAATCTAATTAGTTTGATAATCACTTCATTATTATTATACTTTCATAGCTTTACTGAAGTATACATTTAAATAACCAAAATACTATGTCACACATGGTTTATAAAATTAAAATTAATACATATAAAAGAAATATAATATAAAACAAATTAATTATGGTTACATACCACTGCAAAACTTCAGGGTCTAACTACTAAACACACAATAGAAATAGGCATTGGCGCCTGGTCACTCAGTGCGGTGGACTACGGAAAAAGGGCCAGTTCTACCTGTGCGGGGCCTTATATACTGGGGTCCCAGAGTTCCAGACCAATCAGACGCCCTCTTGCAGAATTCCACCATCATCGCGAGCCGAGTACATATCCATTTGATATTAAATCAGCTCCCGGGTTAGTTCTTCGGCCGCTCCAGCTCGATATAGTGTCCGTACATTCCATGTTCCAAATCTCAAAAGTCCTTTAACGTTCCAAGGTCGTTGTCCAAATAAGTCAGTCCGATATCGAGGCTCATGTATTTGTTTCGTAACAAAGAAAGGTTTTTACAAAGGTGGGGATGTTAACCCCACGCTTCAACCCCCAACCTGGAGGACCAGGGTGTTTCTCTTTGTCTGTTCTCTACCCTTTGACCTGTCCGGCTTGGGAGGCCCTGCTGGTAGCTACGCGACCGCCGGCATAGCTCTCAGGGTCATTGAGAAACTCAAGCTCCCCCACCACGACAAGGTGGAAACACCATCGGGGGTTTTGTTTACAATAAAAAAAAATTTCTTTCTGTGTCTCTTGACAGACACTACACTCATTTATCAAATCATCATCACTGACTATCATAACTGCACACCGAAAAAGTCCATACATGTTCAGATCACCTCCTCTGATTGTTCCAACGCGTATGTGGACACTCATTACTCCAGTCCGGTGTTGGACTTCCGTTTTCTAGCTTCCATACAAACGCCTTAAAGTCGTTTCGCGACAACCTGATTGACGTCTGTGTGTTACAAGACCACTGTCTGAGTTGTGCCTTTCAGAGAGCAGTTTCACCGGAGTTTCAGCATCAGCTGCATCTACAACGTATGGTGTGTCCATTGATGGACACCTACTCATCATTTGCAAAACCAGGGAAAGAATGTGCCCTTTCAGTACCACTTTCATCAGCATAAAATGCAGAAAAGTAAAATCAGTTGTCCTACCAATAAATTTCTGCATTGAATCGAACCATTCTTCTTCTTCAGTGTTCCGAGCCATTGAGGTTCTTTGCTGCAAATACAATCCGTCTCCATTCGTCTCTCTGGTTGACGTTCTCTTGCCAGTCGTTGATTCCAAGTGCTTGTAGATCTGTATATATCGAACCATTATCTATGTATTTATCCGAATCTTGTCTTCTTAAGCACGTGTATTGGGTCGCTCAGTGTGTACACATATGTATTGTCCAGCGTATCTAACCAACGCACCAGGATTGTCCCAGACAGCACTGCTATTGTAATTATAGTGGTAAGTGTAGAGGCGACATACATACCATAGCTTCCTTAGCAGTAGAGAGGTGAGTCACCATTGACAAGACAGCACTCCTATTGTAATTATAGTGGTAATTGTAAAGGAACCATGATACGAGGGGAAGTCAATAAGTAAGTCACAAATGGTTGTAGAAAAATAACTAAAATAAGATAACAACTTGAAACAACTTTATTTTTATACATACATTGTCCCTTTAATTCTCAAAATAATTTCCACCAACATTGATGCACTTATTCCATCGTTTTATCAGTACTCCCAAACCGGTTGCATAAAATGGCGTGCTCTGTTTTCTAAACTACGTTTTCACTTCACATTAAACTTCGGCGTCATTCGCGAAATGTCTCCCGCAAAGGAGGATTTTCAGTGGACCGAAAAGGTGGAAATCGGTAGGGGCTAAGTCGGGGCTGTAAGGTGGATGTTCCAGAACTTCCCACCTTAGTTGGTTAATTTTCTCCTGAGTTAATCGAGCCATATGTGGTCTGGCATTGTCATGAAGAAGCAACACTCCCCTAGTCAGCAGTCCTGGATGTTTTCTTCGAATTGCATCATATAGCATCGATAGAACTTCACAGTACGATTCATAATTCACAATGTCACCTTTCTTCTTGAAATTGGTTAAAAGCACTCCTTGACAATCCCAGAACACTGTCAGCATAATCTTCCCTGCTGATGGCGTAACTTTGAATTTTTGGACACAAAGCGAAGAAGGATGTCTCCATTGCATTTGCCATGGACCGATATGAGGTAGACAGCGGAAAACGGATAGAGGAAGAACATGTTTACAAGAGAAGAAGAATCGGCATCGTGAGAACGGTTCACATGATCACTATGAACAAAGAACACACGATTAAGTTGAGAGAAGTCGGTGAGCAACAGATGATGATAAAAAACAAAGGGAAGTGACTCCTAGGAGTTGCGTATCACGTGACATTAGTTGTGTGATACACGGAACAGACGCGGCGAGACAGATTTAGTCTTGCCAGGGTCTTTGTACAAGACGGTTGTGAAAGCGGGTGCAGAAGTCACGCGACATGAAGTCGACATTACTCCAGGGTTGCAAAGATACTTCAACCTGAGGCCAGAGTGCGTCGCCCAAGCTGAGCGGCGGATTATACAAGCCTGTCACGCTCAACAATCTGTACGCCGAGCGAACGGCAGTTGAGCTCAGCACACGCCAGGTCAAGCCAGGCCGTAAGTTGGTGATTAGCGATAATTATCTATTGTGTAGGAGATAGTTTTCAGCGTTGAACTTTAGGTAACTTGAGTTAGAATCATCGCATGTCAGCCCACACCTCTTGGTAATTGATTGTATAACGGCGGCGATGACTTTCAAGAATAAACACTGACCACAATGGCGAGGACATTGGTTTGTTTGATATTCTCCGTTGTTACATGTTCCTGCTTACAACTGTCCTTGTGGCTGAATAGACGAGCCGGTAATCAGCTACATGGCAGCATTGAAGCACGCTTTGATTCGGGCTGGTAGTGATGCACCCATGATTCGTCCCTAGTAACAATCCTGTTCAGCATGTCTTCTACTTCATGTTCGCATCGACAGAGATAATGCAAGGACAGGCCAAATCGGTGCATTTTGTGTTCCTCGTTCAATTGTCTGAGTACCCACCTTGGGCACACTTTCTTAAATATCAATTAATCATGAATTATGCTGTATGCTGAACTATGTGAGCGCCATATTGAAGATGCTACAGAGTCAATCGTTACTAGCCTGTCACCTCTAATCATCTACTCCACCCGATGCACGGATGCTTCTGTTGCAATCTCAACAGAACGACCAGGTAGGATTTCATCAACAATTTTAGAGCGTCCTTGAGAAAAAATTTTCTACCCAGCTATGCACCGCTTTACGGGACAGAAATTTGTCAGCATAAACAGGAAGCATTTCTTTATGAATGTCCTTTGCAGGCAGTCCTTTTTCCCACAAAAAAACGCACAACAGCACGTTGCTCTTTGGTTGTACACTTCGTAAGTACAGTCACCATTTTTTTATGCCCTGCGCTTGCGCACGAGACACCTAGCACCACCTTACGAACGGGAATATAAAGTTTGATGTTGCTGTCACCTAATGACACCTATAGAAACCACCAACTGCATGTATCTGCCATCCCACACAACTGTGTGACTTACTTATTGACTCGACCTCGTATCATAGCTTCCCTAGCAGTAGAGTTGTTAGTCACCCGTGAATTCACTTCAACTGTTACTGTAGATGGAAACTGCTTCCTGCATCTTACATCAAGAGTGGTGACTGCTAATGAGGTTTCATTGAAATTCTGAGACACAAGCAACTATTATTTACCAGGTGTGATATGTTCGAGAACATACGCCCTCCCGACAAAATTCTCAGCGCACCAGTCCCAAGAATCTCCTTGCTTGAGGCTTTTCCACTGAACTCTCGTTAGTTGTTCGTGGATTGGGTAAACCATGTCGGCGCTTATTTTCAGGTGGGCACGTGTGCGATCTAATCCAATCTTGATGTCCATTTAACAGTGGAGAGACTAAAATCAGATTGCTTTACGGGAATTTCCCCCAGAAAATTACGCATTGATTAACTGTCTGCCTTAACAACGTTTCTATTTCTGTTGCAGAGCCTGAGATTTGATTTTGTCTATTGAAATGTGGGTAGTATTCGTCCCTGTCAGAGTATAAAGATGAGTCGTTGTTCTCAACTTGCTGCTGTCATGACGTTCATGGCACATGCCATTTTACGGACCTTAGCCTTAGGGTAGTTAAAATGTTCTGTCAAAACAGATATCAGCCAAACCTGTAACATAAGTAGTGCATTAACAGTGTTCTAGAAATATCTCCACGTCTCACGACTGCAGGAGAAGGTAGCTGCATCATGCGGTTATTTAATTAGAGAATCCCTCCTTAGTCCTTGCTTCATCTACGTTTACATGTGCACAAGAAGCACCGTATCATCTATCTATGCTCTCTAGTTCATTCTGTAGGTCCTTACCCATCATACTCCTGTCAAAGCAAAGAATAGTAACACTGTTGCCTACCATGTATGTCGTAAGAGGCGACTAAGGAGGATATGGTTCTGTCGCCCTGCTACTGAGTGAGTGCGTGGCGCGACACTGTGAGCTGTGAGTTTCACGTGGAATGCTTTTACATCTGTTCGCGGTTGTCTGTAGTGTGAACTGCATGTTCGGAACGATGGCGGCCGGCTGTTGCTGGATTGACTGGTTTGCCTTTTCGGTCTCACGAGTGCATTTTTCAGGAGATTCCTGGGAGTCGCCACTGGAGCTACGAAGTTTGTGCTTTGTGCGGCACTTTCAGCGGGTTGTCCTGCGGAAAGAGACCGAACCATATGGGATAAAACACGGGTCAATGAAGTCTTTCTGGTGACTGCCGTTTCCATCGACGATGAACTGTATTTTTCATGGAGGTCTTTTGTGTTGGCATTCTGTAGGCGGCATTATGCATACCTGTGCGGGCTGTTGGCTTGCCGATACTCCTGTCTATTCCATTGTTCACATTGGGCAGTGAAGAGCATTTTGTGTGGTATTCACTGGCACAGGAACAGAGCAATATGGGGACGACCCGTTGCCGTGATGTTGGAACAACGACTAACTAACTAACTAACTAACTCCTGTCATTTCTTTTCCCTAGGCAAGGACATCCACAAAGGTTAATGTCGCATCTTTCCCAGTTATTTGCTCCAGGGTTATGGTAATAGAAAGTACACTGAAGATAATTGGTGGTAGACAAGGACTAGTTGAGTGTGATGCACATTGTTTGCATCAAATCACTACCTTTCTTCAAATAGTTCTGCACAATCCAGTCGTTGATGACACGCTATAAATTCAAATTCAGAAGTCGATGTAGTCATTCCAGTTCGGCTGGTTTTTTCCCGAGCAACGATCTAATTTCAAAATGTTCTCAGCAAATTATAGCTCTAAAGAGCATATCTTTGGGAAAAAATACATTGCAATAACACCGGACTGGAACAGACGGCCAGTATTGTGTAGGAAGTCTGCAAATGTCTCTGGCTCTCTTGTGTAATCAACTTAGCCCCTTCTTCTCATTGTCTTTTAAGGTTACCCGCAAATCGACTTCATGATGAACTCGGCTATTCTGTGGTGTTTCTGCTTAGTTCCAAACTAGCTTGGAGTTTAAATCTGATTCTACTGTTCAGTACATCTTTCTTAGCTCGCTGAACAGAGACAATCCTACAGAATACATAGGGTAGTTTGCTTGCAAAAAATGTGTACATGGTAGAGAAGTCACGGAGTTTATACATGTGTTTATTCAGTCTAATATAGCCAGCCATGAGGCTAAGTGAGGCTCTGTCTCATGGCTGGTCATAGATGTATTTAACACAAGAGCCGTGGTAGCGCAGTAGCTAACTCGCTTGCCTGCAGACCTGGTGGCCATGTGTTAACATCCCTACCGAAGACAATGTTGTTTCTGGTGAACAGCTGCTAGGTCACCCAGGTCTAAAACGGATGCCGGGAAATGTCCTGGGTAGTGAAGACGGCCTGGAATACTGACCACATCGGCCATCGAGCGGCGTTCGGTCTATACAAATATGAGGATGTCATCATACATCAGGTCAGAAAGTGATCCTTCACTGTTACATGTTTTACAGACTTGCACAATGAAGCCGGTAGGGGGCCATTTCTGGTTCTTTCACCTCCATATTGGGAAAATAGAATAAATGGAAAATATTAGATACCCGGAAAGATGTGTGGAACGAGAGACATGGGAAGATATTGTGAGAAAATTGTGACCGCTTTGTTGCATAGTACAGAAAGATGGGGGGGGGGGGGGTACGGGGTGTCAGGCATTGGTAGCACCTTTGGTAAGGATGGCTCTCATGTCCTTTCAGGACCCATCCCCCACTGGTCCAAGTCTGACACCCAGCTCGTGCCTGTGGCTCCTAGTAGCTGTCAGCATGCGACAGCGGCCACCCCCCGGGCAACAGCTGTGAGAGGCTGGCTAAACCAGGCATGGGTATCCGATTTGGTGTCAAACCAAGAGGTAAACTAGGGTATGCCTACCCAGCATGTGAAGACAGGATTCGGCAGACTGCGCGGAAGAAATCATTCCTGATTCAACGGGCAAGACGGCGTTTACCTGCAAAGCGTTGTGGAACGTAATGAGCACGGCAAGGCACGTAGAGCGCCCTGGTCATCCACTGCACCTGTATTCGTCTCCAATCGTCTCGACTTGTCTTGCCACTGGACTCAGATGGACTCAGGCGAGAGAGTGAGGTCGACGAATTGCGCAACTCTTCCTCACTTTAATCCAAGTCATCGCGCAAGTCATTCTTCATCCAACGTCAACACTTGGTGACCTGCCAACCATAGTGGAAATAAACAAAGCCATCCAGCAACTCTCCAGCGGCAAGGCACCTGGTCCTGACTCCATCCCAGCAGAGATATACAAGGCAGGTGGGCCGGTCCTAACAGAGCAGCTTCACCAAGTCTTCACAAACATATGGATGAACGAGACCATGCCACAAGATTTTAAGGACGCGTCAATAGTCCACCTTTACAAACGTAAAGGAAACCGCCAATCCTGTGACAACCACCGAGGCATCTCCTTGCTCTCAATTGCAGGGAAGATACTCGCCAGAATTCTTCTCAATCGCCTCACAGCCCATCTCGATCAAGGTCTTCTTCCTGAGAGTCAATGTGGCTTCAGAAAAGAACGTGGAACTGTTGACATGATTTTCGCTGCAAGGCAGCTGCAAGAGAAATGTCAGGAACAGAACTGCGAAATGTTCTCCACTTTCATTGACCTTACCAAGGCTTTTGATACAGTCAGCAGAGAAGGACTGTGGAAGATTATGGCAAAATATGGCTGTCCACGAAAGTTTGTCCAAATAGTACGGCTATTTCATGACGGCATGCAGGCAAGAGTACAGGAAAATGGTGAACTGTCTGAACCCTTTCCTGTAACCAATGGAGTGAAGCAAGGATGTGTCCTGGCACCAACACTGTTCAGCCTCATGTTTTCAGCCATGTTGATGAATGCCTTCGAGAACGACGACATTGGAATAGACATCAACTACCGTATGGATGGAAAGTTATTCAATCTCAGAAGGCTGAAAGCTAAAACCAAAATTGACAGCGGCACCGTCAGAGAGCTCCTGTTTGCTGATGATTGCGCTCTATACGCCAACTCAGAGGCGGACATGCAACATAATGTTTCAGCTTTCTCACATGCCTGTGCCAACTTTGGGCTCAATATCAACTTGGAGAAGACTGTAGTTATGTACCAGCCAGCTCCAGGGAATAATCACACTGTGCCGAATATCAAAGTGAATGATCATAGACTAAGTGTTGTGGACAAATTCACCTATCTTGGCAGCACTGTGTCACAAGCTGCCACAATCGATGACGAAGTGAATGCAAGAATCTCCAAGGCCAGTGCAGCCTTTGGCAGACTGTACAAGAATGTGTGGGACAGAACTGGAATAAGCCTGCAAACAAAGCTAAAAGTCTACAAAGCAGTTGTATTATCCACACTGCTATATGCTTGTGAAACCTGGACTGTTTATCAGCGACACGCTAGGAAATTAAACCACTTCCACACAGTCTGCCTAAGGAAGCTACTGAAGATTAAATGGCAAGACAAGATTCCAGACACTGAAGTCCTAGAAAGAGCATCCATGCCCAGTATCCACACTCTGCTGATGAAGAATCAGATTCGCTGGGCTGGTCACTTGACCCGCATGCCAGATCACAGGCTCCCTAAACGAATTTTCTACAGCGAACTGCGTTGTGGTAAACGCTCCCAAGGTGACCAGAGGAAACGTTTTAAAGACACTCTGAAAATTTCACTGAATGCTTTTGGAATTCATCATGACACCTGGGAGGCTGCAGCCAGAGACCGAAATTCGTGGCGTGCATCATTGCGCAAAGGTGCAGTCATATGTGAGGCAACCAGGACTGCAAGAGCTGTGAAGAAAAGGCAGGACAGAAAAACCACTGCAGGAAATCCTCCTCCAGAGACGTCAAGCATTCTTTGCCCACATTGTCAAAGAACATTTAGAGTCAAAATAGGCCTTATCAGCCATCTTAGAACCCACGGCTCCACACCTTCAACCCCACTGGATGAAATGAATGGTCATCATCATTCTTGATGGACAAACAACAGTACACAGAAAGATGCCAGTACATGAATTGAAACGTTCTGCAGGAGAACGCAAAATGTGGAGAAGAATTATTGCCTAAGCCAAACCAAAGCTCTAGATGATGATAATGAATCCAACCGGCGTAATACTGACAATAGGGCCCCAACGTTTGCTGTGAAGATAGGAACAGCATATGTGAGCCCAACACTGTATACGCATAACATTTGAGAGACTGATAACCGGGAGCCTTTACTTGAGTTCGCACAACTGGTTCAGGCATAATATCAATAAAGCAAGTTTTTATACAGTGTAAAATACAGCCTCAATTATTTATTCAATTTGAACATGACACTTCTTTAAGTAATTACAATGAATGTTTCCTGCTGCAAAGCTATCTGGTCTACTTGAGAAAAATGTCATTAATGTAGGACTTTAGGGATAAGTAGTTTCCGTCAGGAAACTAATACATCTGAAATTCTAAACAACAAACTAAATGCACTTTTACTGTAACTAAATACACATGTGAACAAAGAGCTTGGAGAAAACATAAAACAAACGATCTTCATTAGTCGCAATATGTACCGACAGCAAATAATAATTACTCTTAATACGGCGAGTTGTCACTAACAGTTCTAATCCTGTCTCGAATAGATAAATATGTACATTTATTTTCATTAACTTGCACCGTTTGACTGTCTGTTATATTATATGATCGGCACTGTAGCGATGGGGTTACGAACGGGATTTCCAGTCCCGCATATCGCGTTTGAAGCACAGATGCGGGAGATTTGGAAGCGGACCGTCTTTAGGTGGTTTTCATAAGATGGTATGACAGTCGGTTGTTAAGACAGCAATGGCAAATTACTGAACACGATACGATCAGCGTTGCTAGTAGTGGGTTGTGCTCAATATTTAATTCTCAAATCCCGAAACAACCAAATAAATCAAATTACTGAACGCAAACTTGTTTAGTAAATCACACACAGACAAAACATGATGGGGTTGACTGCGACGTCCTGCAAAGGACATGCAACTAACTTGTTAATGGTACATGACTACTTATAGTAGTGAAAGACACTGAAGTGAATTATATTTCTAGACCTAATTATCACGTTTGGTTTGTTGCTGTAATGATTGTGTTACTCTTTACCTAGCTAAACTGCTTACAAATTACCATTGGCCTGTTTATAAATGTCCATTACAATGGTAAAATAATTATATACTGCGATCTATTGAATCGTTATAAATACACGTTGTACACAGTGAGCAACTGGGGTAAGAATTAAATTGTAAAAAGACTCAGGTTATGGTCGTCACTAGGAAAAAAAAGTGCCACAATGTAATATACAAGTAAATAGAAATATTCTTCAACAAGTGAATAGGTACAATTATCTTGGAACAGTCATAACATCTGATGGGAGATGCCTTGAAGAGATTAGAACAAGAATCGCCATGGCGAAAGTAGCCTTTAGCAAGATGAAAAACATTCTGACCAATAAAAAGATGTCAATTGAAACGAGAAAAAGAGTGTTGAGGGGATACATAGAGCCTGTTCTTTTGTATGGATGTGAAACTTGGACAATGAGCAGTCAAGCTGAAAAACATCTGATGGCTGCAGAAATGTGGATTCTGAGGAAAATGCAAAGAATACCATGGACAAACAGAAAAACCAATGACCAAGTACCACAGGAGACAAATGAACATCGTAAACTGATTAGAGAAATTAGACGTAGACAGTCAAACTTTTTTGGACATGTTATGAGAAGAAATGGATTGGAGAACTTGGTGACAACTGGCAAGATCGAAGGGAACAGACCAAGAGGAAGACCGAGAGGAAAATACCTGGATGACTTGGCCACATGGCATGGACGAGACAGGAACACTGAGCTGATCCACGACACTGGTGATCGAGTGAAATGGTGAGTCATGACCGCCCACGCTTTCCGGCATGGCACATGATTGATTGATTGAAATAATATTTGTAAAGGAGCGCGGTAACATAGTGAAAAGACGCTCGCTTGCCCAACCAATGGTTATGGTTTCCATATGCACCGAAGAGGATTCGAATTCTTAAAACTAAGCGGAGCTCCCAGTAGACCTAGCCTAAAATGGGTACCAGGGAATATCTTTTGGAGTAAATGGAGTCACACTAACCACATCACCTACTATGTGTCCATTTGAAAATTAAAATTTTACTCGAAATTTTGCCCGGGGCAGCGCCATTAGGCGAGTCTTTTTCGATTTCCAACTGCCAAGGGAATTTTTACGTGCGCAACAATACACACGGGTGTCCGATCTCAATACCCAGAGACCGGGGGAATTTTATTACTAGAAGTCTATGAGAAAAAAATCCCGGTCATCACCGGGGCTTGAACTCGGGACCTCCAGCACTCGAGGCGGACACCATACCGCGAGACCACGCAGCCCCTGTTTTTCGAGTTAAAAATCTACCCAAAGTATTTCAGGATCCTCACCGGTGCTACGGAGTTCGTACACTGAGCTGAGTTTCTCCAGACTCAGGTTTGAGGGAGGAGAAGAACGGAGCACTTATGGGTTGTACCCGTGTGCCGTGATGTTGATCCATCGACTAAACTAAACTAAACTTATCAATGAAAGTATGGGTTTAGCACCATATACCCAGTACGAAATAAGGTATGAAAATTAGTCCTTTACTTACTCACTATATTACTTACTTACTGACTGACTGACTAAGATCTGTAACTCTGCCATGGTTGTAGCCAGAATCTTCAATGCAGCTTTAAACGTATGCTTATATTTCGGAGTAACACGTTTCTCCTATCTTTTACATCTTATAACAGATAAAGGCAGTGGTGAAACAGGCGTCAAAAACGTCAAAAAGAAAATAGGAATGGCCAAACTGTTTTCAACACCATGAAATCAGTATTAACGTCTAGTGAGATTCACAACGTATTTTTTTTTTTTTTTATTATTTGTTAGCATATCCTTTATAGGACATGGCTGTCAACATCAACATCTTTCAGCTGATTGTTGATCTCTTGGCAAGATTACGCTCAGTAGTTTGCCATTGCTTTCTGAGCGACCGGCTCACATACCCCGTAAGTTACAGACGCGGAGAGAACCGCTACCAATTCTCGCGCACACCACGTTACTCACGAGAGTATACGGGATTACGTAGAAAGTCGTGTAACCCCTAGATTTCTCCGTAATCCCGTATATTCTCGTGAGTAACGTGACGTTACCACTGTGTGGTGCGGAAGCCAGGACAATGAACAAGCAGTTAGAATCGAATAGAGGCCCTGGAGATCTGGAGATACAGAAGAATACACGGAAACAAAAATAACCAAATACAGAGGTACTAAATCAAATGGGAATGAAAAGAGAATCGATATAAGAAACAAAAAGAGGCACGTGACATATTTAGGCCACAACGCATTTATAAAAACCATACCGGAGCGTAAGGCCGAAGTTAAAGAGTCCAAGAGGTAGGAAACAATATAGACAGAGAGACAGACGGTGTTGCTGATCTATTGCTGCCAACTGTCATTGTGGAGACGGCAGCTGGTTGATCGATTGATATTACGAAGCACGGTGGCATGAACACAGTATACAGTATCCGTTCCTCAACTGAGTAACCACATCACACTGCAGAATACCGCCAAATATGGCTTCTCTCCAACAAAATTGCTAGTCACATTCTCTTCTCTTATACTGAAAGAGAGTCGGATTTGCATTTTCTAATGAGACATTGTATGAAAATGTATGGGTGCGATCTATTGCATAATGGGTCCATGTCGCTGCAGGTTTTGAAACTAGACATGAAGGCTGCTATACTAGACACGCCCCTTTAATAATGAAAAGTTATACAACGAGTATTACAAGTATAACATTACTTAACATAAATATCTTGAGGAACATTGAAAATAAGGTGTATATACTGTACACGCCTTTATTTGTGTATCCTGTAATAAAGTTGCCGTCTCCCTGGCCAAGGCGTTAACGACATTGTTCGTAATCATATATATCCACGTGGGGAAAACAGCAGCTGCAAGAATCGGTAGCGGTTCACGCCGTGCTGGTAACTTACGGGGGTTTGTGAACCAGTCGTTCAGAAAGCAATGGGAAACTACTGAAAGTAAACCTTGCCTATTACATCAACATCAGCTGAAAATTGCTGGTGTTGACTGCAACGTCCTGTTAGGGATATACAACATTTAAAAAAAAATCAAGTTACTTGCGTGTTCTCTCGACGCTACAGTCAAGACCATTTTTTATTCGCTGCTTGTGATTTACAATGCAATGTTTGACCTTTCAGTAAGTAATAAAATAAAAGTATAACATTTATTTACAAATCTCCTCGAAGGATATTGACAATACAGTGACTATTCTAGGCACATCTGTTCTGTCTGCACCAAACAGGAGAATGGGCGGGCATGTAAGCGACGTTCAAAGTGAACTGCTCTGGTAAAGTTGAGCGCGGGTTCGACCCTTGGGCTGGTCGCTTGCTAAATTTAAGGAAAAGATTGGCCGCCAGTCCATCCTTGCACTCCATTTAGAAAATGCCTCGCGCTATCAAATCACAGACCCATAACAGAAAACTGCTTCGGGACAATTTTTCAAAGAATAGTGAACATTTAACAACACGTTTTACAAGTAGAAAATTACTTAACACAAATACTTCGCGGAAACTTGATCATAAGTTGTCTGTACTAGCTAGGTGCCGGTCTCTCTGGCCGAGGGGTTGCAACACTTTCTCCGTAATCCCGTTTATCACGCAGAGTCTCGTAGCAGGACGAGAGCTGGGAGCGGTTCGACCCCCGCTGGTCACTTGCGGGATAACTGAGCCGGCCGCTCAGAAAGCAATGGCAAACTACTGAGCGTAATCTTGCCAAGAAATCAACATACAGCTGAAAGATGCTGATGTTGACAGCGATGTCCTGTAAAGGATATGCAAAAAACTAGCTAGGTATGTATGTATGTATGTATGTATGTGTCCCTAATGCCGGTAGTGAACAGTTTATACATAGTAGTACTAGTAAAAAAAAAATTGTTGCATATCCTATTTACATGACATCGCTGTCAACACCAGCATTTTACTGCTGTTGTTGATGTCTTGGCAAGTTTACGTTCAGTAGTTTGCCATTAATGCCTGAACGACCGGCTCTCATACCAACACGTTAAAACCCAGTGCAACGCGTTCTGCTGCCAAATCGGTCGCAAGTGTGTGTCGAAAGCTGGCAAGCTGGTTTACGAATCGCATCCATAATCCCTTAGCAACAGCTAGTATAACATTTTTAACAAAAATACGTCGATGAACATTGATAATAAGGTTTCTATACAACTAAAGTTTTAATTGTGTGTACCTAATAGTGAAAAGTTAATAAAGCGTATTACAGTATAGCATTACGTATATACAAATCAAGTTTTAATTGTGTGTACCTAATAGTGACAAACTACTGAGCGTAATCTTGCCAAGAGATCAACAGACAGCTGAAAGATGCTGCTGTTGACAGCTAAGTCCTGTAAAAGGATACGCAAAACATTTACCTAATAGTGAAAAGTGAATAAAGCGTATTACAGTATAGCATTACGTACAATAACTAACTACCTTGAGGAACATTCACAATATAGTTTGTATAGATACATCTTTACTTGCGTGTGTCTAAAACTAAAAAGTTACTAAACAATATTACAATTATAAAATTACTTAAAATAAATACCTTGAGGAACATTGACAATAACCCAGGCCAGTATTTAAACACCACAGAAAAACGAACATGTTATTTGTTATTTTCTTAAACACATCGAATGCTCCAGTGGTTCTCACGTTACTTTTACACGTCGGATTAAACCAGAATCCAGAATATCTGCGAAACTGACGGCCCATGGTTTGCCCCATGAGTTCCCAGTAACGCCAAGTTCTGGTCGGCGCTTGATCAACACGAACTCTACCAGTTTGTCCTCTCCATTGCCTGTGCCTTCCTAACTCAGCTTGTGATAGAAGAAGAAAAATCACTCGCACGCGCATTTTAGAAGAGGTGTACATAAAAGAAGTGAGCAGTCGATAGCGGCTTATAATGGGGCGTTCTGGCTCCTGGGGTTTAGAAATGAAAAAAGAATATTTCAATAACAAACAGCTCGTAGAATTGTCTACATTGCTCACAGGTTATGTGAGCGGAAAATTGCCAAGTGTTGCATGGAAATGTTTGTATCGCATCGTCGTGTCCTCATAAAACTGGCTCGTCCGACGTGAGAATAATACTTTCTCTTCCTTGCCGGCAAAACAAGGCGAATTTTTGCCGTTCTGTAAGCTAAAGCAATATTTTCTCTAATGCGTTAACAAAGCGGTGTTGCAGAATCGCAATTCGCGACAAGAAGTAGACGAAACGTATATTTATCGCTGGTAATTTCTTGGATACGGCGCTGAAAATCCAGATTACAGATAAAAGTGAGAAGAAATTGATAGTTTTATAAATCTTGCATGATTAATGGATGCTGGATGTTTATTAGAATTCTTATGACGATAAGTAAATGACAGACAGAGTAAGGGGGAAATCAGTTGATGAATGATTACTTAACTAAACAACAGGGTAATCACATCCCTCTGGAGTAAATGAACATAATGAAGGAAATATAGGCTATTAACTCTTTACGTTCCAGAGAAATATTACTTCAAACCATAGTAGTTTTACTTTAAGGTAACACAATCTCTGAGTCGGAATATGGCCAAAATAGTGAAACCATGCGACACAAAGGGTTAAAGTAATAATTAATGTAAGAGAAGGATAGATTTAAAGATACTAATAAATGTATTGTATCTATAAAGTGCATGCTCCGTGGCGAAGGGTTACGGACGCAGCTCGTGATCCCGCTTACTAGCGTTCGAAACACATCTGCAAGCGATTTGGCAGCATACCACGTTGCGTTGATATTTTACTAAACGGTATGGGTGCCGGTCGTTCAGAAAGCAATGGCAAACTTCTGAACGTAAACTTGCAAGAGATCACAACAGCATCAAATTGCTGGTGTTGACTGCAACGTCCAGTAAAGAATACGCAACAAACTTTTTTTTTAAATCTATAAAGTAACTACTAAATTTAAGTATGATTTTTATAGTGCAGAATTAATTCTTAAACGTAGATATGGGGATAACAGTTTAAGCCAGACGGATAGCGGCAACCTTGGCAGCGTAGTGGCTAGTAAGCGCCGTTGTAGCGTAGTGACTAGCGGGGGCTGTTGTAGCAAAGTGGCTAGCGGGAGCCGTAGCAACATAGTGGCTAGCGGGGGCTGTTGTAGCAAAGTGGCTAGCGGGGGCCGTGGCAGCATAGAGGCTAGCGGGGGCTGTTGTAGCAAAGTGGCTAGCGGGGGCCGTGGCAGCATAGAGGCTAGCGGGGGTTGTTGTAGCAAAGTGGCTAGCGGGGGCCGTGGCAGCATAGAGACTAGCGGGGGCTGTTGTAGCAAAGTGGCTTGCGGGGGCCGTGGCCACATAGTGGCTAGCGGGGGCTGTTGTAGCAAAGTGGCTAGCGGGGGTTGTTGTAGCAAAGTGGCTAGCGGGAGCCGTGGTCACATAGTGGCTAGCGGGGGCTGTTGTAGCAAAGTGGCTAGCGGGGGCCGTGGCAGCATAGAGGCTAGCGGGGTTTGTTGTAGCAAAGTGGCTAGCGGGGGCCGTGGCAGCATAGAGGCTAGCGGGGGCTGTTGTAGCAAAGTGGCTTGCGGGGGCCGTGGCCACATAGTGGCTAGCGGGGGCTGTTGTAGCAAAGTGGCTAGCGGGGGCTGTTGTAGCAAAGTGGCTAGCGGGAGCCGTGGCCATATAGTGGCTAGCGGGGCTGTTGTAGCAAAGTGGCTAGCGGGAGCCGTGGCCACATAGTGGCTAGCGGGGGCTGTTGTAGCAAAGTGGCTAGCGGGGGCTGTTGTAGCAAAGTGGCTAGCGGGAGCCGTGGCTACATAGTGGCTAGCGGGGGCTGTTGTAGCAAAGTGACTAGCGGCAGCCGTGGCAGCATAGAGGCTAGCGGAGCCCGTGTTAGCGTAGTGACTAGCGGGAGCCATGGCAGCGTACAGGCTAGCGGGGGCTGTTGTAGCGTAGTGGCTAGCGGGGGATGTTGTAGCGTAGTGGCTAGCGGGGGATGTTGTAGCGTAGTGGCTAGTAAGCGCCGTTGTAGCGTAGTGACTAGCGGGGGTTGTTGTAGCAAAGTGGCTAGCGGGAGCCATGGCAGCGTACAGGCTAGCGGGGGCTGTTGTAGCGTAGTGGCTAGCGGGGGATGTTGTAGCGTAGTGGCTAGCGGGGGATGTTGTAGCGTAGTGGCTAGTAAGCGCTGTTGTAGCATAGTGACTAGCGGGGGTTGTTGTAGCAAAGTGGCTAGCGGGAGCCGTAGCAACATAGTGGCTAGCGGGGGCTGTTGTAGCAAAGTGGCTAGCGGGGGCCGTCGCAGCATAGAGGCTAGCGGAGCCCGTGGTAGCGTAGTGACTAGCGGGAGCCATGGCAGCGTACGGGCTAGCGGGGGCTGTTGTAGCGTAGTGGCTAGCGGGAAATGTTGTAGCGTAGTGGCTAGCGGGAGCTGTGGTAGCGTAGTGGCTAGCGGGGGCTGTTGTAGCGTAGTGGCTAGCGGGTGCCGTGGTAGCGTTGTGGCTAGCGGGGGCTGTTGTAGCGTAGCGTCTAGCGGGAGCGGTGGCAGCATAGTGGCTAGCGGGGGCCGCAGTAGCGGGGTGGCTAGCGGGGGCAGTGGTAACGTAGTGACTAGCGGGGGCCGTGATAGCGTAGTGGCTAGCAGAGGCCGTGGTAACGTAGCGGCTAGCGTAGACTGTGGTAGCGTAGTGGCTATCGGCGACCGTGGTAGCGTAGTGGCTAGCGTGGACCGTGGTAGCGTAGTGGCTAGCAGAGGTGGTGGTAGAGTAGTGACTAGACGCTTGCCTGCTCGCACGCTGGTAAAGGGCTCCATTTGCATCGGGGGGGGGATTCGAATTTGAAAAATTAACCTGGGTTCCAAGGTCAACCCAGCCTCAAATGATACCAGGACATGTCTCAGGAAGTAAATACGGCCGGCCTGATACTGACCACATCAGCTATAGATTGCCGATTGTTCTATTATTATATGGGACATCATCATCATCATCTTCCACTTCTGCCGCCAAGCGTCGTGGGGAGGAATAATTTGCGCTCCAGCATCCGATGGGCGGAACTGGATAGTGTCATTCCGTGTGATTGTACAATGTCTTTGATGACGTCAATCCATTTTCTTCTTGGGTGTCCTCCTGGTCTCATCGCAGATGATCTTTGATGTAAGGCCAGTGATGGTAATTGATGGTGTTGCATTCTAACGACATGGCCATACCACTTGATTATATGGGTATAGAACCATATGTTCTACTATACCTAAAGGCAGATAAAAGTGTCCTTTTTTTCTTAAACGGCTAGCAACTGACTAGCAATGTTTATCTAAAATTATGTTATACTGGTTATTGTGTGTACATGTCCGCGAGTAACTACGACTAATAAGTTGTATCTTATATGTTGTTATTCTAGCTATTATGTGTACATGTTCCCTGTATAAACGTATACGCCTTTAAGCTTTTTATAAAAATCTCTGAAATATCAGACATTGCAACTTTCATATCTGCACATTTCAGAGAGAGAGAGAGAGAGAGAGAGAGAGAGAGAGAGAGAGAGAGAGACGGAGAGAGAGGCAGAGAGACTGAAGGAGAGAGACACACGAACGCAACATATCCATCCACATGGTTAGTTGTTCGGTTGGTTGATAGAAAATTGGTTGGTTGGTTGGTTGGTTGGTTGGTTGGGTCGTTGGCTGGATGGATGGTTGTTTTATTGGTCATTTGGTTGGCTGGTTGGTTTGTTAGTTAGCTGGTTAGTTGGATGGTTGGTTGGCTGGCTGGTAGGTTCTGATATATGGTAAGCTGTGAGTTGTAATACAGGTGTATTTTTAATGACTGTGCAGTGTTTGAAAATATTGCCGGTCCAAGTTTTGTATTTACTTATTATGCTGCATGAACTTTATAAATGGTAAATACAAAACTTGGACCGGCACTATTTTCAAACACTGCACAGTCATTAAAAATACATTCCCGATGCCGTGGGTTTCGTTTGTCTATGGTTTGAACAAGCCATACAGCAATCGAACTGAGGTTAGTTCAGATATGTTTCTGCAAACACAATACCAGAAGATCATCTCCCTGAAGGCTGCATTGCACTGCATTGGTCCAAGATAAATGGCTTGGCTGGGATTACGCCAAGGCAGGCAATGTTTTCGACATGGGTTTTGGTATTTCGTTGTTTAAAGACTCCATCCCCTGCCAAGATGGAAGATTCGTCTATATACATTGTGCAACAGCACATGCACTGATTGTATAGGGTGTATTTTCAATGACTGTGCGGTGTTTGAAAATATTGCCGGTCCAAGGTTTGTATTTCCCTGTTATGTTGCAAAGACCCCTGGTTCAGACAGCATCACAACAGAAATTATTAATGCTTTAGAAGAATATGGAATAGATAGAGTTAGCAGACTGCGGAATGATACTGGAAATATACCTCATGAATTATGTAACTATGTATTTATTGTAATCCCAAAGAAATCAGGAGCCTTGGAATGTGATCAACATCGAACAATTAGTATAATGAGTTACAACACGAAGATTTTGCTAAACATTATCATGCAAAGAGTTAGGAAGAAAATACAACCTGAAATAGGAGACAGAGACAATGTGGGTTTGTAGAAGGCAAGGGTACAGTAAATGCTGTGTATATACTGAGAACAGTAACTGAATGTTTTATGGAAGTAAATACATATCTACACCTTTGCTTTATTGACTACACAAAGGCTTACAATAAAGTGAGACATGTCGACATGATAAGGATGCTTGAAGATCTACAAATTTAATGAAACGACCTTAGACTTGTAAAAATACGTATCTTGGAAACAACAAGCTGTCATAAGAATCGATAATGAAGTAGGTCAATATCAACCTATTAAGAGAGGTGTGAGACAGGGATGTGTAATGTCTCCAGATCTGTTTTCCCTGTACAGTGAAAATATTTTCAGAAATATAGAAGATATGGAAGGAATCAACATTGAGGGACGATGCGTCAATAACATTAGATATGCAGATGATACAGTCTTGATTGCAGACAATGGACAGGACCTGCAACATTTAGTAGATGCTGTTGTTGCACACAGTTTTACAACTAGGGTTAGAATTGAATTGTAAGAAGACACAGATTATGGTCGCGACTGGGAAGAAGGAAATACCACAATGTAATATACACGTAAATGGGCATGTTCTTAAACAAGTGAATCGGTACAGTTATCTCGGAACAGTCATAACATCTGATGTGTAATGCCTTGACAAAATAGAATAAAAATTGCCATTGCGAAGTAGCCTTTTGCAAGAATGAAAAACATACTGACCAATAAAAAGATATCAATTGAAACGTGAAAAAGAGTGTTAAAGTGTTACATAGATATGTACTTTTGAATGGATATGAAGCGTTCATAATGAGCAGTCAAGCTGAAAAACATCTGATGGCTGTGGAAATGTGGTTTCTGAGGAAAATGCAAAGAACACCATGGACAGACAGAAAGACCAATGAACACGTCCTTCAAGAAACAAATGATGATCGGAAACTGATTAGAGTCATTAGACGTAGACAGTCAAAATTGTTTGGGCATGTTATGAGAAGAAATGATTTGGAGAACTTGATGACAACTGGCAAGATTGAAGGGAAGAGACCAAGGGGAAGAACGAGAAATAAATACCTGGATGGCTTGACGACGTTGCATGATCGTGACAGAAACACGAACCTTATCCACGACTCTGGTGATCGGGTGGGATGGCAAAACATGACCGCCCACGTTTATCGGCATGGCACATGATGGATGGATAGATTATGTTGCATTAACTTTATAGAGTGTGAATACAAAAACTTGGACCCGCAATATTTTCAAACACTGCACAGTCATTAAAATACACCCTGTATAATTTAATGGCACATTTTAAACAATGGAAGGCCTTCGCGTGAAATAGTTAAGCGTCCTGCCTTGCGCTCCGAAGATTGTGGGTTTGATTCCTAACTATGTCATTCTGTTCACAAGTGCAATTTTCTCGGAGACACCTGGGGATCGCTGGTGGTGTTACGGAGTTCAAACTTTGTGCGACGCTCCCGGCAGTCCGCTCTGGAGGAAAAGACCAAGTCGTATGGGTTAAAACTCGATGCCATGAAGCCCCTTCTCGCCTGTTAACTTCCTTTTTTAATCATTGAAAAATATTCTACATCAATACAATACAACTATAAATACATTAAAGACATACGGAACGTATAGATTTTAAAATATGCGACTATTTCTGTAACAACACTTTACAACGGCACACGCGTTACAGCCAAAGTAAAATGATACATATTAAGTAATGTGACAACGTTTTGTATCATATAAACATACAGAAATACCGTGGTGAAAATATATAGTGTATATAGAATTAGCCCTCCCGTTGGTGTAATGGTTAAGACGTTTCTCTGGCAAAGGCTTAAGCGCTGTCGGACAACGGTTCGATTTCGGGATTCGACTTTCGTTATGGGAGGAAAAGACTCACTACCTATTCCTGCGCACACTGAGACCTACACATTGTGATGTTATATTACTTCACATACCAAAAGTAGGACTTGTTACAGGATTTAAAAGCAAAATATTAAAACTGTTACACATGACTGCGTGTCTGCACATGTGTGAAGACTAAACGTGAAAAGCGATAAATATATTTATAGATATTAATTGGCACTTACACCATACAAAGGAAAGAATAAGATATAAAAGTACATGCTAATGTGAAATAAAGTCTCAAACATTATTTAGAATTCAAGGTAATGTGTAATGCATAGACATCATAGGTCAAGCGTATAGTGCTTTCAGCACTTCATGTCCTTGAGAAATGTGTTGCTTGCCATATTACACTCAAAAGATTAACATTGAAGAAAGTTCTGTACAGCTGCCCACTCTGTGGCTTAGGGACAATAAAAGCGTTTCACAATTCCTCGACGTATCCTGTGGAATATTAGAAATCAGCTGCAGTCAATTTGGATACAGACCGTCTTGCCTTGATTTCGATGGTATGAGAGTCAGTTGTTTAGAAAGCAACGTCAAACTACTGAACCTAAACATAGTCTAGTAAATCACACACACTGACAAATACTGGGGTTTACTGCGACACCCTTTACAGAGCACGAAACCATCCTTCTAACCGCACTGTTTTCAAGATTCACCCACATGTACACTGTGACACCCTTTACAGAGCAGGAAACCATCCTTCTAACAGCACTATTTTCAAGATTCACCCACATGTACACTGTGACACCCTTTACAGAGCACGAAACCATCCTTCTAACAGCACTGTTTTCAAGATTCACCCACATGTACACTGTGACACCCTTTACAGAGCACGAAACCATCCTTCTAACAGCACTGTTTACAAGATTCACCCACATGTACACTGTGACACCCTTTACAGAGCACGAAACCATCCTTCTAACAGCACTGTTTTCAAGATTCACCCACATGTACACTGTGACACCCTTTACAGAGCAGGAAACCATCCTTCTAACCGCACTGTTTACAAGATTCACCCACATGTACACTGTGACACCATTGTAAAGACAATGGAACTGATTGCATGATGTAACATTTACTGTCAGAACGACCGATGAAGTGAAAACGAAATGAATATTATTTCCAGAGATTGACATTTGTACAAGTAGCATTGCCAAATAGTCTGCGGATCTTGTCTGTCACTTTATAAACATGTTATCATCTCTTTCATTGCTAAGGAAACATACAAATAACATTATGTCAACTTAAGTGATGAAAAGAGTGACACAATTCTACATAGAACATATAATGTTGTATGCACATAGAACACAGACAATAAGGAGAAACGTTCACAAACATGTAATTACAGCTAAGATGTGGTTTCTGTGGATAATGCAAAATATACAAAAAAGGCTGGCAGTGAAACGAATTATGCAATCATTTGCAAGAAGCACTCAACATTGGGTGAGGGAACATGTCAAAGATGGGCAAATCATGAGTCGTCTAGGTGCATAACGCTGATAACCTAGTAGGTGTGTTCAGGAATGCTGATCCAGGAGAAGAATGAACACCACTGGCTTCAACGTGTAGAGAAACCATTTCCTTCCTTATAAAGCTAGAACAACGAGGAGTGAAACTTATGACAGTAGATGAAATAGGCAAGGTCCTCATTAACGACTACAGCGACCACAAGGATGTTATCATATACGCACAAGGGACTGTTAGCATAGGCACGCTAACATGATACAATCGTTAAGGAAGCGAGCAGTATATTTGCTCTGACGACAAGCTGCATGACAATGACAATATTGGCAGAAACAATAATACCCATCATCATGGAGTAGCCTGTCCTGTCTGCAACTGTTCCCTATAACTTCTTCT
Organism: Cepaea hortensis; assembly: GCA_963921405.1. NCBI lineage: Eukaryota > Metazoa > Mollusca > Gastropoda > Stylommatophora > Helicidae > Cepaea > Cepaea hortensis. The sequence goes on from OY992877.1 coordinate 33,189,139, forward strand.
TCTTTTCAGCGTTCCGAGCCATTGAGGTTCCCTATAACAGTATTTCAAAATGTATCACTATCAGAAGCCAGATGTCTTGCCTCTGTTGCTGTCTGTCAACTGTCAGATTTCGTGTCTCTGTTGCTGTCTGTCAACTGTCAGATGTCCTGTCTCTGTTGTTGTCTGTTAATTGTCACATGTTCTGTCTCTGTTGTTGTCTGTCAACTGTTATATGTCATGTCTCTGTTATTTTCTGTCAATTGTCAGATGTCCTGTCTCTGTTGTTGTCTGTCAGCTGTCAGATGGCATGCCTCTATTGCTGTCTGTCAGCTGTCAGATGTCCTATCTCTGTTGCTGTCTGTCAACTATCAGATGTCCCACCTCTGTTGCTGTCTGTCAATTATCAGATTTCCTACCTCTGTTGCTGTCTGTCAACTGTCAGATGTCCTACCTCTGTTGCTGTCTGTCAATTATCAGATTTCCTACCTCTGTTGCTGTCTGTCAACTGTCAGATGTCCTACCTCTGTTGCTGTCTGTCAATTATCAGATTTCCGACCTCTGTTGCAGTCTGTCAACTGTCAGATGTCCTGCCTCTTTTGCTGTCATATCTACATTATCTACCACATCGTACATCCATCTATTCCTTGGTTCTCCGCTTTTCCGGCGCTCCTGTACAGTTCCCTCCTAAAGTATCCTGTCGAGGACATCCATGACGTTGTACATGTTCACAATATATCATTGTAACAGCGTTAGGTCGAACTTCGCCTGAGTGTTACCGTGACCTATAAAAGAAGCAAAGAATAGTAACAAATGGCTACCTCCGGGAAGGTTAACCCGGTCAACAAATGCCCGCCGAAGTCGGATGTGTCGGCCTGACGGCGCAAGAACGCAGCACTGCTGTAAACAGGCACAACGCAGTCACATCCGAAAAAAAAATCCTGATGAACGCAGAAGAAGAAATGGCTACCTTATCCACCCGTAGAAAACTTTGAATGCCGGTCTCTCTGGCTGTGGGGTTACAACACTTTCTCTCTGTAATCCCGTTTATCACGCAGAGTCTCGTAGCGGAGCGAGAGCTGAGGCGGTTCGACCCCCGCTCGTGACTTGCGGGATACTGAGCCGGCCGCTCAGAATGCAATGGCAAACTACTGAGCGTAATCTTGCCAAGAGATCAACATACAGCTGAAAGATGCTGGTGTTGACAGCTAAGTCCTGTAAAGGATATGCTAAAAAAAAAAAAAACATACAAAATGCAACCAGTCACGAGCAAGTCTATAAACAACTTCGATTTGGTTGGTTGTTGACCTATGCTCCTGAGGAAAGTGAAATGCAGAAGAAGGTTGACAATACTGGCAAGTATATACCCAGACTGCCGTGCTAAGTGACCCATTGATGATAATCTAGAAAATGCAGTCAGGTTTTGCTAATAGGCATCGCGGGGCAATGCAAGAAGTAGGCTACCAGGATCAGGAGTCAGAAACGTCTGATCTATCGGGGTCGGAGCGACGTTCTGCAAAGGATCTCCAACATGATTATATGTAAGTATTTGTCTGGTTGTGTGTGTGTGTGTGTGTGTGTGTGTGTGTGTGTGTGTGTGTGTGTGTGTGTGTGTATACGCACATGGACGCACGCATGCGCTCTAAAATGCATACATTCATATCCATCCATCCATCATGTGCCATGCCGGTAAGCGTTGGCGGTCATGTTCTGCCATCTCACTCGATCACCAGAGTCGTGGATTAGCTCCGTGTTTCTGTCTCGACCATGCCACAAGGCCAAGCCATCCAGGTACTTGCTTCTGGGTCTTCCCCTTGGTCTGTTCCCCTCGATCTTACCGGTTGTCACGAAGTTCTCCAGATCATTTATTCTCATAAAATGCCCAAACAATTGTGACTGTCTACGTCTAATGTCTCTAATCGGTTTACGATCTTCATTTGTTTCTTGAAGAACTTGTTTATTGGTCTTTCTGGCTGTCCATGGTATTCTTTGCATTTTCCTCAGAAACCATATTTCTACAGCCATCAGATGTTTTTCAGCTTGACTGCCCATTGTCCAAGCTTCACATCCATATAAGAGTACAGGTTCTATGTAGCACTTCAACACTCTTTTTCTCGTTTCAATTGACATCTTCTTATTTGGTCAGTATGCTTTTCATCTTGCTAAAGGCTACCTTTGTCATGTCGATTCTTGTTCTAATCTCTTCAAGGCATCTCCCATCAGATGTTATTACTGTTCCGAGATAATTGTACCTATTCACTTGTTGAAGAATATTCCCATTTACTTGTATATTACATTGTGGTATTTCGTTCTTCCTAGTGACGACCATGATCTGTGTCTTTTTACAATTTAATTCTAACCCTAGTTGTTCACTGTGTGTAACAACCGCATCTACTAAATTTTGCAGGTCCTGTTCATTGTCTGCAATCAAGACTGTATCATCTGCATATCTAATGTTATTGATACATCGTCCCCCAATGTTGATTCCTTCCATATCTTCAATATTTCTGAAAATACTTTGACTGTTCAGGGAAAACAGATCTGGAGACATTACACATCCCTGTCTCACACCTCTCTTTATAGGCTGTATCACGAAGTTCTTGATGATAGTGCGTGATATGGTCATTGTCTAGGTAACGATGCTCCTGGTGTGTCATTTGAGCTATCTAACTGTCTCACAATATAACTCACCCCCGCAGTGCACATTCACCAGGCATGAAACAAGATTGCGTTGGCGCACATAATCCTTTATTGCAGAAAGAACACGGACAAACGGAACACAACTCTATATCCAGAAACAATATAATCCATAGAATATAAATATCCTCCTCACAACTTAACCAGCACACATCACTGTCTTCTCACGGCCTGCTGAATCTCAAATTCACAAGACAGGTAATCCAGCTCCTATCCACAGCTGGACCTCACACAATACACCCGCACAATGGGTCTAGTCTCCACTAACTATCCAACCCACTCTAGGTTCAGGCCTCTATTAACTATCCAACCCACTCTGGGTTTTAGGCCTGCATTCACCACTGGGAGAACAACACTGCAAAAGAACTGACCCACAGTCAGTCTAAGCTCCCACGTATTAGCCCACCGATCCGCTCGGCGCTAAAACATCAACTGTCCAGAAGTCCCCTGACTTCACACGAACCGAACCTCAGTCGGTCTCCGCTTCCACTGCCAGTCCAAGTTTTCCACTGTCTTTTAACCCTGCTGTGTAGCCCCTCCCTGGGCTCCCCACAACATTACACCCCAGCCTAAAACTGTCTTTCTCCCCATCCACCCTGGGGTCTCCACTCACCCTCACCATTATTTCTCATGGTTAGTTGTTTTTCTCGTAGTCTTGCTACAAAGGTCACTCACCTCAATGTCAATGACCCAGGCATATGTCAGGCTGATATTGGCTTACTTCAATATCAACTCTTATGGCAGCTTGTTGTTTCCAATATATGTTTTTTACAAGTCTAAGGTCTTTTCCATCAATCTGTAGATCCTCAAGCAACCTTATCATGTTGACATGTCTCACTTTATCAAAAGCCTTTGTGTAGTCAATAAAGCAAAGGTGTAGATCTTTGTTTACTTCTATAGAACGTTCGATTACGGTTCTCAGTATATACGCAGCATTTACTGTACCCTTGCCTTCTACAAACCCACATTGTTCTTCTCCTATTTCAGGTTGTATTTTCCTCCTAACTCTTTACGTGATAATTCTTAGCACAATCTTCGTGATGTGACTCATTATACTAATTGTTCGATGTTGATCACATTCCAAGGCTCCGGATTTCTTTAGAATTGCAATAAATACAGAATTACATAACTCCTGAGGTATATTTCCAGTATCATATATTGCATTAAGCAGACTGGTAACTTTATCTATTCCATATTCTTCTAAAGCATTAATCATTTCTGTTGTGACGCTGTCTGAACCGGGGGTCTTGCCAGATTTCATATGGTTAAGAGGTTCTGAACCTCCACCTTTAAAATTGCTGGTCCTTCATTATTATTTTGAACATCATACTGTTCGTCTCTGTTATCGTCATAAAGGTTTTTCACGCAATCTGACCATACATGTAAGATCTGATCTTTTTCTATTATGACTCTTCCATCTTTTGTCTTTAGGCAGCCTGCTAGTGTACTTGTCCTTTGATTAGTAAGCTCCTGAATTCTTTTGTGCATTAGTTTCGCATTTTTACTGTTGTGTTGTTCTTTAATTCCTCTGCAATTTTTCTCAAGCCATGTTTATTTTTCCTTCTTACATAAGGTTCTGACTTTTCTGTGAATTTCTTCATATTTGGCAGGATTATTTTTGTTCTGTCTTCTTGTTTCCATTAGTTGTAAAATTTCTTCAGTCATCCATGTCTTACGGCCCACTTTCTTTACGTTTGGAATAGTTTTTTCTGCTGCACAACTGATTGAATTCTTCAACATTTCCCATTGATCATCTGCATCTTGAAATATGATCTCTAGATCAGACAATAAATGAAATTTGTTCTTTACTTCAATGTTAAAATTATCTTGTATTTCTTTGTCAGTTTTCAATTTGCACAAGTCATATTTAGGGTTTCCTGCTGTATACTGACTTTCTTTAACTTTATCCTCAATGTGCCTATAATTAATCTGTGATCACTGTAACAGTCTGCATTTGGAACTGTTTTTACGACTGTTAACGCATTTCGAAACCTTTTGCTAATCAGGATGTAATCTATCTGGTTGTTAATCCTGCTGTCTGGACTTCTCTATGTCCATAATCTTCTAGGATGCTGTTTAAACCAGATGTTTCCTACAACCATTTCTTGTTCTTTTGCCCATTCTACAAGTCTGTTTCCTCTTTCATTTCTCTCTCCCAAACCATGGCTGCCCACACTACATCCATCGCTTTGCTTTCCTATTTTTGCGTTGAAATCACCCATTATGATATTTATTTCTGATTTTTTACAGTTCTTCAAAGGAGACTCCATGTCATTTTAAAATTCCTCTATACTTTCTTCACTGCATTCACTTGTTGGGGCATATACTTGAATGACATTTATTTTAAAAGGTTTTCCGTTTAATTTTACTAATAGAACTCTGTCTGACACAGACCGAAATCCTTTGACAGAATTTGATGTTTGCTTATCTAATATAATGGCTACACCTCTTTGCTGTTCTTCTCTCCCAGAGTAAATAATCTTACAATCCTCTCCTGTTCTTATCCCTGCTCCTTTCCATCTCGTTTCCGATATTCCTTATATATATATATATATATATATATATATATATATATATATAAAAAATTCGCATATCCTTTACAGGACATCGCTGTCAACAGCAGCATATTTCAGCTGCCTGTTGATTTCTTGGCAAGATTACACTCAGTAGTTTGCCAGTGCTTTCTGAGAGGCCGGCTCAGTTATCCCGCAAAGTCACCAGCGGGGGTAGAACCGCTCCCAGTTCTCGCCCGCTACGAGACTCTGCGTGATAAACGGGATAACGGAGAAAGTATTGTAACCCCTCGGCCATAGAGACCGGTATATATATATATATATATATATATATATATATATATATATATATATATATATATATATATATATATTGCATATCCCTATGTTAACGTTGCAGTCAACACTAGCATTTTTCAGCTGCTATTGATGTACTAGGCAAATTTTACGTTCAGTAGTTTGCCATTACTTTCTGAACGATCGGCTCTCATACCAACACGTTATAACACAACGCGACATGGTCTGTTGCACAAATCGAACGCCTGGAAAGTGGCTCACGAATCGCGTTCGCAAGCCTTTGGCCACGGAGACGGCTATATATATATATATATATATATATATATATATATATATATATGTCACAGGAGGAAGAATATCAAGGACAGGAAGATGTAATTTCCTATACTTAAGTGCTCAAAGACAAAGAAGCGCAACACTGACTTTTAGTGGGCCAGAGAAGAAAAGGACAATAAGATGAAGTAGAGAAAGGGCACTGTATATATTCTCCTCAGTTAACAAGAAAAGGGATAGAGTTAGACAGAAGATTCCAGGAGTTCTTAGGGCGGGAGATATACTGTTGTATACCCCAGACAGAAGATTACACTGCTGGACTGTAACAGGATCAACGAGTTTACACAACAAACTACAGACAAAACAAAACAAATTAAGAACAACAAAATTAGGCTTTTATTGACAGAACTGCATGATTTAGGGACAAACAGGCATCCTGACATGTCACATAACTGACATATACAGAAATGGGAACCTATGTTCCCACAGTAATCACTGATGCCTAACATCGCTATGCACATGACTAGGTACCCATCTCCACGAACCAACAAGGACATGGCAACAACAGAGCTGTCAAGTTGTTGGATGATAGCAGGACCGACTAGTGACAGAAGAGGGGCAAGTACTAATAGGACATAGAGACAGGACCTCTATAAAGGTATTGATAGAATAGAGACAGCACCCAAGCTACTACATAAGAACAGTAATAAGACTAGACTCGGATGGGGACACTAATGTGTTTTAGTTAGGACAACAGAGGGACCGACCCGAGAACAGGGGCGGGTACAATAGGTCACGGGGAATACCGTTACGACGTAAAGTAGAATAGAACTTAGAGGGTAACTAGTGCTAAGATGACAGTGCTGCGTGCAAAGAGAACGGCACGCAGAGTTGCGAACCCCACGAGGGAGTTTTGACCACGTAGTCAAGCAACAACCTGAGCTGCCTCAGACAGGGGACTGGACGGCCTTCCGACTGGACGTAGTGTTGTTCGGAAGCCATTATCTATAGTTGTGAATGCGTGCGATGTTAACGAGAGAGTGGCCGTGGTTGATAATGTAGATATATATATATATATTGTGTATCGAGTGGCGATGATGTTAATGATGTATCAGGCAAATAACGCCGTGTTTGATTATCAGGCTTGCCTGAAAATAAACTCCATATAAAAATATATGTACGAGCTGAAGTTATTTGAAGTAAGGATGATGTTGCCTGATTGTGAGTAAACACAAGACTGTGACAGGCAACATTCTAATGGTGTCAGAATTCACGGATTAAACTCAGACCCAAACGCACGGCTGAATTTAAAAACATCCAGTAAAAAGAGGATTAACATGACATGTGCGCAGGCGAATGTATTGTATCTGACACCGTTCTAATGGTGTCAGAAGTGCTTGAATCCACGCCTCAAGTGAATGGTGTATAGTAAACTAGGATAACATAACTTGTGCGCAGGCGAAGTGAAAATATCTCACACCGATCTAATGGTGTCAGAAGTGCTTGAATCCACGCCTCAAATGAATTGTATACAGTAAAATAAATTAACATGACTTGTGCGCATGCGAATGTAATATATCTGACACCGTTCTAATGGAGTCAGAAGTTTCCCGAATGCAGGCCTGAATTGAATTGTCTAGAGTAAAGTAGCTTAACAGAATTTGTGTGAGAGCCACAGATTGAACGCGTACCCAAACGAACGCCTGAAAATATTAGCAAAGTACGGCTACAGATTAAATTAAGATTGTGGCGGGAATGTAACGCAGTAGCGAGAACGAAAGATTGTGAAGTGCGCGGAATGACCTTTGAATGAACTGGTTACCGTCGCAAGTGTGTTAACGTGTGTTTATTGATTGAATTAATTTAGAGCAAAGTGAAATGACATTGTATTGTTGTGATTCTACCATGTGTTGTTAAACGTTTCTACTGAAGGTCAAGCCTGAAGACATACGACAGACAGTGACATTACGACATTTACAATTAAGTAAATTTAAAATTAATAAACCACATTTCAGTTTTTCTGTACAGGCAATGTGTCCAGTCAACTGAGAATACATTTTGTGCATTTCTGTGTAATTTATTTATATCAAATATTAATTGTTTGCGCTCTATACATCAGGATGTACATGAAATTGTTTGTAACATCCAGCCGAAAGTAGCTTGTGAAGCAGAGAAGACGTGTCTCCAACCGAATAAAAGATTCAGATCATCGTCAACGATCAGATAAGTATATATAATTTTGACTTGCATGCTAAAGTAGCATCTTTATTTTTCATTTTGTCCACTGTAAATTGATTATTATACAAGTGATCATCATTGTATTTATAAAAGTGTGTGAAAGATAGATAATAACCATGTTTACACTAAAAGAATGTATAGAAACAGGGACAGCACTAGGTTATAGTGGAGATAAACTGGAAAAATGGGCAAATGCTGAATTTAAAGTGTACACTGATAGACAAGCTGCAGCAGATAAAGAAGAAAGAGACAGAAAAGCCGCAGCAGATAAACAGGAAAGAGACAGAAAAGCCGCAGCAGATAAAGAGGAAAGAGACAGAAAAGCTGCCATATATAAAGAGGAAAAAGACACAAAAGCTGCCTTAGATAAAGAGGAAAAAGACAAAGAGAGAGATGAAAGGGCAAAAGAACTGTTGCACCAAAAGGAGCCTGCAGAGATAGCTGAAAGTACTAATTTCAAACAGCAAGAATTAGTTCTCAAACAACAGGAGGTAACTGAGACTAATAAATTAAAGCAAGCGGAAATTGAATCCCAAACACAAATAAAAATGAAAGAGCTCAAAATTGAGTCTCATGTTCATATCGCTGCAACTAAACTCAAAAGTAAAGAGGAAGAGAATAATTTTGCCAGATATAAAGGGATTGTGAAGCCATTTTGCCAAGGCGATCCATCTCAGCCTGGTCAGAGAATGTAGAATACCAGCTAAAAGTCAAGGAAATACCAAAAGAGCACTGGGCGATGATCTACATAAAGAATCTCTCCGGGGAGTCGTTAAAGGTAATAGAGTCAATTCTCCAAGACCTTAGGAATAACTATGAATATATTCACCAAAGAGTAATCCAGCATTTCCTGTTAGACGCCCCAGGGTACCAAATTCAATTCTCCAAGCTAAAGCCTAAGAGCAGTCAAACATTCATTGACTACGTCTCAACAGTACAAGACGTTTATAACAAATGGCTTAAGGCGGCTAAAATTAACAGTAATTACGAGACACTTAGAGATCTCATGGTTATGGACAAAGTTATTTCAACCATCCCCAGTCCATTCGCTAAGTTTGTGCAACAGTCAGCCATAGACTCTATAGAACAACTTGAAATACGAGGGTCGGCATATTTCTCATCGAACAGATATGTTTTCAAATCTGTGATAGAAGAAAGTGAAATTGTAGCAGCTGCTATGGGCAAACCACATGAACCTTACAAATTTAGAGAACAGCAAAGGGGCAACATACTACAATGCCCATATTGTAAATTTCAACAGCCAGAATATTCTATGTGCGATAAAAATCCGAAATATCCAGAACACTTAGAGATGATCATAAAGAAACAGCAAACTAAGAGAGAAACCTTTAGACGTGCTGTAAAATGTTTTTTTTTTTTTGGCCATTGTTTTGGGCATTATTCCTCTGCATGTACTGGGAGGAAGAGATTGAAAGCAGTGAATGCAGTGCTAGTTGAGTCATCATCTGAGAGTGAGTATATAACATGTGTATTTTCGGATTTGTTAAAGTCGTCTGCAAAGATAAATGTGCAAGATGCTACTTTAGTCAATGCTATGTCAGAATTAAAGTTACTTTTTAGTAAAGTTCCCATCCTACGTTTACCTAACCCTACGTTACAATATATCCTTAGATGTGACGCTAGTGCAACTACAATCTCTGGTGTACTGCTTCAAGAGCATGAGAAGATCATCCACCCAATCATGTATGTCAGTCGCAAACTTACCACAGCTGAATCACATTATGATGTCTCTCAACTGGAAGCTCTCGCTATCGTATATTGTATTGCGAAGCGTGATAGATATTTGGCTGAAACTCACTTTGTCGTCGAGACCGACAACTCTCCGCTGTAAGTTATGGAGAAAGGCCTACCTAAAAATAACAGAATCTATCGCTAGGCCTTGATTCTCTAAAATTACTCTTTCTCCCTGAGACATATCAAAGGGAGTAACAACACCCTTTCAGATCTGCTCACGAGACCATCAAGCATTGAAGTGACGCAGAAAGAAGATGAAACACTGCCACAGTTACCTACAGTTACGACCAATTAGTGCATTTAAAAACTATGCAAGTATGGTAAGAAGACACTGTGTAAGATAGATATCATTACGTAAACTTACCAGGAACTGTATTAGTATGTGAACGCATGAACAATGCAGTGATAGAGTTATCTAGTGCATTTAAACTGTGATACTATTGAGAACAGACAGTGACACGTTACATCGTCACGTAAACTGCAGTGAACATTGTATATAGACTATCGTAAGGAAGAACCCAGAGGAACGACACGTCGTGATCACCAACGCCTGGACCTACGATTAGTTAGATAGTTAGATTATGTTATGTAACATGTCTATGTATGTAACATGTATGTATTAATGTATGTATTATTGTTGTATAATATATTTTAACAAAGCTGCACGAAAGCAACCTAGTGGTTCACCATAGTAGAAATAGTAGTGATAGAAGAACCACTAATACTCCAACTGATAGTGTATTTGAAACAGTTGTTTAATTAGATTAGAAACTATTAGATTTAGAAATGTAGATACTATTTAGATTTACACTAGTAAAATATAGTAAACAGTTCTCTAGCGAGACTACTACCGATGAAACCAATTAGAACGGCGAGGTAACATTCTTAAATTTAATTAGAAATTTAATAGATTAATTGTTAGAATAATTTTGAAATTTAGCAATTTGTAACTTTAGTACATTTAAGGGAACTAACACATTTCTCTTACAGATTGTTTAGTTTAGTTCATTACCTTCCCTTAGAAACATCCATAAATTGATAGTTAGTTAATTATATACCCATAGTTAACAACAGTTATTATTTAGATTAGTTATTTTAAATTATCTTATTTATTACACCCATCATTTAGTTAAATAGATTTAGAACATTATTTACTGTAGTAACATCCTTTATTTATTAAATAATCTTTTTTTTTTTTTTACTTAATATCATAAATTAACAATTTAGTTAACTTATTTCCCTTTAATAGTTATTCACTTTAGTTGAGATTATATATCTTAGTTAGTATTAGTAAACATCATCCCGTAAATAATAGTGATGCTAGTAATCATCAGTCTACTGACTGATCAAACCAATTATCCATGAGTTTAATTAGAGATAGATAGATTTAGTTAGTTTCTGTTGTATTGCCGTAAGCAATACATTTATACTTGTACATAACAAAGTGATATAGAAAACTACTTTATTTCGGCTCAATATTGTTTAACACGAGCCCAATTTTATGTCAATGACAAAACATTTTTAAAATTGACAATGTATGAATGAGTGAATACGAGACGAGTATACGGACAAATGAAAGAAGTAAAATTATGAGTGTGAACAGTGGTGCAATTTTTTTTTCGCACACACGTGTTTGTATGACTTGTCCGCGTCTTCTGTGTAAACCATGTGAAGTGTGTATTTTTATGTGTGTTACAGCCACTATTGCATTACAAGAATTGTTGTTTTCTAGAATCCCAGATCGGCGAAGTACGTCATAAATTAAGCAAAGGCATTACTTTGTAACGGACATTAACCTACCTGTGATACTCGAAACCCAAAATACATCAATTATAGACATATAGTTATGTTTCTAATTGCAACACATATAAAGAAAATAGTTACACGCAGACAAACAGGAAAACAAACAGATAAATATACAAACATCAATTGTTTTTAAAGGGACATAACACTGTATCAGGGGACACTACAGACTTAGAATAAGTAGAAGGACAGGTTGAATATTTATTCACACGCGGGAGCGAGATAGGCTAATATCAGCATATACACAACTAAGAAGAGAAGTGAAAGTGCATTTCACGGGAGCCATGAATTTTAGATTCATGTATTGCATCCATAATAGGAGCAATTTGTCTTGGGATATTGGTTAATCGACATTTTGAGGGGCTTAGTTTGTTAACGCGCCCTGGTTCAACACAGCTCCCAAGAGTGTAATGTAATAACTCTTGCTTAAAGTGGAGGTGTGTCAAGCTGATCTAAAACCAGTGGGTAGATACAGCAAATTGTGACCAGACTTATTTGGGACAGAAGTGTACCTCATGATAGAGCAGTGAACCCCTTGACTAAATTAGACCAGACTAATTTTATATGCTACGATGAATTTGCGTCACACCTACTACATTAACCTGGTGACGCAATACGAGGGACGACGAGAGAATGTCAAGGTGTCGGATGATAGCAAGACCGACATGTGACAGAAGAGGGGCAAGGACTAATAGGACATAGAAACAGGACCTCAATAAAGGTATAGATAGAATAGAGACAGCACCCAAGCTAGGACATAAGAACAGTAATAAGACTAGACTCGGGTGGGGACACTAATGTGTTATAGTTAGGACAACAGAGGGACGATCCGAGAACAGGGGCGGGTACAATAGGTCACGGGGAATACCGTGACGACGTAAAGTAGAATAGAACTTAGAGGGTAACTAGTGCTAAAATGACAGTGCTGTGTGCAAAGAGAACGGCACGCAGAATTACGAACCCCACGAGGGAGTTTTGTCCACGTAGGCAAGCAACAACCTGGGCTGCCTCAGACAGGGGACAGGACGGCCTTCCGACTGGACGTAGTGTTGTTCGGAAGCCATTATCTATAGTTGTGAATGCATGCGATGTTAACGAGAGAGTGACCGTGTTTGATAATGTAGATATATATATTGTGTGTCGAGTGGCGATGATGTTAATGATGTATCAGGCAGATAATGCCGTGTTTGATTATCAGGCTTGCCTGAAAATAAACTCCATATAAAAATATCTGTACGAGCTGAAGTTATTTGAAGTACGGATGATGTTGCCTGATTGTGAGTAAACACAAGACTGTGACAAGAGCCTCAACGTAAACAACAACAACGGTAACAGAAGGTCTGGACTCTCTATTGTTATCATCTCAGGGCTCATGGACAGTCGGTACATACAGAAATGGGAATCTGAAATCCCACAGTTAGAGATAACTGCTGCCTAGCACTGACTACAGGGGCGGTCTCTAAATGACAGTGAGACCTCAATCATGTTCAGTTGAGTCGAAGGGCACCCTCAATACCCACACAAGACACCCGCATCACATAAGTCGACTGGGACCAGATACAGCGAAGAGTCATAACATAACGAATAACACAACTATAACCCTAACAGCAGAGATATAGTGGCATAAACAGGTATACGAATGGGGATGTGAGTGGCCTAACGACATTAACCAGAGCTGGGGCTCAAGTTTGCTCTACAAACAACAATCATGGCCAGGGGTCACTACCAAGAGTGGGCTTACAAATTGCCAGTCGTTTTCATGTATTTCCTCGGTCCTTGTGTGTGGGCCACACAAGCCAGTCTTGGTTAAATCTAGAGGCATTTGTGACTCCCTGCTCTGGTCCAGTGATTGGGGAGGGCTGGTTAAAGCCTCCCTATTTGATAATGACATCACTACAGCGATCTACATAATCGCTCCTTCGGCCACGGTGGTTAGTTGAAGAGAGCGGGAAATTGATGTGCACCTCTATTTATCAGTGTTTCCAAAGCGGCTTCCCATCATACCCTAGGGCACTGCAAGGGACGCCGGTATTGGTAACATCATTATCATCATGTATCGCGTCAGGGGAACACTCATACACACACACACACACACACACACACACACACACACACATATATATATATATATATATATATATATATATATATATATATATATATATATATATATATATATATAAAAGAGAAGGTGTGTGTCATGTGTGTCCTTTATGAGTTCCCAAGCGACCCCTGCGATTGAGATGAAATGTTCTACAGATGTTCTTCTCATCCCCTTGCAGCGAACGGGTATAGTTTGTTAGTTTACAAACAGTTATTTACGTAATAAAATTTATTTTTTAAATTAAATTATAATTAACATATTGCAAGGGGACTTAACTTAAGAAAAGTTATATCACGGTATATTACTTTTAGTAGCATCGCTATATTATGTAATTTAAATAATTGTTGCATTTTTCTCAAAGTTTTATAAAATGTTTATCTACAGTTATCTACAGGCATGTGCGTTATAATATAATGATAAAATCTTTAAGGCATTTTTAAAGTTTTCAAAAATATAATCTATTTTAGATACGTGAAAATTTTCGAAATCATTTTTCCCACAACGGTAACGGGAAATGGCCGAACAGACAGACAGACAGACAGACAGACAGACAGACAGACAGACAGACAGATTGATTGATTGATTGATTGATTGATTGATTGATTGATCCCAGTCAGGGGTTGGGCGAAGCCGGACCGGGTCCTCTAATATATATATATAAATATATATATATATATATATATATATATATATATATATATATATATATATATATATATTTATATATTTATATATTTATATATATATATATATTCTACAAGGTGTGGACTGCGCCTGGCCCTGCAGCTAGCAGGTGGTGTAGGATCGGTTAGCCTCTCCCAGCAAGGGTGAAAAGTGAAAATTAGTAGCCTGCCGATGACCCGCAGACTACACAAGTCAACCCTACCTCTACGTGGTGTAGACTGGGAAACCATGACCGCGAGGTCATGGGGTAACGGGGAACGGGGCCATGGCTCGCCATAGGGGATGGACCCCCTATGGTCAGATTTGTGTCTTAACCCTCTACGGGCCTAGCAAGCCTGCAAGGAATCTTCATACTGCTTGTAGAAAAACTCAGAAGTATAAATGAACTGACCCAATATAATGTAGACCCGGCAATGTTAATGGATTATGAGATAGATCAGCGATTCAAAACAATAGGCACAATGAACGTCTGCGGTTTTAATAGTAAAGAAGAAGAACTTATAGAAACAATTGGAGAGAGGGAAATTGGACTAATGGGAATAGCAGGCACCAGAATAAAAGGGTAAGGATGCAAGGAGATCCACCACAGTTGCGTGTTTGTCTACTCTGGAGTGGAACAGCAAGAAAGGGCATGACACGGTGTGGGAATAGTCATTGAACCACGGTTAGCAAGAGGAATACTAGAAATAAAATATATATCAGAGAGAATCATAACAGTGAAAATAAAAGAACAAACAATTACAACATATGTACAATTATACGCACCATGTAATACAAACAATAATGAGAAAGAATGTGAGGAATTCTACGAAGACATCCATGACGTGCTAAATAAAAAAGGTAAGCAGGACAACATTATAGTTAAGGGAGACTTCAATGCACGACTAGGACACAACAGAGCGGTCATAGAAAAACATCTTGGAGCATTTGGAGACCAACATAATGAAAGAAATTATAACGGAAGTAGACTGATAGAGCTATGCAGCCAATACGACCTCTATAAAACAAACACATTCTATAAACACAAATACTCACAAATATACACCTGGTATAAATGGAACAATGTTGATTTTATATTAACAAGAAATAACGGAAAGAGAATTGTTTTAGATGCAAGGGCAATGCCCAACTTAAGCATAAACACAGACCACAAAGCAGTCGTTTCCACAATAACAATCATCAGTAGAAGAAAGCAAAGACCAGAAAAATACATGCCATGCGAATCAATAAACTTAAAATACCCCAGAGACGAGGCAGTGAGGGAAAATTATGAGAAAGAACTAACTGAAATCTTTGCAAAATTACCTATAGAAAGAAAGACAGTGGAAGATGAATGGGAGATACTAAAATCAAGCACTTTGAATACTGCAAAATTAACACGTGGAACCACGAAAAGACGCAAAACACGGATAAAGAAAATAACAAGTTGGTGGAACGCAGAAGGAAAGAAAGCTGTATAAAGACAAAAAGGAAAAATATAAAAAGTGGTCGAAGAGCAAACAGGAATGCGATTACATAGAATATAGAATAGCGAGAAGACTGTGAATAGAATAAGAAAGAAAGAAAAACAAAAAGCCTAGGAGGAGTATGGAGAAACCCTAAATAAAAACTACAAGAAGGCAACTAGAAACTTCTATATAAAGATCAGTGCAATGAGAACCAGATGAGAACCCTTTGACCCAATTGAAATAATTAACAGTGGAAATGGGGAACCAATAAGTGAACAAAAACAGATCCTAATAAGATGGAAATAGTACTTTAAACAACTTCTTAACATCCCATCAGGTGTCACAGGAATTCAAGAAACCGACACAGATGCCACCGAAGAACTAGAACCAGGCATACTGAAAGAAGAAATTATAGAAGCCGTCAGATTAGCCCAATTGAACAAATCACCAGGACAAGATGAAATACCAAATGACTAATTAAAGCAGCAAGGGAAGTAGGAACAACATGGCTACATAAACTCTTCAACCATGTTTGGGTAGAACAACAGACACCACGAGACTGGTTAAACACCATAATTATCTCAGTTTAGAACAATAAAGACAGCAAAAGAGACTGCACAAAATACAGATGTATTTTACAGTTGAGTCACACTGGGAAAATATTTAGCAACATTCTTGAGAAAAGATTACGAAGTACTATACAACCCCATCTAAGCGAAACACAACTTGGATTTAGGAAAAAACAATGGATGCAGAGATGCCATTTTTGCTCTTTGACAGCTTATAGAAAAATCAATCGAATTCAATGAAACACTCTACTTAGCCTTTGTCGACCACGAAAATAGATAGAGTAGATAGAAACAAGTTGTCGGAAATCCTTAAACAATATGGAGTGAGTACACATCTAACAAACCTATATAGAAGCTTATACAACAACAGTGAATGCATAGTGAGAGCAACTAGGGGACACTCGGAACCCTTCACCGTAAGATCCGGAGTACGACAGGGTTGTGCCCTTCCTATCTCTTGTTCATAACATATATGGACAACATATGTAAAGAAACCAGAGAAACAGAGACCACAAGAACACCGCATGACGAGAACATAGAAGAATAACCATCTGCAAATCTAACAATTAGAGAACTCCTGTTTGCGGACGACCAAGCACTACTAGCAAAATCAGAAACTAAATTACAAGAACACATGGATAGTCTAAACGAAATGCGTATGGAACTTAACATGAAAATTAGCACAAGTAAAACAGAGATAATGACTGTAACTTAAGAAGAAAATGCAACGACGATTCACCTAAACGAACATCCCTTGAAACAAGTAAAGAGTTTCAAGTACCTGTGAATTAAAATATTATCAAATGGCAAATCAGAAGACGAGATCGAAAATATATGCAATAAGGCAAACCAACTCATTGGACAAATGGCACCAATACTAAAGAACAAACGTGTATCAATAACTACTAAGAAAGTACTTTACAACACAATCTTCCTACAGACGCTATGTTACCAATGCCAAACCTGGAAAATGACAGAAATAGAGATAAGAAAAATCACAACAGAAATGAGATTCCTGAGAAGAATACTCAATGTATCAAGAAGAGATAACACCAGAGATGAAGAAATCAGGACTAAAGTAGGGGTTTGGCTGCACTAGATTTTATTAGAAGGCAGAAAGTCAAATGGTTTGGCCATAAAAGTAGGTTAACAACTAACAGTATACCACAGCAAGCAATGATGTACAGACAGAGGGAAGCAGATGAAAAGGCCGACCACGTAAACGATGGACGCAGGGAATAACAGATTCCATGGGAATATCGATACATGAAGCCCGTAAGCAGGCACTTTCTCGCTGTTTATACTTCACCTCGACACTGCAGGGTATAAGAAGAACATGATGAGATGAGATGATACACACACACACACACACACATACACACACACACACACATATATATATATATATATATATATATATATATATATATATATATATATATATATATATATATATATATATATATATATATATATATATATATAGAGAGAGAGAGAGAGAGAGAGAGAGACAGACAGACAGACAGACAGACAGACAGACAGACAGACAGACAGACAGACAGACAGACAGACAGACAGACAGACATTTAAACAGATATATCTCGTATATACGAATATATGATTGGTGATCATGGGATGATGATAATGTTTATAACAGTAACAATTAGGAAAATATTAGTCGTTTATCTGTCCGTCTTAATGCTCAAAATGACAAGAAACAGTACAGGAATTACCCAAACATACCTCAGACACCACAAATGCAAAACGCATTGCTGGATTTTCCTACAGTATTATTTCTAAAGTGGAGGCCGCGCCCACTGTTTACGATTTTAATGATCAGAAATTGGCAGTCCTTCTGTTCGGCCAAATGGATGTAGGCGGGGTGGATTTTGCATGGGTCGTTACTTGAAATCCAAACGAACAATTTGCAGGTTCCAAAATGTGTTTGGCAAAAAGTGACGAACTGCAAAATAATTGCTTGTCTGTATGACTTATCTTTTTTTTTTTTTTGCCTCGCCAGCTTTCATCGCTGATGTTCTTGGCTGGAGATGTTGGTTTTGGAGTTTAGTTGTATTCATGTGCCAGAAGGGGTGTTACATGTGTGTTTATTTACAGATAGGAAAACCCAAATACGAAAGATTGCTGGCGGAATATAATTGACATTGGCGTGGTCATAAGTTCTTCACCGAGATACCAATCAGTTGCTTGTTTTATGCATCCATCTGTCGACCTATAGGCTGTCTCTGCATCGAGATACACGTTCAAACATTCACCTACCCACTTACATAGGTGCCTCCAATCTACAATCAAAGTTAACTCCTACTCACCAACCCAAATATCCACGAAACAATAGTTCATCTAGTCACCCAGATAATTATCCACCAAATATGTTTCTAATCATTCATTAATGTATCACCTTCCATCCATCCATGATTTTTTATATTAATTACTCATATGTCTAACATTCCTTGTACTCATCAAAACAATACAGATTAACTTATTTTCTGTCTACTCATAAAATCGCAGTGTATTAAGTATTGATTTATCCATCTAAACAACCTTAAATCAATCCACTAGGATGTACACATTTACTGCTTTTTTGGATATTCGGTCCATCTTCTCGCCAAATCATCATAGATTAGCTAATTGTCTATCTATCCACTCATCTATTAACAACAATGTCACACATGTAATATTTATATATCTATCCTTCAATCTATCGGCACACACTTGCTTTTCTATCTATAATTCCATTACTCACAAACGTATCAGAGACTAACGACTTGTCTACATATCCTACGATCTATCCGCCATGAAATCACAGACTATCTACAGATATATACTTTCATCTACTTGCAAATCTTCCCATATTAACTACATATTTATCTATCCCTCCATCTATATATCAAGTGTGCAACCCTCACGCAACGACCCACTCAAGGGTTCGGCCATGCAAACAGCCATCCAGTCGCCTATCTTTTCATCCTCCACAGTGCAACAATCGTATCTTTGTCAGTCCACTGATCCATCAACACATCTGTCTACCCATTTAGCCTTGCTCACGCCAGCATTGAATTCATCAAAATGTACAGCGTGTCTATCTTTCTGGCTGTCCGTCTGCTTTTCTCTCTCTCTCTCTCTCTCTCTCTCTCTCTCTCTCTCTCTCTCTCTGTCTCTCTCTCTCTCTCTCTGTCTCTCTCTCTCTCTCTCTCTCTCTCTCTCTCTCTCTCTCTCTCTCTCGTTCTCTCCCTCTCCTTGAAATGTGTATGAATGAAATAATGTATGAAAGTGAGTAATAGAACTACAGAAAGTAAGACGGGCCTGCGTGCCCAATTCTTAACCCTTTTAAAATAAAATTCGTTTGTTCGTTCGTTCGTTCGGTCGGGTGGTCAATTAGTCGGTCGGTCATCAGTCGGTCGTTTAGTCAATCTGTTCGTCCGTCCGTTTTTTCCGATTGCTTGTCTGATTTCTAACTGTCTGATGTCTGTCTCCCCGAAGTCCACCTGCCTGTATGCTCGTCTCTCTGTCTGGTGTTTGTATTTTTGTTTTCTGTCTTGCCTGTCTATAATAGCTGTAAGTAAAAGCAGCAAGAATCAGACACAAAACTAATGACTCAGAACGCAATGACGTTACAGAGATGTAGCGCAGCGGCATGTCTTGTCGCCGGAATCTTCAACATATACCAAAAATAAAATTTAACAAAAAAACACACCCACACGCACATTCTTCCAGAAGGTCGGACAAACTTTTGTGCTAACGATGTAATTATATAATTATCATTATTATGCATGAACACAAAATGGAACCAAGAATCTGGTGATCGTATGAGATGAATAACCTTGACCGCACGCACTTATTAACATTACCTAAAGTATAAGAGTGCTCGCTGTTAAACCTTCGGTGAGCTGATGGCTTTGTGGGGGTTCATTCTCTACACCGCTCAGTCACACCTAAAAGTCTACATTTCATGCTCAGAAAGCTATGGCAAATTAAGTTAAGTTAGATGCATATCCTTTTCATGGCGTAGCAGTTCGTGATTTCTTGCTGTTCAGTTGTTTTATGGCAAGTTATTAGTACTTAGCGTAATATCGCCTTGAACATCAACCACGGTTTGATGTCAACGTCCTGCCATGCTGAACTCGAGCAATCATTTTTTTTTTTTTAAATCTCACACCAGATGTTTGATTCCGTGTTTTGTTTTTGTCTTGAAAGTGGACATGTTAATCAGTTCTGTATAGCTTTTTATCTTCATTTTCAGATCATCATTGCCAGATGTTATTGTGTTTTCGAGTTTAATTAACCTCATAACCTGCCCAACAATTCTTGACTGTCTACTTCGATTTTCTCTGATCGATGTACGATGTTTATTTGTTTCTTGAAGAGCGGTCGCTTTAGCTTTTATGTTCATTTACCTCTGAACACATTTCTCTACCAACAGATGTTTCTCAGCGTGTCTGTATACTGTGAATGTTTCATGTGCATACGAAAATGTATAAGGGACGTTAATTTGAAATCCGTTCGTGCCGCACTGCGTGTATTTGCGTACGTTGAACATGATCATATCATAGCCATGTGATAAGTACTGATCAATGAATGAAAGAGCACGTGCTTATCGTCCCATGATGCATAGTATCTGTTTCTGACCATTGAGAAAATGGCCGGGTTGATCCAAAATCAGTCCAAAGAAGCTCAAAGAGCGGTGATTTAGCTTTTTTCATTTGAAGGATGTCGACAAGTGGACATTCATCGAAGAATGCAGGCAGCGAACGGTAACAAATGTGTGTCGAAGACAACGATGACACGAATGTTTCGGAAAGGACGTCAGTTCACGACAGATCTTCGACGGCCGGGTCAAGCGCATATTGTTGCAACAGAAAAAAAAAACATCGCCAAAATTGATGCAGCAGTACAGAAGAAATGTTGTCGAAGCATACGTTCGCTAGTCAAAGAATTTGATGTGTCAATTGGGACAATTCTAAAGGTCGTTCGTAAGACATTGCAATATTCGAAGGTGTGTTCCCAGTGGGCACCACGGATGTTGATCGACCACCAAAAAGAGGAACGCATGGGATGGTGTTTGAATCACTTGCTGCGTTACAGAGTTCAGGGTGATGCATTTCTCTTCCGCATGGTGGCAGACGATGAATCATGGTGTCACCACTTTGAGCCAAGCAGCAAAAGAGAGAGCATGCAATGGAAGCATGCTATATCACCAAAAGCCAAAAAATTCAAGTTACAGGTTTCCGCTGGTAAGGTTATGCTGAGCGCATTTTTTGAACATGAAGGGCTACTATTGGCCGACTTTAAAGAACCTGGTGTCAACATAAACTCTACCTACTACTTGTAAACAATAGACAAGCTGCAAAAAAACATCAAGTATAAATTACCAGGCATGCTCTATTGCGGAGTGATTTTGTTGCACGATAATGCTCATCCGCATGTCGCAAAGATTGTGCAGGAAGTATGACCAAGGAAGAAGTGGGACATTCTGCAACATCCATACCTATAGTCCTGATTTGTCACCATGTGATTTTCATTTGTTCGGACCTCTAAAAAAAAAGCTCTCAAGGGGCACCGATTTCACAAAGATTCAGACGTCATGAACACGGTAAACACTTGGTTCAGTGAGCAACCACAATCCTTTTTTGCGGGCGGCATTCGCGGCCTACATAAGCAATGGGATGCTTGCTGAATGCCTACGGCGATTTCTTCTGACCAACCCATGGTGCATAATTCATTCAAAATGAATGCTATGTTTAATTCTACCACACCTGTTAATGTTTCTTTCATGTTTTTGTAATAAAGACATTGGAACGGGTTTCAAATGAACGTCCCTAATATGTTCTACCAGTATGTAGCACTTACATATTCTTTTTCTCACTACATCTGAATGCCTTTTATTGGTGAGTATATTTTCTATCTTGAAAGCTGCTACCGTTGCCATGGCGATTATTATTCTTATCTCTTCCCGGCATCACAATAAAAGATGTTAAGAAACAAACATTTTATTTTTATTTGTTACTTCGCTTTGAATTCAAGCGTAATCAAAACACTGGCTACTACTTCTAGTGCACGGAACTGATTTTTGGGTGTAGATCAGCTTTCCCTATTGCCAGTATCCCTCGTCATCAGACGAGATCACTCCGACTTTAAAGTTACTTGTGATTTACGTCCCAGGTCAAGGACGTGAAATCAACAGATCAGTGTAAGGGTTGAACTCGCAACATCGGCATCACCACACCGGATGTTTAAGAACGAAATCTCTTATCCATTCGGCCATGCTGACATACAAACACATGTACTTTGGGCACATTGAACGGCATGACTCGAATGTCAAAAACCATTTGCAGTTGAACAGGTGGAACCAGACCAGAAGTTTAAGGTAACCTTATTAGCGACACCGCCGTAATAACGAAGAACCGTTTACCCGTACGTAAAAGCAGAGTGAGAGATCAAACGCGTTGGACAACACTATGGACATTAGAAAAAAAGTCTGTTGACATTGGCAATCCTAACACGTCGGAGGAACATTACCAATCTAGGCATAACTGTCGTAAGTAAAGAATGAATGTCGTAGTAGTTATTTGTTCTTCTTTACCACTTTAGTGTCGTCCCTGGAGTGAGGGGAATCAACACCCACATTTGTTTTAATTCAATATCACTATCCTGGAGATATCCAGCAGACTCCGTCCACAACACTCCCTCAATCTGAAGACACCTTCTTCTCACTCTTACTCACTCCTGGATCATGCAACCTCTCATTCTTCCCAAACATAACATACGTGACAACTCTAGCTTCAACAAATAAAACCAAGAAATTTATTAAAGCAAAGAGTATATGTAGGAGAAGTGTGTGTGTGTGTGTATAATGTGTAGAATGTGTGACGTATATTCTAAATAGTATATAGACTCAGATCAGTGTTCAGGAGTGTAGTCATTCTCATCACTATGCTGAGAACACACTTGCACCATGTATTCCAGACACAAACACTGTCTAATGAGAGTCTTCAATCTGATTCACACTATGAATTTCCTCTGTTATTTAACTGATTGTTAATCAGAAAATTCTAACACTATTGTCACTGTTACTGGGGAAATCTTAATGGATCTTGTGTCACTGGTTTTAAAGATTCCCCATATTAACACCACAATCTGAATGTTCTAGGTATTTCTATAAATTTGTATGAATGTTCCTGGTATCAGTAGTGTATATATACAATGTTCTGACTGTTCAGTGATACAACTATCACTTGCTAAACACAAATCTCATCAGCATGTCCTGCTCAGCAGAAGCCAGGTTCCCGCAACCAACTTGGGTATAAGCCCAATGTAGCGGCCTCTCAGCAACTTCTGTCTTCAAATTCTGAGCCATCATCTTCTAAGATGTGTTCTAGCTTCACTGTTGAATATCATAGCACACCTACGTGGACCTGTAAATGGAACCTGTAGAATAGAGAATACTATGGTGAGGGCAACTAAATCCTGGCCGGAATTAGGTGAGTGTAGGCCAATAGCAGCACTCAGATCTATAACAGAGATCCGATCTCTGTCATACAGCCAAATAACTCAGCACATGATTTGAGACATGGCAACACCAGGAGAGAATAAAGGAACGGGTAGAAACCCAGCAGATGCCCTACTGGAAGATCCTACCATTTCACATTCCTCTCCTCCCTCCCAACCATCCTCAATCTCTCTAATTATTATCCCACTACATTGTCCTCAACTCCCTGAGTAAAATGATATATCACACAAGCTAGTTGAAGACACACAATAGGATACTAGCGCCGACGCTCCTATGATACTTTCTAGCACCGCACTTATAGAACATTCTATCACTAATCGTAATAAATTATATCACCACACCTATAATACATTATATCACCGCACAGTACTGTACTCTATTCCTAATCATATGATTAATAGCCTACCATATGCCTATTCCGGTTGCTAATTGAAACTAGGCAATCACAGACTGGATCTATGTCCGCCGATAAATATCAACAATTTGACACCCTAGTTTCTTTCATTGAACACAACTCGGAAAACTGCACCGATCTTTCCAAACTTCAGAAATCTTGATCGACTAACTCCACTTGTTTACCGCAACGCTTTTTATATTGGGCTGGAGTGACGTCACCAAAGAGTCTAGACGCCGATCCGTCCAGAATCTGGTTTCCTCCTCCTGTTCTAGACTAACTGGAGTCAGTCCGCCGTCAAATTTGCTTTCATTTGGGGAAATTCTTTGTCCCGTACCACAATAGTTCAGTCTGTCTGTGAACCCGAGAATTCCCCACATCACAGAATCCATTCCGCGTCTGGCCAGACTTTCCGTCTAGCACTTCAAAGGCTACTACCGCCTTGGCAGACGTTTGGCGTTGTTATTCGTTTCTCGAACAACCCACATCATAAAGATTCGCCGACTGTGTGTAGACATTTTGACGCGACGTATTCTTTTTCTTAGTTAGAAATGCCGATCGTGTGTAGACAGTTTTAACGACGTATTTTTCTCAGTCTGTACAACATCAAAGGGTCGGTTGTTTTTGCAGACTAATGTCGGGTCTTGTTTGTCATCGATCGCAACTAACAAGTTTATTTTCCGTGACAATAACCTCATGCAGTCTGTATGAGCTGTTCTGAAACATGTCATGGTGTTTTCCATACTACGCCTTTCTGTGAAGATACAATACCGATTTCCCACACACCATTAATCTCTGGGCCTGGAGAGGGAAAGGAGGGCTCTGCTACATTATCCTCATGAAGACGGGTTATATCTCAACTGACATTGAGAGGCGTCTCTGCATCAACTTGACTTCAATAGATACCAGCCCTGATTTATCGCACCGGACATTAAGAGAGGTCTCTACATCAACTTGACTTCAATTTATACCAGTCCTATTTTATCGCACTGGACAGGCAAGGGCGTCTCTACATCAATTTCGATAGATACCAGTCCTGTTTTATCGCTACGGTCATTGAGAGAAGTCTCTACATCAACCTGACTTCCATAGATACCGGCCCTCTTTTATCGCACAGGACTGAAAGAGGCGTTTCTGCATAAACTTGACTTCGATAGATACCAGCCGTGTTTTATCGCACCAGACATTGAGAAATGTCTCTACATCAACTTGACTTCAATAGATACCAACCCTTAATTATTGCACTGAGCAGGGAAGGGCGTCTCTACCTTAACTTGACTTCGATAGTTACTAGTCCTCTTTTACCATACTGGACAGTGAGAGGCGTCTCTACATCAAATTGACTTCGATATATACCAGCCCTGTGTTATCGCACCAGGCAAGGAAAGAAGTCTCTTCATCAACTTGACTTCGACAGATACCAGCCCTGTTTGATCGCTCCAGGCAGGGAGAAAAGTCTTTACAGCAACTTGACTGCGACAGATGATACCAGCCCTATTTAATCGCACAAGGCAGGGAGAGAAGTCTTTACATCAACTTGACTTCGACAGATACCAGCCCTGTTTGATCGCACCAGGCAGGGAGAGAAGTCTTTACATCAACTTGACTTCGACAAATACCAGCCGTGTTTTATCGCACCAGGCAGGGAGAGAAGTCTCTACATCAGCTTGAATTCGACTGATACCAGCCCTGTTTAATCGCACCAGGCAGGGAGAGGAATCTCTACATCAGCTTGACTTCGACAGATACAAGCCGTGTTTTATCGCACCAGGCAGGGATAGAAGTCCTTACATAAACTTGACTTCGACAGATACCAGCGCTATTGTATTGCACGAGGCAGGGAGAGAAGTCTCTACATCCACTTGACTTCGACAGATATCAGCCCTGTTTTAGGGGCTGCCTTTTTGAACACCAATTCATCGGATATGAGAGTTAACTTATTAACGGCCGTGGGATGAGCAATCACCATAAACGACTTCCCAAATCTATCATGGGCTTATATATCACCGAAATTTTGTCATTGCAAAATGGTGTATCAATGAATCTATAAATTACAGTAGTTTTCCATAAGCAACCTTCTTTAATTTGATACATAATATAACATGACTGCTATAACATTAACAACTTTCAGGTCATAGCCGTGACACACTGCCCTACTTCCCATTTTCCGTCATCCACTTTTGTTTGGCCCAACCCTACTTTTTACTTTGGCATTGAATGTGTTCAGCTTATTGCTTTAGACCGACTTTTAACTGAAAATCCTCAACACGTCAACACACATATTATCAGAATTGATTTGTAGAAATACTGGGATGGAATGCATGTTACTTAATCTGTTTAGAACAGGGGTGTCAAACTCAATCTCTCAGAGGACCAAAACTCAAATCACACGTAAGGTCGCTGGCCGTACAGCATAAATATCCAATAAGCCGAAAATCAAACCTTTCTTTAAACATTAATATAAATTAAAACCAAAACAAACAAACAAGCAAACAAAAAGTTTTAATAATAAACAATCATTGTTATACACATTTTCACTCCCATGTCAAATTGTCAGAGCACTAGGTTTGGCAATTTCTTCTTGACTGCAAGTTCGTTTATGTTGGGAGTTATGTTCTGTTGTCAGAGTCTCACCCAGAGGTATAAGGCGTTGTCTGCACCAACGCCCGACAACGCAACGCTGATCTATTATAAGCACTACAGCTATAACGCGGCGTCTTCAGCAACGCCAGGCAATCAACGCTGAGCGATACTAAGTAGTCGGCGGTCAGCTGGAACACAGCGTGAACAGTGAGGGGTCACGCGGGCTGACTCGAGCACAACTGTGTTGTGTGCTGAAAGTCCAGGCAGACTAGGCTTGGTGGCCGTTACGGACTGACGTGTGAAAGCGGCTTGAGAGTTTGATGCATGTCTTGAGAGCTAGCCTGTATGAACGTTGGAGATGGAACGCCTGTCTGTGTGACTTGTAAGTGGAGTGCATTGATGTATTATTATATTGATGTATTGATTGCTTGCATTTATAATCTATTGGATAATGTGAATTGTGATTGCGCGAAGCTTGTATCGTTTCTGATGTGTGCAGTGCGCGAATAAATAGCGCGAATTATATTATTGGCTGTTAGCCTCGTGTTATTTGATAAGCATAGTTAGTATCACACTTGTCAAGATACGAGCCATATTTCTTGCCCTAAGCAAGACTTTGACAAGTGCGAACGTGGGGACTACGTCCTCATTAGATTTGAACCGTGAAATACGAAAAATAAAGTGTTAAATAATTGTAAAAATGGCGACTGTTGTCGAGTTTTTTGTGTGAATCAATTATGAGTATAAAGTGCGAGTTTTGAACAAATACGAGCGTGTACGTTATAATTTAATATATAAATACCATCTTTCGAGTTAATTTATCGAAACTATAAGTGCGTTTTTGAACTTAGTAAATTTCAACCGAGTTATTGAAGTGATAAAAACAAAATGGCGGCCATGTCCTTGAATGTCATTGAGTAGAAGTAGTGTTAGCGGAACGTTTGGAAAGTGTGAAAAGAGAGTTGTTGAGTGTGGTGATACGACTAACAACAATACTTGACGACATACAAACCTACAAAAACCTAAGTGGCATTACATACACCACACACTTGCACATGTTCTAATTTCTCTTGCTCCAAAAATAACAGGTTGTTTGGTGTCATCTACACCTGTCCCTTGTAAACTCCGAAATATTTTGGTCGACCTGAATTAAAAACCAGTGTGGTTTCGGGCAGTACTGAGCAGCCATTGTCCGACACATTGCCTCAGGAGTACTTGAGTATAAATTTTTTTTTCTCTTCCTTATATTTTCGTTCAGCAGGCCTAAACACAAGCTGTAATATTAAGTACTGTAAACTTTTGAACGTAAATTACTAACAACGTTATTAATTTTGTGTCTATCTATTTCATCATACAATTTGTTCATCATGTCTAGTTTAAACGAATGCATCGACATGGGTTTAAAGATGAACCTTTCTGGGGAAGAGTTAAGGACCTGGAGTGAGAAAAAGTTTGCAGAATACCTCCTACAACAGGAAAAGATTAATAAGCGTGATTAAAGAGCAGCCGAAAGAGCTTTTAAGCATGCAGAATCAGATACTGCTTTAAAACTTAAGCAGAGAGAATCAGATACTGCTTTGAAACAGGCAGAAGCTTCTTTAAAACTTAAGCAGGCAGAATGAGACGCTGCTTTAAAACTTAAGTAAGCAGAAACAGAAGCAGAAATAAGAAAAGCTGAAATCTTAGCCCAAACCAAGAAAGAAGAACTTGAAATAAATGCTCGAAATATACGTGAAGAGCTTGAAGTTCATATAAAAATTGAACAGCTGAAAGCAGAAACTTCCAGAGAAAAGGAAGATAGAAAAGCTGACAAAGACCAGCCATACAAGAAATACCAAGGGCTGATTAAAAGTTACACCACAGGTGATTGCATAGCAGCTTTCACACAAAATTTTGAGTGTATTATGGATCATTACCAGATCCCAAAGTCAGAATTGAGTATAATATGCATGAGAAGTCTTTCTGGAGAACCTCTGAAAGTGATAGAGTCTATTCCAAATGACCTAAGAAAGATTATCAGTATATTAAGACAAAATGTATGTCTCATTTTCTGCTAGATGAAGCAGGCTACAGAGAACAGTTTGGTAAATTGTCTCCTAAACCAACACAAACGTTCTCTGATTACATCTCAGAAATACATAATGTTTTTTCTAAGTGGTTGTCAGCAGCCAAAGTGAATGGTAATTTTGATAAATTGACAGATCTTATTTTGAGAGATAAAATTTTCACATCTCTCCCACCTCCATTTTCGAAATTTCTATTAGAATGTCAGTGTGAAAGTGTACAACAGATTGAAAGTCGTGGTTCAGGTTATTTTTCAGCCAATAAGCAATGTTTCATTACTGGTTTGACTAGCACAGACTTTGTGGCAGCCGCTACATATGATAGATCTAAGTCAGTGCCCTACAACAAACAAAAGCCCTATAGGCAATCTACTGAACAGCTTAATAAATGTAAATATTGTCATTTGTCACACCACGAAACTGATATGTGTGACCAACATCGTGGTTACATGTCGTACTTACAAAACTACATAGCGAAGCAAGACGAAGAAAGAAAGATATACAGACGGAACACCAAATGCTTCCTTTGTAAGGCGTTCGGCCACTGGCGGAAAGATTGTAAAGCCAAAGCTATGTCCAGAAAGGCGAATGCAGCCATGATTGATAGTTCTTCATCAGAAGATGAAAGTATAGAAGATCAAACTGTAAACGCAGCACATTCTATTGATGTGTTTCAACACGACAAATGTACTATCTGTGATCAATTTCATGAGGATGGCATTTTGACATGTGGCCATTCCATTCCTGTTACAAATGAGGAAGCCAATTTAGTAGTCAACTCCCAAGGGAAATTAAATATCCACCATGGGTATATTAACGGCAGAGCTGCCACCGTTTTACGGGATAGCGGCAGTACCCTCATTGGCATTAAGAGAAACTATATCTTACCATCACAATATAGTGGTAAATATGTTACATGCAGAACTTTCTCGGGTAACATCGAGAGATACCCGCTTGCATGGGCATACATAAGTACACCATTCCTCACCGGAAAGGTCAAATGCGCAGCATTGACCAATCCTTGTTGCGATGTCATCATTGGTAACCTTCCAGAGGTGAATGATATGCCACATGACGGTATTATATCCACTGGCACTTGTAACAGTGATAATACCATTCCACCACAATCACAAATCACCATTCATGATGTATTACCACCTGTAAATGAATGTATGTATGCCACTTCGGCAATGTCATCACAGGAATGTAGTTGTGTAAATGTAACCCCAAGTTGTAATGTACATGATAACCTTGATATTACAAATGCAGTAACCAGATCTACTGCTCAAATGCAAGATCGAATCGATCAGACAGAGGCTTTACAGCTAATAAGCCCAGTTGTAACATCTCCTGAAACAACCAGGGAGAAATTTATAACAGCTCAAAAAGCTGATCGATCGTTGCAAAAGTATTTTAAATTACTAGGCCAAAAGCCACGAGTAGCAAAGAACGCTAAATGGTATTTTGCTCTGAAAAACGGAATTCTGACACGGTATTATACCAAAGGTTCTAGCACTACAGAACAAACGGTGCTACCTTCAGAAAACCGCAACCAAGCATTACAGCTAGCGTATGACATACCCTTTGCAGGGCAAATGGCGTATGCTAAAACACGAGCAAGGTTACTTACTCAATTCTATTGGCCTAAATTTTGCAGTGATACCAAATTGTATTGCAGATCATGTGACATCTGCCAAAAACTTGTTAAAAATGGGAAACACGCGCAAGCAGAACTGCAAATCACTGATTTGGCAAGTAGACCGTTTGAAAAGATCTTGGTCGATATAGTTGGTCCTCTTAACCACATAACATCAAGAGGAAACAAATATATTGTTACAATAATTGATTTATGTAGTCGGTGGCCAGAAGCCATTCCGATGAAGAATATAACTTCCAAAGACATCATGGAAGTATTCTTCCATATTTTTGCAAGGGTAGGATTCCCTGATACCATCCTTTCAGATCGGGGTAGCCAGTTTATTGCCGCAGCTACACAAGTATTTACTAAGATGTTGGGGGTGAAGCAATGCTTTAACAGCCCGTACCACCCACACTCCACAGGTATCATAGAAAAGATCAACGGCGATCTTAAACATATGCTCTCAAAAGTAACCCAAGAACATCCCGAAGACTGGGACACATATCTACCTGCTATTTTAATTTGCATATAGGGAAGTGCCACATTCCAGCACTGGATTCTCACCATTTGAAATAGTGTATGGTGCCAAACCACGCGGCCCATTATCATTGTACCAGTCTATACTGACTGAAAGTAAAACTATATTTACACCCATTTCATCGTATGAACATGTAATATCATTGCGCGATAGAATCATGAAATCATGTGTGTTAGCAAAAGAAGCACTACAAAAATCTGGTGCTATCTACCGACAATACGCTAACAGAGGAAATAGAACCATTACTCTGACACCAGGACAGGACGTTCTTCTCTTATTGCCAAGTGACATAAATCTTCTCACAGACTCATGGCAAGGACCGTTTAAAGTGTTACGACAAATTTCGACAGTAGATTACGAAATTGCAGTTAGGGACAAACACAAGATTTTTCATATTAACATGCTTAAACCATATTACCACAGGGACAACGAACAAGTAGAGACGACAGCAAGCACAACAATAGTGGACCAGACAGACGACAACGATACTGACGAGATACCAACACCAGTACTAGACACGACAACCAACCTACAGGATATAAAGGTAAATCCCAAACTGACACAGACACAGACTGACAGTTGCAGACAAGTATTACAAGACTACAGTACAATTTTTTCTAACAACCCAGGACAGACAGACTTAGTGCATCATCATATTATTTTGACGTCTGACATCCCAATAAAATGCAGACCATATTCCATTCCTATACACTACAAAGCCAAATTACACCAAGAAATTATTGACTTAGAAGCAAACCATATCATCCGACGTTCACAATCACATTTTTGTTCATCCATTGTCATTGTGAAGAAAAAGGACAACACAATAAGACTCTGTGTTGACTATAGGAAACTCAACAGCATTACACAGTTGGATTTAGAACCAATGAGCAACTGTGAAGACATACTAATTGAACTGACTGACTCACGTTACTTTACTAAACTGGCCATGACAAAAGGTTACTGGCAAATACCTGTACATGCTGACAGTATATATCTGACAGCATTTGCCACACCCTGGGGACTATACGAATGGTGCAAGCTACCATTCGGGCTAGTTAATGCTCCAGCAACATTTGTCAGAATGACAAGACGACTTTCGACAGGCATTTCCAACATCATTTGGTACATGGACGACATTTGCATACATACAAGGAACATGACAGACCACATAACAGCACTACAGCAGACATTCGACAGGATTAGACAACATGGACTGACAATAAAACCATCCAAAGTTGATATAGCCTTTCAAGAAATTACATTTTTGGGCTATAAGATCTCAAATGGCTTCATATCAACTGACGATAACATCATGTCTAGAATTTTGAAATTGTCGCTTCCGACAACCAAAAAGAGTTGCTAAGTGTGTTAGGTCTTTTGAATTACTATAGACAATTTTTCCCTCATTTTGCTGAATTGACCAAATGTTTCACTGATTCACTAACAAACAAACATCCAAAAGTTATTGTAAATAGCGAATGTTTAAGGCCTGCATTTGCGAAAGTATTATCTTATTTTTCCAGTGAACCTATTCTAAAATTACCTGATCTTAGCACTATTTTCAGGCTAAGATGCGATGCGAGCTCCGTAGCCATTGGAGGGGTACTGCTTCAAGAGCACGACTAAATATTGTACCCGGTATACTACGTCTCCCGGAAATTGAACACCAGTGAACGAAATTACAGCACGCCGGAACTTGAAGCCCTCGCTCTTGTGTTCTCGGTACGTAAACTTTCGAGATTTCTTTTAGGTAAACACTTCATTATTGAAACAGACAATAGCCCTTTGACATTCATCACCAGTGGTACCCCAAGTAACCACAGAGTGGCCATATGGTCCCTTCTTCTACAGGACTATAGCTTCGAAATCAGACATATACGAGGCTCACATAACTCTCTGGCTGATCTTCTATCGAGATGTCCATACGACTCACCCAATAGCCAGGTAACACCCAAGCACATTGCAGATGGTGTATAAACTGCAACGTAAATAGTGCTCAACATCACAGCCAATTGTGACTTTATGTCAGGTACGCTGTGAGGAACAGTGTGATAGGGAAGATTTAATCTCCCATTGTAAATATATTGTGTACATATTATTATTATTATTATGTGAATGAATGGGTCGTATAATTGTGAGAAATGTGGAAGAATGTCATTATTATTTTAAATATGTAGTATTATAAGAAATAGACACCACAAATGTCACAGGACAGTACTACAGGACCCAAAGACTTACTGAGCTTGAACAGCGCCAATTAATCCTGAGTACAGCTACAAAGATGGTCCACGACGTTTTAACAAGTACGAATGATGACCTTGACAACCTAATCCGAGGATAAGACGGAAGAAGCGATCCAACAGCTGATGACAAGATCTGGGTGCTCCGTATATTTAAAGTACATCTAAAACGAGAGACCTTGAGTGTGCAACAACACAGCTCTACACTTCCGTTAGATGTCCATATTAATTTGAAAGTTAGAATACCATAATAAAATGTTTATAAATTTACTAGCTGACCCGGCCCGGCTTCGCCCAGGCCCTGGATGGGATCTATCTATCTATCAGTCTGTCTGTCTGCTTGTTTGTCTGTCTGTCTGTCTGTCTGGCTGACCCGGCCCGGCTTCACCCAGTCCCTGGTGGGGAGCATCTCATTTAATTCATATAAGTAGTCATATAAGCTCTCCCGTTCCCGACTATCTGTCTGTCTGTCTATCTGTCTGTCTCACCCGGCCCGGCTTCACCCAGTCCCTGGTGGGGAGCATGTCATTTAATTCATATAAGTAGTCAAATAAGCTTCCGTTCCCGACTATCTGTCTGTCTGTCTATCTATCTGACCCGGCGTGGTTTCGCCCAGCTCCTGGCGCACAGTAACTTAAAAGAATGTCCTTCCACACACCATTCATTATTTTTAATGAAAACTGTTTTTAATCACCGACATGAGAGTTGATAAGTTCTTTAAGCAGAAAAAGATGGGTTACAATGTTATGCATTATGCATTATTTTTATGAAAACTTTGAAAATGCCTTAAAGATTATATCATTATTTATTATAACTCATATGCCTGTAAATAAGTATAGACAAAGAGTTTATAAATCTTTGGGGGGGGGGGGGGGAACCGGCATTTTAACAGTATTTTAACAGGCGTGCTGCGTGTAAGGTATGCATAAAGTATGAACAACACACACAAAATTAACTTAAGAATGTCCTTCCAGACACCATGTGCTCACTTTCATTAGCTGCCCGGCCCGGCTTCGTCCAGGCTCTGGCGGGGATCTATCTATGTATCTATGTATCTATCTATCTATCTATCTATCTATCTATCTATCTATCTATCTATCTATCTATCTATCTATCTATCTATGTGGAGCATCTCATTTAATTCATTGTCAATCAACTCATTTAAACTCAGGGGACGTAACTTAAAATATAACAATTATACTAAAAGTTATATCCCTTTTTGTCATATATTTTTATATTTTCTTATGTTCAGTCATGTAATTACAAAATTAAATTTTAGGAAGGTAATAGCTGATAGCTGATAGATAAAACTATCACAGTTGGTTGCACAGGAATGAAAGGAAAACGTGTAGAAAATTTCATCTCAATCGGTTGGACCGTTCGCGAACGCATGAAGGACGGAAATACATACATACATACATACATACATACATACATACATACATACATACATACATACATACATACACACAAAGATTTATATATATATATAGATGACAATTGTATGAAAATTTGGGTATGAAACATTTCCATATACGAAATTGTATATATCGAGTTTTGTTAAATGTAATCTCAGGATCATAGCTTGATTACTTTTTCACAAAAGTGACCTTTTGTGCACTTTTGTCAATAAGGATCAAATTATGACACTAAGAAAGAAAATGTTACTTGTAATTTATTTTGTTGAAAGCATGATAAAATTACTGTCCCTAACTTTTGTTCCATAAACAAGGGATATAACGAAATATTGTTGGTGATGTGTAAATATGTATTGAAACTACCATGTTTGCCTAATAGGTATCACGTCAATGTGACGTCATGTGTATATGGGAAAACTTACCAAAACTGAAGACCTTCATTGGATATTCTATGAGATAAGGGTAGATGTCTAATGTCGGAGTTATCTTATAGGTAGATACTAACAGACTCACCTGATTATTTGTATTTTTTTTTTTTTTGGTGGAGAGGTAAGGGCAAGTTAGCCGTAACTACCGGACTGGCTGTGTCTCAGCGAGGTAAAAACCATGGAATTTATTGTACTTGACAAGTATGCTTGATGGGTAGGCATGGGATTTGTATGCATATTGTTTACTAATCACCTGTACATATTAAGACAAACTAAAGAGTTACGTCAGATGAAGTGCAAAGTTCGATTCTGACAAGATAAAGAACAGCTATATAGAGTACATGAAAGGAAAACCTTTCATGAGAATGAGGGGGGGGGGGAATGTCAGTCTCACCCAGAGGTATAACGCGTTGTCTGCACCAACGCCCGACAATGCAACGCTGATGTATTATAAGCACTACAGCTATAACGCGGCGTCTTCAGCAACGCCAGGCAATCAACGCTGAGCGATACTAAGTAGTCGGCGGTCAGCTGGAACACAGCGTGAACAGTGAGGGGTCACGCGGGCTGAATCGAGCACAACTGTGTTGTGTGCTGAAAGTCCAGGCAGACTAGGCTTGGTGGCCGTTACGGACTGACGTTTGAAAGCGGCTTGAGAGTTTGATGCATGTCTTGAGAGCTAGCCTGTATGAACGTTGGAGATGGAACGCCTGTCTGTGTGACTTGTAAAGGGAGTGCATTGATGTATTATTATATTGATGTATTGATTGCTTGCATTTATAATCTATTGGATAATGTCAATTGTGATTGCGCGAAGCTTGTATCGTTTCTGATGTGTGCAGTGCGCGAATAAATAGCGCGAATTATATTATCGGCTGTTAGCCTCGTGTTATTTGATAAGCATAGTTAGTATCACACTTGTCAAGATACGAGCCATATTTCTTGCCCTAAGCAAGACTTTGACACTGTGACGTTCTCTTTAATTCTTCTATCTTTTGTAGCTTCTGCTCTGCATTCAGGCTGTTTGCCTTGTTTTAATGTTTAGTCTCGTAGTGCCGTCTCAGATTATATTCTTCGATCACAGCCACATTATCTCCACAAATTAGACACACAGGTTTACAGCCAATATCAGTAAACATATATTTAGCCTCCCAGCGGCTTTGAAAGACTCTGTTTTCAGAATCAACTTTACTCTTGGTCATTTTAAACGCTAGCTTTGATTAAAAAAAGATTGTGCATCTACCGACAGACGCTTGATTGATATCAGGTTAGCCATAGCGGGAAAAGGTGATGTAATATCCGGGCACTACACTACTTTCATTTCTTATGCGTCATTCCAAAACGAGCAACTCAACGTTGCTAGGTCACTATAACAATGAACATCCACTCACTACACAACTTTTATTTTCGCTTATTCTGATCGAAGCGAGAACGCTCTCTTTCGGTAAGGCTGCTAATTAGGGAATTTTATTTGCACTTTGCATTGTGGCCAGTAAAAAATATTTTTGCCTAAAATTCTCTCTCGCGCTGAATATATTTGTACGTCGGTTGAAACCTATCGGGTCTGATATGATTGTACGCCGGACCTGATGTGGCCCGCAGGCCTTGAGATTGACACATGTGGTTTAGAGCTCAGATGTCTGATTTTTGTGACATTTATTACATTTAGTGTGCTTGTTTAATCGTTTAGGTGGCGCGCGAATAATATTGGTTAAATAGCGGTAAGGCTGTGGAAATGTAAAGAATTAAAAAAAAAAATAAACAATAAATAAAAAAGAAGAAAGAAACAGTAGATTCGACAGAACTTCACTAGTTAACAAATACAACAAAACACAAACAACGGACAAGACATTTATGTGTGTTTCCTCGGCGGGTTAAGATTTAAGTTAGTTGGTTGCATATCCTTTGCAGGGCGTCGCAGTCAACACCAGAAGTTTTTGCATTTGTAATCTCTTAGCAAGTTTACGTTCAGTAGTTTGCAATTGTTTCTGAACGACCGGTACCCATACCAATTTGTAAAAAACAAACGTAAGGCGGTTTGCTGCTAAATCGCCCGCAGCTGTGTTTCGAACGCGGGTATACGGGATTACGAACTGCGTCCGTAAGCCCTTCACCACAGAGCCGGCGAGTTAAGATTTACCATTCATAGGTGAGTTTACATATGCGGTTAACATTGACCATTCATAGTGAGTTGACTTATCCAGTTAAGATTGACCATTCATAGTGAGTTTACTTATCCGGTTAAAATTTACCATTCATAGTGAGTTTACTAATCCGGTTAAGATTTACCATTCATAGTGAGTTTACTAATCCGTTTAAGATTGACCATTCATAGTGAGTTTACTTATCCGGTTAAGATTTACCATTCATAGTGAGTTTACTAATCCTTTTAAGATTGACCATTCATAGTGAGTTTACTTATCTGATTAAGATTGAGCATTCCTATTGAGTTTACTAATCCGTTTAAGATTGACCAATCATAGTGAGTTTATTTATCCAGTTAAGATTTACCATTCATAGTGAGTTTACTTATCTGGTTAAGATTGAGCATTCATTTTGAGTTTACTTATCCAGCTAAGATTTACCATTCATAGTGAGTTTACTTATCCGGTTAAGATTTACCATTCATAGCGTCTTTACTTATCCGGTTAAGATTTACCATTCATTTTGATTTTACTTATCCGGTTAAGATTGACCATTCTTATTGAGTTTACTCATTCGGTTAAGATGTACCATTCATAGTGAATTTACTTATCCAGTTAAGATTGATAATTCATATTGAGTTTACTTATCAGGTTAAGAGTAGACATTTTGTGAAATTCTCGTGAGTGTCCGCGTCAGACAGACTAACAGTTATTCCGTATTAAACGAATTCCATTTACTGTAAATGAATCTGGTCACACATTTGTAGTATATTACTGTACACTGATTCTGATCACATAATACTAGTATATACTTTGCGCTAAGTCTGATCAAAGACTACTATTATACATTGGACGCCCATACTGATTAAATACTTCTATTATATATTGACCGCTGATTCTGATTAAATACTGATATTATAATCTTATATATTGCGCGTTGATTCTGATCAAATATTTGTATTATATAGCCCTATTTCTGATCACATAATACTAGTATATACTGTACGGTAATTCTGATAAAATACTTTTGTTATATAGTGTACGCAGAAACTGATTAAATACTTCTATTATATACTGACCGTTGATTCTGAATAAATACGGGTATTATACACTGCGCGCTGATTCTGATCAAATACTTGTTTTATAGTCTGTAACTGATCCTAATCAGTTCTCCGTGTTACTCCTATTTACTACACACTGATTCTGATCAAATAGCTATTTGTTATATTGTACAATGATTATGATCAATAACATTTTTGCTGTATTGTACACTGATTCTGATAAATAACATGTTTACTTTATTGTACACTGATTCTGGTCAAATACTCGTTTCATGTATAGTGCAGTGATTCTTCTTCAGTGGCTTCACCACAAGGTATAGTCGAGACAAGGACAAAGAACTATTCCAGCACTCTGACAGTTACTCTGATCGTGTAAGATAGCCAACCGTGACCGCCAATGCTCATTGGTATGGCACATAATAATGATGCCACTGATTCCGATCAAATACTCCTAAAATCAAAGATACACTGATCTTTATCAACTGCTCCAAGAATAAACCGTATACTAAACGTAATCAAATATAATGTTTTGACTATGTACCGACTTATATCTACAAAGTATATATACTTATATAAATGTGCATCCGCACATGTCTTTTGCAGAGAAAAAAAAAAAACAAGTGATTCGGCCATGCACCGAGTGACTGATGGACTTTTCAAGATTTATTTAGTGGAGAATATGTTAACAGAGAGACATATATACCAGTCATGATAGTGCCATCTCCACATCGAAAGTTCACTGCAGTTAACCTTAAACTCTCACTGGCTTCTCTCTAGTGGTACACTCTGACAGATAGCTGTCCAACGATCTATTTACGACAACCTCGCATTATGTGAAACATACATTCAATATAAATATTTATTTATGATATTTAATTAGTTATACAGCATGGATCCAACACAAACATTTCATCTTCCAAATAGTTACAATTTAAATCTGTTATATAACACGGATCCAACACAAAAGTTTCATTTTCCAAATATCTTTCAATTGCCTGCTGTCTATCTATAGATAAGCCCACAGATACTTGGAGCGCAGCCATTCCAGACTTTATGTATTTTACTATTCACCACTATATTCTCTCGAGGAACAAGGCGTCGAACAATTTATGCACAAGT
Organism: Cepaea hortensis; assembly: GCA_963921405.1. Classification (NCBI taxonomy): domain Eukaryota; kingdom Metazoa; phylum Mollusca; class Gastropoda; order Stylommatophora; family Helicidae; genus Cepaea; species Cepaea hortensis. The sequence goes on from OY992877.1 coordinate 33,228,651, forward strand.
CGTATTTTGGCGTGAGTATTTTAAGTCTGACTTTGTCTCGCCCATGACCATCAATGGTCTGTGTACATTTATACACTTCACGAAAATGAGAGTGCTGTTTCGGGAGATAACTCAGAAATACTTGAGGGAATTCTAGACGTTCGTCAGAAGGTCAAAGATGTGATCTTAGGAAATGGACTACCTAAAGAAATGACAAAGTGAGTTATTAACAGGTTAAAGTATTAATCATAATGTCATTTGACGTGACTAATTCTTCAAAACTGTAGCGCAGTCGCTAGAACAAAAGTCTTCCGACCGGCGGTCATAATTTCCAACTCCCATGGAGATGAGGTATGACCTGAGTAAGTCAAGCCAGTATAAAATGTGCACCAGGAAATGTTATGGGAAGCAAATGGGATCATGGTAATATTGACCATATCACTCATCGAATGCTGATTGGTCTATACACGTATGGGGCTATATTGCCCGTACTCCGCAAGTGATGGAAAAGTGTCCTTGACTGTAACTTCAAGAAAATTGTCTGTGACAGTGGTATCGGGTACTGACTTGGAGGTAATTACACCAGAGAATACTCCAACAGCCTATACTGGGTGGAAAGACGGGGTTTCGTTAGTCCAGTAAAGTTAGCACGGACAACGTCTTCATCCAGTGGCTTTTTTCTGTGGATCTTGTCTGGCATTGTAACATATTCTAACGGCTGATGTGTGTTCACTGCAGTGTGTGTGTGTGAGTTTTTTTTTTTTTTTTTTTTTTTTTTTTTTTTTTTTTTTAAATTTATATTAAGATGGGAAACAAAGAGGATAGTTAAGAACAAATGAAGGAAGAAATAAGATAAGGGTGTATTTTATCACCGGATCTCTTCTCTCTCTCTTCTCTCTCTCTCTCTCTCTCTCTCTCTCTCTCTCTCTCTCTCTCTCTCTCTCTGTACCTCGCTTTCTCTCTCTCTTTCTCTAGCGAAATAATAATTAGAAAGATTAAAGAGAAGCCAGGAATACGAGTTGGAGGTTATGATATAAACAATCTACGCTGAACATATGATGCAACATTGATAACTGAAATCACATAAGATCTATAGTAACGGTTGGACATTGGTGTAACAGAATGTGCAAAAAGGACATTATTTGAATGTCTAGTAATCAGAAACAGTGGTTATAAAAACAATAGACTAAATAACAACAAATTGTCATATAACAATAGAAGGGAGCATGGTTAACCATGTGCATACATTTAAATAACTTGGGGCAAACATAACATTTGATTAAATTTGTATAACAAAGAGAGATTAAGAGTAAACAGGACAAGCTCAAGCTCCTTGTCAGAAAATGAACAGTCATATGCAGTAATCTACTATCATTGAATTTTAGAAAATGAGCAGTATCTTATTCAATAATTCCCTATCGCTGAATTCCATAAAATGAGCAGTATTAAGCAATAATTTCATATCGCTGAATTTAAGAACATTAATAATGTGTTATGCAATAATTCCATTTCATTGAATATCAAAACAATGAACATTATTGTGCTATAATTCCCTATCGCTGAATTTCATAAAATGAACAGTATCGTACGCAATAATTCAGTATCATTGAGAATCTTATGGAATAAGTCCTTAGCGTTGAATATCAGACAATGAACAGTGTCAAAACATAAACTTTGATTTGTGAAATATTTTAGGAAATATAAAAGCGGGAGAGGATAACATTTTAGCAATAAAGGCTTCTGTGGTGAAGTGGTCAAGCCGTTTGACTAGTGCTCCGAAGGTCGTGGGTTCGATTCCGGGCCGCGTCCTTCGGTTTACGAGTTAAATGTTTCGGAGACTCCTGCGGGTCGTCGCTAAAAGCTACGGAGTTCGTGCTTTGTGCGTCGCTTTCCGTGCTGCGGAAAGAGACCGAGCCATATGGGATAAAACCCGGTGCAATGAAGTAGACCCTGTCGACTTTTAAGCGACTTTTTAAACTTTGATTTGATGTTGTTACTTTCTCATGATTGCTAATTTTGACTTCTTTGTGGGTATTCTTCTTTACCCACTGAATTTCGCCTGGTGTGATTCAGGCATTTTCACTATGTAGCTTGATAATGTTTAATTATAACACACACACACACACACACACACACACACGCGCACGCACGCACGCACGCACGCACACACACTTAAATAATAAAACACGTTGAGCCTGAAGGAGGAAAAGGTTAAAAGGTAAAAATAAATAAAGAGATGAACAATAAATTAAAATATTTTAGGAAATATATAAGCGGGAGAGGATAACATTTTAGCAATAAATACAGTGTCACAAATTCCCCAGATACTGGCGATGTACGTGCCATATAAAAGTGTCATAACATTATATGAAAGAAATAACACCATAAATACGAGCGCACCAGCAATGACATTCATTGACATTTTCGTGACGTTGTGAAACAAAACGCGAGGCGGGATCGAGGGCATGGCGTGACATCGTGGTCGGCATGTGCAACTTCTTCATCCTCCCCAGTAGAGATAAGTGTGGTAGGTACTAGTTGTCGTCATATGGCTTTAATGTGTCATAGATAGCTCCTTTATTTGTCTTAGCCTTCGTTTCTTTCTCTTTTCACTTATTATGTTATCGGTGGTAAGACTTTAGGAGAATGGGATTAGGGATTAACATTGGGATTTGGAGAGAGCTAAACACATCCAAGTTAACCAAGATGTGGAGAAAAGACACGGCGTTGAATATGAGACACTGGTAAGACCTGAAGACAATATAACAAGACACTTTCTAGTCTGGAATCCACAAGGCAAACGAAAAAGTACGAGACATAAAGAGATACAGACAGAGGTGAATAATATTAGGAGGGTGAGTAGTATAGGTTGGAAGAGCTGCAGGAGATAGCAAAAGATAGGGCGGCTTGCGTTGTTTGATTGAGGTTATATGCCTCAAGGAGGAATAAAAGGCAGTAGAAAACAGTGCCCTAACCCCCATGTTATATTAATGATGGTGATTATCATTTACTACATACAGCAAGATAAGCTTAACATAGCAGAATGATGATGGTTAAAAATTCCCATAATTGAAACATGTGGGCATGTCAAACAATAGTGTTTTATTTGTCTTATATACTTCCTCTATTCTCATTTAATATTTAAAAATAGTGTTCGCTTGTCTTATATCCGTCCTCTATTGTTTTTTTTTTTACCATAGCATGCAATTTGCCATTTATCCTTCCTCTATTATAGTTTTTTTTTTTTTTTTTTTTTTTTAAATATTAACGATATTGTTTCATTTATCATGTATCCTACATATATTCTCTTTTAATATTAAACATACTGTTTAATTGTTCTTATATACTTCCCTATTCCTTTAGTATATTGACGATATTATTCATATGTCTTAGGCTATTCCTGTATACTCTTTTCTATTAACGATAGTAAAACTTCACGAAACTAAACGACCCCTTTCCGTGAGGAGTATTGAGTATATGGTGCTATTTTTAGATCAATTGGCAACCAGTGAGTGCGTGATCAATGAGACACCAAGAGTCTCTAATTTCCAGCACACCTTTTACAGGATGTGATGATGCAACATATTTAACTCAGAAGCGTAAATCAGGATGTGATGATCCAACATGTTTAACATCGACACTTAAGACCGGATGTAATGACCCCTCATTTGTAACATCGACACTTAAGACAGAATGTAATGACTCCACATGTTTACAATCGACACTTAAGACGGAATGTAATGACCTCACATGTTTACATTCGACACTTAAGACAGAATGTAATGACCCCATATGTTTACAATCTACACTCGTGTGGTATAATAAAAACGTCCCTACCCTTTCCTATTTATGGACTCCCTTAAAAATAAACAAACCCTTACAATTACTGTTTAAGTAACTTACTTAATGTAGGAGAAAATAAAACAGCGATAGACTGACCGTGGCACAGCTAAATTTATTTTGGCTTGTTTTCTCTCCCTTATCTGGCCAATCCTGGCGAGGGGGAAAACAAAGACTGAAGCGGCCATTTCTAGTCAAGACACCACGCAAGAAAGTCGACCTTTCCCTTCGGGGAAAAGGTATTTTGCCTTAAAAACATGATTCTCTTCAAGCTATTGGTATGTTATCTACATTATTAAGATATATTTATGTATTACATTGACCAGTATGTTTAATTAAGAATTAGTTACAATTCTCTTAAACCAGGCTGGATGATGTTTACTAAGGAAACACAGGTGGGCGCCACGCTGTAATTTTTCCTATGTCTTCAAATCCCTATGTTAATATCTTTTATAGGCATTATTAACTTATATCTAACTAAATAGTGTTTATAACCTATGAATAGTATGTGTACTGTAGTACATAGAGTATCAACTCTCATGTCAGAAACTCTTTTCAATTTAGGAAAGACTCCTGATTCATACTTCAGAGAAGAAAACTCGTTTCTGCCAATTTCATAGTCCTATGAAAAATAACTTCTATGCAATGGAACTATATATCCCTATCAATGCTTAGAAATCTGCAAATAATTTATGTACTGTAGAGATTGGACTTTAAAGAAACATTTTCTCAATGTAGGAGCAGACTCTTGATTTCATACTGCACAAGTAGAGAACTGGTGTCTGCCACCTTCAAATATCCTATGTAGTGTAAATGCACTGGTAAGGATGTCTCTGAACTTGTTTTATCCATGCGGGGACATACAAATGATTACGCATATTCCTGACTCGTACTTAGTCAGGGGATAAAATATTTTGCCACATTATAATCTGTAACTTGGAAATATAGTGCTAAATTTTAGTACCATTCTTTTGTTAACAGATTAGTAACCACTCCATATGAGGTTGAACATATAATCATTTCATAAAATAGTGTTAGGGACAGGCCATGGGTGAATATAAATTCATGAACAATTAAACGCGTGATGTAAGTGCATGTTCGGATAGGATTCACTCCGCATCGCCTCACCGTAGTAGAAACAGAAGCGAAGATTGATGTGAATAAATTGCTTGCAATATTCAGAAGACTGGACCATGCGGCATAAGTTATTCTTATAAATACCCTCCGAATAATAGCAGTCATTGGCAAAACATATCACAGCGATTACTATCCTCATGTGCTGTACGCAGTGGGGGAAAACAATGGATGTTTTAGTTCATGAAGATAATTCAAAAACCTAGGCTCCCTGCATCATCATTATGATTATTATGTATGATTATCATGTACTTAATATCAGAGAAATGTACATGTATGTTTTTTTCTGGTATGAGAATTTTCTCTGTTCTGATTGATACTTTTTACTGTGGGAAGATACATTTTAATGTTGCACCTTGGGATTAGAGGATGTTGATGTAAGAATACATATGTATGTCAGTACTTAAGAAGCCAATGGTGAATAGTCTTGACCTAGTGATGATTATAGTGCCGAAATGAAGACGCGGCATTAGAAACCACAGGGATTCTGTATAGGCTATTCTCTTCAAGTAATGAGAGAGACAATATCAACATGTTGGATGGACAGAATGACTTCACCCATCTAATAGTCCCAGTAACAACAGAACAAAATATAAGTGAGAAAATATCTTACTCACTATGAAGAGTCAGAATGGCTCAACTCAGCAATGAGGGACAGTGGAACATGGACATCCACTCCTTTCCCCTTCTCCCCTTGTTGTTTTGTATTTGTGTTTGTAATTGTGTTGTAAACCTTTTATCATAACACAGTAGGTTAATGCTAGTGTTGTATTCTTTGTCATCCCTTTTCTATAGAAGAGAAGCAAGTGGTGGTTGAATTTGGTGGGACTATATCACTAACACTGGATCCTGGGTAAACAGCCATAAAGTGAATGTCCAAAACCATAGTCTGGATCTAGCAATACCTCAATGTTTACTGCGGCGCTCAATAGCTCCATAGCGAGCAACAGAAAAGTTGAAGATAACTGATTGGGTGAGTGATTAAGTCCTATTTTAGTAGGAATATCCAGGATGGACTTCAAGATCTAATAATCTACAAAGATGAAGATCATCAGAGTACTGACAACAGTGTATCGTTTGCGTTACTTCTGAGAAGTATCACCAATGGCCTCATCATTCAACCAAGTCAGTGAAACTGGGACAATCCTTCTTCAAGTTACTAAAACTAACAACAGTGAGTAACCTTCAACTGTTGGTTGGATTACCAAGTTAATATCCACAATGGATAAGTCTTCGAAAGAACATCTCACAGCTGCAACAGTTAAAAATAAGGTTCCAGCCATGCAACACCAAAGTCTAGAATATTAGACACCAACTCAACCAAATGGGAAGAGACACTGAAACAACATTATAGCCAATACAAACAAATGTACCAACTTCAGAACATCTGAACCATAACTACACCAGATTACCTCAAGGTCCAAAACCTGAACACCATCAAAAGAACCATATGAAAGCAGCTAGATGAGTAAATGCCTTTACGCCTGCAACCAAAGGAATCACCTGATGGCTTGCAAACCTGGATATGTGGTGGAGTAATATTCTTCAGTTACATGCCTGCAGCAGAATCTTCAGATGAAACCACATGAATGATTCACCACTGTATGTTCTACACAGAAATGGAATGAATGAGAACTCTATGCTGGTCCCATGTCAGCCTAACTGCCCATCATCAAGTGTGGGATGGCCTATCAACATGAACCGGGTATGTGACAAAGCCTTTTGAACTAAATTGGGAAACGGTTAACATAAACCGAGCTGTTGGACAGTCGTCATCTTTTCATCGATAAGATGATATAGGGAAGAACCTTCTGCAGAGCTTAAGTTGCATCTCCTGAAAGTATGACAGACCTAGGCATCAATTTCAATTGGAACACAACCCAAATGGCAACCGAGTATTCTTAAATTCAGTCTCATGGAGAGAATATGTGCTTATGTATAATTCTATTCTTGGATTATGGATTAGAAACATTCGCCAGCCAACTTCGGTGGACATACTGTGAGTAGAAAATGACTGTGAGTATAATTCTGCACGGATAATTATGGACATTAACTGCTTTGCACTGGAGAAGAATGCCATCCGCAACGCCTAAATGAACACTATAATTAATTAATTTAATTATTAGTATCAACTGTTTTCATGAGTGTGGTTTTCTTCAATGACAGGAAAAGGGTAAAGATTGTTTTACATGGTAATGGTGTGCACCTAAAGGGTTATGTTATGACATATATGTATAATATTTTGACACCCACTCATTATTTTTAAATATGAGAATTGTACATGGTGTCAGAAATAAATGTATGTATGTTGGGTTTCTGCACCTAGACCAATGTGATTTTATCTAGGTACAATGAGTCAAGTTAGCAGAACCAATTTGTGGTTGTTGTGTTGTTTGTAATAACCTTGTTTTTTTCTGGGGTCACTGGGTACTATGTTGTAATACTGCATATCATTCCCATGCCTGTCTGAAAATGCATAGTGTTTATTACACCTATATATATATATGTAACTGCAGATCTTGAGTTAATACCTGAACTGTGTGTCCAAAAGTGTTGTGTACATCAAGTAAATGTGGTGTCCAACAAGTGGTTGTTTATATGTTGTGAGCAATCAATATCCTTCTAGCATCTATAGTTAATTTAAAGGGTGATGAAGTGGGAAGGGAAACCTACACACAGATGCCATTGTTTCAAGGATGGAACTCTTTCCTCCTGGGATTTGTGGTAAATATCCCTGATCACCCTGCATTCTTACCAGTGACAGAGAATCAATAATACCCCCTAGACATTTTAACGAATTATTCTCAGGAATTAAAATCCACATCCCACATGTGTGGTCCCGCCCGGTACGGACTTCACCTAGTAGTGGAGTAGTCCGTGAATTTAAAACTCATGGTAAACATCACAATTGGTGTATTATGGTGAGTATATGAATTCAGGGAAAACCTCTCGCAGGTAAACCAAGTCACTTCAGAATGTTATAGTGTTAGTAACAGACCTAATCACTCATTAGTATGAGCTGAGTCAAGTTTTATGTGAACCCATAATGGCTCAGATAAATATAAGGTTTTTTTGGTACAAAACTGTTCACAGGTAATATCTTGATTCTAGCAGATGCATCAGGTAGTTGGTTGTTGGATATGAGATTTTTTTTTTTAAACTCATATTTTATATCTTATTGATGGGAAACTAAGTCCAGTAATGAACCTCCAGTAGTAAGGTCTTTGGGATGGTAAACTCACATAAGATAGGTAATTCAGTGAATGTTTAGAATTCATAGTCATTCCCATTTGATGTTTGAGGTATGGTTCTGCTACTCTGATATTCTCTTTAAATGGTTCAAAAGTGGTGTACTCATGAACACACTACTATATTATGTATCCATAAGGTTTATGTTCCTACATATGAATCATGTGTTAATTAACTATTTTGTCATTGATTATCATTGTATTTTCATGCTTGATCTGCTTGTATAAGTCATGTAATATTGAAAAATTACCAAGGCAGCAGAGAGTGATAGACAATTTTATAGATAATTAGGACAGATAAGTTAGAAATCCAATAAATGTTTTTTAAGGGAAAAATTTAATCAACAAATGATGATTCAGTAGGAAAGGAAATAATACCTGAGAGATAAATTAAACCAGGGGAAAATAGCAGTAACTAAAGTAAATGAACTAATGGTAAGGCCAAAAACCACCACTTGCAAAAATGTAGACATAGTTAATGGAAGGGAAGGAATATTGTAAGAATTTGCAGTATTTAGGGGCACCCTAATTTAATCCTTTTTTTTTCATATGACATAACATGTTCTACAACACCGGTAGTAAAGTAAAGTGAATAAATGATGGATACTTAGGAAGAAAAGCCATACCGACACTTATTCTACTCCACCGGTGATATGAGTAGTTATTAATAACAAACTCAGATGGCCCATATGTTAATGAGGGTCAAAACCAAAATATTCACCTGGTGATGTAAGTGAAACTGATCAACTCACTTACTGACCCAACAGAATATAAGGTATTTCTTTAAATTATCCACCCCGATTCCATTATTAATGGTAGAGGAAACAGACCGTATAGGTATGTAAAAGGTATAATTAAAGAATTAACTATATAAATTGGAATTTCAAATGAACTTCAGGAGATACCGAAAAAAATCTGTGCTAGTCTCTAGTAAGAGACTAAACATTTCAGAAAATTGGCTCCTTAGCTTTGAAATTTACAGTTTAATCTCATTAAGTGAAATGTTCACTATGAGAAGTCCTCATCAAAAAGAGGAGTGAAACAGCTTTTAGTTAGCGATTAGCTTACATAAAGTTATTTCAATAATTGCCTAACTAACATTAATATTCTCATAAGGGAAGAATTAAGAAGGGCAAAAATAAGTGGTACAATAGAGGCGCGCGACTCAATTGTATTTTCTTTAAAACTAACCGAGTAACTAAATTCTAGATAATGCTCGAAGTCTACTAATAGGTAGATGAATCAGAAATCAATCGCAAGGCGAAACAGATTTCTACATCTCAGTTCTGACAAGGATTATATGCCAGCATTAAATATGTGAAAGCAGATCCAGACTAACAGAGATTAGCTTAAATAACTGATACGAATCAGTAAAAGCAACAATTAAATAAACAACTCTTGAAATAGATGCTGTTTATAAATAGGACGAACTCCTTGACGTGAAGACAGGGGAAACGCCTAAAACTTATACAGTGAACCCATGCTAGAAAAATGGAATATAGCTGTGTAAAAACCAAGCAAATTGGAGCAGATAGCTGAAGAATTGCTTGATATTTACTAGAGTAGGAATTTCAATCAGGAATCCAGCTAGTAAATTATATAACAGTTCAAAGATAGACCTTCGTCAATCTAAATAAATCCAGAGTTTCCACGTATTAAACGGACGAAAACAAAACTGGAGAGAAACATTAAGAGTACCTTACCTGTTATCTTGAGGATACAACTCAGGAGACGCCAGTATGAGAGGGATATACAGATGTAATAGTAATTTTACAAAAACTAGTAACCCACATCCATAACTGGAAAGTGAACCAGCAACTTGATTGTCTGGAAGACTATCAAAGGAATCACAAAAAAGGGGCTTTTAACTTCTCACTGAACTGATTATATATGGTAGGAGACAATACGTCTGAACCTACATAACAATGTATGTTGCTAAGTTGAAAATAGTCTAAAACCTGGAGGGAGGCAGACGACGATCAATGTACGCCAAGCAATGCAAAATTGCTCGTAATTCAACACCAAAGCAACAAATACAGAGTGAAACTCAAACACATCAGTTAGAATTACTAATAAGGATTCTAGCGTAAAATAGATCTAGGTTAGAAGGAAAAGCAGAGAAAGTAAGCTAAGAATTACTTCATTTCTGATAGATTCAGGTTCGCCGGGGAATAGTCGGTTCAGAACGGAAATCTAGAAAAGTTGGACCTTGTTTACATGTTAGACGAGATTCTCCGGGAAAACCCACAAGAGAAAGGGACACCACTCTAATCAGTAGTTATCAAAACTGATCGGAAAATCCCATAACTCGACTTATAACCCAAACACATGATGTGTTGGATGAAAATGTATTTCAACAGGAACCATCTTTAGCTTCCTTTAAATATCAGATCTATAGTTAAAACAAACGTCTAACTTATAGGGAGACGGGCGAGTTTAATATGCTATCAGTAGACGCAGAATTAACCGTCGGTTTTAACATAATCTCAAAATTGATAATCTAATGAGAGAGAAATCAAGCTTATTGATGATATCTCAATTGCTTCAAAAAGTCGGTTTGATGCAGACAACCCAGTACTGGAAAGTAACAAATTATCAGATAACCACTCATATTTCAAACAATAGCTGACAACAGTGGAGAGGGTGCTACACTCTTTCACTAAAAGAGAAATAATCCTTTAAGGTTATGCCAGTTGTCGTGACTAAAAGAAAATGGACGTGGCTCTGATTATATAACATAAGGCAGTAGTAAAGTAATAAGGGATGGATACTAGGGGAGTCAATGTAAAGACGGAAATTGTAGAGTACTACTCGACCATTTAATTTCTGAAAGAAATAAATGTCTTAAATTGGGGAGGCGTGTGGTATAATAAAAACGTCCCTACCCTTTCCTATTTATGGACTCCCTTAAAAATAAACAAACCCTTACAATTACTGTTTAAGTAACTTACTTAATGTAGGAGAAAATAAAACAGCGATAGACTGACCGTGGCACAGCTAAATTTATTTTGGCTTGTTTTCTCTCCCTTATCTGGCCAATCCTGGCGAGGGGGAAAACAAAGACTGAAGCGGCCATTTCTAGTCAAGACACCACGCAAGAAAGTCGACCTTTCCCTTCGGGGAAAAGGTATTTTGCCTTAAAAACATGATTCTCTTCAAGCTATTGGTATGTTATCTACATTATTAAGATATATTTATGTATTACATTGACCAGTATGTTTAATTAAGAATTAGTTACAATTCTCTTAAACCAGGCTGGATGATGTTTACTAAGGAAACACAGGTGGGCGCCACGCTGTAATTTTTCCTATGTCTTCAAATCCCTATGTTAATATCTTTTATAGGCATTATTAACTTATATCTAACTAAATAGTGTTTATAACCTATGAATAGTATGTGTACTGTAGTACATAGAGTATCAACTCTCATGTCAGAAACTCTTTTCAATTTAGGAAAGACTCCTGATTCATACTTCAGAGAAGAAAACTCGTTTCTGCCAATTTCATAGTCCTATGAAAAATAACTTCTATGCAATGGAACTATATATCCCTATCAATGCTTAGAAATCTGCAAATAATTTATGTACTGTAGAGATTGGACTTTAAAGAAACATTTTCTCAATGTAGGAGCAGACTCTTGATTTCATACTGCACAAGTAGAGAACTGGTGTCTGCCACCTTCAAATATCCTATGTAGTGTAAATGCACTGGTAAGGATGTCTCTGAACTTGTTTTATCCATGCGGGGACATACAAATGATTACGCATATTCCTGACTCGTACTTAGTCAGGGGATAAAATATTTTGCCACATTATAATCTGTAACTTGGAAATATAGTGCTAAATTTTAGTACCATTCTTTTGTTAACAGATTAGTAACCACTCCATATGAGGTTGAACATATAATCATTTCATAAAATAGTGTTAGGGACAGGCCATGGGTGAATATAAATTCATGAACAATTAAACGCGTGATGTAAGTGCATGTTCGGATAGGATTCACTCCGCATCGCCTCACCGTAGTAGAAACAGAAGCGAAGATTGATGTGAATAAATTGCTTGCAATATTCAGAAGACTGGACCATGCGGCATAAGTTATTCTTATAAATACCCTCCGAATAATAGCAGTCATTGGCAAAACATATCACAGCGATTACTATCCTCATGTGCTGTACGCAGTGGGGGAAAACAATGGATGTTTTAGTTCATGAAGATAATTCAAAAACCTAGGCTCCCTGCATCATCATTATGATTATTATGTATGATTATCATGTACTTAATATCAGAGAAATGTACATGTATGTTTTTTTCTGGTATGAGAATTTTCTCTGTTCTGATTGATACTTTTTACTGTGGGAAGATACATTTTAATGTTGCACCTTGGGATTAGAGGATGTTGATGTAAGAATACATATGTATGTCAGTACTTAAGAAGCCAATGGTGAATAGTCTTGACCTAGTGATGATTATAGTGCCGAAATGAAGACGCGGCATTAGAAACCACAGGGATTCTGTATAGGCTATTCTCTTCAAGTAATGAGAGAGACAATATCAACATGTTGGATGGACAGAATGACTTCACCAATCTAATAGTCCCAGTAACAACAGAACAAAATATAAGTGAGAAAATATCTTACTCACTATGAAGAGTCAGAATGGCTCAACTCAGCAATGAGGGACAGTGGAACATGGACATCCACTCCTTTCCCCTTCTCCCCTTGTTGTTTTGTATTTGTGTTTGTAATTGTGTTGTAAACCTTTTATCATAACACAGTAGGTTAATGCTAGTGTTGTATTCTTTGTCATCCCTTTTCTATAGAAGAGAAGCAGGTGGTGGTTGAATTTGGTGGGACTATATCACTAACACTGGATCCTGGGTAAACAGCCATAAAGTGAATGTCCAAAACCATAGTCTGGATCTAGCAATACCTCAATGTTTACTGCGGCGCTCAATAGCTCCATAGCGAGCAACAGAAAAGTTGAAGATAACTGATTGGGTGAGTGATTAAGTCCTATCTTAGTAGGAATATCCAGGATGGACTTCAAGATCTAATAATCTACAAAGATGAAGATCATCAGAGTACTGACAACAGTGTATCGTTTGCGTTACTTCTGAGAAGTATCACCAATGGCCTCATCATTCAACCAAGTCAGTGAAACTGGGACAATCCTTCTTCAAGTTACTAAAACTAACAACAGTGAGTAACCTTCAACTGTTGGTTGGATTACCAAGTTAATATCCACAATGGATAAGTCTTCGAAAGAACATCTCACAGCTGCAACAGTTAAAAATAAGGTTCCAGCCATGCAACACCAAAGTCTAGAATACTAGACACCAACTCAACCAAATGGGAAGAGACACTGAAACAACATTATAGCCAATACAAACAAATGTACCAACTTCAGAACATCTGAACCATAACTACACCAGATTACCTCAAGGTCCAAAACCTGAACACCATCAAAAGAACCATATGAAAGCAGCTAGATGAGTAAATGCCTTTACGCCTGCAACCAAAGGAATCACCTGATGGCTTGCAAACCTGGATATGTGGTGGAGTAATATTCTTCAGTTACATGCCTGCAGCAGAATCTTCAGATGAAACCACATGAATGATTCACCACTGTATGTTCTACACAGAAATGGAATGAATGAGAACTCTATGCTGGTCCCATGTCAGCCTAACTGCCCATCATCAAGTGTGGGATGGCCTATCAACATGAACCGGGTATGTGACAAAGCCTTTTGAACTAAATTGGGAAACGGTTAACATAAACCGAGCTGTTGGACAGTCGTCATCTTTTCATCGATAAGATGATATAGGGAAGAACCTTCTGCAGAGCTTAAGTTGCATCTCCTGAAAGTATGACAGACCTAGGCATCAATTTCAATTGGAACACAACCCAAATGGCAACCGAGTATTCTTAAATTCAGTCTCATGGAGAGAATATGTGCTTATGTATAATTCTATTCTTGGATTATGGATTAGAAACATTCGCCAGCCAACTTCGGTGGACATACTGTGAGTAGAAAATGACTGTGAGTATAATTCTGCACGGATAATTATGGACATTAACTGCTTTGCACTGGAGAAGAATGCCATCCGCAACGCCTAAATGAACACTATAATTAATTAATTTAATTATTAGTATCAACTGTTTTCATGAGTGTGGTTTTCTTCAATGACAGGAAAAGGGTAAAGATTGTTTTACATGGTAATGGTGTGCACCTAAAGGGTTATGTTATGACATATATGTATAATATTTTGACACCCACTCATTATTTTTAAATATAAGAATTGTACATGGTGTCAGAAATAAATGTATGTATGTTGGGTTTCTGCACCTAGACCAATGTGATTTTATCTAGGTACAATGAGTCAAGTTAGCAGAACCAATTTGTGGTTGTTGTGTTGTTTGTAATAACCTTGTTTTTTTCTGGGGTCACTGGGTACTATGTTGTAATACTGCATATCATTCCCATGCCTGTCTGAAAATGCATAGTGTTTATTACACCTATATATATATATGTAACTGCAGATCTTGAGTTAATACCTGAACTGTGTGTCCAAAAGTGTTGTGTACATCAAGTAAATGTGGTGTCCAACAAGTGGTTGTTTATATGTTGTGAGCAATCAATATCCTTCTAGCATCTATAGTTAATTTAAAGGGTGATGAAGTGGGAAGGGAAACCTACACACAGATGCCATTGTTTCAAGGATGGAACTCTTTCCTCCTGGGATTTGTGGTAAATATCCCTGATCACCCTGCATTCTTACCAGTGACAGAGAATCAATAATACCCCCTAGACATTTTAACGAATTATTCTCAGGAATTAAAATCCACATCCCACAACTTAAGACAGGGTGTAATGACCCCTGATGTTTACCATCGACACGTCAGACAGGATGTAATGACTCCAAATATTTAACATCGACACGTAAGACAGGATGTGACGATCTAACATGTTTAACATCGACACGTAAGTCATGGTGTAATTACCCCTCGTGTGTAACATCAGCACTTCAGACAGGATGTAATGACCCCTCATTTTTAACATCGGCACGTAAGACAGGATGTGATGACCCTTCATGTTTAACATCGACATGTAAGACAGGATGAATTAACCCACATGTTAAACATCGACACATAAGACAGGATGTAACGACCCCTCATGTTTAACATCGACACTTAAGGCAGCATGTAATGACCCAACATGTTGAAAATACTCTCTTATAGGATATAATGATCCATTATGTTTTACATCGTCAGTCATAACAATATGTAATGAGCCAGTATATTCGACATTGTTACTTATGACAGAGTGTAATGACTGGCTTGAAATGCTTCTTGCACGGATTCACATTTCGAAAATACATCTTTACTGTGCATTGTAACAGCAGAAGCTGTAGATAAATCAGCAGTATATCTGAAAGTAGCAATGTCATGAAACGTATGTATTGCATTATGGCTTCATTTGATATCACAGCTGAACCATTGCTACGAAATTTCCATTCACCATCTCTTTACTGTCTGTGTTTCCTAGGTGTACCATATGGGAGTGACCCACAACACTTCGCACTAAACAATGAGTCCCTTTGGGCATTGAATGAATCACTGAAAAACGAGATTGGGCTGGATGCTGTTGACAATGAAATGCTTACAACGCGTGGAGAGTTGAGTGGAGTTAAGCTAAGAACCGACATCACTGTACTCAGGACATTTTTATACGCACTCCGTCCCCTCGTTCAACAGCCAGCGAAGAGTGATACTACGAATCGTTCCTACCGATAGCTGATTGGAAGTTCTCCTTGTCGTCCCTCTCAGTTTTGAGATTCGTCCATAATCCCTGCCTATTCGCCGCAATATCATTATTTCCACAAACGGGTTCTCAATCTGTTCCCCCTCCTTCTCCACCTTGTCCTACAGGCGGTCGGCACCTCCCCCTTGTCCATATTAATCTACCATCAAGAGGTGCATTCCCTCCCAGCCAGTTCTTTTCCCCGCCCTCCCGCATGGCCATGGCAAAAAAAAAAAATTCATACAATTCTCACAATCTGTGACCTCTGAAGGGAGGATAGCCATTCCACACTGAAACGTTCCTTTTTGCGCCTTACTAAATACTCCTTGAGTCCGTAATGAATGCTACGCGTGGATAAAATGGTACCAGCCTAGATCTAACCCCAGCTAGACGCTATGGTCTGCACTGAATCATGACCTTGTTAGATCCATATACCTATTCCTAGACGTGGCAATTAAGTGCCCGTTTTGCACACTCCGCTGGTGTCTGTGCATGGAAAGTAAATCTCTGCAGCACAAACCCGTGGAGATGTTATTTTGATACCGGGTCGGAGGAAAGTGTATATCAATTTGACTCTGACAGATGCAAGCCTGTTTCAGGACTCGGACAGCGTGAACGTTATTGCATGGTTCTTAAAGAGTTAATAAAACGCACAGACTTCCCACGGGTCCATAACTAATCTAGTGAATACTGAGCCCGGCCAAACAGGTAACTTCCAGAACTACTTAACCACACACCTTCTTAATTATAGAAATACTTTTCTGAAGACGAATGAATGCGTTTTAGTCATTATGGTGTCAATGACCAACTTTTGGCGGTTTGCTTTGAATAAAACAAGCCACTTCTAAGCATTAGATACTCAACAAAATTGGGGTTAACGAGGTTAAACTTTGAAAGTACAATGAGTAATGCGAGGACCAAACTTAAATAAGAACCAGCCAACCTTCTTCACATTCTGGATTTTCTATTATTCATTGACTAAATATTTTCTCTGGACTGTTTATTTCAGAATAATATAAGTGTGTCTCTTAAACCAATCTGTGCGTTCTGTGATTGTATCTTTTTCGGGAACGCTACGTCTTGTGTGGCATTTCCATCTTCTCGTACGGCGGGATTTATATCGTTTTGCAACACATGGTTTTTTTTTAGCAGCTCCTTATAGTAAATGTAACAAACATATTCATTACTGAAATATATTCTTTTCTTTTGGTCCTGCAATGTTGGACGCTAGATAGATTGGAACTGGACACAAATACTATAGTCTTTCTGGCGACATATTCGATTTCATACATCATGTAATTAGCTGTCTAATTATTGCCTGTAGGCTGAACCATGACGGTCCACACTAATCGGCATTGCACATTGTAATGATGATGATGTATTATACTAAATTTTACACCTTAATTGTTTTATACAACATACAAGAATACACGTGCTACTGCCACTGGACGATATGTATTTGTGTATTAGCTTTCCTTATTACCAGTGTCCTTAAATCTGTATATTTCTGTCTTTTTTCGAGCTCGAGTCCCATTTTTTTTTTTTTTTTTTTTGCGTACAAGCGATTTGTTCTGTCGAGCTGCCGTGTCATATTTTGTGTACAATCGTTTTGTTCATTCCAGCTACCGTGTCATATTTTGCGTACACTCGTTTTAGTCATTCCAGCTACCGTGTCATATTTTGCGCACAATCGTTTTGTTCAGTCCAGCTACCGTGCCATATTTTCCCAGTGAGTGGCACCTTGCAGTCTTGAGAGACTAAAGTATGTGAGTTGAAATGTGGCCAATATTCCGTCACAATGCCTGGGCAGAGCTTCAGAGAAACATGTGGTGCCCAAACGACATGATCCCTCTCTCGGCCTAATTCTTGTGTATTCCAGAGGAATGGGTAACCAAAACGTCTGGCACAAGGTAGGCTGCAGACGCTGGCGGCACAGCATCAAAAACCTCCAGGACCTCGCCACCACAAGCAGGTGGCGAGTGATGGCCAGACCCTGACACCCAAGAGACCCGGCTTAGAGGCGTTCAGCCAAGTCCCACAGATGAGGGCCTCGTAGGTGCCCGGACCATAAGGGCGCGCACATATGTCAAACACAAGTGTCCGGACCTGTGTAAAGTGTGCACTGTCGTCAGACTCTCCACCTGACTTTAGCGTACCCCACGACCAGTGGGAATAGGCCCGCCAGAGCTACCGCAGGAGACATTGCTCGTCTATTGCGAGCAATGTCTCCCATCCTTCCACAGTGCGGCTCTCGCGACCGGCGAGAATAGGCCCGCCGGAGATTGTGCTCGTCTGCTGCGAACAAATCTCTACCGATCTGAATAAGTAAAGAAACGATAAAAGTAGTGGTATTTCAATTGCGCTTGCGCTCCCACCTATGCTACACCCTTCATGTGTCTTCACAAAGTCGGACTAGAGTCAAGCTCAACAGGGGCTTCCTTCCCCGCTGATTCTACCAAGCCCGTTCCCTTTTCCTAGTTCCTATTTTCGCAGTATTAGCGCAGTAACGTCGTCCGTAATTTCCACCGTCACCGTAATGTTACTGAGAACGTAGATGGACGATTAAATGTGCACGTATTCGCACAGATGTTGTATGTCTAGGTCGAAAGATATTTCAGGATCAGTTATATACCTGATACTATATTACCTAATGGACTTGTCTAGTACTGCAACAGTCACTGTTTCTGAATGAATACATACTTCACTATAAATACCACAGCTTTGCTGCAGGCAACCAACACCGCTTTAGGATGGAAAGAAACATCCATGTCTTGGTCGCTCACTTGTTCTGCAGTCAAATGAGCCAAACTTTTTACCATTTGTCATTTATGTTTATCACTCACAACATATAGAAATGGGGCAAACTGCTGTATATTTAACCGTATTGTTGTGAAATGTTTCTACATAATTTTTACTACATGATGGCACCTCACATAACACGTTATGTTACCTCTGACATGTGAAAAAGACATTAAGGTGCGAGAACGATATATTAACAGACAGCGTTCTAGATCATTCTTGAACGCCAGTACTGCTATAATTCTAAAATGTATTGTGAACTGAATGTAACAAAAGAGAGTACAGAAATGTTATATGGAACCTGTTTCGTTGCATGGCAGTGAATAATTGGACGTAAATGAACAATTCAGAAATAGCTTGGAAACAACGGACATGTTCCTGAGAGGAATGCTTCCAGAATAACTAAGAACGAATGCATGGAAGAGGCTAATGAAAGTAGAACATAATGTAAAACTATAAGAAAGCCACAAACAGCTTGCTTTGGTCATGTGATGGGAAGATAGGCATTGGAAAACATCGTGACGACTGGACTCATCAGTGGGAAATGAGGCAGTGACAGAAGGAGGGAAACAATTCTGGATAGATTGATATGGTGTAATTGGGGATATCATCAGCAGAGTTGATACAGAACACCAACCGACTGACATCTATGGAGAGACATGAATTTCTACGTTTGTTGCCATATCACTTGATGTTGATGATGATGATGTTGATGATGATGATGATGATGAACACCATGTACCCAATAAATGTCAAGAACTATTTACATTTTACTTCATGGTTTTCGTATTTGTTTTTCGGTGAAAAAATCCATTCGTTGAAACTGTTGGTTTGATATGCACATGTCTTTCTTTTGTCGAGATTCCTAGTCATACTTTGCGTTCATTGGTTGTCAGTGATGCCCTCTGTCCATCACCGCCTGGTGTATATCGAGTAATACGAATTTGGTTGTCTCTGTGTCACTAGTTCTGAAGCGATCCATCAAGCTATTGGGTATTCACTGCATTCATCTCTATATTCCTGTTAGATCTCATAGAGCATTCAAGACCGTCACATTCTAACGATGCCGTTGCTTTGGCAACCGCGTGCGTATGCCTCACAGTATACTTGGGGAATTTAACTCATAGAAGTGTTAATAGTATTTTTGATTTATTTTTCTTCATTATTGTACGTTGTTTCGACAATATCTTCTGATAGTCAATATTTGAAATACATATACAAATTTATATGCGTTCATCTTTGGCTTCTGTCCTGTATAGCCCACTGGGCATAGACTCTCCGCCAACTATCACTAATCAATTAATATCCATTGCTATCTCACTGCAGTCCCATCTATGGCCTTCCCACAAAATGCATCGCTGTTTTTCATCCTCTCCTTGTTTTTGGGACTCCCTGTGGTTTCCAGACAATGGAGTGTCCAGTTATCATCAGCTTGTCTCAATGTGTGTTTATCTGTCGCCAGCATCTTTCCCTCGCCTTTTGATTCACTGGAATGTGTGTCGTTCTCTTCATGAGCACCACATTGGCGATTGTGTCGTATTATTTTATCCGCACTATTCTGTACAGGCACCAGTCATTGAATGTGTGCAATCTGCCGCATCAAAACTATTGCAATGCTTCAACAGAAGGGCTCAAACACATATGGCATCCATATTAGAGGGATAATGCACTACCTCTCCACCATCTTATTTTATAACACATCATCATCATTATGTAATTCAGCACTTGTTCTGGTCGTGAATATCCCCCATCATTCACTTCCGTGGTTATAAAAGGGAACATGTGGCTGGGAAGCTTTACAAATGTAATACACACGCACAATCGGCTATGATGCTTAAATAATCGTTAGATAATTGTGATACTTATGTTGTTGTTTTTTTCCTAAGTATTTTCCTTTTCTGATTTTTTCATCGTTGATAAAGACTTTGGAGGAAACGTTCATTGTATATCTGTGTGTGTCCTTTATTTGTCGAGCTTCCAAGTCACATTCCTCGTTCTTTCGCTTTTGTCATCGATGACATACTTATATGTTCGCTACTTGTTCAGATGAGTCTGTCTGTCTATCTGCCTTGCGTCACACTGCTTACTTCAATATACATCGGCATTGCTAGATTGTTGTATGTCTGTTTTATCAACGGAAGCCGCACTAGCGTAGTGGCCAGACAGCCGCATGCCGGCCTGGTGGGCAAGGTTTGGAATCCGTATTAAAGCGGATTTTTTTTTTTAAATTGACCTGGGCTGTCAGCTTGACCTGGCCTGAAATTGATAATAGAAAATGTATTGGGAAGTAAAGCCGACCTTCTTAATACTGATACATCATCTGAACACTGCCGACTGGTCTATACAATCTCTAGAACCATGTACTCAATACGCATGAGGGCACGTAAAAAGGTCATATAATTAACTTCTTTTATTAAAAAAACATTTGTCCTGGGTTTAACTTGTCGTTTTCCCTTTATTCCGTGCCTGCCTTCTAGTACCCTTCTGGGTAACCCACACACAAAAATAAATTTAACACCGACAACCGATAATCATAAAAATCTGTTTCGTGACTAATTTGAGCACTTTAAACTTGCTCGCAAGAAGACCTGTAGTGCGGGCGTGAGAGGTCTTGGGTTTATCCCATCAGGGAACTCCCACTGGCACGCACTTCTAAATAAAACCCTGCAGAGGTCTTGAATTGGGTCCAATCAAGTTGTGTTCATAGGCGACTCACATAATTCTGACTCCAGAAATTGATCTCTGGTCCTGGGGACAGGCGCATGATGGTAGAGTGTACGTGATTTGAGGTACTATAAAAGGGCTTCGGCTAATTTGAGCATTTCATCAACTCTCCCTCAGGTCTGGACAGTCAAGGTTGTCTTTATGATACAAATAAGGGCACGTGACTGGCACATTCACTACCTAATGAAATAAACTGAGGTCGTGGATATTTCATTTCTTCTTTCTTCACTGTGGTACTCTGCGTTTATTACGGGGGATGTGTGTTGAGGTTTGGGTAGCCGTAGAGGCGCGGCTGCTAAAAAAAAAAAGTCACACTAGGAGTGCAGATTGGTATTCCGATGCGATGGTCATATGTTTAAATCTCCCCGAAGGAAAGAATCTGTTTCTAAACTGACCTTGGTTCCGAGGTCGACCCAGATTATAATGTGTACCCAGATATGTTCTGGGAAGTAAAGGCAGTCGGTTTGGTATCAACCACGTCACACTAGGAGTGCAGATTGGTCTAAACAACAATGGGGCTGGATCATGTACCCAATACGCGGGGCGTGAAACATGGGCTGTTACTTTTAGCACCCATTTTGTTAAGATTATCGGTTTCAAAATTTCAGCGATGCTTAAGCAATGGCAAACTACTGAACGTAAAATATGCCCAGGAATCACGAACAGCGAAAATGCTGGGATTGACTGTTACGTCCTGTGAAGGACATGCAACTTAATTAATTAATTTCTGTATATGTTACTATAGGAGTGTCTATTGTGCGCCAGTGTGAATGTGTGTGTGTGTGTGTGTGTGTGTGTGTGTGTGCGCGCGCGCGTACGTGTGCTTAGGAGAGTGAAGAGTATAACTTAAGGGAGTGAAGTGTCTAATGTTAGGAGTGTGAAGTGTCTAGGTTAGGAGTGTGAAGTGTCTAAGCTTAGGAATATGAAATGTCTAAGGTTAGGAGTGTGAAGTGTCTAAGGTTAGGAATGTGAAGGGTCTAAGGTTAGGAGTGTGAAGTGTCTAGGTTAGGAGTGTGAAGTGTCTAGGTTAGGAGTGTGAAGTGTCTAATGTTAGGAGTTTGAAGTGGTGTCTAAGCTTAGGGGTATGAAGTGTCACAGGTTAGGAGTGTGAAGTGTCTAAGGTTAGGAGTGTGAAGTGTCTAAGGTTAGGAATGTGAAGGGTCTAGGGTTAGGAGTTAGAAGTGTCTAATGTTAGGAGTATGAAGTGTCTAAGGTTAAGAGTGTGAAGTGTCTAAGCTTAGAGGAATAAAGAGTCTAAGACTCTGTGTGTAAAGAGTCTAAGCCTAGAGGAATAAAGAGTCTAAGGCTATGAGTGTGATGAGTCTATACTTCTTTGCTCAAGCCAGATGTCTTGTTTCATCGCGGCAGTGTTTGTTTAAAGCGTGGCTTTGATGTTGCATATCCCTACTTTTATTGGTCTTCTTCTGGTTGTAAATCTAGATATTTTTTTCGCCATACGCAAGAATGGGCAGCTGGTCAGATTTCATTATCATTGGATGACCAAAGCACCGTATTTGTTGTCTGACGATCAGCTCGGTTTGTGATACTAAGCTTATCATATTTCTGATGTCACCGTTTATCATTCTATCTCCTCTGAAACCCCAAGATTCTTTCTCAAGAATTTAATCTCATATGTGGCGAGTTGTCTCTGGTGGGGTGCTGAAAGAGACCAAGGTTAAGAATGAAAACAAAGAACTCGAGGACAATTTATGTGTATCATTTGTCGCTTGACTTCCATCGGGTGTTTGAGTAAAGATGACAGGTGAAAAGTCACTGTGTTTCCCATTTGCATTTTGTTTCCATCTCGCTATCGAATCTTCTCCCTCTGTAAAAATATTGCCTAGATAAATGAATTCAGATACATGTTTTACTTTGGTGCTTTTCATTGTTTCTTTAGTGCACCGGATGACTTGCTGATTTGCGTCGTTTTAGTCTTGTTCCTGCTCATTTCCCTATTATATTTTCGATATATTCTGACATTGAAATAAAATGGTTGTCATGGTCTTATATGTATGTAAGAATGTAAGTGCCGGTATGTAAGCGAGAGTCAGTGTAAGCATAGCTGAGGTCAAGGGCAGTAAGAGACATCACGGCGTGGCTAGCGGACGGTCAGGCAAGAAGCCCGTGAACAGAGCCACGTGATGCGGGAAGGTCAACGAGGAGAGAGGGCAGTGTGTGTGAGGCAGCGAACAGGGACGGACGTGTGGAGAGCTATAGAGTGATAGAACGATAGAACGATAGTGTATTGTGATGCATAGATGGAGATGAACGTTGTGTATTGATATTCGAGGAATGTGCGAACTGTGATATGTGCGGGATGATGTGAAGTTGTGATTGTGAATGATCATACGGGCGACAGTGTCAAGATCGCCATTGTGAGCTAGCGAGTGGTTGTTGGTGGTGAACGATTGTTTGAGCGTGAAGTGCGACCATATTGTCAACTTGTAATATAGTGTAATAAATGCCAGTTTCCGATTGCATTCATGTGTTATTAGTAGATGGTTCGTAGATGTTGTAATTTGCCTGTTCAAGTCCAGTGAGCGAGAAAGCGCCGCATAAGTAGGACTCTGACAGGTATAATGGTGTCAGAAGTTCACATGAACCGCATTCACATGTAAAAAGGCATAAAAGAACGCTACTTTTGAAAAGAAGAAGATCTATTTAATAATATGTATTAGAAAGTATAAATTACAGATGTATTAATAGAGTCAGAACGAAAATAATATCATTTCTTTCCACAGCAGGTTTCAGTTCTACACAGCGACCGGCGTAACCAGACCAGGTCAACGGTAAACAACACGAGAATCACGTTCCTGTACATCAAGCGTTCGAGTAGTCAGCAGATAAAGATAAGTTGATTGAATTTTGATTGCTAACCACCCAAATCTGCATTCTTTGATTTGCTTGAATAGATATCATCATTTGTACATTTAAATATTAAGAAACAGAAAATGAGTTCAGATGATGAACACAGCCCAGAGCTATCATACTTTTGGGGCATAACTCATTACAGAAAGTTGCAAAAATGGTTCGAAAGGACACGGGCACATGATAAAGTAAAGTGTAATATAAACCATAACTTATTGCATGAGTGGACACAGAATTTTGAAAAGAAAATGCAAGAATACAACATCCCAGGAGTACATTGGGGTAAATGGTACAGAGCATACTTACCAATAAAATACAAAAAACTTGAAGAGATCATACCAGATATGTCAAGCGAAGACTATGAATATTATAAAACAAGGATATTAAAACACTATCTAACCTCTTCCGAGACTCTAAAAGTAGAGATACAAAAGTTGAAACCAACTACAGACAAGGCATTCACCCAGTATATAAATGAATTAGAAGAATCTTTCAGAAAACTAATAATGGTAATTAAACATTCAGACAACAATCAAGGAGTCATAAATTTCTTGCTAATAGAAAAGCTAAAAGCAACACTACCAGCTGAATGCGGAAAATATTTAGAACAACATAGCAAAGAACCTATCAAAAACTTATTAGAAAAATGCCGCGAGTATTACAACCAAAGTGTAAACCCGGTTAAGAACACTCAACAGAAAAGTACTGTGAAAGCAACGGCATCTGCAGCCACAGATTGTCATAACAAACCACAGAAAACAAAACCAGTACTGTGCAAACATTGTAGCACCCCACATACAGAAACTGGAATATGCGATAAGAATCCCACTTATCAAGAATACCTGAATACTATTATAGCACAAAAGCTGGGGAAGGTAAATCAAAGGAAATATAGAACAAAATGTCATTTTTGCCTGGCGTATGGCCATAGGCGGTTCGAATGTGAAGGAGTAAGAAGAATACAGAAAGCAAAAGCAAATGCAGCCATAAACATTACAACAGACAGTTCAGCAAAGAACTTAAAAAAACTAAACATCACAGAGACGAAAATAAGACCAAACACTGCAAAGGCAGAACAAACTGAGTTTCATCCATCAGACTTTGTACCATATTTTAATAATGTTGTTAACATCACTCAACCTCATTCCTTATATAAAGAAAGCAATACTAAACAAGAAAGTGAGGAAAGGAACAAAACCTCAAGACTGTCGTTAGGAAAACTAACGTTCCATGAAGGATACATCAATGACACGGCATGCATATGTGTACGCGATACAGGTTCCTGTCTTGTGGGTCTTCGGAAGACCCTAGCTGATCCTAAAGACTACCTAGATGAGTACATCTATTGCAGAACTGTTTCAGGGACAGTAGAGAAATATCCTATGGCATGGGCCAATATAAGAACACCTTTTCTATCAGGCAGAGTAACTTGTGCTTTATTGGACAATCCATGCTGTGATTTATTAATTGGAAATGTATTGAATGTGACAGACGACACAGAGTCCAACACACACACATGGCAGAAAGTTAACACCACAACAAGCACGGCTTTAACTACACCACTCATCATACAACAACATGATGAACAAACCAAAGTACCACACCATACCAACTTGAGTACCATCTCACAACAAGACACAGAAACTGGTGTGTATCATCACAAGGAAAAAGATACAGAAAACAAGCATGTCACAAGGGCAAGTAAAGATCACAAATCACCATGGTACATACTATACCTCCTGTACTCCCTGTTAACTGCACGCATGATTAAGTCCACACAGTGGATGGTTATACTCGCACTACTCATTGTAAATACAAAACAAATGTCTTCACAGACAGTTTTATTCACACAACATCATGACGCAACACAGATGATATTACTCATGACAAACCAGCAAACTTTGTTACTTATATCATTACTGTTGAACCAAAGTTTGTTTTTACCACTGATAAACTCTATGTCAAATCAACTCAGACACATATTTATGCTGAACAATGCAAATCATCAGTCAGTGGAATTACTGACAAAAATCAGCAACAAATTATCCTACATATTTTGGAAAATACACACAAATTGCAGAAACGCATACAAACATACACGATCACATTTCAAAATTATACATGGTGTATTATTATTATTTGAACTATTGAATGTATACACACATGTACGAGTGCAGGTTTGGAGATAGCACTCAAAATGATCTCAACATGAAATGTGTAAATCCCCACCCTTCGGAAAATTCTAACCGTAACCCACTTTATATCCTTAGATCCAGTAACTACAGGGTTGCCTTGTCTGCTGTACGACTCCAGCGCTATGATACTACCGCATTCCATTGTATAGACCAACATGAAAGGTCCTCCAACGTGAAAAGTGTCACCAGCGGAACAGTAAGACGCAACACGCAGTTTCAAGTATCAAACAGTAATATTTACCCATATTGACTTTGTTTTCAAACAAGTATCTACAGAATCTACCTGTTGAAAGTGACTAACAACGACGACAACTTTACAAGTACAGACACTTATTTCCATTGATCAGTTTAATGAACCAGATGCCAACCTATAAACTATGGCAAAGACAGTCACAGACAGACGCACCATGGCCACACTCAAAATTATTTCTCATTTTATACGTGTGAATTCCAGTAATTTTATAGAACTATGTATTTATAAATTATCCAAATGTTGTGCAGTCTTAAATACTATACAGAAGGAAGGACAATAGCATGATTTGCAGAAGACGTCAATAATCGGGTGAGAAAGAAGACATGCCAAACATTCCAGCACGGAAATGAACATTGAACACTGTTAATTTAATTCCGTGTGCATAACTTCCACAGGACAAGAACTATACGTGCATAAAGACAACGAAGATGAATATTTTATTGTAAATTTATTAACTGTATGACATCCTATGTCTAATTTTATTATTGTAATATTGTGTATTGTTATAATGCGATATGTACATATGAGCGTAAGTATAGTGGCGAATAGAATAAATTGTAATGCTGAGAATCAACGCCTGGCAATCCCAATGCGCGAGTGTTACCAAACTTGCCTTCGCGTATGGTGGATGGCCCGACGAATGACGCTTAGCAATAGCGGTACAAAATTAACATCAAAAGATGGTAACAAGAAAGAACATACCAACAGGGTGATGCTAACCAAAGAGATTAATAACAAATCTCCATAACAGTAAACGAGGTGTGCTCAAAAAGGGAAACAACTCACGGTCCGACATAAGATGAGGTAAGGGGGACTATGACATACATGAATTATATTCGAACCATGACCACAACATTGACATAGCGTGCTCATAAGGAATCGACTAGTGTGCATTAAATAGAGACGAGGGTAACCACGTCTGAATAGAGAGAAAATTTAAGAATGCTGTAAGAGGAAGTTGTAGCCTTATTTGAGGCGTAAACCAATGGAGAATCCTTAAACCAGCATAGCCACAATAACTATGAGATGAGAATGCACAGACAATCGATTGAGAAATATGAACAGAATGTAATGTCACGGATTGGTGGTTGAATAATATAACGAGGTATGACAAGTAGACCCAACCAAAACATTTGTCAGACCACGACAAAACCTTGAGAGAAACCTCAGTACTTAAAAAGAGAGAACAATGGTTATAGTGAATCTCGTAAAAGAACAGAGCAAAAAGGGGCGCAAGCATATGCTTATGATCATATAATCCCCTGACAAGAGTAGAAAGATGTACCAAGGCTAAGAACAACAGAATGTGTCACGTTTCTAAGAGTAAGTGCCACATTGGTTGTGCGGGGGGAGAATGTCATGGTCTTATATGTATGTAAGAATGTAAGTGCCGGTATGTAAGCGAGAGTCAGTGTAAGCATAGCTGAGGTCAAGGGCAGTAAGAGACATCACGGCGTGGCTAGCGGACGGTCAGGCAAGAAGCCCGTGAACAGAGCCACGTGATGCGGGAAGGTCAACGAGGAGAGAGGGCAGTGTGTGTGAGGCAGCGAACAGGGACGGACGCGTGGAGAGCTATAGAGTGATAGAACGATAGAACGATAGTGTATTGTGATGCATAGATGGAGATGAACGTTGTGTATTGATATTCGAGGAATGTGCGAACTGTGATATGTGCGGGATGATGTGAAGTTGTGATTGTGAATGATCATACGGGCAACAGTGTCAAGATCGCCATTGTGAGCTAGCGAGTGGTTGTTGGTGGTGAACGATTGTTTGAGCGTGAAGTGCGACCATATTGTCAACTTGTAATATAGTGTAATAAATGCCAGTTTCCGATTGCATTCATGTGTTATTAGTAGATGGTTCGTAGATGTTGTAATTTGCCTGTTCAAGTCCAGTGAGCGAGAAAGCGCCGCATAAGTAGGACTCTGACAATGGTGTTTAAGTGTATTTCGTCATTATACATTACACAATGATCATCTGAAAAAGTTAGCTTGTTGAGAGAGTTGCTTAATTCACATTTTTTTAAATCTGGTCCGATGTTAGAGATTCCTTGAATAGTGTGATTCTTTTATTATTCTGTCCATTATACGTTAACACGTAAAGTCGAGAACATAAATCCTCGACGTACGTATGTTGTTCTTTTTTACGCATCTTCCATTTGATATGTTTGCCCCAACGTACGAGTATTTATGGTTGTCGGTTTAGCCAAGCGTTTTCTCTCATGTTGTTATGCTACAAGTTGATGCTATCTTTGTATTTGATATAACCACTGTTTCTGTTTTCTTGATATATATTTATATACTGTTTAAAAAAAAACAAAAAAAAGAAACGCAACATTATCGCAGTTTCAATTGCAAACTTGTACCAACATTTTATTGACGATGCTGATTCGCCCAATGCAGTCGTTTCTGGCGATGCCGGTCCGTAAGAACAGGACCTTTGTAGGGTCTTCTAGTCCAAAGACCAGCGTCGTGAAGCCGGTTCCTAACCGTTTGATCTGAAATTCGACGAACTCCTGGCATTGACTGGACTGTGGAGGACGCAGATGCAAATAGATTTCTGGGGTGACGCAGCCGTATGAAGCGGTCTTCGGCAGCAATTCAGATTCTGGGTCTTCCACTGCGCGGATGGTCTGCCACTGAGCCAGTTTCTTGAAATCCCCCGAAAAGGCGACTAATGTGCTTCTAAGCACATAGAAAAGTATGCATAAAATTTGGTGGAACTGCTGTAAAGCTGTGAAAGTTTAAACAATATAAAATGACACAAAGTCTCTCTCTCCTTACATTTTGCTTCTCTGTGCCCACCCACTTCACTTGTATTACCAGTGGTTGTATCTCACACAGCCCCAACAACTCAAACACTGGGCGAGAGGCTCCTGGAGTGTGCTGTGTAACAATCAACCATACTGACTATTTCATAGGGTACAGTACGAGGGAAACGTCGTACGCGTAGACTGACGCACCCCACATGCCTCATGTGGTTTATCACAGGCACTTTCCCTCTCTCTCTCTCTCTCTCTCTCTCTCTCTCTCTCTCTCTCTCTTTCTTTCTCTCTCTCTCTCCCTCTCTCTCACCCCTCTCTCTTTCACCCTCTCGCTCTCTCCCTCTCTCACTCGCTCTCCCCTCTCTCGCTCTCTCTCCTCCTCTCTCACTCCCTCTCTCTCGCTCTCTCTCCCTCTCTCACTCCCTCTCGCGCTCTCTCTCCCTCTCTTGATCTCTCTCTCTCTTGCCCTCCCCCTCTCTCGATCTCACCCTCCCTCACTATCTCCCTCTCTCTCTCTCTCTCTCCCCCCTTTCTCCCTCCCTCTCTCTCCCCCTCTCTCTCTTCCTCTCCCCCTCTCTCTCTCCCTTTCTCTCTATCTCTCTCCCTTTCACTCTCTCTCTCCCTCCCTCTCCCTCTCTCTCCCCCCTCTCTCTTCTCCATCTCTCTCCCCCTCTCTCCCCCCTTTCGCGCTCTCTCTCTCACTCTCTCTCTCCTCCTAAATCTGGCTTCTCTGTGCATATCTTCTTCACGTGCATTGCCAGTGGTTGGATCTTACACAACCCCAACAACTCGAGCACTGGGCGAGGGGCTCCTGAAGCGCGTTGTATGACTAGCAACCATACTGACTATTTCGTAGGTTACAATATACCCCATGTGGTAGGTCGCAGGCACTTTTCCTCTCTCTGTCTCTCTCTGTCTCTCTCTGTCTGTTTCTCTCTCTCGCTCTCTCCTCTCTCTCTCTCTCTCTCTCTCTCTCTCTCTCTTCTTGCATGGACTGTACATATGTCCACATACACTAGCAGTTTGTCTGTTGAAATGTGTCTATGTATGTACACGTGTTCATACACACCAGTCCACCCAGACCAACAACACAATGGGGTCGTGGTCAATTTTACACGCCTCCTACCCCGCCCCCTTCTTTCTATGTGCTCACTGAACCGGAACATCCAGCACTGTTATACAAATACACCCGAGATTTCCGCATTCATTTACAGGTCCGTACGTGAGGTGAGTATGCAGTTTTTTTCTCTATAAAGATTTTCTATTAAACATTTTCTTCGACTAACATTCTTTTCAATTAACGTTTTGTCAATTCTTATTTTCTCTTCATTGCTTCCATTTTTCCATGCATTTGTTCCTCTCGTCCTGGCATCACCTTCTAATGTAGTCACAGGAGATCTCCTTGACTATATGTTGTGTTTGTGAATGTGTTTGTTTGCTGATGAAGGCTAACCGCCGCAACGTTCTGTATGTGTCGTAACTCTGTTATGTAAAGCTGCACTACTTTGTGTCATTTTATATTGTTCTAACCACATACGATTGTATGCCTACTACACTTTGTGACTGTCCAGTCTGTAAACGTCCAATGATAAGTCGTTATTCTGTAGTGAGATGAGCCATATTTGCGCATTAAATTTTCTACTGAATTTATTCGAGGAGCGTCAATCTTTTATAAGCCTTCAATAATATGGTCAGAGGGTTTTGTTTTCAGTACGTTTCACGGGATTGCCATGAATCTGTCACAAGTTATTGTCAAAAATGTTGTTTTGACCTTGACCTCATTCATGACCTCGGGAATCATGAGGTGAGTACAATTCAGGTAACCACGAGACGTTAATGACCAGATGGACACAGTCGATAGGTTGATTGATGTCCAATCGGTGAATATCTTTTACAGAAGTAACACCAAAAATGTAGCTTTTTTTTTTTTACAGTATAAATAGAGTCCTCTTTTTTACACTACGAGGGTAAGTTAATAAGTAAGTCACAAATGGCTGAAGAAAAATAACTAGCTATGATAACACCTTGAAACCAGTTTATTTTTATACATACATTGTTTATTTATTTCTCAACATAATTTCTACCAACATTGATGCACTTATCCCATCGTTTTATCAGTCCTCCCAAACCGACTGCATAGACCTGCGTGTTCTGTTTTCTAAACCACGTTTTCACTTCTCATTCAACTTTGCCGTCATTCGCGAAATGGCTCCCGCAAAAGTGCGATATCAGTGGACTTAGCGCCTAGCGATTTCCCGTAAAGCGGTGCATGTTGGGTAGAAAAGGTACGATATCTAGTCAATAAGTAAGTCACACAGTTATGTGGGATGGCAAGTAAATTCAAACAAGACACGCAATTCTATGCAACCTGTTTGGGAGGACTGATAAAACAATGGGATAAGTGCATCATTGTTGGTGGAAATTATGTTGAGAAATAAAGGGACAATGTATGTATACAAATAAACTTGTTTCAAGTTGTTATCATAGTTAGTTATTTTTCTACAGCCATTTGTGACTTACTTATTAACTTACCCTGGTATTTTATTGTACTGTCCAGATGTTTCAAGACATGGATAAGGTAAATGTGGTTAGTAACATGTCAAACATGATGTGCCATTACCCCGTTTATAATTTTCAAACATATTTACTCCCTTTTAGAAACACTGAGAACTCCAGGTGAATTCTGGCAATAATTAGCCATAAAACTGTAGTTTTATCTGAGAACTCAGATGGAGAGAAACATCGTTCAGGCAACAAGCAGAAACTTCAAATCATTTAGCAGTTTATAATAGCGTGTATATAATATATATGTATATAATAGCGTATATATATATGGCAGGGTATCATTAGCGTTCATTTGCTGTTGTTGTTGTTGTCTAGTATGTCATTGTAATAAGTTGTAACAATAAATGCATTCACATGATATATATTGTTTTTGGGTGTTAAATGTAAGGCCGTCATAAATTCTAAGCCATCGAGTCATAAAGTGTGATTACCTGTTCCCTTCCTAGTGTGATAAAGTGTGATTACACGTCTCTCCTAAGACAATTGTAAGAAAATTATAACAAACTAGCATGTACCCATTTAAAGAAAAAGGATTTGACCTGAGAGCCTCCTGGTCAGAATACAAACCCCGGGAATTGAACATGGGCTACTGTCAATGGAAGCAAGATCACAAATCATTATTCTGTGGAAACCATTCTGTGTACTAAAGTGTCCTAACAGTATACGCTTTAGCATGGGTAAGGTCTCTCAGTTCTACTGTAGAATTTCATTTTGATTTTTGATTATTACATAGCAATTTGCTGCTATGGGCCTGTGATGTGATAGGACTGGAGCAAGGAGAGAGAGAGGCGGCCAGACCCGCATCCGAATGTGCTCATGGCATTCCAGCGTAGTTCTCGTTCTTGTAGCCTACCTCACAGTAAACCTGATTTCAACACACTGATGCAGATTTCACTTTTCTTGCGGTATTCTCCTTTTTTGTTCCTTCTTTCGGCCGAGTCAGGAGCCTTACATAAGTAGCTGAGATTTTTCTCACCAGGTTACCAGAAGACACACGAGAAACAAAGAAAAGTAGCAATATAAGAGGACTTACATGTTAAGATAGGCGACTAAGGAGGGTTAACTACCTCATTCAGAAGAAAACTTCAGATGTAAAATCCAACCAGCCATGAAAACTCGGCATTTAGGGCCTACCGTCCGTTTGGAGATAGACAATAGAAGAAGAAGAAACTTCTTAGTAAGGAATGTTACTATTCACCTTAACTCATTAAAACGTGAACTAGTATATTTGAAGGTCCAACACTTCACACCCCCATGATGGTATCTGCGATAGGATGCCTTCTACTGTAACCCATACACAGTAGCGGACTGGCCATGTCAACTTACCCTACGACAAGTGGACCCTGTGATACTCATATGAAACCGGCTTATTTAAACATCGAAAAATGTGTCAATGGCAACGAGGATCGAATTCATTGCACCGGTGTATCCCATATGGCTAAGTTTCTTTCCGCAGGGCAACCCGTCAAAAGCGTTTCTCAGAGTATGAACCCCAAACCCCATGCTCCATCGACGAACCCAGGAGTGTCCGAAAAAAAAGATTGCACTCGTGCACCGAATGATGTTGTGGGAATCGAACCCGCAAACTTCGGAGTGGCACAACCACTTCGCCACGGAGAATGCCAATCATCAAACAATATGTTTTACATGTTAATGTCCTTTTGCCTTTTATTAGCTTTATCTCCCGACAACAAATATTTGTAGGCCCAGCGCCTCACTGCTTACACACCCGATCCAGAACACCCCCAGTCCACGAAAACGTCGTAAATGGCAATGTTAGCAAGTTCACAATGAATACATCACTAAGCCTATCTCATTCAGACGGGCAAATTTATAAACATTATTGCTTGTCAGTTTTCGCGCCATCTGACGCCGATGTCCTGCGGCGCCCGCTTTCAGTTTCACTAACTGGAGATCTAATCTAGTTGCGGATCTGCTGATCCTTGAGATTAGATTCATACAAGAAAATTGGTTCGCTCAGGCAGCAATTTCAAAACAAAGAAAGTGCTTCTTTCTTTGCCGGTTTCTCCGTGTTGAGGCTGGGTGGCTACTGCTTTCACGTATTCGTGAAAATTTGTAGGTTGTTTTCATTGCACCTTTCAGTATGTCAGTCCAGCATCTATATATATTCTAATGTGGTTAAAAGACAAAAGCATGTCGTCATTGGACATAGAACGAACGAAAGAACGAGCATTCTTTATTTTCAAATAGTCACATACTGGTAACGCAAATCAGTCTTACATTCAGTCCTTCCAATCACTCATCTTTCGCACACAAATAATCTGTCATGAATGTAACATTAACATTAAATAAATTTTAAAAAAACATTGTAAAATTAATGCTATAGTCATACACCAGACATAGACAATGCATCTTTGTCAGTGTTAAATCACTGTGAAAGTGATTATTACAGCCATGTATTAATGTATGCAAGTGAGTGTGTTAAATAGCATTTCATCTAATATAATTATGACTTCAGCTAGTGTATGCGAAAGGACAATTCATATTCACATCCGCGGTATAAAATATGCATATTATTCAGTATTGACTGCAGACAAAGAAAACGACACTGAGAAAATAGTGTATGCTATTGTCAGGGGTCGGCAGGATAAAAGCTCCTGTCAGCTGTTATGTGAGCAGCTAGGCGTAGATTTTCATTGGCACCTTTCCGTCTTGACAAACGATAGTTTGGTACATTGTGCTTCAAAAAGGCTTAATAACTACGACCCATGGCGGTGGCGAGTGTGGCTGATAAGGCCAATTCATGCTGCAGATGTTTGCCCACAGTGGATGCATGTAAATACATGGTCATTTCCACCATCATGCACCATCATACGTCTCTCACGCTCTGTGTGTGCTTTATCTGCAATCATTTTCTCCTTTGTCTTTATTCCATTTCTGATAGTTGTCCTCCATGCAACACGTTCAGCGGCGACTTTCTCCCAATGTGCATTATCAATGACTGTATCAATCATGTCCCGCTTCCACACATCTTTGTATCGTAGTAGGGGCCGACCCTGAGATCTCCTACCCGTCTGTAATTCACCAAAAAAGATGTCCTTTGGTATTCTACCATCATCCATCCTCCTAATGTGTCGTATCCATCTAAGTTTACGGAGACTGAGCATGGAATATACCTTAACACAACCTGATCTTTCCAATACTTCAGTATTTGTGATTTTGTCTTGCCACTTAATACCAAGTATTCTTCGCAGACACCGCATATGAAAGCTGTTTAAACGTTTCTCTTGGTGTGAGTAAGTTGTCCAGGTTTCACTGCCATAAAGAAGAGTACTAAGGACACAGGCTTGGTAGACGAGGACTTTTGTTTAGGCAGTAAGTTTCCTGTTCTCCCAGACTCTTTTTGCTAACATGTTCATTGTTGTTGCTGCCTTACCAATCATGGTGTTGATTTCCTGATCTAGGGATCAGTTGTAATTCTTCATCAGAGTGGGTGTGATGGGTTTGCCTTGGGTATTGAGAGTTAACCAAGCCCAAGGGGTCCTTAGCACTCCCGTGTATTCTAACCCCAGGGGTTGGGTGGGTAGATACACTATTTACCCTGTGGTTGCCCTCAAATGGTATAAATAAGTCTACAAGCCCCTCCAGATTCTAGAACCCCACTCTCTACCTTCTCCCTTGGGACAATGAACCCTGAGGTATCGTCCGAGACCACATTCAATCACTGTACAAAGAATCAGTCAACATCAACAAAGTTTATTCTACCCTAAAGACAATAGGTAGGATATGAACACCCTGATAGTATAAACTATTTACAATAGCAGAAGATAGGTTAGGGACAGAATCAGAGATAGAGATGCTTCGTGTGTCATCACGAGGCTGACGTGCAGGTTTGAGACAGATGATCCGTCCAGTCGGTCCGACACTCACCCGGCTCTCTTCCAGACTGATGACTGGAACCTTTGGAGACCACTCCGCCCCCAGAGCTAAGATCAGATGTCAGAGGAACTACCTCTTCGGATCACCGACTGCTGGATGAACTTCTCTGCTCTGTCCCACTGAATCGCTGTGACCAACTTTCACAGTTATAAAAGTACAGCCTGGTATGGAGACCCTCTTCCTTGAGGCGACCCCAATTGATCTCTAGGTTTCTCTAGACGTAACACATGACCAACCTAATGGTCCCGTAGTAGAATTGTATAACCCTGATTGGGTAAGGAATCACTACTGCCACAAGTCAACACAGTCACTAGAAAAACACCAATGTTCCTGTAACTGAGTTCAATAGTCACTACACAGTCACATGTTCAGACTCCCTCGGAGTCCTGCACACATCTTGAAACATGGTTGAGCTTGGTAACAAAACACATGGTCTTTATTTCTATGCCTCGGTTATTCGAATGATTGAGCAAGACTTATTTCATATTCAGCATACAAAGTTCGTAAAGGTCAGGATGAGTTGACCTGTCTACCACCTCGAGTTCGAGTACGACAATACGCAAGCTGGTGTGGGTCTAGTCATGACCGAACACTCGTGCAAACGTAGTTACAGCCCCTTTGGTTTGGGCCAATCTTTGCCTGGTCTGTCCCACGTTTAGGCGGAAACACATTGATTTGGACTTGATGAGCTCCCAGAGCTGCGCCTACCCCACCTTGGTAAGTCTCTCTGGAGTGAGCCTGCCATCATAGCTCAGTAGTAAATCAACCTTCATTATACACCGGCAAGATTGCTCTGGTAGATGACCTATATTCTGAAATAGTCTTAGTCAGTTCTAATATGGAAAAACAAACCATCTAGTTCCACTAGTGCTGTTGCAGGGTTATAGAATCACGTGGTGAGTATGAGTCATGCATGGTGATTCTCCCTCTTGCATAATGTAGCACAGTCAGGCGTGGTAAAGTAGGTATGGTGACCCTTCGCCATGGATCACGTAGTGGTTTCCGGCGACTTAGTAATAGGCTGGTTCTAACAGGCAACACCTGAAAGTAAGAGCGATCAGTGAAAGTATTCGGCCCAAACATTGGCTCATGTGCATCAACACCATGAAAAATCAACCTTCAGTCTAGCTACCTAGTTATACAACTAAGTAGAGCAACATCTCTAAGTTGATAGTATTAATGCATCACGCTCATTCCAATGTCAGCTGGCCTTTCAGAGAACAGCCCGTCAAACAGATTGAGAATCAAGAATGGCGAGTCTGATCGAGCGTTTCACCTATCCCTATTCACATAACGGTTGTCGCTAAAGTCATTCAGTAGTTGTTCAAGAGTTAACTGGAACTAAACATCAAGGTAAGGTGTCCCTGGACCCCCCCCCCCCCTTTTCAATATACATCTAATCATAAACCAACAATGATCAAGGCACCATCACTTGGGATATAGTAACAATACCCGACCATATAACATATCTACAGTTTCCATTTCGCCAGTGGGACCTCCTGCCCACTCTATAGCGAAACTCTTCTTGTTAGACTCTTCCCTAGAGTCAAGAAGTCTTTCTAGCGAAAACATGCTTCCCGCATGTTCTAGGTTCTCCCCAGTTCTGCCTTTCTAAGAGGATTAGCTCTGGCCGTGGCCGAACTTCACTGGCCTGGTTATACCAGTCTCATACTAGAATAACTCACACGCAGCCCTCATAATCCATTCGTCCCCGAATCTCATTCGTCCTCCATTTGTTCCTCCATACTTTCCACACATCAGCACTGACGTACCCACGCAAGTATGGATAGAACGGGACATGAAAGAACAGCATGAAGAACGCCTGTACATCGCGACGGTAATGCCATGTTATCTCGCGTCGAACCACTTCGGCGGTCGGTACATTATTCATAGAAGTATTACTCAACATGATCTAGTATATACGTACTAACAACATCGTATATCTCGCTAGCACCACTGAAAACTTACCTTCGTATGAATTCCCAGTTCCTCGAATGTATTCACTATTTAGTTCACACACAAAATAGCTACACCATTTCTTAGAGTTAATCACGTACGTGCTCTATTTCCCTATCACATGAGTGCTTCACTAGCTCACTCTTCAGCTACCAACTTACCTTGTCTACTTTCAGCGCTCAGCTAACGTAATTACTGACTGGCATCAAGTAAGTTCATACTATACAACAGTGTACTGTTCCCTACTACAGTCCAGCAAACATAGTATATGCAACTACGAACTATAAACAATCAATAACATTGTAACACAATTTGCCAATTTTAATGGACTTTTCGTTCTAAGCAGTTGGCCAAACAGCTGTTCACGACGGCTTGTAAACACCAGTATACACACCGCTGTGCACTGCCCTCGTTCTCACTAGGTTATCGATCGATCACGTCATTGCTATGCTAGACGCCCGCATATTTAATTAGCTATGAACGATCACACTTTCTGCTCACTTTACAACGTTAAATTAATTACTACAATGCATACCTGAATCGGTTGATTGTTTCCAGTCAGCAGTCAAAGACTATCTTACGCCAGCAGGTCGTGAAATGACAGTCCGCTGTAACTTGGTTGTGTGTGAAGAAGTGGGTTCACTGCTACCCAAAAAGCAGTATCTTCTCACAAGAGATGAAGAGTGAATGAGCTGTGCTAGCCACATTTCTCCCTCGTGCGGACGAATGCGCTCGAGAAAGAAGTGCTGCACGAAGTGTGACAATTCCACGTGAAACTCTTTTCCACAGTGGAATTCTAGGTTCTAACCGCACGGGAAGTTAGTGTTGTACTGAGCCACTCCAAATCAGGTGGTTCTCGAACCTTCCAGATGGAAAATTCCTACTGGGCTATCCCCGATCTATTTATAGACGGGAAAGTCCCAGATGACGCCGAACCAAATGGAAAATCGCTCGACAAGGCACAAATAAATTGCCGTTTTGTCACATAGGCCCCCACTTTAAGAGGATCGACCCCGTCGTTCCACTCCTTTGCAAGAAGTTGTCCGAGTCGTTCTATCTTCTTTCTGAGACCGGATGGCGGGTGAGGAAGTCTAACCCGACAATATTTCATGGAATACTTTTACCACCATTGGTGAGGATGCAAGTTATCATGTATCAGGGGTAATCAACGCCTACTCCGCTACTGCGATTGATCAAGTCAGTGTCGTGCGGACTAGAGCTCCCGTCTCGATCTGATTTAACGATCGTCTTGCCAGAGTTTACTGGACTTCTGCAACTCCAGCTTCCCCTTTCGAGGACCCAGCTGGACTGCAGTCGGTCGGTTTGAGGAACCAGTGGTCTGTGTACGATCCGACACAACCCCTCTCTTCCGACCACGGTTCCCAGTGTAGCTAGCACTGCGGGTGTTGTTTTGGCCGGTCATGTTCCCCCGAACACCGGGCTGAACCGAAGAAGGTACCTGCACATACATATAGGACTTCCTATGGTGTGACAGGCTTTCCGCTACCTGACCTGAACCCCGCACCGTATTCTCAGCGAAACTTTGCGCCCTTGGGTGGGTAGACTTATCATCGGGCTTCCCCTCATAGCGCATGAGGAGAGCGAAATGGAAAGTAACAGACTTTCCCAGGATCGCCACTCCATAGTGCTTGTGGAGCCCCACTTTAACCACTAGGAATGGGCCCTGCCACCCGATTTCGAATTCGTTCCCCTCGATTGGGAGGAGTACTAGAACTCGGTCTCCCACCACAACGGATATCTTCGTCTTCGTCTTCTCAGGTGTGCATTTACGGCACTCAGGACAAGACCTGATATATCTGCGCACGTCGCCTGTCATGCCCGGCCAAGTATAATACCGGGAAAGACACTTACCGGTTGTCACTACACTCAGATGTCCGGTTGGGGACCTGACATGTACCTTCTGCAGCAGATTAGCTCTATAGCTCTCAGGAACCAACTTACGTTCCCACTGCCGCTTCTCTGATCCGGTCCGGATTACCTGCGACCGGTTGCCAGAGCCGAACTAACCCTGATTTAACGGGCTCACATCGTTGGACAACCTGTTCGAACAAGGACACAGCGTCGCATCCTTGCTCCGAGCAGTACTCATCAGATCCGGCTGAGGTTTCCGGAGTCTTACCTTCTCTATACCCTCTTCCTCTGTAACTCCGACCTGCCTAGACTTATGGATGCTAGGGTGTTTTAGTTCGCCCAAAAACACATGTTTCTGGCCGAGAATTAGGGGATAGATTGGGTCAGGTACGACTGCCGCCTGAATGCGTCCAGTAACGTACTTGCTCCGAATCTCCACATTGGCAATCGGGCAACGTAACGCTACAGCACTCCTACTGGCCGGCTGTATCTCCGTTATCTCCCCGGTGAGTTGCTCTGGGCCTGTCAGGTGTGATGCAATTTACTGCAGGAAATTGCAATCCTGTGTCGTAGAGGCACATCACCTGTTGCCCATTCACTTCTACTCTCTCAACCACTGGAGGTCTCTTTGGTTCACGATTCCCATCACCCAACTCCACTTTCCTGCAGGGTCTATCCCTAACCTCTGCAAGACAAGCAAAGTGCAAGTCCTTCGGTTTATTTCGACACTCACTGGTATTGTGGGTGCTGGACTTACAGAATTTGCACCACCGCTCCGTCCACTTCCTCTTTGGAGAGTTAGGTGAGCAATTCTTACCTGGGTTGATGTTAGAGTTCTTCTCTAAAGTGCTCACCTGTTTCGTCGGTTCACTCGAACCTTTGGCCTTCTTAGATGCCTTACCTGACTTACCTTGATCCTGATCTTTCGATCTCGGATCTGTTGGACTGGTGTCTCCAGTCTCGCCATAGACTTCAACAAACCTTTCAGCTAACTTGGTGATTAAATCCATTCTCTCAGCTCCATTCTCACCTAAGAAGTTTCGCAAGGGTTTCGACATTTGCATGCGCATCTGATCTACAACCATCAACTCACGCAAACTTTCATACTCTTCTTTAAATCCGGGAAAGGCCATCCATTTAAGAAGGTATGAGTTTAACCTCACACTGTATGCCGAATACAATTCACCAGGTTCCCGCTTAGAAGTTCTAAACTTCCGTCGGTACGAGTGTGCTGTGATTTCAAATCTCTTCAGCAATGCAGCTTTTAATGCCGGGTAATCATTCTGCATTCCCGGTGGCAAGCGTGCATAGACTTCGTAACCGGGGCCTCTGAGTCCCTGGGAGAGTTTCAAACACCATTTCTGTTTGTCTAGCCCCATTGCGATACACATGGCCTCATACATCTCTAAGTATTGGTCTATACGTTCTTTCTCGGGTTCGAACGGCAGTAAAGGCCATTTCATAGCCTGGTAGTCACGTCTACTGGTTGACCCTGAGCCAGGAGGTTCATCTCCTCCCACAGTTCCCTCTGTTACACCAGTAGCTGGCACTTGTGCCTCAAGTAGCTTCATACGATACTCGTGGTCACGTCTCTCTCGGTCTGCTTCCAATTCGAGCCGTTTCATTTCGCTGTCAGCAGTAATCTTCTTTTCCTCTAAAGCCACTTTACTAGCTTCAAGTTCCCTTTCTGCCTTCCTCCTATCTCTCTCCTCTTGGCGAAAATCTCTTTCCACCGATTGTACATAGGATTTCAATGCCTCACCTTCTAGACCTAACTTATGCCCAGTTGCCTGAACTTTGGCTAAGTCTAACTCTTGGGTAGACATGTTGATTAGTGATGTAGTTCTCTATGTGTATGGGTATGCAAAGCAATACAATCAATAACCAATCAATGGTATTAACTAAGCAACACCACAACACAAATGTCCGTCAGACAGTTATGAGATAGGTAGAAGTAGTAGAATCTTAAGTAGACTGATGGTAGAGGATATAGACAAAGTCAGTATCCCTACGAGAGGTTCTAACAACACACAGAGGTCTGTAAATATCCCGGACGAGCCCCCAAATATCTCTGGAGTGTGATGGGTTTGCCTTGGGTATTGAGAGTTAACCAAGCCCAATGGGTCCTTAGCACTCCCGTGTATTCTAACCCCAGGGGTTGGATGGGTAGATACACTATTTACCCTGTGGTTGCCCTCAAATGGTATAAATAAGTCTACAAGCCCCTCCAGATTCTAGAACCCCACTCTCTACCTTCTCCCTTGGGACAATGAACCCTGAGGTATCGTCCGAGACCACATTCAATCACTGTACAAAGAATCAGTCAACATCAACAAAGTTTATTCTACCCTAAAGACAATAGGTAGGATATGAACACCCTGATAGTATAAACTATTTACAATAGCAGAAGATAGGTTAGGGACAGAATCAGAGATAGAGATGCTTCGTGTGTCATCACGAGGCTGACGTGCAGGTTTGAGACAGATGATCCGTCCAGTCGGTCCGACACTCACCCGGCTCTCTTCCAGACTGATGACTGGAACCTTTGGAGACCACTCCGCCCCCAGAGCTAAGATCAGATGTCAGAGGAACTACCTCTTCGGATCACCGACTGCTGGATGAACTTCTCTGCTCTGTCCCACTGAATCGCTGTGACCAATTTTCACAGTTATAAAAGTACAGCCTGGTATGGAGACCCTCTTCCTTGAGGCGACCCAATTGATCTCTAGGTTTCTCTAGACGTAACACATGACCAACCTAATGGTCCCGTAGTAGAATTGTATAACCCTGATTGGGTAAGGAATCACTACTGCCACAAGTCAACACAGTCACTAGAAAAACACCAATGTTCCTGTAACTGAGTTCAATAGTCACTATACAGTCACATGTTCAGACTCCCTCGGAGTCCTGCACACATCTTGAAACATGGTTGAGCTTGGTAACAAAACACATGGTCTTTATTTCTATGCCTCGGTTATTCGAATGATTGAGCAAGACTTATTTCATATTCAGCATACAAAGTT
Organism: Cepaea hortensis; assembly: GCA_963921405.1. Lineage (NCBI taxonomy): Eukaryota > Metazoa > Mollusca > Gastropoda > Stylommatophora > Helicidae > Cepaea > Cepaea hortensis. Next base: position 33,271,573 of record OY992877.1, read on the forward strand.
CGTAAAGGTCAGGATGAGTTGACCTGTCTACCACCTCGAGATCGAGTACGACAATACGCAAGCTGGTGTGGGTCTAGTCATGACCGAACACTCGTGCAAACGTAGTTACAGCCCCTTTGGTTTGGGCCAATCTTTGCCTGGTCTGTCCCACGTTTAGGCGGAAACACATTGATTTGGACTTGATGAGCTCCCAGAGCTGCGCCTACCCCACCTTGGTAAGTCTCTCTGGAGTGAGCCTGCCATCATAGCTCAGTAGTAAATCAACCTTCATTATACACCGGCAAGATTGCTCTGGTAGATTACCTATATTCTGAAATAGTCTTAGTCAGTTCTAATATGGAAAAACAAACCATCTAGTTCCACTAGTGATGTTGCAGGGTTATAGAATCACGTGGTGAGTATGAGTCATGCATGGTGATTCTCCCTCTTGCATAATGTAGCACAGTCAGGCGTGGTAAAGTAGGTATGGTGACCCTTCGCCATGGATCACGTAGTGGTTTCCGGCGACTTAGTAATAGGCTGGTTCTAGCAGTCAACACCTGAAAGTAAGAGCGATCAGTGAAAGTATTCGGCCCAAACATTGGCTCATGTGCATCAACACCATGAAAAATCAACCTTCAGTCTAGCTACCTAGTTATACAACTAAGTACAGCAACATCTCTAATTTGATAGTATTAATGCATCACGCTAATTCCAATGTCAGCTGGCCTTTCAGAGAACAGCCCGTCAAACAGATTGAGAATCAAGAATGGCGAGTCTGATCGAGCGTTTCACCTATCCCTATTCACATAACGGTTGTCGCTAAAGTCATTCAGTAGTTGTTCAAGAGTTAACTGGAACTAAACATCAAGGTAAGGTGTCCCTGGACTCCCCCCCCCCCTTTTCAATATACATCTAATCATAAACCAACAATGATCAAGGCACCATCACTTGGGATATAGTAACAATACCCGACCATATAACATATCTACAGTTTCCATTTCGCCAGTGGGACCTCCTGCCCACTCTATAGCGAAACTCTTCTTGTTAGACTCTTCCCTAGAGTCAAGAAGTCTTTCTAGCGAAAACATGCTTCCCGCATGTTCTAGGTTCTCCCCAGTTCTGCCTTTCCAAGAGGATTAGCTCTGGCCGTGGCCGAACTTCACTGGCCTTGTTATACCAGTCTCATACTAGAATAACTCACACGCAGCCCTCATAATCCATTCGTCCCCGAATCTCATTCGTCCTCCATTTGTTCCTCCATACTTTCCACACATCAGCACTGACGTACCCACGCAAGTATGGATAGAACGGGACATGAAAGAACAGCATGAAGAACGCCTGTACATCGCGACGGTAATGCCATGTTATCTCGCGTCGAACCACTTCGGCGGTCGGTACATTATTCATAGAAGTATTACTCAACATGACCTAGTATATACGTACTAACAACATCGTATATCTCGCTAGCACCACTGAAGAACTTACCTTCGTATGAATTCCCAGTTCCTCGAATGTATTCACTATTTAGTTCACACACAAAATAGCTACACCATTTCTTAGAGTTAATCACGTACGTGCTCTATTTCCCTATCACATGAGTGCTTCACTAGCTCACTCTTCAGCTACCAACTTACCTTGTCTACTTTCAGCGCTCAGCTAGCGTAATTACTGACTGGCATCAAGTAAGTTCATACTATACAACAGTGTACTGTTCCCTACTACAGTCCAGCAAACATAGTATATGGAACTACGAACTATAAACAATCAATAACATTGTAACACAATTTGCCAATTTTAATGGACTTTTCGTTCTAAGCAGTTGGCCAAACAGCTGTTCACGACGGCTTGTAAACACCAGTATACACACCACTGTGCACTGCCCTCGTTCTCACTAGGTTATCGATCGATCACGTCATTGCTATGCTAGACGCCCGCATATTTAATTAGCTATGAACGATCACACTTTCTGCTCACTTTACAACGTTAAATTAATTACTACAATGCATACCTGAATCGGTTGATTGTTTCCAGTCAGCTTCAATGACTATCTTACGCCAGCAGGTCGTGAAATGACAGTCCGCTGTAACTTGGTTGTGTGTGAAGAAGTGGGTTCACTGCTACCCAAAAAGCAGTATCTTCTCACAAGAGATGAAGAGTGAATGAGCTGTGCTAGCCACATTTCTCCCTCGTGCGGACGAATGCGCTCGAGAAAGAAGTGCTGCACGAAGTGTGGCAATTCCACGTGAAACTCTTTTCCACAGTGGAATTCTAGGTTCTAACCGCTCGGGAAGTTAGTGTTGTACTGAGCCACTCCAAATCAGGTGGTTCTCGAACCTTCCAGATGGAAAATTCCTACTGGGCTATCCCCGATCTATTTATAGACGGGAAAGTCCCGGATGGCGCCGAACCAAGTGGAAAATCGCTCGACAAGGCACAAATAAATTGCCGTTTTGTCACAGTGGGTCGTAATTGCAGCATCATTCGCAAAAAGCAACTCTCTGATTAGTACCCTCCTAATTTTGGTCTTGGCCTTCAATCTCTGATAATTATAGGGGCCGCCATCTGAGTGTAAGTGAATGTATTTACCGGCATCCTGATCACGAAAGGCATATTTCAATAGAAGTGAAAAGTAAATACCATAGAGGGTGGGGGATAGTACACAACCTTGCTTAACTCCACTCTTGATTTCAAACTCTCTTCTTAAGTTGCACCATCAAACTTGATTATACCCTTCATGCCTGTGTGGAACGATTCCACAATGGACAAAAGAGTTGGTGGGCAGCCAATCTTCTATAGTGCTTTGAACAGACCCTCACGACTAACCACATCAATGCCGTTGTGCGGTCGATGAGGGCAATAAGCAGTGGTTGATTTTGTTCCCGGCATTTTTCTTGCATTTGTCGCAATGAGATTATCATATCAATGGTAGACCGGTTCTGTCGAAAGCCACACTGTGATTCCGGGTAGACTTGATCTCCTAGGACTTGAAGTCTGCGCAGGACAATTCTGGCAAATACTTTCCCAACAATACACAGAAGTGAGATACCCCTATAGTTGTTACAGTCGCTCCGATCGCCCTTGTTCTTGTACAGCGTTATGAAGCTTGAATCTTTGAAATCCTGTGAGACTCGTCCTTCTCGCCAGCATATCTATATTAGCTGGTAGATCTGTAGAGTGAGTGTGTCTTGCCCGCTCCTGATTACCTCTATTGGAATCCCATCCTTACCTGTGAGCCTTGCCAGATGCAAGTTCATTTATAGCACATTTAACTTCTGTTATGGTGGGAAGTGTGTCCAGGTGGCCAAGAGTTGGCAGGACCTATATGGCGTTGAGGGCATCATCCGCTAGTTTGGTCTCACTAGAGTGAAGCTCTAAATAATGTTCTACCCATCTATCCATCTGCTGTTTCATATCAGTGATGATTTCTCCAATCAAGGTTTTCATTGGTGCACTTTTTTCTTTATCCCTTCATACATGCTTCTGATGTTTCCCTTATCACTTGCGATTTGAATGGACTCACATTACTTAATCCAATAGTCATTCGCAAACTGCCTGGCAGCCTTTTGCACATCTTTCCTAGCTTGCTTCAGCTCACTCAGAGTGTTACGCGTTGTTCTTTTCTTGTTACTTAAGAGAGCTAATTTTTTTTAATCAATCAAGGGCTGCATTATCTGGCTGTTTGCCGCAAACCAGTCCTCCCTCTTATAATCCACCATGCCATAAACCCCTACCGCTGTTTTATAAATAGTTTCCTTTAGTTTACTCCACTTTCACATACTCTACAATTTTCTTATGTATCAGTGGAAGCGTCTTCAAGTTGCTGTTGAAACTCAGAGCACTTTCCAGGATCGTCAGTGTTAATAATATTAATCCTGGGGCTAGATTTGTGTTTAGCTGTGTAGATTCTCTTTGGTCTCTGTCTGACCCTTGCAACAACCAAAGCTTGATTCATATCACAGTCAGCACTGTGGTAACTTCGAGTTAATGAAGTTTGGTTCAGATGCTGTCTCCGTGTGATGATGAAGTCAAGCTGATGCCATTGGCCGGATCTTGGATTTTCCCATGTGACCTTATGCAGCTCTTTTGTTTTAAAAAAGGAGTTTGTAAAACATAGGTCATTTCTTGTGCAATTCTTCAGCAGCCTTTGCCCATTGTCATTCATGCGACCGATGTTGTATTTTACAAGGCACACTGGCCATGAACTCGAGTCCTTGCCCACACGAGCATTGAAATCACCGAGCATATAAATGTAGTCGACTTTTGGAACTGCCTTGACCACAGATTCTAACTTCTCTAAGAACGAATCCTTCACATCATCAGAGGAAGCGAGTGTCGGTGCATACACAGTGATAATAGTGGCAAAACCACAAGAGGTTGCCAAGCGCAGGAATAATAGTCTTTCATTACCTCCAGCAGGGATATCAATTATTCCCAGTAGCGAATTCTTCACTGCAAAGACCACACCATGTTGCCTTTCTTCTGCCTGCCCTCTACCCTTCCAAAAAAGGTGTAATTGTTTTCCCCGAGTGACTGTCGTGAAAATCACTGCAGATTTACAATCAGATGATAAAAAAACCAAAGACAGTGTGATTCACAAGTACAAGTTGTTTACTACGAGGAGTCGGTAAGATCAGGCAGTGGAGTCGTCTTTGAAGTTCCCCACAAGTCAGGAACTTATAGGCATGTGGTTGTGACACTCGGGCTTGTTTTGGTTGTCAAAACAGGGGGAGACAACTGGTGACATTTATTAAACAAAAGGGAGATAAGATTTCTGGAAATAGTTAGTGCCCTTGAGGACACCTGCGAGACATCAAAGACTTCACTGGAACACTCCCGGCATTTTGACAAAAACAAGACTTGTGTACAGTAGTGTAGACTAGAACGGTGTCTTGAGCTGACGTGTTTCTGTACCGCTGTTAGGACATTCGGAGAGCATCTAATGTGTTCGATTTAATTAACATTAAATAACATATGTCTTTATGGCAAGTTTTAGATGCCATCCAGGAGTGATGCGGTGTTGCATAAGGTATTATAGATAGTATATTTAGGCCTAATTAATATAAGCAGTAGCCTTGGTAAAACTAGCTAGAGTAGTGAAGTGATGATTAGTTCTGCTAGTTGAGAATAGAGTAGTGAAGTGAGAATTAGCTCTGCTAGTGAGAATAGTGTAGTGGGGTGATATTTGGAGAGATTTAAGAATGGGTTGGGAGATGGGGGAAGTATCCAATAGTGGGATCTTTCAGTGGTGTGCCCACTGGGGTTCTGCACTCTGTTTATTGGTCTTTCCTTGTCATAACCTGATTCAGATTGAAGTGATGAGCCACTCTGATCCTTGACAGAGTTTAGTTCACTGATAAATCTCTGAGCAAGGCAGTAGGCCTACATTCATCTAGTGGGGATAAGTATCAGGCGGCCTTCACCAGATGTGGTCTCTTTCTCTGATAGGTTCCCCTACGTCTATGAGGAAGGTCTACACTGGGTTTGATGGAGGTCAACTCTCATTAAGAAGAACATCAAATGAACATTCACTTTATTTTATAAGAGGAATAAATACCCAGAAGAAAGTACAATCAGCACTGTTTATGCTAGGCCTAGGATCCAGAGGGTCCATACGAAACTGGCTCAGTGGAACAAAACATTATAAACGATTCATTTACAATAGGGATTCACCCAGGTCGGGTGATACTCGTTTCTTCACCACATACCACTGAACATTAGAGTCTAGAGAAAGACATTTGAATATGAAGTTCTCGTGGAATAATTTAGTACAGTGAAGAAGTACTTTAGAACCGTTTGTGTGTGACAATCTATGAAAATGGATTAGAACAAATGTGAGACCTGTGACATTGAAACCTAGTTTTCACGGTACAGAGATCCATACTTATCTGAGTTATAGGGACCTTGGTCTTTACAGTGAGTGACAGACCCATGGTTAAGGTTATACAATAACTATTTTCGGTGGATCATGCATCTAGTCGACCCAGTGGATCCCCGGAGAAAGTCAGCGTCTGGAAGAAGAGACGCATCAATGGATGAGGTGTTCACGTACTAAGCTATCATACTGTGGCGTACCCTTGCTATGATGATCATCTGACTTGGCTCCTGATCTGCTGCTCTGAATCTACATACACACTAGAATATACGACACACATTCTACACAGTACACACACACATTTCTCACACACATACTCTTTGCGTTAATAAATTATTTTGTATTTATTTGTTAAAGCTAGAGATGTTGAGTATGTTGTGTTGGGGAAGAGTGAGAGGGGGCTTGATCTATGGGGGAGTGAAAGTAAGAAAGAGGTGTCTGCAGAATGACGGAGTTTTGTGAACGGAGTCTGGTGGTTTCTCTAGGACAATAATATTGGGTTAATAAAAATATGGGTGTTGATTCCCCTCACTCCAGGGACGACACTAAAGTAATAAAGAATTACTACGACATTTTATTGGGGGCTCGTAAACGTGATCTTTGTACAGCGGGATCTCTCGTAAACGGAATCTTTGTACAGCGGGATCTCTCGTAAACGTGAACTTTTGACAGCGGGATCTCTCTTAAAATGGGTCTTTTGACAGCGGGATCTCTTGTAGACGGGATCTGTTGACAGCCGGATCTCCTGACAACGGGGTCCTTGACACGGGATCTTTAGTTAGAGGACGGAGATATTGTTAGAGAGAGAATCCAACTAGAGTGAATGTGGATAGGGGTTAAGACAATATCTTACATGTTCACACTTCACACATCTGCATAAGTATGTGGTACTGATTCTGCTCTTGTCACTGATTGATTGTGTTGTCTTGAGTTGTGGTCTTAAATATATAGATTAATTGTAATTGTACATTGTTTATATATTTATCTAGGAGTTAATCTTTACTCTATCTGCTGACTTACCTCTCTGAAATATGGCCACTCCTAAACTAACTACGGCAGAACTAAGGGCAAAGGGGGAAGAAATGGGTTTGTCGGGTTCTGCACTAACAGATTACGTACAGGAGGTGGAGAGGGAGTTTCGTCAAGCAGAAAGGGAAGATCGAAAGGCCGAGTTGGAATTGAGAAGGATGGAGTTAGAACAGGCTGCTAAGAAATTGGAAGCAGAGCAAGCCATGAGAAGGCTGGAAATTGAAGCTGAGCAGGCAACTAAGAAACTTGAAGTTGAGGAAGCTGCTAGGAAACGGGAAGCCGAGCAAGAAGCTCAGAAAAGGGAGTACGAGTACCGGATGCGGGAACTCGAGCTGAAGAGGCAATCTAGTGGGGAAACTGAGGGAGCAGTGGGAGGCTCCTCTCTCCCTGGCTCAACACCAGTAGGTGGAAATAGCTACCATGCTATGAAGTTCCATCTAGCGATCTACGAGGAGGACAATGAGAAGATTGACCAGTACCTTCATCGCTTCGAGGCCATGTCTGTTGCTATGGGTCTGGACCGTGACAAATGGTGTCTTAAGCTGTCCCAAGGATTACACGGGACCAGCTACGAGGTTTATTCTCGCCTGCCACCAGGACATGAGAACAATTATGACGAGTTGAAGACGGCTCTGCTGAAACGATTCGAGGTTACGTCACATACCTACCGGAAAAAATTTCGAGCAGCGAAACGAGAACCGGGGGAGTTGTGTGCCGCCTACAGTTTGCGTCTGAAATCCTATCTCCATAAGTGGATGGATTAGGCTGGGTTCGCACATGACTATGAGAGTCTGGAAGAGCTCATGGTGGTCGACCAGCTGAAGAAGCAAATGTCGAAACCTCTCAGGACATTCCTGGGAGAACAAGGAGCGGTACGTATTGCCCTCGTGACAAAATTAGCGGAACGGTTCGTCGACGTACATGGGGAGGCAGGGGAAACCTTTCCACCAACACTAAAAGTCAGGGGAAACTGGACACGAAGAAAGCCAAAAACGCAGGAACCAAAAAAGGGGAACCTTATGTAAAAACTTCAGAGGATAGTTCAGAGAAGACGAAGGAGGGAAGCAAGAGCACTTCGAGCTCTACACCAAAACGACCGTGGTCAGTGAAGTGGTGTTCAATTTGTAAGTTACCCTCGCACAATACGAGGGACTGCAAATCGAAGGCTAAGAGCCCTCACTTCGCAGATGTGACTTCCGAGGTTGTCACTGAAAATGCCAAGGTCAACAAGGAAGGTCGCCACCAGGAGAGCTCACTCAAGTCCGGCACTAGAAAATCTAGGACAGGGAAATGGTGCAAAAACTGCAAGTCAAACACGCACAATGCTATTGACTGCAGTGGAAAGTCAGGAGACTCTCATTTCGTCTTGTGCCCAGTGGAACCTTAGGTGGAGCCCACCGAACAGGTCGAGGCCGAGGAAGAGACTCCAGACCAGGAAAAACCACCTGTAGAGGAATTGGTAGAAGTTAACGGTCGTCAAGTAGAGTGTTTGTATGACACAGAACTGGACGGGGAGGCCGTGATTTCTTCGGATCTGGTACACCTAGAACAATTCACAGGTGAGACCATGGAGATACAGCCTGCACAGAAGAGTGATGTGGCCATGAATTTGCCTATTGCTAACGTGGAGATTCGGTCAAGGTATGTCACCGGCACAATCAAGGCCGCTGTATTGACCAATACCATTTTCCCCGTTATCCTCGGTTGTCGGTATGTATTTCTGGGAATGCCCAGGGAGCCAATCCATATGGGAGCAATACAGACTCGCTCTCAGACGAGAACGGATGAGGCAGAAGCAATTGTGATTAACCCACTGCCGGGAGAGCTACGAACTGCCCAGAGTGAGGATGCTACTTTACGTCCTTGCTACAAAAAGCTGCAGAGAAGTGCTGATCCACCAGGACGGGGGCGGTACTACATGAAGAATAGGATACTCTACAGGAGAGCCGGAAGGGGAGACAACCTATACGGTCAGTTGGTGGTCCCGAAAGCTCACCGGTCTCAGATGCCTCATATGGGGCATACCATCTCATTTAGTGAGCATATGGGTATTGCCGCCACCATGCAGCGAATTTCCTGCCATTTCTATTGGCCGGGAATGACAGACGATGTGCGTCGATATATGAAGTCATGCCCTGAGTGCCAGGGGGTGGCATCGAAACACTGGACAGCACCGGTGGTCTTGGGTGAGATGCCCATCATGAACTCTCCTTTCGAGAGGGTAGCCATCGATATCGTGGGTCCACTTCCTAGGTCTAGGAAGAGGAACATGTATATTCTCACAATGGTGGATTGCTGTACAATGTGGGGTGAAGCCATACCGTTGACCACGATTGACTCGAAACGAGTGGCGGACGCACTGGTGGAGGCCTTTACCAGATTAGGCTTTCCTAATCAAATTCTGACGGACAACGGGTCCCAGTTTGTGGAAAACTCATGGAGGAAGTATTTAGGGTGTTCCACTCTAACCACATACATACCAGCCCTTACCATCCTCAAGCCAATGGACAAGTAGAGCGTTTCAACGGCACGTTGATGACAATGCTCCGGAAACTGGCCCAGGAAAAACCTGATAGGTGGGATGAATATATCCCATCAGCACTCTTTTTGCATATCGGGAAGTTCCTCATGGCTCAACAGGACTACCACCCGCTACGTTGCTGTTTGGACGTCCAATCAAAGGACCGTTGGAAGCCATGTTGAGGAGTTGGACTGAAGAGGGGACGTCAGAAGAAGTGATCTCTTCTTATAAATATGTGGAGGAACTGAAAGAAAATCTCCACAAGGGATGGACTCTGGCGAATCAAAACTTTAAAAAGGCCAGAAAAAGACATGCGGCTTACTATAACCGTAGGTCTAAAGACAGATCTCGAGAGGTGGGAGACACAGTTTTGTTGCTACTCCCAACGGGAAACAACAAACTGGAGATAGGTTGGCAAGGACCATTTCCCGTGGAAAGGGTGATATCCAGAACCAACTATCAGATCCGGATCCGGGGAAAGTCGAAGATTTTCATATCAATCTCCTGCGGAAATACGAGGAGAGACCGGAAGACAAAGCAGCTCACCTCATGGCAATGGCAGTTGCAGTGGAGTGTGAAGTGTGAACCAACGAGGGCAGGGAATATCCCTTGGTACACCAGGAAACCTATAGGGATGTGCAAGTTAACCCTCATCTGACTTCCCAGGAGAGGGAAAAGATAACCCAGGTTCGCGAGTCTCATATGGATGATATTCTGATTTCCAGTGACAGCTTGGATGACCATTTGCAATCCTTGGAGAGAGTTTTTAATAGACTCCAGGAAGCAGGGTTTACCGCTCGTCCAACCAAGTGCATGATTGGTTACCAGACTCTGGAATTTCTGGGTAACACCATTACTCCAGAACAAATTATCCCAGAGCAGAAGAACCTAGAAATAATCAGAAATGCACCAAGGCCAAAATCGAAGAAGGATGTGAGATCCTTTCTCTCGTTATTTGGGTTTTACAAAAAATTTATCCCTCATGTTACTGAAATGGGAGCTCTATTGACGGAAACCCTGAAAAAAGGATTCCCGGACCAAATCGCTTGGACACCAGAATGCGAGACTTCTATAGTCAGTTGAAGGAGGCCTTGATCAGCAAACCTGTGTTACAGCGCCCTGACCTTTCCAAACCATTTCTGTTGAGAACGGATGCGAGTGGGATTGGGATTGGGGCAGCTTTGTTACAGGAAGGAAAAGACGATGCTTCGGTTTTGAAACCTGTAGCATACGCAAGCAAGAAACTTCTCCAGGCTGAGAGGAATTATTCGACCGTCGAGAGAGAATGCTTGTCTCTCGTATGGGCCGTGCAAAAATTCCAGCCCTATTTGTATGGAGTTCAGTTTCGGGTCCAGTCGGATCATCAGCTCCTGATGTTCCTGGCTACTTACTCAGAAGCTCAACGCCCGTTGATGCGGTGGTCGTTGTTACTTCAACCCTACAATTTCACAGTGGAGTATATACCAATGAAATACAAGATAATTTTAACATAGAAGTAAAGAACAAATTTGATATATTGTCTGATCTAGAGATCCTGTTTCAAGATGTAGATGATCAATGGGAAACAATGAAGAATTCAATCAGTTGCGCAGCAGAAAAAACTATTCCAAAAGTAAAGAAAGTGGGCCGTAAGACATGGATGACTGAAGAAATTTTACAACTAATGGAAACAAGAAGACAGAACAAAAATAATCCTGCCAAATATGAAGAAATTCACAGAAAAGTGAGAACCTTATGTAAGGAGGCAAAAGAAACATGGCTTGAGAAAAATTGCAGAGAAATTGAAAAACAACACAACAGTAACAATGCGAACCTAATGCACAAAAGAATTCAGGAGCTTACTAATCAAAGAACACGTACATCAGCAGGCTGCCTAAAGACAAAAGATGGAAGAGTCATAATAGAAAAAGATCAGATATTACATGAATGGTCAGATTACGTGAAAAACCTGTATGACGACAACAGAGACGAACAGTATGATGTTCAAAATAATAATGAAGGACCAGCAATTTTGAAGATGGAGGTTCAGAATGCTCTTAACCATATGAAATCTGGCAAGACCCCCGGTTCAGACAGCGTCACAACAGAAATGATTAATGCTTTAGAAGAATATGGAATAGATCAAGTTACCAGTCTGCTTAATACAATATATGATACTGGAAATATACCTCAGGAGTTATGTAATTCTGTATTTATTGCAATCCCAAAGAAATCAGGAGCCTTGGAATGTGATCAACATCGAACAATTAGTATAATGAGTCACATCACGAAGATTTTGCTAAGAATTATCATGCAAAGAGTTAGGAGGAAAATACAACCTGAAATAGGAGAAGAACAATGTGGGTTTGTGGAAGGCAAGGGTACAGTAAATGCTGTGTATATACTGAGAAACATAATCGAACGTTCTATAGAAGTAAACAAAGATCTACACCTTTGCTTTATTGACTACACAAAGGCTTTTGATAAAGTGAGACATGTCAACATGATAAGGATGCTTGAAGATCTACAAATTGATGGGAAAGATCTTAGACTTGTAAAAAACATATATTGGAAACAACAAGCTGCCATAAGAGTTGATAATGAAGTAAGCCAATATCAGCCTATTAAAAGGGGTGTGAGACAGGGATGTGTAATGTCTCCAGATCTGTTTTCCCTGTACAGTGAAAGTATTTTCAGAAATATTGAAGATATGGAAGGAATCAACATTGGGGGACGATGCATCAATAACATTAGATATGCAGATGATACAGTCTTGATTGCAGACAATGAACAGGACCTGCAAAATTTAGTAGATGCGATTGTGACACACAGTGAACAACTAGGGTTAGAATTAAATTGTAAAAAGACACAGATTATGGTCGTCACTAGGAAGGACGAAATACCACAATGTAATATACAAGTAAATGGGAATATTCTTCAACAAGTGAGCAGGTACAATTATCTCGGAACAGTAATAACATCTGATGGGAGATGCCTTGAAGAGATTAGAACAAGAATCGCCATGGCAAAAGTAGCCTTTAGCAAGATGAAAAACATATTGACCAATAAAAAGATGTCAATTGAAACGAGAAAGAGAGTGTTGAGATGCTACATTGAGCCTGTACTTTTGTATGGATGTGAAGCGTGGACAATGAGCAGTCAGGCTGAAAAACATCTGATGGCTGTAGAGATGTGGTTTCTGAGGAAAATGCAAAGAATACCATGGACAGCCAGAAAGACCAATGAACAAGTCCTTCAAGAAACAAATGAAGATCGTAAATTGATTAGAGAAATTAGACGAAGACAGTCAAAATTTTTTGGACATGTTATGAGAAGAAATGGATTGGAGAGTTTGGTGACAACTGGTAAGATCGAGGGGAACAGACCAAGGGGAAGACCTAGAAGCAAGTACCTGGATGGCTTGGCCTTGTGGCATAGTCGAGACAGAAACACGGAGCTGATCCACGACTCTGGTGATCGGGTGAGATGGCAGAACATGACCGCCCACGCTTACCGGCATGGCACATGATGGATGGATGGTATATACCTGGGAAGGAAAATGTTGGAGCGGACTTCTTGTCAAGACACCCAGCTCATGAAGAAGAGGAATGAATCATCTGGATCGAACTTGCAGTGGAAAAGAGTGAGATGGACTACTCTCTTAAGAGGGGGCCTATATCGTGAAAATCACTGCAGATTTACAATCAGATGATAAAAATACCAAAGACAGTTTGATTCGCAACTACAAGTTGGTTACTGCGAGGAGTCGGTAAGATCAGGCAGTGGAGTCGACTTTGAAGTTCCCCACAAGTCAGGAAATTGTAGGCATGTGGTTGTGACACGCGGGCTTGTTTTGGTTGTCAAAACAGGGGGAGACAACTGGTGACATTGATTAAACAAAGGGAGATAAGATTTCTGGAAATAATTATTGCCATTGAGGACACCTGCGTGACATCAAAGACTTCACTGGAACACTCTTGGCTCTTTGACAAAAACAAGACTTGTGTACAGTAGTGTAGACTAGAACGGTGTCTTGAGCTGACGTGGTTCTGTACCGCTGTTAGGAAATTCGGAGAGCTTCTAATGTGTTCGATTTAATTAACATTAAATAACATATGTCTTTATGAGCAAGTTGTAGATGCCATCCAGGAGTGATGCGGTGTTGCATAAGGTATTATAGATAGTATATTTAGGCCTAATTAATATAAGCAGCAGCCTTGGTAAAACTAGCTAGAGTAGTGAAGTGATGATTAGTTCTGCTAGTGAGAATAATGTAGTGGGGTGATATTTGGAGAGATTTAAGAATGGGTTTGGAGATGGTGGAAGTGTCCAATAGTGGAATCTTTCTGTGGGGTGCCCACTGGGGTTCTGCACTATGTTTATTGGTCTTTCCTTGTCATAACCTGATTCAGATTGAAGTGATGAGCCACTCTGATCCTTGACAGAGTTTAGTTCACTGATAAATCTCTGAGCAAGGCAGTAGGCCTACATTCAGCTAGTGGGGATAAGTATCAGGCGGCCTTCACCAGATGTGGTCTCTTTCTCTGACAGGTTCCCCTAAGTCTATGAGGAAGCTCTACACTGGGTTTGATGGAGGTCAACTCTCATTAAGAAGAACATCAAATGAACATTCACTTTATTTTATAAGAGGAATAAATACCCAGAAGAAAGTACAATCAGCACTGTTTATGCTAGGCCTTGATCCAGAGGGTCCATACGAAACTGGCTCAGTGGAACAAAACATTATAAACGATTCATTGACAATAGGGATTCACCCAGGTCGGGTGATACTCGTTTCTTCACCACATACCACTGAACATTAGAGTCTAGAGAAAGACATTTGAACTTGAAGTTCTCGTGGAATAATTCAGTCTAGAGAAAGACATTTGAATATGAAGTTCTCGTGGAATAATTTAGTACAGTGAAGAAGTACTTTAGAACCGTTTGTGTGTGACAATCTATGAAAATGGATTAGAACAAATGTGAGACCTGTGACATTGAAATCTAGTTTTCACGGTACAGAGATCCATACGTATCTGAGTTATAGGGACCTTGGTCTTTACAGTGAGTGACAGACCCATGATTAAGGTTATACAATAACTATTTTCGGTGGATCATGCATCTAGTCGACCAAGTGGATCCCCGGAGAAAGTCAGCGTCTGGAAGAAGAGACGTATCAATGGGTGATGTGTTCACGTACTAAGCTATCATGCTCTGGCGTACCCTTGCTATGATGTTCATCTGATTTGGCTCCTGATCTGCTGCTCTGAATCTACATACACACTAGAATATTCGACACACATTCTACACAGTACACACACACACTTCTCACACATATACTCTTTGCGTTAATAAATTATTTTGTATTTATTTGTTAAAGCTAGAGTTGTTGAGTATGTTGTGTTGTGGAAGAGTGAGAGGGGGCATGATCTAGGGGTGAGTGAGAGTAAGAAAGAGGTGTCTGCAGACTGACGGAGTTTTGTGGACGGAGTCTGGTGGTTTCTCTAGGACAATAATATTGGGTTAATAAAAATGTGGGTGTTGATTCCCCTCACTCCACGGACGACACTAAAGTAATAAAGAATTACTTACAACAGTGACCCTTCCTCAGAGAGGCGAGTCTCCTGCAGGCCAGCAATATCAATGTTAAGACGATTGAGTTCGGCATCAATCACAGCCGTTTTTCTCACATCGTCAATATTTGTCAAGTCAGTGGAAAATCCACATGGTATTTACGTTCCAGGTTGCAAGTCGTAGCTTGAGGTTTCAATTGTTTTTTCTTTTTTATTAGTACCTTGTGCATTGGCTTTACAGCCTGCGATTCAGATTTTGTCCTAGCCCCAAGCACCCATTGAAGCAGGCAGGCTGTGGCGGATCAGCACCCAATTGGCCGGGGGCTGCCCAGATTGAGGCGGGAGTTAGGTTATCAGTGACACCTGTAGGTGTTCCTCACTGTCAGAGGCAACCCGTGGCGCCCCATGTCTACACCAATTGACAAAGACTTATAACCCGTAACAGTTACCTCTCGCAAAGAGTGAGTGCTATTCTCTCGGAAATTTGGTAAATTGCCAGTGCTCCGTTGGTCTCTGTTAAGAAACATCCCGTTATAATTAGTTGATACCCCTAGAAAGTCTTATTGAGCTATTTCAAGTTTCTTATACAGTTGGCTATTAGAGTTATGGCCTTCATCCCATATCTCTTTCTTTAATACCCCACATATACCCAGACAACATAATTTGGCAATTGCAGTGGGACAACACGTGTTAAAATGATGAAGAGAACCATATAATAATGTATGTGAGTCGGTGTGTAAAGAAGCTACTCACGTACCTATGTATGACTTGAGCTAGTTATATTATGTAAGGACGCAACACCTCACAGGAAAGACTCATCTGGCGGTAGCAGAAATATAATTTCTGTGGACAATGCAACGAATATCATTGACATAGAGACACCGATGAGATAATCTGTCTAGAAGCAGATGAAAACAGCACATTGATCAGGGAAATTAGAAGTAGACAGTCTCGGTAAGTTGAGATGGTTTGCAGGCATAATGTAAACAACCTGGGTTATGCTCATAGAATTGGTTAGTCGAAGAAAATGAAACACTGTTACAGGAGATGATAGATATAATTGCAACAGAAAGTCAACACAAAGGGCTTAGTGTGAATAACAGAAGAACAGAATTAATGGTTATTGCAAAGAAGCAGTGTATGCTCTAATCCAACATCAAAGTGAATGGAACTATTCTTAATCAAGTTAATGTATTTTAAAGTACTGCTATATTTTAACAGCAGATGGGCGATATATTAAGGAAGTTAAATATACAATAACACAAGTAATTGCAACATTTCACAAGATGTAGAATATTCTCTGCAATTTGATTTCGTCAATCACGATGAAGAAAAGAGTTCTTAAGAGCCATTGCAAACCAATAACCCGGTTTAAAAATACTCATGATTGTGTCATCGATCCGTTCATCTAATCTGTTTACAACAATTTGTCGACATCACCTTGGCTTGCAAGATCATTTTTGTAAATCAGAAAGCAACTAGGTTACCAACTAAGAGTATACCACAACAAGCAATGATGTATAGACCAGATGGAAGCAGAGGAAGAGGCCGACCACGTAAACGATGGACGCAGGGAATAGCAGTCCACGGGAATATCGATATATGAAGCCCATAAGCGTGCACTCTCCCGCTGTTTATACTTCACCTCGAAACCGCACGGTAAATGAGGAACAATATGAGATGAGATGAGATAATGACACAGAGGGATAATGAGCTTCGTGATACGCCTTCTCCTTCGACACCCATTGGAGAAAGATATTCATTAGCTTTTGTATGGATAGTTCTTTCAATCTAGAAGTTTCTTATCGCCCTGCTCATCTCGCTACGTATGCCGCTATTTGTAGCAATTGTTTAACTAGAACGCAAGGTACGGCCAACGACTGGACATACTTAATGTCCCTAAGCCTATGATAGGCGTACACAAAACAAGCTTAGCAAAATCAACAGCTCAGAGGTGGAACAATCTGCCCGGACAGATCAAAAACACAAGTAATCCCTATATACACAATCACAATCTATTTGAATATTATCTCAGTACAGACTCTATGCCTTTTAGGCAAGTTTTTACGTTCAGTAGTATGCCATTGCTTTTTGAAAGACCGGCTCCCATACCAACACGTTATAACACAACGCGACACGGTTTGCTGCACAGATCGGTCGCGACTGCGTTTCGAACGCCCGGTAAGCGGCTTTGGCCACGGAGATCGACAGTGCACCGAGGTTAGTCGTGTATAATTGCACATTTCCCATGTTTATTGTGCATATTTTTTCTGCTGTTGTCTAAGATTGGTCAATTATTTGAATGGCCTTGTTCATAGAGGTCAATCAATCAATCAGATGCCGTTTCCACAATGAAGGTTGACTACAATGTATCTCCAAGACTGTCTCTCACCTCTCACTTTTGACCATTGTTTAAGTATAACGCAAGACATAGCGAACGACTAAATGTACCCCATGTCCCTAAACCTAGGATAGACTTATATAAAACAAGCTTAGCATACTCTGCTGCTCAGTGTTGGAACAATCTTCCACAAGAAATCAAAGACACCACCAATCATTATACATACATTCGCAACCTGTTTGAACACTACCTCAGTACAAATTACGTTCCCCTAAAAACAAACAAACAACATCAAAGAAGACAATAAAAAGGGTAAATTATTTCAAACGACAACTAGCCAAAAAACATTCCCAT
Organism: Cepaea hortensis; assembly: GCA_963921405.1. Lineage (NCBI taxonomy): Eukaryota > Metazoa > Mollusca > Gastropoda > Stylommatophora > Helicidae > Cepaea > Cepaea hortensis. The sequence continues at coordinate 33,289,224 of OY992877.1, forward strand.
GTGTATGGCACGTTACACCTTTCTTGGGTATTTATAATGCTCATGTTAAACATTGCCTCAGTGAGTCATGTATTATTAATTAATTTCCATGCTTATTGTTGTCAAATATTTGCTTCATAAGTGATGTTGAATGAAAGAATGTATGAGAAGAAAGAAAGAAGAGGGACAGAATGTCAGACGGGCCTGCGTGCCCAATTCTTAACCCTTTGAAAATAAAGATTGTTCGTTCGTTCGTTCGTTCGTTCGTTCGTTCTCTCGCCCTGGCTGTACATTCTGTCAGACTAATGTTCGTCCATCTCTTGATGTTATCTTTCCACTCATGTCGTTGTCTACCTCTTACTTGCTTGCCCTCAACCGTGCCCTCCAGTATGGTTTGTTAAATGTATATTATGTCTTTAACGTGGCCCAATTATTTCACCTGACTCTTTTTTTATTTCTTTTAATAACTCTCTTTTCATTCCCAGTTTTCCTAGAACATCTCTATTTGATTGTTTTTGTTTCCATGAAATACGACATATTCTTTTGTATATCCATATTTCCAAAGCCTATATTCGACTTTCTTGGTGATTTGCTTGTTCAATGTCTAGGTTTCCGCGCCATACAGTAGTGTTGAATATGTTGTTGTTGTTTGTCCATCAAGAATGATGATGACCATTGATTTCATCCAGTGGGGTTGAAAGTATGGAGCCATGAGTTCTAGGATGGCTGATAAGGCCTATTTTGGCTCAAAACTTTCTTTGAAAGCGTGGACAATGAATGCTTGACGTTTCTGGAGGAGGGTTTCCTGCAGTGGTTTTTCTGTCCTGCCTTTTCTTCACAGCTCTTGCAGTCCTGGTTGCCTCACAGGTTACTGCACCCTTGCGTAATGATGCACGCCACGAATTTCGGTCTCTGGCTGCAGTCTACCAGGTGTCATGATGAATTCCAAAAGCATTGAATGAGATTTCCAGAGTGTCTTTAAAGCATTTCCTCTGGCCGCCTTGGGAGCGTTTACCACAACGCAACTCACCGTAAAAAAGTCGTTTAGGGAGCCTGTGATATGGCATGCAAGTGAAGTGACCAGCCCAGCGAATCTGATTCTTCATTAGTAGAGTGTTGATACTGGGCATAGACGCTCTTTCTAGGACTTCAGTGTCTGGGATCTTGTCTTGCGATTTAATCTTCAGTAGCTTCCTAAGGCAGACTGTGTGGAAGTGGTTTAATTTCGTGTCGCTGATAAACAGTCCAGTTTTCACAAGCATATAGCAGTGTGGATAATATAACTGCTTTGTAGACTTTCAGCTTTGTTTGCAGGCTTATTCCAGTTCTGCCGTATACATTCTTGTACAGTCTGCCAAAACCGCGCTGGCCTTGGAGATTCTTGCATTCACTTCGTCATCAATTGTGGCAGATTGTGACACAGTGCTGGAAAGTTAGGTGAATTTGTCCACAACACTTAGTCTATGACCATTCACTTTAATATTCGGCACAGTGTGATTATTCCCTGGAGCTGGCTGGTACATAACTACAGTCTTCTCCAAGTTGATATTGAGTCGAAAGTTGGCACAGGCATGTGAGAAAGCTGAAACATTGTGTTGCATGTCCGCCTCTGAGTTGGCGTATAGAGCGCAATCATCAGCAAACAGGAGCTCTCTGACGGTGTCGCTGTTAGTTTTTGTTTTAGCTTTCAGCCTTCTAAGATTGAATAACTTTCCATCCATGCGGTCAATCAATCAATCATGTGCCATGCCGGAAAGACTGTGGGCGGTCATGACTCGCCATTTCACTCGATCACCAGTGTCGTGGATCAGCTCAGTATTCCTGTCCCGTCTATGCCATGTGGCCAAGCCACCCAGGTATTTTCCTCTCGGTCTTCCTCTTGGTCTGTTCCCTTCGATCTTGCCAGTTGTCACCAAGTTCTCCAATCCATTTCTTCTCATAACATGTCCAAAAATTTTGACTGTCTACTTCTAATCTCTCCAATCAGCTTACGATGTTCATTTTGTCTCCTGTAGTACTTGGTCATTGGTTTTTATGCCTGTCCATGGTATTCTTTGCATTTTTCTCAGAAACTACATTTCTGCAGCCATCAGATGTTTTTCAGTTTGACTGCTTATTGTCCAAGTTTCACATCCATACAAAAGAACAGGCTCTATGTATCCCCTCAACACTCTTTTTCTCGTTTCAATTGACATCTTTTTATTGGTCAGAATGTTTTTCATCTTGCTAAAGGCTACTTTCGCCATGGAGATTCTTGTTCTAATCTCTTCAAGGCATCTCCCATCAGATGCTATAACTGTTCCAAGATAATTGTACCGATTCACTTGTTGAAGAATATTTCCATTTACTTGTATATTACATTGTGGCACTTCTTTCTTCCTAGTGACGACCATAACCTGAGTCCTTTTACAATTTAATTCTAACCCCAGTTGCTCACTGTGTACAACAACCGCATCTACTAATTGTTGTAGGTCCTGCGCATTGTCTGCAATTAATACTGTATCATCTGCATATCTAATGTTATTGATGTTTCTTCCACCAATGCTGATTTCATTTATATCCTCTACATTTCTGAAAATATTTTCACTGTATAGGGAAAAAAAGATCCGGAGACATCACACATCCCTGCCTAACACCTCTCTTAATTGGCTGAAATATATATATATATATATATATATATATATATATATATATATATATATATATATATATATATATATATATATATATAAATGTTCGTGTATGTGAGTGCATAATTGTGTGTATGTGTGCATGCATGCAGTGTATGCGAGGGAGTGTGTATTTGTGTGTGTGTGTGTAAGTATGTGTATATGGGTGTGTATGTGTGCGTGGGGATATGTGTGTATTTGCGTGTGTATATTGTGTGTATGCTCGTGTGTGTATGTGTATATGCTTTCTTGCGCACGCGAGGGAGTGTGTATTTGATAGCGAGAGGGTGTGTGTCTGTCTGTGTGTGAGTTAGAGTGAAAGAGAGTGTGATATTGAGTAAATGAAAGATGGCGAGAGTGACTTAATGGGTGAAATAGTGATTGCGAGAGAGAGAGAGAGAGAGAGAGAGAGAGAGAGAGAGAGAGAGAGAGAGAGAGAGAGAGAGAGAGAGAGAGAGGAGTGAGCGAACGAGAGAAGACAGTGGAAGAATGGTATTGTTAATGTGTGTATGTGTGCGGCCATTGTTTGTGAGTGTCTATGGGTGTGTGTTAGTGAGAAGAGAGCGAGAAAGACAGAGAAAGAGAGAGAGAGAGAGAGAGAGAGAGAGAGAGAGAGAGAGAGATTTAAGCGCACGCATATCATGTAACATGCTATTCCATATATGTTGTGTATTCTCATGTTCATATTACCATTTTGAATGCCAACTGATGTAATAATTTATAACATGAACACATGTACATCACCGTAGAGTGGGTGAGAGAATTAGAGAGTATGAGAGAGAGAGAGAGAGAGAGAGAGAGAGAGAGAGAGAGAGAGAGAGAGAGAGAGAGAGAGAGAGAGTTGAATTGCATCACTAATTTTTAAGTTATAAAATGTATATGTACATTTTCTTTACAATTTTGTGACAATGCTCACGACAATCGTCACTGTATGTGTGTGTAAAGTGTGGGAGTTTGATCATAATAGTAGGTTGGGGGATGGGGGGGGATGTGTGTGTGGGTGGGCGGGGTGGGATTGTGTGGGTGGGTGGGGGATTTGTGTGTGGGTACGTGCGGGATGTATGGGTTGGCGGGGAGATGTGTGTGTGGGTGGGGATGTGTATTTGGCTAGGTGGTTGTGGGTGAGTGGGTGGAGGAGGATATGTTGGTGGATGATTGATGATAGGTTATGGGATGGGTGGGGGTATATGTATGGGTGGGGAGATGTGGGTGTGGGGATATGTGGGTGTGGGGATATGTGGTGGGTGGGAGATGTGTGCAGGTGGGGGTGGTTGTGGGTTTGGGGGTGTGGGTGAAGGATGTGTATGGGTGTGGGATGTTTGGGTGGATGAGTGGGGAGTGTGTGTGGGTGACATATGTGTGGGGGATGTATGTGGGTTGGGGAGGGGTGCATGATGGGTGTGGGTGATGGATTTGGAGATGTGTGTGTGGGTGGGGGATATGTCTGGCTGGGTGGGGGTGTGTGGCTGGATGGAGGATGTATGTTTGGGTAGTGAGGGTGATTGTAGTTGGGGGATGTGTGGATGGGTAGGAGATGTATGGGGAGATGTGTGTGTGGGTGAGGGATGTGTCTTTGGGATGTGTGTGGGTGTGGTGTTGTGTGAGAGGGGAGCTGGTTGTGGATAAATGATGTGTGTGTGGGTGGGTGAAGGTGTGGTTGGGTTTTCGGGTGGGTGAAGGATGTGTGTGAGGGTGGGGATGTGTGCTTAGATGGGTGGTTGGGGTGTGTGAGTGTGGGTGTGTAGTTAGAAGATGTATGTGTTGATGAGTGGGTAAGGGATGTGTGGGTGTTAGTGGTTGAGGGATAAGTACGTGTGTCTGGGGATGAGTGTATGAGTTGGGGATGTGTGGGTGGGTTGTGTGTGCGTGGATGGGAGGTGTGTGTTTGTGAATGGGGGATGTGTTGGTGGGTGGGGATGTGTGGGAGGGATGTGTGTATGGGTGGGGAGATTGTGCGTGGGTGGGGATGTGTGTGTATATGGGTAGGGGTGTGTGGTTAAGGGATGTGTGGCTGGGGCATGGGTGGATGGAGGATGTGTGTTTGGGTAGAGGATGTGTGGGTGGGTGATTGTATATGAGTAAGGGTGTGTGGTTAAGGGATGTTTGGTTGGGGGATGAGTGGGTAGAGGATGTGTGGGTGAGTAGAGGATATGTGGGTGGGTGAGTGTGTGAAGGTTAGGAGATGGTGGGGGATGTTTGTAGGTGTGGGCTCGGGATCTGTGAGTGGGCTGGGGGAGATGGGAGATTATGTGGGTGGGTGTGGAATTTGTGTGTGGGTAGGTGCGGAATATGTGAGTTGACGGGGAGATGTGTGTGTGGCTGAGGAATGTGTGTTTGGCTGGGTGGGTGGAGGTGTGTGGGTGGAGGAGTGTGGGTGGAGGAGGATATGTGGGTGAGTGATCGTTGGTGGGTAATGGGACGGGTAGAGGATATGTGAGTGGGTGGGGAGATGTGCGTAGGTGGGGGATGTGTGGGTTATTGAATGTATGTGTGCTTGGGGTGTGGGTGGATGGGATGTGTGGTGGGTGAGCGGTGTGTGTGGGTGGGGAGATGTGTAGGTGTAGGGATGTGGTTGATGGGTGGGGGAAATTATGTGTGTGTGGGTTATGTGTGTGGTTGGGTGGGGGAGTTGGAGTGAATGGAAGATGTGTGGGTGGGTGGTGGATGTGTCTCATAACATAGTAATATGCATTGTTTATGTTTACAAAATTCATGTGACAATGTTTTTTCCTATGCACTGTTGATGAAAGAAAGCTGAATGAGTGGAAGGGCCGAATGTAAGACGGGCCTGCGTGCCCAATTTGTTACCCTTTGAAAATAAAGTCCGTTCGTTCGTTCGTTCGTTCGATACTGTCCCACTTCATTATCAATCCTTATTGCAGCTTGTTGTTTCCAATATATGTTTTTTATAAGTCTATTGTCTTTCCCATCAATTTGTAGATCTGTAAGCATATCCACCATGTTGACATGTCTAACTCTATCAAAAGCCTTTGTATAGTCAATAAAGCAAAGATGTATATCCTTGTTTACTTCTATAACACGTTCAATAACTGTTCGCAGCATATACACAGCATTTACTGTACCCTTTCCTTCTACAAACCCGCATTGTTCTTCCCCATGCGGTAATTGATGTCTATTCCAATGTCGTTGTTCTCGAAGGCTTTCGTCAACATAGCTGAAAACATGAGACTGAAGAGTGTTGGTGCCAGGACACATCCTTGCTTCACCCCATTGGTGACATGAAAGGGCTCAGACAGTTCACCATTTTCCTGTACTCTTGCCTGCATGCCATCATGAAATAGCAGCACTATTTGAATATACGTAACATTTGACAATTCAAATTTTTCGCTAGACAGTGACGCGGTCATCTACACAGATGGGTCGGTCATCCGACATGTGAGAAGCTCATGGGCCTTTACAGCTCGGGCCGGAGGGAGAATTGTGAAGGAGGACTCTGGTGCTTTCACTGAAACCACAAGTAGCCTGACCATGGAAGTCATGGCAGTAAGTAAAGCAATAACATGGCTCGAGACACAGACATTCACTAGGGCTTGTTTCCTTAGCGACTCAATGAACATGATCAAGAGGATAGAGGAGGGGTCGATCCGAAGAGAATGGTTGCTGCCTCTGAAGCGGTCTCGGCTGGCAAAGATTAGTTTCATCTTCGTGCCAGGGCATGCGGGAGTACAAGGAAATGAGCGGGCTGACAAGCTCGCAGGTGAGGCTACTGTTGAGGGCGGACGCGCCATGGACCAGGCTGACATTCTGAATGCTCTACGAGAAGTGAGACTTTTGCAAGAACCAAGTGATGACTGTGAATCTACAACAATGGCCAGACTGCGAGAGCAGCAAATTAAAAGAGGGGTGGCCAAACAAGAACACTACGCAGGAAGCCAAAGAAGATTGATAAACCAACACAGAACTGGCGTCGTTAGCCGCTACACGCTGCGGGATTTGCTGAGGAGGGGATCCGAGCACTTATGGACTGAATGGTCCGATGTGCAACGAGGATGATCTGTCGACTAACTAACTAACTAACTAACTAATTCAAATTTTTAATGCATTGTTAATCTCTTTAGATATTAATGCTCCTTCATGCTGCTGAAAGCATTTTTGGTCATTCCTTTTCTCTTTTTGATTTCTATTTCACTTCTGACATCATCTTTTATTGCATGTCCAAGATATCAGAAACATGTATGTATCTCCCCGTTAGCGGTGATGTTCATTGATGACATTTCCTTTCTACAGCTAAATATCATAGTTTTATTTTTTTGGACGTTAATATCTAAGCCACATTCTGCACTATGCCTGTTTACTTGCTCCACTAGGTTTTGTATTTCTTGCTCACTTTCTGCTAGTAACACGGTATTGTCAGCATACCTAAGATTGATTATGATTCTTCCATTGATGGTAACTCCAGACATTTCGACTTGTTTAAAAATGCTTTCTGTGTACAGGTTGAATATGCTTGGGGACATCGCACATCCCTTCCGTACTCCTCTTTTTATCCCTATGGTCGAAGAATAATTATGTCCTCATCTAATTGATGCCACTTGTTTCCAGTTCAAGTCACTGATAAATCTGATGTCCTGTCCGTCTACTCCTATATCTTGAAGGCATGTAATTAGTCGTTCATGATGTACTCTATCAAAAGCTTTCTTGTAGTCTTTACAACAAAGATATATATTTTTCAATTAACATCCTCAAACAGATTAATGCTTCTCTGATGCCACTGTTTTTGCGGAACCCAAATTGCTCTTCAGCTACTTCCCCATCTATTATATTTTGAATTCTTTCTTGTATGAAAGAGAGGTAGGTAATCGTTTCTTAAGTTATTTCTTACGAGTTTGTGTGGTTACGTCCCTTTAGTAAAACTATCAAATTACACACTCCAGTGTTGTGTGAATTATCCTTTCTATTGAACTGTGGACACAACTAAGATAGCAGTGGCTTCAACTCATGCCTGCTGACTCATAAATGAAGCAAAGAATAATAACAACGTATCGTATCGTGCATGTCGTAACAGACAGCTAAGGAGGCCTATTCCTTGGGAATGTTAGAAATATGAACGAACTGGGGAACAAAACAACACAAACCCAAGAGATATTTAAAGAAACCATTACAATGCAGGACATCTCAGGCATCAAGCTTCTAAGGAATAATGTGTGACCAGTCACTAATAAGTACCAGGTGCTGCAACAGTCAGCTGACGTGGTCAAGACTGCTGGCAACAAGTCGAAACCATTTAATAATAATTTAATAGTGTGCAGAAGATCTTGGAAACGGCAAATAAAACATGAAGCAATCATAATCTAGAAATTGTGAAAACAATAGGACAAAGGAACGACAACAAAAGCAGATTTAAATAATAAGATAACTGGGGCTACTACTATATATAATACAGGGAAATAACACAGAAACAAATAAAGAATTATATAGTGGATACGAGCAGATATACGACAATATTTAGATGGCCTATCGGGGGATCAGAAGCCGTGTCAGCAAAAGGAACTTGACCTCTCTTGGTGAAACCCCAAGATGTGAATTCAATGACTAATTAAGAATCATCGCATGGTATCGAATGGATGCAGGAGATATGTACAGAGTGAACACTCATTATCACAAGGAGGTCGAATATTAGTGAACTGGTAAGATTGTAGACTTGAATGGCAGAGACGGACTTTATCACTCATCAGAAGGCCATTCACGAGTTAGTTAGTTCCATATCCTTTACAGGACGCAGCAGTCAATCCCACCATTTTCCCTCTTTGTGATCTCTTGGCAAGTTAACATTCAGTAGTTTGCCATTGTTTTCTGAACTACCGGCACCCATACCATTTTGTGTAAAAACACGCAAGGAGGTCTGCTGCTAAATCGCCTGCAGCTGTGTTTCGAACGCGGTATGCGGGATTAAGAACTTCCTCCTTAACATCTTCGCCACGGAGCCGACATATCATCACGAACGTAAATAAATGTCTTGTTTTTAGTCTTGCCTGTGGATGTTCCGAGACTGCTGTATCGAACACTGTCCGATGGACAATCTCAGTTGGAGATCTTTCATGTTTGATCATTTAGAGGGAATGGGATTGGCATACAATCATAATAGTTTCCTTAGACACTTGTTCGTGACAAGAATGACATAGTAGGTCATAGCTAAATTCTGTCCCCGTTCAGAAAATGTACGTCGTCATGTGTTACAGTCGAACAGATATCGTAGGACTAATCTTGGACTACATGAAACATTAGGATTATAGGAAACCTGTATGGCACTGTAGTCGGTGAGTTTAACAGAAGGACAGTTGCTCGGGGTCAATCACAAGAGGCATGGTCAGATTTTCCGACCATTGTGGCTCTGGCCCAACCTCATAAAAGTGGCTATCAGTCAGTTTTCGTAAACTTCTGTGAATTGTCTGGGAAGAAAACAGGTCGAGGAAAGGAATGTCCAACCTATATCTTTTCTTGTAACCTAGAACATGTGCAGCAACTGTCCTGGGACTAACTTTACCTTTGGCTTCTAATAGATTAAGATTAGAATAAGATACGACTGTGAATGGTTGTGGCTCCAGTATGCCTAGATATTTAGTGCTCTGACCATACGCGAGGAACTATGTAAAGCATACACTTCACATCTGACAATGTAACGTCCTTGCAGTTCTGAGCCTTAGATCCATCCTAAATGGCATCTCAATAAATGATCGTATGCCGATTGCTTACGGGTGCAGGATGTGGCGGACGATCTCCAGATAGGTGTATGGAACGCGGGACATCTTGCTTATGTCCGAGACTTTTTCCGGTCGGTTGTTATGGGAGCGAGGTTCTTCAAGGGTCATGCTATTGAATGAATGAATGAATGAGTGAGTGAGTGAATGAATGAATGAATGAATGAATGAATGAATGAATGAATGAATGAATGAATGAATGACCAATTGCTTCATGTCCAGGTCTGTCTGCGTTTGCATAGATCTCATTACACATGTCAAGCATTTTCCTTCAGAACAAGGCATTCCCTTAGTGAATGTAAACACAGAAGCCACAAACAATATGTTGCACGGTTTATTGTCTGACCAATGTCGCGGCATCTCGTCTGGTGCATTGTGCGTAGTTATTGCACTCACGTCATATGGTATATAACTCTGCAGCTGGCAACTGACCAGATACAATAATAAATCATAGAACGAATTGTCATGTTGTGGATATTTCTTTCTCTCTTTATTTCTTTCTTTCTTTCTGTAATATTATAACAAATAACAACAACAATATCTGAAATTTTTTTTTTATTGAGAGAAAAGATTAGTAAAGTCGTATACATATCCTGTACTGATGTATGCATGTGAAACATGGACAATAGATATGCAAGTCGAGAGGCGTCTGATAGTACAGGAAATATAGTTTTGGAGGAAAATAGAAAGAGTGGATGGTGTCGTGGAATACTGAGAGTTAATGATTCCCAGATAGACGACTTTATACACCGACTAACCAGGTAGGAGAAGGGTTAACAAACAAAACAGTAAGGATAACCAACAACGGTGTGACCGGAGTCAATGACCCTAATGTTAACGGGTTGAAGTGTTAACGTAGAAATAACAGCGGCACAGGTCAACGAGAGTGTAGGATGACGAGGTTAATTCACTGGTCAAAAACATCACGAAATGTCGGGTTGAGTGACCAGGCGCATGTGTTTATAGGTCAAGGTAACCTGGCGCGTGGACAAATAGGTTTGCGACCAAGGCAGACAGCACTATTGGACAGGATCGCGGTCAGGTGATAAAGACAAGATTGAAAAACCCAGACAGTGTCAGGTGTGTGTGGAGAGAGAGTTGGGGCTGAGAAGGAGGGGGAGAGATGGGTTACTGAGGAAAATTTCCCCAGCATATTGACTCAGAGGGAAGGAACAAAACAATGAGGGTTTTATAAAATAACGGAAAAGTTTCAGATCAGTAATTTTCCACTAACGGGGATAATGAAGTATTGACTTGAGGTGTCAAGCAAGGTCAAGGACTATGCGGCAAAAATGACCTATAAAGAGTGGCCACTTCTTTGTGGAAGTTGAGTGTGATTCTTGATTTCCATGAGACAAGGGAGTATGAAAAGGGTGGTGCGGCGTTCGGAAGAACGTTTGTGTATCTATTGTGCATTAGTACCCCCAATTCAGACAAGGATAATTATAAGGTTCCAATCTCCTAGTGAAATCAGAGAAGAGATGAAGAGTACTACACTGGAGCAAATAAAGTACTTACTTAGAACCAAAAAGAACATAGACATGTTTTAAGATGAAGAAGGGATAAAGTAAAGTCAAATACAGAACACTGTATGCTCAAACGAATATACCCCTAAAACACTTAAAAGGAAAAGATGTTAACCTGTGGCAAGCAGGGATACTTACAACTACATACGTCCTGTATGCATAGGGAAGAAAGAATAGACAAGTAAAAACATTGCTAGTAATAAAAGACAATAGGAAGAACTGTGACGATGTGGTGTTTTTTCGATGTTGGATACTTACCGTCATGAAACAGACTCGGGCGCAGTCATAAACTTACGGGACGTTTATTACGGTACAGTGAATCAGTGGTGAACAGTTTTGTTTCATTCAATAACGGATTTATCATCAGACTCAAGCATCCGGATCATCCAGGGTGAGCTCTGTCCTGTTTGATGTGTTGTCCTGTGATCTTGAAGAATGACTGGGCGAGAAGCAACACCGCTGATAGACATTCAGAGTTCATTCTGGCACCAACAATAGAATACACTATCAACTACGCTTACAAAGTCCATACATACACCAGACATAGATTTTATTAATAAATCTTTTGTTTATCGTTGAAAGGAACTGTTATCGGAGTATGTGTTGAAGGAATAACAGAGAGAGAGTGAAAGAAATAGATATATGGAAGGGAAGACAGAAGAGAGGAGTGTAGACAAAAGTCAGTCAATAATCCCAACAGATAATAAGTTTGAAGATGTGCTTGTTGATTCCAACTTCCTCTCGGGAAAACAAGTGACATAATTGGTGGAGCGAGCGGGGTAGAAAATAATACCCATATGACCTGGGCATAACAGGGCATATACATAGAGGGGTACCTGCATACTGGCACAGGCATAGCGGAGTACCTGCATGTTGGGACATACGGATTGGAATAAATATAAGTATATATTGATGACTTTTAATGGAAGGACGTCCATTGGATATATGGTGCCATTACATTTATGGTAGAACCATTTCATTAATGCTGGTGACTTTACAGTGAGAAAGTTCCAGACAGAGTGAATGTGGATAGGTGGTAAGACACATTACATACCTAGTCACACGGTCACACGTCTACATAAGTCTTTATCCTATATCTCCTCTTGTGGATGAGAGAGTGGTTGTGATGTACTGTGTGGTGTTGTAGATTTAATATATTAAATAAACATAGATAAATGATATAGGTTTTAGGTAGAATAAAATTCTATAGTGAGTATTGCTTTACTGCCTTGAAGGGTGTACTCTATTGGCTGACGTACCTTCTTGAATATGGCCACTCCTAAACTAACAACAGCAGAACTTAGGGCCAACGGAGAAGAAATTGGGTTATCTGGCTCGACCCTAACGGATTACACCCAGGAAAGAGAGCGAGAAATTCGACAAGAAGAACGAGAAAATCGAAAGGCTGAGTTGGAATTGAGAAGAATAGAGGTGGAGACCAAACGAATGGAAATGGACCAGGAGGCCAAGCGTCTAGAAAGGGACCAGGAGACCAAGCAACTGGAAATGGAACAGGAGACCAAGAAACTGGAAATGGAACAGAATGCCAGGAGACAAGAAATGGAACATGAATACCGCTTGAAAGAGTTAGAACTCAAGACACAAACTAAGGGTGAAATAGATGCAGCAGAAGGAAGTTCATCTTCACCTGGGGCAACCCACATGATTGGGCAGGGTTACCATGCCATGAAGTTTCCCTTGGCGGTCTTTGATGAAAGTAAAGAGAAGATATACCAGTTTTTGGATCGGTTCGAGGCCATGGCAGTCACTATGGGACTTGATAGAACCCGGTGGGCTCTTACATTATCCCAGGCCTTACGTGGTTCAGGGTACGAGGTCTACACACGCCTACCACCAGGACATGAAAATCAGTACGAGGAATTGAAAGCCGCTTTAATGAAACATTATGAAGTCACAGCACAAACGTATAGGAAGAAGTTTAGATCGTCTAGACGAGAGCCGGGAGAGCTATTCGCCGCCTACAGTTTAAGGCTTAAATCCTATCTCCAGAAATGGATAGACTTGGCAGAATTCAAGAGGGATTATGAGAGTCTCGAAGAGATGATGGTGGTCGACCAGATGCGAAAGCAAATGTCGAAACCTCTCAGAACCTTGGGAGAACAAGGGGCGGAACGGATTGAGGCTGTGACTAAGCTGGCGGAAAGGTTCGTGGAAGTACATGGTGAAGCTGCGGAACTCAGTATTCAAACCAAAGGTCAGGAAAAACAAGACCGAAAGAAATCGACGAACGGAAAAGAAACTAAAGTGGAACCTTATAAAAAGACGTCAACTGAGAGTTCCGAGAAGGTGAAGGAAGGAACCAAGAACACCTTGAATTCTCACGCAAAACGACCGTGGTCGGAGAAGTGGTGCTCGGTTTGCAAGGCGGCCTCTCACAACACAAAAGACTGCAGATCGAAACCGAAAAACCCTTACTTCGCGGCATGCCAAGTGAATCATAAGAAGGTGATCACAGACAAGGCTGAGGTCGGCGAAGAAGCTCGGACAAAAGAGCGCACCCGGAAAGCATGGAAGGGAACATGGTGCACACACTGCAGGTCGAAAGCCCATACGACTGCAGAATGCCGAGGCAAGGCAAATGACGGTCCCTTCGAAACACGCCTCGAAGAACCCATCGAGGATTCCCAGGGAAAAGTCGAGGAGGGGGAAGATATTCCGGACCAAGGGAGACCCTCGGTGGTGGAATTGATTGAGGTGAATGGACAACCAGTCCAATGTTTATACGATACTGGACTGGATGGGGAAGCGGTGATTTCTGCGGATCTAGTATCCCCCGAACAACTCTCAGGGGAGACCATGGAGATACAGCCTGCGACTAAGAGTGCTGTGGCCATGAAGTTACCCATTGCTCAAGTGGAGATTCGGTCAAGATACGTCACCGGCACAATCAAGGCCGCTGTATTGACTGATCCCATATTTCCAGTCATCCTCGGTTGCCGGTATGTCTTTCTGGGAATGCCAAAGGAACCAATTCACATGGGAGCTATGCAGACACGCTCTCAGAAGGAAACGGATCAGGCAGAGGCAAGGATTTCAAACCCAATGCCAGGGGAGTTACGAACGGCCCAGAGTGAGGATGATAATTTACGTCCTTGCTATAAGAAGTTGCAGAAGAGTGCTGTTCCACCCAAACGAGGACAGTACTACATGAAGAATCGGCTACTCTACCGGAGAGCCGGAAGGGGAGACAACTTACACGGTCAATTGGTAGTCCCGAAGGCCTACCGTTCCCAAATTCTTCAGATGGGGCATACCATTTCGTTCAGCGGACACATGGGTATCGCCGCCACCATGCAGCGGATTTCCTGTCATTATTATTGGCCAGGATTGACGGGAGATGTGAGTCGGTATGTAAAGTCATGCCCAGAGTGCCAACGGGTGGCACCGAAACACTGGACAGCGCCGGTGGTGTTAGGTGAAATGCCCATTATGAACTCTCCTTTCGAGAGGGTAGCTATCGACATCGTGGGTCCTCTTCCTAGGACCAAGAAGAGGAACATGTATATCCTCACCATGGTGGATTGCTGTTCAATGTGGAGTGAAGCCATACCATTGTCAACCATTGACTCGAAAAGAGTGGCTGATGCCTTGATGGAGGCTTTTACCAGATTAGGCTTCCCTAATCAGATTCTGATGGATAATGGGTCACAGTTTTGTGGGAAACTCATGGAGGAGGTATTTGGGGTGTTCCACTCCAAACATATACATACCAGTCCTTATCGACCACAAGCTAATGGACAAGTAGAGCGTTTCAACGGCACGTTGATGACAATGCTCAGAAAATTGGCCCAGGAAAAACCTGATAGGTGGGATGAATACATCCCGGCAGCTCTTTTTGCTTATAGGGAAGTGCCACATGGCTCAACCGGAGTACCGCCAGCAACTCTGCTGTTTGGTCGACCAATCAAGGGACCATTGGAAGCTTTATTGAGGAGTTGGACGGAGGAAGAAACTTCAGAAGAGGTGATCTCCTCGTACAAATACGTGGAGGAACTGAAGGAAAAACTTCACACGGGCTGGGCTCTGGCAACTCGAAACTTGAGAAAGGCCAGAAAGAGACATGCGGAGTACTATAACCGTAGGTCTAGAGACAGAGCTCTTGAGGTGGGAGACAAAGTCTTGTTGTTACTCCCAACGGGAAACAACAAACTGGAGATAGGATGGCAAGGACCATTTCCCGTGGAAAGGATGGTATCCAGAACCAACTATCAAATACGGATCCAGGGAAAGTCGAAGATTTTTTATATTAATCTCTTGAGAAAATATGAAGAAAGAACTGGGAAAGGAGCAGCCCATCTCATGGCAATGGCGGTAGCAGTGGAGACTGAAACCAGACCAGATGAGGGGAGGGAGTATCCTCTAATAAACCAGGAAACTTATCGGGAAGTACAGGTGAACCCTGATCTGACTCTCCAAGAGAGGGAAAAGATTGCCCAGGTTCTCAAATCCCATAAGCAGATCCTGACGGATAAACCAGGACGGACGGAGCTGGTTGAGTTCGAGATGACCTTAACCACGCAGGATCCGGTTCGCCAAAAAATCTACCCAGTGCCCTTTGCTAAAGAGAAGGCTTTGGAGGAGGAGATACAGAAACTGTTGGAGGATGAGGTGATTGCACCATCCACATCCCCATATAATGCTGGAGTGGTGTTGTTACGCAAACCGAGTGGAGAACACCGGTTGTGTATTGACTATAGACTTTTGAATAGTCATACCCAGTTCCAAGTGGAACCGTTGCCGAATTCAACCCAGTTGTTCTCCAGGCTCCATAAGGCCAAGTACTTCTCTAAAGTAGATCTGAGTAGGGGTTATTATCAGATCCCGGTCAAACCAGAAGTTCGACATCTGCTGGCTTTCAGTACACCTACTGGACACTATGAGTTCAATGTCATGCCTTTTGGACTCAGTAATGCGCCTAGTGTGTTTACTCGCATGATGAGAGCGTTGTTGGATCCTCTACGTGACCCGGCCATTATCTCATTCATGGATGATATACTGATTGCCAGTGACAGATTAGATGACCATTTGGGATCCTTAGAGAGAGTTTTCGATAGGCTCCGGGAAGCCGGGCTTACTGCGCGACCAACCAAGTGCATGATTGGTTACCAAACTCTTGAATTTCTAGGTCATACCATCACTCCCGGGAAAATTGTCCCGGAGGCGAAGAACCTGGAAAAAGTCAGACGAGCTTCGAGGCCTAAAACAAAGAAAGATATAAGATCTTTCCTATCATTGTGTGGATTTTATCAAAAGTTCATTCCTCATTTTACCGAACTGGGAAATCCATTAACAGAGACCTTAAAAAAAGGACTTCCAGATACAGTTATATGGACGCCAGAATGTGAGGAGGCCTACAGTCAATTAAAGGAGGCATTGGTGAACAAACCAGTTCTACAACTCCCAGACCTCACAAAGCCATTTGTGCTAGAACAGATGCAAGTGGGATCGGCATTGGAGCAGCCTTATTACAAGAAGGAATAGACAATGCTTCAGTTTTGAAACCTGTAGCTTATGCCAGTAAGAAACTTCTACCGGCAGAGAAAAATTATTCAACTGTTGAAAGAGAGTGCTTGTCACTCATGTGGGCTGTACAAAAATTTCAACCATACTTGTACGGAGTACAGTTTACGGTCCAGTCAGATCATCAACCCTTGATGTTCCTAGCTACGTGGCAGAAACTCAATGCCAGGTTGATGAGATGGTCATTGTTGCTGCAACCATACCACTTCACAGTGGAATACATCCCTGGAAAGGAGAATGTAGGAGCGGATTTCCTATCCAGGCATCCAGCTCCGGAGGAAAAAGACTAGGGTTGTGGATCATGGGAATCAAACCTACAGTGAGAAAGATTCGACGCGGTCTAATCTCTTAAGAGTGGAATACTGAGAGTTAATGATTCCCAGATAGACGACTTTATACACCGACTAACCAGGTAGGAGAAGGGTTAACAAACAAAACAGTAAGGATAACCAACAACGGTGTGACCGGAGTCAATGACCCTAATGTTAACGGGTTGAAGTGTTAACGTAGAAATAACAGCGGCACAGGTCAACGAGAGTGTAGGATGACGAGGTTAATTCACTGGTCAAAAACATCACGAAATGTCGGGTTGAGTGACCAGGCGCATATGTTTATAGGTCAAGGTAACCTGGCGCGTGGACAAATAGGTTTGCGACCAAGGCAGACAGCACTATTGGACAGGATCGCGGTCAGGTGATAAAGACAGGATTGAAAAACCCAGACAGTGTCAGGTGTGTGTGGAGAGAGAGTTGGGGCTGAGTAGGAGGGGGAGAGATGGGTTACTGAGGAAAATTTCCCCAGCATATTGACTCAGAGGGAAGGAACAAAACAATGAGGGTTTTATAAAATAACGGAAAAGTTTCAGATCAGTAATTTTCCACTAACGGGGATAATGAAGTATTGACTTGAGGTGTCAAGCAAGGTCAAGGACTATGCGGCAAAAATGACCTATAAAGAGTGGCCACTTCTTTGTGGAAGTTGAGTGTGATTCTTGATTTCCATGAGACAAGGGAGTATGAAAAGGGTGGTGCGGCGTTCGGAAGAACGTTTGTGTATCTATTGTGCATTAGTACCCCCAATTCAGACAAGGATAATTATAAGGTTCCAATCTCCTAGTGAAATCAGAGAAGAGATGAAGAGTACTACACTGGAGCAAATAAAGTACTTACATAGAACCAAAAAGAACATAGACATGTTTTAAGATGAAGAAGGGATAAAGTAAAGTCAAATATAGAACACTGTATGCTCAAACGAATATACCACTAAAACACTTAAAAGGAAAAGATGTTAACCTGTGGCAAGCAGGGATACTTACAACTACATACGTCTTGTGTGCATAGGGAAGAAAGAATAGACAAGTAAAAACATTGCTAGTAATAAAAGACAATAGGAAGAACTGTGACGATGTGGTGTTTTTTCGATGTTGGATACTTACCGTCATGAAACAGACTCGGGCGCAGTCATAAACTTACGGGACTTTTATTACGGTACAGTGAATCAGTGGTGAACAGTTTTGTTTCATTCAATAACGGATTTATCATCAGACTCAAGCATCCGGATCATCCAGGGTGAGCTCTGTCCTGTTTGATGTGTTGTCCTGTGATCTTGAAGAATGACTGGGCGAGAAGCAACACCGCTGATAGACATTCAGAGTTCATTCTGGCACCAACAATAGAATACACTATCAACTACGCTTACAAAGTCCATACATACACCAGACATAGTTTTTATTAATAAATCTTTTGTTTATCGTTGAAAGGAACTGTTATCGGAGTATGTGTTGAAGGAATAACAGAGAGAGAGAGTGAAAGAAATAGATATATGGAAGGGAAGACAGAAGAGAGGAGTGTAGACAAAAGTCAGTCAATAATCCCAACAGATAATAAGTTTGAAGATGTGCTTGTTGATTCCAACTTCCTCTCGGGAAAACAAGTGACAGATGGGCTGCGAAACGGACAAGATGGTCCTTAACAGACCAGATGAAAAAAGTAAACTGATTGGCAAATAAGACAAAGACGGGCGAATTTGTTGGCATGTCAAGTTATGAAATAAACATGAAACATCTGTGACATCTGACCAACGCATTGGGAAATGAGCCAGGGAAAGTTATAAATATAAATGTCTGAATGACATGGTCATGAGACATCATCTGGAAACAAAAACACCTGATCCGAGACTCCGATACACTAATCCGGCATGGGCTTCAAATGAAAACCGTAATTGTGCTGAACCGACTATGTCTAATTTCTCCAATCAATCTCCGTTTTTCATTTGTCTCTTGAAGGACTGTCACATTTGATTTTCTGTCCGCATATGGTATTCTTTGTATTTTTCTCAAAAACCACATTTTCACCGCTATTAAAAGTTTCCCAGCTTGACTGTGAATTGCCCAGTTTGCACACGCATGTAACAATGTTGGTTCTATATACTTGAAGGCCCCGCAATACGTCGTTTCGGTATACGTCGTTTTTCTATGACGTCGTTGTCACATAGGGGAGTAACTTTACTTTATGTCGCTACGTTTCACCATAACGTCGTTTTGAGGCTGAAGCAATTCATGCTGGTGCTGACAAAATCAAAGTGAATGCGGAAAAAGTAACCCCACTGAGTGCTTCTAAGATCACTCGTACCAGAAGTATTCTTATGGAGAACATGGAAGCACCATTGGCCGTCTGGATTGAAGACCAGTGTGAAATAACGGATCAAGTCATCTCAGTTGTCAGAAATTTCGGTGTACAGTTCAGCACCAATAAGCATCTTAAGGCATAGTTGCGGCGGACTAATTATAGATGTGTCAGACATGAATCTAGAGCGAGGAAGCGTTATTGAAAACCAAGCTGATTGGTTGGTGACACAAAAGTGGTTGGTATCAATTTTTGACACGAGGCCGACGCGGCCTTACCCCGCTAACTCTTCAACATGGCTATTTGAAAATCGGACGTATTTTGTGGTGTGAGGAGCCCTGTGCCTTTTCCTGATCTAATGGTTAGCTTACCCCTCTGAGATTTATCTGAAGGTCCGTGAAAAAAGTTTAAGGTAACACATGTTTGTCCAATATATCAACTGTGGCGTTGTGAATTAATGCATTGCTGAAATATATAAGATTTC
Organism: Cepaea hortensis; assembly: GCA_963921405.1. Lineage (NCBI taxonomy): Eukaryota > Metazoa > Mollusca > Gastropoda > Stylommatophora > Helicidae > Cepaea > Cepaea hortensis. Next base: position 33,308,766 of record OY992877.1, read on the forward strand.
CTGCAGAACCTGAACCGTGCTTCGCTGGCATCTTGAAATGCAATTTCGTCTGAATTCACGCTTATCTTACTATTCTAAGCCATTATATGAACGCATATCATGCACTTTCGTCTGTATACTATGGAGAAGATCTTTGATAACTGCACCGTTTATGCATTATTCTGTTCTATGAAGAATTGTCTAGAAGTAGGGTATGTTCCACTCCTGTGCAATTACAAAATATGATTCTTCGGCTGTACTAGATCTCCCGACAATGCTATGCCTGAGAGAGAGACATTGCTATGTCTTTTTTTTTCTTGCGTTTTCGCTCATATGCAAAAGGAGGGAAAAGGAAATCAATGTTGCATGGTTTTGCAGACCTTTGCACTAAGCCCATCATGAAACCCATGACTGTAGATTGAATATTACGTTCAATGAATTGCAAATGCTTTCTGAGTACAGAACGTACTGCATTCGTTGACGAACCTAGGGCAAAGATAATGTGTGCAAAACAGGGAGGGTTTCACCCCCATGTCCTGACCACTGTCACCTGACGACAAGAGGAGAATGATTTTACTTTCAGGCTTATGAATAGAAGAGGCAGAAGTGTGAGTGTAAGAGAGGCGAATTTATGTCTTGTGGTTTTCATACTTAATTTATATTTTCATGACAAGTGATTTTATGTGTTTCCATGTTTGGGAAATGTCCCATGTGTTTCATGAGACTGATCTATGTTTTTCCATATTTGTGAATGACTCACAAAGGGATTTTTGTTTATTGCTACTTATAACTGTGGGAGAAAATGTTCGAATTTCATACTTCAGTAATTAGAAGACAAGTGAGCTGGAGATGATGGAGAAGAAGTGGCACTTGTGAACCAAATCTGACCTGAGAAAGGCAGTAAACCATATTGCATTTTTCGACATGGATAATGGGTTTTGACATTGATACTTTATATTATCATGTGATGTTCTCATATCATCATCCATGCTTTATAATAACATCTTTGTCTCATCATTTATATCCCTGTCACTATCTGTATGTCCCCATCTCTTCATCTCAAGTCTATTATCTTAACTGATGTTCTTGGGACACCCAGACATCCTGGCATCAATGATGACAAGATGATGACTACTATGCAGAAACCGGTTGCACCTCTCAGCAGTCTGATTGGATTCCAAGACCTAGGAGAGAAGGGGTTACAGATCAACAGTCTGGGTGATATGACGCTTCCTCCACCTCCTCCTTCCTTCCCTTTCTTCCCGCTTTTTCTTTCGTTCTCCTTCTCACGATGAGATTTGATGTTTTGCAAAATGTATATCGGGGAAATGTTTGTTTATATTGTCATCAGGGAGAGTGGTGTTCTAGTGGTCTTCTAGCATGAGTTTGGCTACCTGTTCTGGTCTGTGATGTAGAAGAGAAGCTCAGATTTACCATTCTAAGTGAAGGGACAGTTGTTCGTCATGTACCATGAAGCAGGTGCTTGCCTTGGAGAGGTCCTCAAGTGCGGTAACCATTTTGTGAACTGACTGGCCTGCCTCACCCATCCAGCTGGTCCCTACTCATTTTGATTCTACCACGACACGTGCCCTTTGTTACCACCAAGTGATGATCCATTTACATCACTGATCATAGAAACATCTTCAAGGAGATCATTTCAAACATGAACTCTTATTATAATTAACTCAAGAAGATTTACTAGGATGCTACCAGTGGACTTTTAACATCCAGTGGACTCATCCTCTAGTATAATACTTCGTCACCCAGAGACAATAGAAAAACACTTATCTGTATTTCAGCTTCCAGATAACAGGAAAGGAGGAAAGCCAATGCACCTGCATGACATCAGTTAATGGAATTATCTGATGTATTTTGAATGTTGATGATTCTTGCATTCATGGTTTCCACATATGCATGTAATGTTGTATGGTGCACTTCATCAGTTCTCCTCCCTCCCCAGCATTTGTTAATAAACTTTAGATTTTACTGAGTATTTGATGTCCACTCACTTGTGTCGTCTATTCAGATTTTGTGTGTATTCCAAAGTGAAATTTGCAATTATCACATATTAGAAGCATCATGAGGCTGGGAGACCTCACGTGGCAAACTACCCAATTATAGTTATATCTTTGCCTACGGATACTTCCCAGGCTCCTAAAGCCTATCTGAGAGAACCTTACTTCACATATTAACAGTGTAGGACTTGACAATGTCTGTTTAGTTTCTTACTTTTGGGGGTCTCAGAGCCATTTCTGGTTCTCTTCAGAGGGGCGAACCTTTTAGTGTGGGAACTTATCTTTATCCGGGATTCTCCTAGATCTCCAAGTCAATATCTCCTACACCACTTTACCATGGTGGGACCACACTATTGAATTTCAATCATTCATCTTTTTCTCCACCACCTCACAACCAGAACCAACGGAATATGCTTGTGAGCAAGATGGTTATCCAAGATAAAGCAAAGTCTCTCTATGAAGATCTAGCTAAGAAAGCGGGTGAGAGCAGTACTAGTAGTGCTGATGATAGTTTTGGAGCGAGTCGTGGTTGGTTTGAGCGATTTAAGAAGCGTTCACACTTCACACCTGCACAACATTCAGTCAGCAGGTGAAGCGGCGAGTGCAGATACTGCAGCTGCAGAGCGTTTCCCTGCAGAATTAAAGGGCATGACCACACTGTATTTCATTTAATTATATGGGAATTAGTGTTTCGCTATACGTCGTTTCACTTAACGTCGCGTTTTCACCAACGTAACCCCGAATTTAACAGGGGCCTTCCAGTAGTACTACAACACTCTTTTTCACACTGAACTTGACAAATTTGTGTTGGCAAGTATGTTTTCCATTTTATAGAAGGCCATCTTTGTCATTGCAATTCTTTATCTAATCGCTGCAAGGCATCTACCATCAGATGTTGCGACTTTTCCGAGATAGTTTAACCAATTCACCTGTTGAAGAATATTTCCATTCACTTGGATGTTACAATATGGTATTTCTTTCTTCTTGAAGATGACTGTGATTTCTCTTTTCTTACAATTCAATACCAAACCTAGTTTCTCACTATGTATAATAACCGCATCCTGCCCGTTGTCAACAATCAATACAGTATCGTCTGAATATCTTAGTGATATTTTGTCCTTCGAATGCAACTGCTTCCATATCCTCTGAATTTCTAATAATATGTTTACTCTAAAGATAGAACAGATCTTAAGACATTACACATCCCTGTCGCACACTTCTCCTGATAGGCTGGAATCGATCCACTTCATTAACAATTTTTATGGCAGCTGCTTGTTTCCAGTAGACAGAACATATATAACTTTATATCTCTATTATTTATAACTCTAAGATCTTTTCCATCCGATTGGAGGTCTGCCAGCATTTTCATCGTGTCAGTATGTCCTACTCTATCGAAAGCGTTCATGTAATCAATGTAGCAAAGATGAAGGTTTTATTGACTTCTATTGAACGTTTTTCTTTATTTTTTTTTTTTTTTTTTTGGTTCTCTGCAAATACACAGCATTTATTGTACCTTTGCCTTCTACAAACCCTCAATGTTCTTTTATTTTCCTCCTAACGTTGTACATATAATCCTTTGTAAAATCTGTGTGATGTTACTCATTATGCTGATTGTTCGATATTGATAACATTCAAAGACTCCTGACTTTTCCGGAATTGCAATAAACAGTCATTTAGATACGTCGGTGGGAATATCATCAGTATCACATACATGGGTTAGCAATCCGGTAACTTGGTCTATACCATACTCTTCTAATGCATTCATTATTTCGGTTGTGATGTTGTCTGGACCCGGGGTTGCCAGATTTGATTTAACTGAGAGCATATGGAACTTCCATCTTCAATATTGGTGGTCCATCCATATTATAAGAAATATACAACTTCTCCATGTGCATAATTATAGAGTTCCTCCCCGTTCTCTGACCATGTATCTAATATCTGATTTCTCGATTATGATTTTTCCTTTTTTTTTGTTTTCAGACAGTCTGTGGATGTAGGTGTGCCTTTAATAGTAAGTTCCTAAATTCTTTTGTGCCTTAATTTGGTATCTTTACTGTTGTGTTGTTCTTCACTTTCCATGAAATTTTTCTCAAGCCATGCATCCTTTCCATAGTTACATAATGTTCTCACTATTTTGTGAATCACTTCATATTTGTCAGGTGTTTTTGTGGAGTGTCTTCTTGTTTCCATTAGCCGAAAAATGTCTTCAGTCAACCATTTCTTACGACCTACTTTCTTTAATTTTGAAAAAAGATCTCTAGATCTGACAATATATCAAATATGTTCTTTACTTCTATGTTAATGTTGTCTTGTATTTCCTTGTCATTTGTCAATGCACACAGATCAAATGTAGTGTTGCCTGGTGTATATTATGCCTTCCTTAACTTTACTTTTAATTTTTCTATAATCAGTCTGTGATAATTATAACAATCAGCATTTTGAACTGTTTTTGCGACTGTAAACCTATTTTGAAACCTTCTGGTAATCAGGATGTAATAAATCTGGTTTCTAATCCTACTCTCAGGACTCCATATATATATCTTTGGGTTGTCACAACATGTTCCAGCTTTGGTCGTCTCATAAGGTAGCCAAAAATTATGACTGCTTTTTCTGAAGTGTGTAATAAGTTGTTTTTGTGACAATATCTAGATTACTCGTTTTGACTTTCCAATGAATTTTCAGCATTCTTCTTTGAAACCATATCTCCAAGGCTTGTAAGGTTCTTATAAGAGCACCGTTTTACAAAGAACATGATATGCGGTAATGAATTACTGGTGTATCAATAATATACTCATTGATCGTTTCCATACATAACACATACTTCTTTAATGGGTAAATCAGTCGTGTTCTTTGTGTAAAAGGAATTCAAGACAGTCGGTATTGATACGCGAGTGTAATCTTATTTCATCATCTCATCTCATATATTCCCGCTTGAATCTTGCATTGTCGAGGTGACGTATATAAACAGCATGAGAATGCCCGTGTATGAGCTTCGTGAATCGAAATTCCATTGAACTCTGCTATTCCTTCTATTTTTATATTCCTGCTATCTATCCTTATCTTCTGCTTCCATTTGGTCTGTACATCATTGCTAGTTGTGGTATACTGTTAGTTGGTAACCTAGTTACATGGCTAAACCATTTAACTTGCTGTGTTCTGATAAATCTCTAGCGCTGCTATAACCCCCCCCCCCCCCCCCCCCCCCACAAACTTTAGTCCTGATTTCTTCCTTTCTGATTTTCTCTCTTCTTGATACATTGAGTATTCATCTCAGGAATCTCAATTCTGTTGCTGCGATTTTTCTGTTCTCTTTTCTGTCATTTTCCAAGTTTGGTTTTGGTAGCATAGAGTTTATAGAAAGGTTGTGTTGTAGAGTGTTTTCTTGGTAACTATTGATACGTGTTTGTTCTTTAGTATTGTTGCCATTTGTCCAATAAGTTGGTTTGCCTTATTAAATCTAATTGACATCTCGTATTATGATTTGCCATTTGACGCGGGTGTAATTTCACTAAAAAAATGAGCACAGAAAATAAACGGAAACAGATTGTAACACAGCAGGCGTATCTTGCAAAGAAAGTCATATTTTATTCTAGGTTGCAAGTCATAACCTGACACTGTAACAACACAACCTGGTATATGTTCAGCAATATACCTCAACGTCAACTTAAATGATCAACTTGAATTACGATGTTTCACAAATATGGCATACAGAATGAACACATATACTTTTACAAACAAGTGAGAGGCTTACAAACATAAGCATCCATATCAATTTAATATACTGAGAACAATGAAGGGATATACAGTGGTTTGCTCACGATGCATGTTACGTGTACATATTCAAGAATATAATAGGAAAATAAAACATGTGTACACACACAGCTGTTGTTACTGTTGTGAAATATAGTCTTAGAGCAGGGTCATGTTGTGGGGACGTGGAGTGCTAGGGCCGCCACACTGTACGAGCCGGAGTGCATGGAGTACGCTCTATGGCGAAGGGGTTACGGGCCCAGTTCATAATCCCGCATACCGCGTTAGAAACACGTCTGCGGGCGATTTGGCAGCAGATCGCCTTGCGATAGTTTTTATAAAATAGTATGAGTGCCATTCGTTCAGAAAGCAATAGGAAACTACTGAACGTAAACTTGCTCTGGAATAGCAAACAGTCAATAAATGTTGAGGTTGACACGACATCCTGTAAAGGATATGCAACTCACTAACTGTTGAGTGATTGGGGTGGTTTGCTACAGGTGGCCAATCTTTATCTCCGGTAGCGAGCGACGAGAGCTGGCATTGAGCCCTTGTCCGAAAGTGTTCATATCACTTTCTGCGTAACGACCAAACCGTTACATCAACAGGGTCCATTATTGCGATGTATGGACAAATCTTGATTTCATGGAGAGGTTGATGAAGCACTGAAGCAAACTTTGACCTTTTTCTATCGGGAAATGTGTTGACATTGATGTCAGTCAGACTGGAGCTGCGGTTTGCATGCAAGCTGCATTCTTGTTTTTATGATACAGTGGTCAGACTCGTACAACATTGCAAGTATCTGTACAACAATAATCCACCCATACACCACGGAGATCCATAAAAATATACCTACGTATGCATCTTAGAAAGTTAAAAGTTAGTTGCGTATCCATTACAGGACGTCGCAATTAACCCCAGCATTTATGATTGTGATTTTTATGTTCGTTAGTTTGTCATTGGTTTCTGAACGACCGCTTCTCATATCATTGCTAAAAAAAAAAAAAGCGGTATCTTTGGAAGAGCACAACAACAATTGATATCAACGTGTTCATACACAGGGCAAAATATATACAGAGATAGTCCCGTTGTGTGATGAAGAGTTTGGCTTTCGAATTCCGGAGTCACTGTTTTGGAAGGTATATTACAACAGTCCATATGTGTATGTATCACAATATAGAAATGTAGATTTGATTACAATATACTACATAACAGAGATATATTGGACTAGAAGAACAAACGGACATGATTTGAAAGCGACATATAAAGAAACATACAACACAGCTTATGGTTTTTATGTTGGTGATAAATACTCCGCAAATGATACATAAATGAATTTCAATGAAGTTGAAATATTGAGCAGGACAATGTTTATTTGGTTTGTTCGTGCCTGTACACATGTCACAGTCTAGTATTATCATCTTATCTACAAATGGATACCTCAGGATTCATTTGCATTTCTGACATCTTATTAAACGTTTGCAAAGCCGACATTGCGTGTTCTTAATGGTCGTTATGAGTGTCCTATAACTCACGACGCAGCTGTATTTCTGAAACCTGTTTACACGTATCCTGAACATATATTGTAATTTCTTACTGGACCTTACGAAAGTCATATACCTCACACAGACACATGTCATATCCTCATATGCTTATGTTAGGCTCCCAGAAGCATATTTCACATCTACATACATTCAACGACACCAACATGGGCTTGCCTTTCCCACACTTATTTCAATATTTCATGTGCCGTTATGAAAGAGCGGTTAGAAATTGCACAATACACATTTGTCCAGAATCACTGTCCAGTTATGGATCTGTGACCATCACATTTTTGGAGGCTGAATGCATGGAGGAATAGGTGGTCAATCGTTCCCTCCCTTAGCTAGTGAGGAGTCCAGGCGTCGACCCTCGTTCTGTCGTAAACATGTCACAGTCAGTGTAGCTCAATAACAATTTTGCTAGCGTGACCGATAGAGCAGTGGTTCCCAGCATTACATGCACAACGACACTCCTTTAATCTTCTATTTTTTCTTCTTCTTCATCTTCTTCTTTCTTCTTTGTCCTTTTCATCATCAACCATCATCTTCTTCTTCTTCATCATCATATGCTTCTTTTTTTGTGCGCCTTCAGATGTCAAAGCGGCAGTCAACTTGATCTTTAATGACATTTCTACAGAGTTTGCACTCAAATGGAGCGGATGTGGGTGAAACAAATGTTCTCTTTTCTGGATGTGTCAGACACTCTTGTAGAAAATATTTAGCTGTCATGGTACCAATTCCACAGTTTCATTTATTACTACTTGTTCACTTCGGTAGAGTTGTTATGTACGCATCATCTTTCTGGAGGCCCGGATGCTCTGATTACAACTTGGTTCTATACGTGCTTCTTGTAAAGCTCCTAGCCTCATCAAGAGAGTGTGTATATAAGGTTGAGGTTATTCAACCGACTTCCTTTGCCAAGTGCTTCAGCACACACTGGGTGATGCAGTCAATACTACATAGGCTTCCTTTACTTCCCAGAACATGTCCTGATAGCCTAGCCGTTGTAGGCGTGCTAGTCAAGAGAGATGTAATTACTATTAATCAGACCCGGACAACAACAACAGAAAAATAAAATCAATCAATCAATCTATAGACATAAAAAATAAAACACTCTAACGACATAAACTGACATTTTCATTTGAAGACTTTCTATTAATAAGTGTTTTCCCCCCTGTTTTCACCGTTAAAAAATACAAACGTTAATTATATTTCCTTTAAAGGATATCACAATTAACTCTAGCCTTTTTGTTACTGGCTATTTGTTATTTGCCTAGCAGTTTTTGCATTCAATAGTTTTCCATTTATTTCTGAAAGACCGGCGCCTCATACCATCGAAAACAACGCAAAGAGGTCATCTTCCATATCACCCACAGCAGATTCGACTCGTTATGCCAGGGAAACGCGCTCACTGCCCTAAAACACAGCACCGGCTTTCACCATTCCTTCTTCTTCTTGTGACCTTTAATATTCATTGAGACATAGGCCCTCAACCTAACCATAAAAATGTGTCCTATCTGTTGTTGTCCCCTACAGCTCCCTTTATGTCATCCAAATAGTATTTATCAATGTATGTCTGTAATCCTCTTCACTGTGTGTGTACCACAGCATCTACCTTAAGAATGGAGGTGGAGGCGGTCACTGCAGCTTTCCGCTGGATGAGGAATACGATACACACACACATTGTGATTGTAACTGACTCAGAAAGCATGCTGAGGAAGGTGAGATAGGCATGCTTCGTGCAGAGTGGCTTGCTTCGCTTCGAAGGTCATGGGTGGCAAGCATCGCCTGGATCGGATCTTTTCTCCGGGGCAATCCGGTGTGCTGGGGAATGAACAGGCGAACAGATTGGCTGATTCTGCAAAATTTGGTGGAGTATTGATGCATGAAAAGGCAGACGTGGTTGCGGCTTTGTGGGAGCACGTGTACACCTCGGAGGAGCAAATGGATCATCATGGTCTGGCAAGAATGAGACAACGAGGAGTGTCGAGGGGATCTGGCCGACGCTCGACGCTCAGAGGAAAGGCGGGACGGACATATAATCAGATTGCTACTGGTACAATTGGTGTTGAAACTCTTCGCTGGCTGCTGAGGATGGGGACGGAGCGCCTAAGGGAATGCACTGAATTCTATGATGTCGGTTCCTAGATCAATCAATCAATCAATCAATCAATCCACTTCTGTGTGTGTTCTTAGGTCTTCCGATATTTCGTTTGCATTGTGGGTTCCATGACAGTGTCTAGTTATATTGTCCTCATAATGTCTCACTGTGAGTCCTCTTGAAACGTCAGCGTATTTTCCTCACCTTTCGGCTCAGTTAATTGTCTTTAGGCCTGGCACTGTAATCAACTTACTACAAGCACTGTTTGTTCCCAGATATCAAGAATTGCCGTAGATCAGATACAGGAGAGAGGATGATGACCACAGTCTAGCCAGGCTTTTTTGTTTGCGTTCGCTCGCTTTGAACTCAAGCGTAGTCTACTACTTCTAGCGCACTGGACTGGTTGTTTTTCCTTTTACCATCAGGCGAACCCACCTCGACCTCAGAGGTTTACGTCCTCATGTCAAAGACGAGAAGTTAACATTTTCGACCAACTGGCCGGTGTAGGGGTTAAACCCGCTACCTCGACATCAGCACACCGGATGTTTGAGAACTGGCGTTCTTATCCATTCAGCCATGCTGACCTCCTAGCCAGGATTGATAGTGTTTATACTCGCCATGTTAGAAATTGGAAATCTAAATAACATACACAGAAGCTGAGAACGGTAGCAACAGTATTATCATACACCACATAATTATACGAAAAGCTAATATGAAAACAATAATTTAATAAACGATTAACTGAGAAATGGACAGTGAAATGTAATCATAATTTGAAAGATGGGCACGTAAACAACAAAATTTAAAATTTATAGCAATAATCATATAGAGACTAAAACACATAGAGGCAAATATTTAAACTAATATAATACGTTATTGAAGGAAGCGTGTATTGTGCTGATGCTGAATGCCAGCAGTATAACACTATACTACAACTCGTTTACCAAACTGAACGAAATATCAATGACAATTGGTATCATCAATGCATTCTTTTTAAAACAATGCAATACACATAGCACACTGGATTCCATATTTGGTGTAGAATGTATAAAAGAACCCCCTCGAGTGCCTGGAGGTATATGTGTGTAATTAATGGCCCAATAATTTATAAACCAAACGGCACTCGATTAGTGATGTGACAACTATCCCGCCTGCCGCTTTGACTTCCCAGTGCATGCCTGGTACTCGTTTTAGTCTAGATCAGACTGGGAAACTAGGTCAATTTAGGCTAACATTTCATCCTCGAAAAGGATGTGAATACATGACCACCGGACCGGAAGGCAAGCGTTGTAGCCACTGAGCTACCAGGCTTCCCTAAACCATATAAATACAGGAACAGTTCGTAACTGGTAGAGAATCCAATGGTGTTGATTACCAGTCTGGCTTGAACAAACAACACCCATACCCTGTTGCTTGTGCTGAGGGAGGTTAAGTATCTATGTTCTGTCGAATTTGTATTACCTAGAAACTAACAAACTTCTCTCTCTCTCTCTCTCTCTCTCTCTCTCTCTCTCTCTCTCTCTCTCTCTCTCTCTCTCTCTCTCTCTCTCTCACACACACACACACACACACACTATACACACACACACACAAAACACACACACATACACACGCACACAACTGTACATCTACAAAAGCAAGATTAATACAAGTACTCTACATAATACTAACAGTTTCTTTCTAAAACAACGTATACTAATGAATGATACACATTTCTAGATCGGTTATAATACGATGTAAACGTAATAATATAAATTACTCTTTGAAATGAATTTATTAAATGGACACAATCATACATAATCTTAAATCAAGATAAAACATCTAGACTTTACACTTTCAAGTGTTGAACATGATATTCACCGATATTTATTTTGTGTGGCATTTATATTTGATATTGTTTTCATTGTAATCTGAGCGGCTGTAGCCAACATGCAAGTGTTTCTTTCAGCATCGCGGTGTGGAGTTCTTGCCAGCAGATATTCCACTGACAATAATAATGACGGAATCAACGAACACGAGCAGTTGAATCTGTAAGCGTTACTAGAACACAATCACATGTGACAAACAGTCACACAATATCATGACGATCACTATCTACCGCCCGACTCAAGCCAGGTCAAATAGATAAAGTTACACACAATGTATTCCCTTAGTGAATTTAAAACACAGAAGCCTCAAACAAAATGTTGTACTATTTAATGGCTGCCATATTTTGCTGCATCTCGTCAGGTGCTTACTGCAAACTTATATATCATTCACTTTACACATGGGGAATTGAGGAGCATTTTGAGCGATATTCACTAGCACATGAACGGAGCATTATGGGGCTACCCTTTGCTGTGAAGTTGGAACTGCGACTAACTAACTAACGACTAACTAACTGACATGAATACATAAATAATACTGTTGTTTTAGCTTCAGTATCATTCATTTATTCACTTCAGAAGATATATAACTCTGCGGTATGTACTTGAAAAGATACAGCGAAATATGCCAGGCAATAAATGGTGCAACGTATTGTTTGTGACGTCTGTGTTTAAACTAAATGAGGTGGTAAAAACAACGAAATACCACTTTACCAAAGCGATGGATACGTCCTACTCATTCTACTTATTGTCTTCCACTAATGCAGTTAGACGCCGTGGGGAGGTGTAAATGAGGTCCCAGCTCCTGTGACTAGCACATTTCCTTCAATTTCTTCCGTGATTGGTGAGCAGTACTGTCTAGGAATAAGACATTTCCCTACCGGTTTGCTAGACCTGTCATGGGATCCTTACCTACTTTGTATTTTTATGTTTGCATATCCTTTTTGACTGGACATCGCTGTCAACGCCAGCATTTTTTATGCTTTTCTAGGTGTTTTGGCAAGTTTAGTTCAGTAGTTTGTCATTGCTTTCTAAACGAGTGGCTCTCATACCAACTCGTTTACACCCAGCGCAACGCGCCAAATCGGTCGCCGCTGTGTTTCGAACGCGGGTAGGCGGATTTACGAATCGCATCTGTAAGCTCTTTGACACGGAGACTGGCCCTTACCTACTTAACCCTGTTATATTTGCAACAACCACCGTAAGTGGAAGATCCGCTTAGTGGTATGCTTAAATTCAGCGTGTAATCTAGTTCGATAACCACTCATTCCACTGCTGGAATATAGCGCATATGTCAGTTTTGAATCTAGGGATATAGCAAGACATGTGTGCGCCGTGAGCAACGGAAGAGTATATGAGCTGGAGGGACTTTCCTCTGTATGTGATAGTCTACCAACAGACATAAAGACAGTCACCCACCAATAGTGCACAAAGGTGCTGGAGGTGAAATATTGATCTATTCAACGAATTTGATTTGAAGGTCAGAGAAGGCATTAGAAATCAGGGATAGTAATCGGCAATACCAAACTATATTTGTTACAACAGATCAAAATTTATTTAGCGCCAAACATGGTTTTGTTTATGCTGCGTCAGCAATGGTCACTTCAACTTCCACACCTGGTTCGATTCTAATGGTTGTGATCTATTTAACGATCTATGGGGGGGGGGAGGGGGGGGGAACAGAGCAGATCAATGATCCTCGTGTGCATTCTTAACTGGTATCTGTCCCAAGTCTTGGAGTCTTCACCACACGGGCTTTTCCCAGTTTTTATACGCAACACCGTTGTTGGCATACCTACATTCCTTTTCACGTTCAGGATCTTCAACTCAGCACACACTTTCTCAAGACCCTTCACGGCCCAGCTTGTCAAGGTGAATTGGTGCTTCTTCAGTTGTATCTTTCGGGGAACCATCCTTACTGAAACCAGAGTTCTTGAATGAAATGTGTATCTGCTATCTGGCCGACTTATGCATAAGAATAATCAACAATCTTTTGAAAAAGAAAACCAAACTAAACCAATCGATGGAGTCGATCATATCTACAGCTTCAGAGCCTTGGGCCGAAACATTGGGTGTTGGGATACCAGTATGTAATTAGGATAGTTCCGTTTGTCAGCACAAGTGATCTTGTTTTCCGTTGTTTTTACGTTGGCAACGACGTTGTATAACGAAGTGTGATGTAGAATATAGTAGAAAATACCATGAGTAAATTGTGACATCATCACTATGTGCCCTGCCACTTGACGTAGGCATTCATATCTCTGTACAGATCCCGGTTCTTTATGTTCCGGATCAGTTATGTTAATGATAGTCCTCCATACCACCGTCTTAGTCTATACGGCATAAACTCTCCCGGTCTGCCGCTGTCTATTTCTCACTGATCTTGTTAGTGGCCACGATGTTTTCAAATGCCTCGCTTCTTATTACATGCCTCACAACTCATGTTGTTTGTTGTATTTATTTGTTTGCATTTTAACGCTTCTTCCATAAGGCAAGTATTGCTAGCTACTTTGGCAGTCCAAGGTTTTCGTAACATTCGTCTTAGGAACCATATCTCCGATGATCAACGCTTTCACGTTCCATTAGTCAATGTCATACCAAAAACAAACCCTAAGTAACATTTGACATTGAAAGTAAAAGTAAGCTGTGATCTAATCTGAACAATGAACTAAAGACAGCAGTAACTGAAAGCCAATTGGTGATGTTACTGTAGAATTCCAGCAGCATGGAATGAATTAACTTACTGAGTTAACCATGATAGGCAAACATGCAAGACTACTGCTCAGAGTGTTGGAGATTGCTATTTGCACCAGGCACTTCAGATGATGGTCAACTAGTCAAAAGCGACAGTTGAAAAGTCAACAAGGTCAGCGAATGATTAATACCATCAGCGCCAGGAAATAAGTCACATACATTATCATGAGTCAAAGTCCACAACATCATCATGAAAATTCTCGAAAAAACACAACCATATAATAACATTAGTCGGCTCTAAGAGGATGGAGTGCAGGTTTAGTCTTTAAAATATGGTACTAGGACGATTTACACATTAGGCCCCAAGGCACGAAAAGGGTATTTAATTAGTAGTTTAATGAAACACTACCAGAATTGTCTTCCTTGCCACAATCGCCATGAGTTTTCATTTAATGTATAACCCACAAACAAGTATTTATTTGGTAAGAAGTACATGCTGATAGTTATACTGGTTTACAGCAAAGAGGGCTGACTTCATTGCACCAGGAGTATATGAGCAAACTGGGCTTGAGAACCGAATAAGGATGTCCAGAAACGAAACCACGATCTTCGGAAAGACAGACAGGAGGCTTAAGCACTTTATCTCGTAGACTTCCATTTGACCTGTATACTTTCAACACTAGCACATCAAACTATTTGCTATAACCAGTAATAATGAAAATATTAATAATGCAGACACGGTAAGGCAGAAGAAACATGTTAGCCTTATACAGATTGCAGTGACTTGACTAAATCATATGTGACTGTTTAATGATTTATTGATATTTCAATATTACATATACACAAGAAGATCTTATAGACGAATATATAAGTGTCCCAGGAAATGTTCTACGAAGTAAAGAAGAGCGAAATGTAAGTAACGAATGTCCCATCGAGTGGGCAGTGGTCTATAAAATATGGGGCTAGCAACATATATGCCGCTCTTCCTGGCCTAGAGTTTAGCGACTTTCTCCGTAATCCCGTATACTCTCGTGAGTAACGTGACGACGGCGAGAATCGGTAGCGGTTCTAACCGCGTCGGTAACTTACGGGGTATGTGAGCCGGCCGCTCAGAAAGCAATGGCAAACTACTAAGCGTAATCTTGCCAAGAAATCAACAATCAGCTGAAAGATGCTGATGTTGACAGCGATGTCATGTAGAGGATATGCGAAAAATCTACTATATGTTTTCTATGAGATCTAAATTGCATAGGTTACAAATGGTATCTGGTTCTAAATTGCACGTGTCTTTTGAATCATAACATATTTACATCTATGAGATGAGATATGACAAATGAATGTCATATATATATATATATATATATATATATATATATATATATATATATATATATATATATATATATATATATATATATATATATATATATATATATAAATGTCACATGCTAAAGAAGAGCGCTAAAAATCTTTGTAGTATTTATCCTATCCGCCGATACATCTGACCTGTATAAACCGAAGTTTTCATTGTAAGTATTACAAATATTTAACATATTATATCCCCCTGGAAGCTCAGACTGACTGACAATTAAAGTATCTCTTTGCTGATACGGCAGTTTATGTATCTTGTCTTGTTCCAGGTGTATTGGTGCTACAATTTGCTCTAGAGTAAACTAGACAGGCCGAGAGAGGGATCATGCTGCATGGGCAACACATGGTCTCTACATTCAGCCTAGGATTTGTGCTATGGAGAGGTATAACTCTATGTTACAAACGACAAGTGCCAGTCAGATGTCTCTGGATTCCGAACCATCTACTGAAAACTAAACATAGAAGAGACCATTCAGCAACACACCACATCACCACAACTGGTGTGCTCAACTATAAACATTATCTACCCATCCATACATCACCTGTACGGCTCCCATAACACTTATTGCTACCTATAATATGAGAGTATACGCATTTCTCAATGTAAAAATACTATTTCTATATTTATACAGTTTTATTTAGTCGAAGGATCAACATCACAGCACACGGGTGTAACCCATAAGTGCTCCGTTCTCCTCCAAACTCAAGCCTGAGTCCGGAGAAACTCAGCCCAGTGCACGAACTCCGTAGCACCAGCGAGGATCCTGAAATACTTCGAGTAGATTTTTAACTCGAAATTTTGCTCGGGCAGCGCCGTTGGGCTACACTTTCTCGATTTCCAACCGCCAAGGGATTTTTTACGTGCGCAACAATACACACGGGCGTCCGATTTCACTACCCAGAGACCAGGGGAAATTTTATTACTAGAAGTCCACGTTAAAAAAATCCCGGTCCTCACCGTGGCTTGAACCCGGGACCTCCAGCACTCGAGGTGGACACCATGCCTTGAGACCACTCATCCCCCCTCCCTCTATATTTAAACAACATCATTTCAACGTGTGTATATTTCCTACGCAGCAAATGAGCCCAGAAAGCTGACTTTATCCTTCTAACAACACACAACCGTTGTTTCTACATTGTTGGATGGGATCCATGGTTGTCTTCCACGGCTTCATCATGAGTCCTTCCAGGTCCGCATGGATAAGAACGCTTGTTCTTAAACATCCGGTGTGCTGATCTGAGGTAAGCGGTTCAACCCCTACACCGGACAGCTGGACTAAAATGTTGAGCTTGTCGCCCTTGACTTGGGAACGTAAATTACAAGTACCTCTGAAGTCGAAATCGGTTCGCCTGATGGCGAAGGACACTGGTAACAGGGAAAGGTAACCCACACGCAAAATTCAGTCCATGACTAATATAAATAGTGTTTATGGACTACGCTTGAGCTAAAAGCGAACGAGTGCAGCCAGTAGACTAGGGCCGCTCCCCACACATTGCATGGCTGCGTGATGTTCAGGTAGGCTAGGGCGGCTCCCCACACATTGCATGGCTGCGTAATGTTCAGGTAGGCGAGCATCTAGCCAGTAGACTAGGGCGGCTCCCCACACATTGCATGGCTGCGTGATGTTCAGGTAGGCTAGGGCGGCTCCCCACACATTGCATGGCTGCGTAATGTTCAGGTAGGCGAGCATCTAGCCAGTAGACTAGGGCGGCTCCCCACACATTGC
Source organism: Cepaea hortensis (assembly GCA_963921405.1). Lineage (NCBI taxonomy): Eukaryota > Metazoa > Mollusca > Gastropoda > Stylommatophora > Helicidae > Cepaea > Cepaea hortensis. The sequence continues at coordinate 33,325,809 of OY992877.1, forward strand.
ATGGCTTCGTGATGTTCAGGTAGACTAGGGCGGCTCCCCACACATTGCATGGCTGCGTGATGTTCAGGTAGGCTAGGGCGGCTCCCCACACATTGCATGGCTTCGTGATGTTCAGGTAGGCTAGGGCGGCTCCCCACACATTGCATGGCTGCGTAATGTTCAGGTAGGCTAGGGCGGCTCCCCACACATTGCATGGCTGCGTGATGTTCAGGTAGGCTAGGGCGGCTCCCCACACATTGCATGGCTGCGTGATGTTCAGGTAGGCGAGCATCTAGCCAGTAGACTAGGGCGGCTCCTCACACATTGCATGGCTGCGTGATGTTCAATTAGGCCATGTTTACACTGCACGCACTTCCTGTCGTGAACTGCCATGATGAGACCACGTATTGAAACTACCTTCCACATGTTGTTTGTTCTTTGCAGAACGTTGCAATCGATTTCAACCATAGGAAGATTTCCTAGGCGAGTTTACGTTCGGTAGTTTGCCATTTATTTCTGAACGGGAAGTCAACGTTGAAATCCTACTGACTGGGGTAAGAGACGACCCCCCCCCCCCCCTTTTCTTTTCAACTCTGTCATCAGCGCGACGGAAGCTCAAGCGCAATGGCATTAAACCCCGCAGCCCCACAGACTGCCCTATAATGTCTAGAGAAGATAAATATAATATATAATCATAGACACCACAAACAATGTATTGCACGATTTCTTGCCTGGCATATTTCGCTGCATCTCGTCAGGCGCATGCTGCAGAGTTATATACCGTATGAATTCAATAAGCGAGTAATACTTTGGCTGGAACACTAAATATACGGCCACTGAAATTGTTCAAATGTGGAGTGCGTAACATGCTAGGCAAGACATCGACAATATAATGTTTATGGCGTCTATGTTTAAATTCACACAGGGAGTATATTGTTTTATTTCTTATATCGTCTAAACGTCTTAAATACGACACTTAATCTGAAAATGCATTGAGATTTAGAAAGCCGGAGATTGCAATCTATTCACATTGAGATACATGTGTGACAATGGACGAACTTTCAAACAATAAAATAACCGTAAATCCATGAACATGACGCGAAATCAAATCTCAAGGTCGTAAAGAAAATATACAAAAATATTCAGTTTAAACAGATTATATATCTTAAATAATGTAGATAATCAGGTGAAACATCATGCTCCTCCAGCCATAGTGGATTATTTCGCCATTCGACAGCTCAACAATAAAAGCCACTAAAATGACACAAGTATCAACAGCAGTTATAACATTGAGAATGATGAAATGTGGAACTTCTCACGTTTTTTATTTTATGTTTTTTTTTCTAGGTCGGCCTCAGTTATAGTCGGGAACAGTTCTCTCTGAACATGCCTGACATGCTTCTCACTCAATAGCTGGGAATGTGGTTTAGTTCAGCCCGTCAAGTTTGAGTGTCATACTCACACACTCAGTGAGGTCAGTCTGTATTGACTAACGACAGTCAGCGAACCTCTCCGAGACTGACATTCTACTCCTGTCTAATCTCCAAAACCCTCGCCTTGTCCTCACGTCAGGTCCATCATGCCAGAGTACCACGAGATCTGACACGTGACTATTGTGATCGCCAATAATATAGTTAAGTTAGACTCCATCCTGTTGCTTGTGTTTTTCCTCTCGCTGACAATGGCGTCGTTTTCTGCTGATGTTCTGTCTTTTTTTACAGTTCCTGTAGAAAGAGTTGTACGTGTTGCGTTAATGACAGTAGCTGAAGACATAGGGCACGTCATTAAGTTACATGAAGTAACATGCCACATATAGATATTTCCACTTTTAAAGTTAGACTTAAAGTTGATTATAAAATGGATATTGTAAACAACACATACATTGCTAGGCCTACGCCCATCTCAGACGTGACATTATGCTTCTATGGATCATTGGATGAGGTTACTAGCTCCCTTCAACGCCACTGTTTTAGTCTTAGATAGCATCCATGTTACGAGTATGGTTCCACCCCATCGCCCTGACTTGTCATTAACAATCCATGCTGCCATTCCTGGCGATTGAATCTCACATTACTCTATTGCAGCGGTTCTCAACCTTTTTTGGCCTGTGCCCATGTTCACCATATTTTCACAACGTCATTCCCCCCCCCACCCCTTTCATATTTCCTACCTAACCCCCCCCCCCCCTTTTCACAGTATACGTAATAATGGAAGCACATTCCAAAACAAGTCTAGACGTCCACATAAATCGTGATTTGTGGGGTCTACTTACTTTATAAAATGAATTTTAGAAGTGGTGAGACGTACAGAACCGTAACGTATGAAGGGAAAAACAATATCAAGTAATCGGTTGTTGTATTGACGCGATCTTGAAATAATCTTCATTCCCCCCCTTGGAAACCCTAAAATCCCCCCCCCCTCTCCAGGGGGGGGGGGGGGAATTCCCCACCGGTTGAGAACCACTGCTCTATTGGGTAATAGGCTAATAATTGCCACTATACCATTACACCCTCAGATTAAGCGCCAGAGAACACTATCTGTTCACTGGCCGTGCTACCAAATCAAGTCCGGGTGTTTGACTATAGCACGTCGCAGGTCCAACTACATATCTCTGTTGGTAGATATCACCCTACTAATCTGTATCCTAATTAAAAATGAAACAGTACAGGTTGTCCTTCAACATATACAGCCGTTGGGGCGTGACGTGTTAAGACTTCGGATTTTCTATACCTAGACAAATGATACGGGGTGACCATTTCCCTTCCTCGCCGCTTCTATTTCCAATTCGCAGTAAATTCTAAAACCTACCGGATACCCATTTTTAATTAGGCTGGGTCGACCCCGCAGCCGTGCTAGTCTGCAATCATAATTCTGCTTCTTCCGAAAATTGTACCCAGACCCCTGCCGTGGTAGGCGAATGACGTAATATCTCCTCCATTTCGCTACGTCTTCATATCTCCACTACATCTCGGTGTCCCCAGTGCTCTTTATATTTCTGACTCCATATTTAATTTATATCCCAATGTCTGCAAATATCCATTATATGTCTATGTCTTCATATCACATACCATCCGAGTGGCTGCATACCTTCAATGTCTAAACTTCCACCACTGAATATCACTATATATCTCTTTGATTATTTGCATCATACCGTTGATTAAATATTCCGTACATCACCTTGATAACATTTCTGCATTACATGTATGTGCTTAAATACTATTTACATGTGTGCCATTGACTATACATTTGATATTGTTAATATTTTTTACTGCTTTTGCATGTACTTCCCACCATGGCAAGTTACACTGAAATCAGATTTACGTCTGTAAACTATAATAAGAATATATTAATATTACTATTATCAATATCTTCTTCTTCAGCGTTCCGAGCCATTGAGGTTCTTTGCTGCAAATACAATCCGTCTCCATTCGTCTCTCTGGTGGACCTTCTCTTGCCAGTCGTTGATTCCAAGTGCTTGTAGGTCTGTACATGTATTATCTCTCCACCGCCTTCTTGGTCTACCTCGGGGTCTACGGTCATTTATTTCCTGAGTGTAAGCGAGTTTTGTTTCCCTATTATCTTCCATTCTTTCTATATGCCCCAGCCATTGTAGTCTATTAGCCTTCATGATACCAGTGATTAGCGGGGACTTAAACAGATCATAAATGTCTTTGTTACTTCTTCTTTTCCACTCTCCACTTTGTGTATCCCTAATGGGTCCAAAGATGCGTCTTAAAATTTTGTTCTCAAAGGTTTGTAACAAGGCTTCGTCTCCTTTCGTTGTACTCCATGTTTCAGAGCCATACAGCACAACTGGTCTGATCAGTGTTTTGTATATTGTGATTTTGGTGTTACGAGATAGCGCCTTTGATTTTAGTAGATGTTGTAGTGCATAGTATATCTTATTTCCAGAGTTGATTCTAGTTTGTATTTCTTCCCTTATGATGTTGGAGCAGTTGAAGATTGTACCCAGGTATTTGTATGTTTCCGTTCTTTTAATGGTCATATTATCTATTTGTATGTGGCCAGAGTTTCTAGCCATTCCGTCTCTTGAAATTACCATATATTCTGTCTTATCTTGGTTGATAACCAGCCCCATCTGTTGGGCTTTTCCCTTTAAGTGAGTCAATATTTCCAATGTCTTTTGTTCACTTTGCCCTATAATATCTATATCATCTGCATAACCAAGCAGCTTGGATGTTCCTCCAATATCACATTCCTCCTTTACCTTCCTTACAACTTTCTCTAGAGCCAGATTGAAGAGTAGCGGCGATAGTGCATCACCCTGTTTCAAGCCAGATGTTATTTGGAAGGGGTCTGATTTCCTGCCTTTATATGTTACTATATTATAAGTATCTTCCATGCATAGTCTGGTCATGTTGATTAACTTCCTTGGTATTCCAAATTCCTGCATAGCATTCCATAGACTATTCCTATGGACACTATCATAAGCCTTTTTAAAATCAACAAAAATGTTATGGAGATCTCTTTTATATTCCCAATGTTTCTCGGCTATTTGTCGTAAGATAAATATCTGATCTATTGTTGATCTGTTTTGTCTAAAACCCGCCTGGTAGTCACCTAATATGTCTTCTGAATATGGTTTTAGTCTATTTAGTAATACTGCGGATAGTATCTTATAGCTTGTGGACAGTAGTGATATTCCTCTATAATTTCCACATTGGAACTTGTCTCCTTTCTTAAAGATAGGTATCAATAATGACTCTTTCCAGTCATGGGGTAATTCTTCTGTCCTCCAGATTTTTATTATTAGTTCGTATAGCTTTAGATGTAATGCATGGCCACCTGCCTTTATAAATTCAGCAGCAATTCCATCAGTCCCAGTTGCCTTATTGTTTTTAAGTCGTGTGATTACATATAGGATTTCTTCAAATGTAGGTTCTTCAATTTGTGGTTCGCATGTTAGAACCTCTTCCTGTGGGAAAATGTGACTTGGAGCTTCACAATTTAGTAATTCAATAAAATATTCTTTCCATGTGTTGCACATTTCCTCATTGGTATTTATCATATTCCCATTTTTGTCTTTTAAACCATATGTGTTTTGTTGGTGCCCTCGTTTCATTGACTTCAGTTCTTTAAAAAATTTTCTGGATTCATTTTTCTGGTGATTAGTTTCCATATCTTTGATTATATTACTCATATATTCTCGCTTCTGCTGTCTGACTATTTTTGTAGCCTCTTTACATTCATTTCTATAATGCTCTTCCTTTTGGATGTTATTGATGTCATTTAACCATACATGTCTGGCATTCTTCTTCCTAATGACTGCTTCTTCACATTTTTGATTGAACCATCTGTTCTTTCTATGCGTGGTTAACACACCGAGACATTCAATTATCAATATGAATATATTAAATATTGCGAACTCACGGTACACTTTGCTAACAATTTATTCAAAGTAAAATTTTAAAGAACATGTATATTTGCTGTAGTAACATTTGGATGTGATTCGTGCACCTTAACGTAAGCACTAAAGAGGGAAATTGGACTTCTGAGCTCAAATGTTACAGAAAACTTTCCTAGAATAGCATGGGTAAAGAAGATGACAAATACTGACATGTTAAAATATCTGAACATAGCAAAAACATCACAATTGGCTCATAAACAGTATCTTGTCTGGGAAACTAAAATACTTTGGCGATATTAAATGACACGGTGTTTTGTAGAGGACAGCCATGGAAGACTTGTCTTCGGGAAGGAGAGGTAGGGGTCAATATCCACTAAGGTGAACGCAGGACATTGCATATATCTTGGGCATGAGAGTGCATGACATGTGAGAAATGGCAAGGGATGGATTGAAAGAAAGTTCTGCATGGAGTGATGATATATGTATATATAGATATATTAATGTTTTATGTACATTTACTTACCACGTTTTACGTTGTAGGAGTCACCTGAAAAGAATGGAAAAAATGAAATAATTAATTGTGAAATATCAATCGAATATTAGTAAAATACAGGAAATAGATAAAACATTTTTCCACGCTTTGCAGCGTCTTAGAGATTTGGGGCTCAATCCCATATATTTAGAGATATTTAGAGACCTATCAGCACTCTATGGATGATGTGGACAATATCACGGAGGCCAACTTTACTTCCCGGATTAATTCCATTGTACTGAGTTTAGGCAAGATCGACCCTGGAGCTAATATAATTCTTTTCGTTAAATCGCCAAGTCGAGAAAAATCGAACACATTCCAACTGAGCCGGCAAGAACGTGTGTAGGTCATTGCTCTACCGCGGCGACAGTATCGTGTACTTCTTGATGCACGTGTGTAGGCCATTGCTCTACCGCGGCGACAGTATAATGTACTACTTGATGCACGTGTGTAGGTCATTGCTCTACCGCTACGCCAGTATAATGTACTACTTGATGCACGTGTGTAGGTCATTGCTCTACCGCTACGCCAGTATAATGTACTACTTGATGCAAGTGTGTAGGTCATTGCTCTACCGCTACGCCAGTATAATGTACTACTTGATGCAAGTGTGTAGGTCATTGCTCTACCGCTACGCCAGTATAATGTACTACTTGATGCAAGTGTGTAGGTCATTGCTCTACCGCGGCGACAGTATCATGTACTACTTGATGCAAGTGTGTAGGTCATTGCTCTACCGCTACGCCAGTATAATGTACTACTTGATGCACGTGTGTAGGTCATTGCTCTACCGCGGCGCCAGTATCATGTACTGCTTGATGCAAGTGTGTAGGTCATTGCTCTACCGCTACGCCAGTATAATGTACTACTTGATGCAAGTGTGTAGGTCATTGCTCTACCGCTACGCCAGTATAATGTACTACTTGATGCAAGTGTGTAGGTCATTGCTCTACCGCTACGCCAGTATAATGTACTACTTGATGCAAGTGTGTAGGTCATTGCTCTACCGCTACGCCAGTATAATGTACTACTTGATGCACGTGTGTAGGTCATTGCTCTACCACGGCGCCAGTATCATGTACTGCTGTGTAGGCAGTTGTGGCGAGGTCACAACACGAGACATGGCGGTCAACTATTCAAAATACTAAAGTAATTTTGTATCCAAGTTTCAAATAACGCTTCATAACGCACAAATAATAATGTATATACGTCGGGCGCTGGAGACGACATATAAGAAGCAGGGGGAAGTTGGAGGGGGGAGGGGGTGTTGGGCCGGGGTTGAAAAGGGAGGGAGGGGGGGGGGTGCACTCTTAAACAGCGCCATGCCCAATGCTCGTATTCATGAACTAGGCGAAACTAAAATCATGCTTCCTTGTATCGTTAATATATAAGATCACACTTACGAAATGGACTTTGTTTGGTTGTGCTGACACTACTACTTTAGTAGCTCTTTGTGGTCTAATATATGGTTCATTTTGTGCCAGAGGACACACGGTATGCGGGGCAATGAAGAGGCTGATAAATTGACTGTCGCCCCTCTCTACAGAGAGCTACTTTCTGATATGGAATTGTTGTGAAGACCTCCTAGGACCAGGTGTGTAATGCAGCTCAATACATTATCTTTATTATTCAGAGACTAGTTGATGCAAGTGATGGAAATGACAATGCTGAATGCGTAAAGGACACCCCAATCGGACTTTCAATCAAACTGCTACTGAGAATATCAACATGGAAAAATCTCCGTAGCTTTTGAGGAGAGAGGCGTAACATGTATTGGAACATTCCGAGTGCCTTGATGTCGATTCTGAAACAATGTATTAACCAACTATTAAGCTCATGACATCATGAGGAATTTGGTCTAACATTCTTTTCCCTGCAGGTAAGTATGATGTGCCAAGAGTTAATATTATGACAGCATTTTCTGGTTCTAAGATGTGCGAAACATTTCACAACCGTTGTATATAATGTGATTTGATTAAAATATCATTATGTGAAAGTTTAAAAGCGCATACAATGTAATGGCATTTTAGATAAACCTTATTTCACACAGCTATTCAAAGAAGGGTAACCCATGTTGCTTTCACTACCCTGATTTATTATAAGTGCTCTCCCTTGATAAAACAAACTTCTTGATTAGTTCTTGCATGTTTCTTAACAATGAGTTTTATAGTTTTACTAGCTGACACGGCCCGGCTTCGCCCAGACTCTGGTGGGGAGCATCTCATTTAATTCATATAAGTAGTCATATAAGCTCCCGTTCCCGACTGTCTGTCTGTCTGTCTGTCTATCTATCTGTCTGTCTGTCTGTCTGTCTGTCTGACCCGGCCCAGCCCATGGTGGAGAGCATCTCATTTAAATCATATAAGTAGTCATATAAGATCCCGTTCCCGACTATCTGTATGTCTGTCTGTCTTGGGTAAATGGAGGAGGGAGGAGGAAGAGGGAGGTGGAGGAGGGAAGAGGAGGGAGGAGGAGGGAGGAGGAGGGAGGAGGAGGGATTAGGAAGAGGAGGGAGGAGTAGGGTGGAGGAGGAGGGGGAGGAGGAGGGAGGAGGAAGAGGGAGAAGGAGGGAGGAGGAGATCGCAGGAGGAGGAGGAGGAGGGAGAGGGAGGAGGAGGAGAGAGTAGGCGGAGGGAGGAGGCGGAGGGAGCAGGAAGAGGGAGGAGGAGGAGGGAGGAGAAGGAGGAGGGAGGAGTAGAGAGTGGGAGGAGGGAGGAGGCGGAGGGAGGAAGAGGGAGGAGGGAGAAGGAGGAGGGAGGAGAAGGAGGGAAGAGGATGAGAGGGAGGAGGAGGAAGAGGGAGGAGGAGGAATGAGGAGGGAGGAGGTAGAGGGAGGAGGAGGAGGAGGGAGGAGGATAGAGGAGGAGGGATGAGGAGGAAGAGGGAGGAGGAGGAATGTGAAGGGAGGAGGAGGGAGGAGGTAGAGAGAGGAGGCGAAGGGAGGAGGAGAATGGAGGAGGAGGGATGAGGAAGAGAGGGAGGAGGAGGGGGAGGAGGAGGGAGGAAGAAGGAGGAGGGAGGAAGACGGATGAGGGGGAGGAGGGAGGGGTAGGAGGGGGAGGAGGAGAAGGGAGGAGGAGGAGGGAGCAGGGGGAAGGAGGAGGAGGAGGGAGGAGGAAGAGAGAGGAGGGAGGAGGAAGAGAGAGGAGGGAGGAGGAAGAGAGAGGAGGGAGGAGGAGGAGTAGGGATGAATAGGAGGGAGGAGAAGGGAGGAGGAGGGATTAAGAGAAAGAGGGGGGAAAGGGGAGAAGGAGGAGGGAGGAGGAAGAGGGATGAGGAGGGAGGAGGAGGGAGGAGGGAGGAGGAGGAGGAGGGAGGAGGAGGAGGAGGATGATGAAGGAGGAGGAGGAGGAGGGAGGAGGGTGAAGGAGGAGGAGGAGGGGGAGGAGGGAGGGGGAGGAGGAGGGAGGAGGAGAACGTAGGTGGGGGAGGATGAGAAGGGAGGAGGGAGAGGGAGGAGGAGAGAGGAGGAGGGAGGAGGTGGAGGGAGAAGGAGGAGGGAGGAAGGGGTAGAAGGAGGATGGAGGAGAAGGAGGGGGAGGAGGAGGAGGAGGAATGATGAGGAGGGAGGAGGTAGTAGGATGATTGATTGCCATCCCAACAGGTTAATATGTTATCGCGGACCTCAGAGAGAACTGTCTATGTAGAAGACCATTTCCTGGACGTACGTATTTTGGGAGGGGGAGGAGGGAGGAGGAGGAAGAAGAAAAAAAAAACTATGACAGTGGGCTGCACTGGAATGAAAGGAAGGCGTGTAGAAAATTTCATCTCAATCGGATGGGCCGTTCGCGAGCGCATAAAGGACAGACATACGGACAGACGGACAGACGGAGATCCTTTTTTATATATAAGATTAGCAGTGCTTTCGCTTCGTATAGTCCATGCCGTGTGGGGTTACGATCATGTCTGTCTATAGCCTTCTGTCTCTTGTGCTGCCAATCATTTGAGATACCGACGTTCCTCCGTGCCATGATGTCAACGTATCCAGCATCAGTTTTTTTTTTTTGGTCTCCCCCTGACTCTCTCTCTCCCTACAACTTTCCCGTTATCACAACATACTCCAGCTTCCCTCTTCTCGTGACATACAAAGGAATGTGGAATTCTCCTTCTGATGCGAGTAAACAGTTCTCTTTATGAGTTAACTTCTTTCAAGATATCTTCATTGCTCTTTCTATCCGTCCACGGCATTCACACTTTCTTCTACAAATCCACACACTCGTAGCTTCCACATAATTCGTCTTGTGTCTGCCAAGTGTCCATGATTCGTTTCTGCACTTCTGGATTGTCTCAATATAGCTCTAACGAACTCTCGTCATGATGTCGAACGATAAAAGATACTCTTACAGAGAATACATTTATTCTTGTGAAATGCTGCCTTTGTTTTTAACTTCCTTTATACACTACCGTTAAAATGCCCAAATACTTAACTACATCGATTTATTGTTGTTTTTGTTGTTGTTGTTGTTGTTGTTGTTGGTGTTGCTCTTCTTCTTCTTCTTCTTCTTCTTCTTCTTCTTCTTCTTCTTCTTCTTCTTCTTCTTCTTCTTCTTCTTCTTATTCTTTTTCTTCTTCTTCTTCTCCTAGTTTTTGCCTTGTGGAGTTATTTGTATCTACTTATGGACTGAAAGATTGATGCGTGATAAGGACGACCTATGGACTATCTAATTCATTGTGTCTACCCACAGCCATCTGGATATAATTGTCTGATATTGATGTTCCTCCTTGCCATGATGCCAAACTGACTAGTGCTATCTTCTCACTTGATCTTCCCTGCACTCTCGTCGACTTTAGATTTTCCGCTGTCGTGACTTAATCCAGCCTTCATTTAAAAACAATGGAGATTATCTCCTTCTGATGCTGGTAAGCAGAACTCTTTGTGATGACTTCTTCTGTCTCTAGTAAGCAGTAATATGTATGAGTTAACTTCTGATAATATATCTTCTGTCTCTAGTAAGCAGTAATATGTATGAGTTAACTTCTGATAATATATCTTCTGTCTCTAGTAAGCAGTAATATGTATGAGTTAACTTCTGATAATATATCTTCTGTCTCTAGTAAGCAGTAGTATGTATGAGTTAACGTCTGATCAGATATCTTCTGTCTCTAGTAAGCAGTCGTATGTGTGAGTTAACTTCTGATAAGATATCTTTTGTCTCTAGTAAGCAGTCGTATGTGTGAGTTAACTTCTGATAAGATAATTTCGCCACACTTGTTCATCTGTCAGTGGTGTTCTCTTATACTTTGGTCTGTCAAGACCGCAAGGTGCCACTCAAAGTGGTGTTCTCGTCATTCTCCTATAAAACCAGATCACTGCAGCTTCCATATAAGTCAACACTTATCCTCTAAGTATGTATCCATGGTTCACTTCGGTATACCACGATTAACTCGATATAGGTCATCAGAATTCCACTCCTTCTCACTTATATTGACAACATATGTTTTTAATGTTGTATATCCATTGCAGGACGTAGCGATCAATTCCATGTTGATTTCCTGGGCAATTTAAAGTTCAGTTGTTTACATTAACTAGCTCTGTGGTTAAGGGAAAGGCACGTAATGCGTAAGCTTGCATACCACGTTCGAAAACACAGCTGCCTGAGATTTGTTAGTAAACCGCCTTGCGCTGGTTTTCATATAATGTTATGAGTGCCGATCGTGCAGAAAGCAAAGATAAACTACTGAACGTAAACTTGCCAAGAGATCACAAAAAAACCAACAAAAGAAAAAGAAGAAAAAAAAAAATGCTGCGATTGATTGCGACTTTCTGTAAAGCATAAGCAACTAACATTGTGTGTGTGTGTTTACAATTACTTCTTATTCTGCTCTGTATTCCCCATTGGGTCACAGAGCATCAATCAAACCGCGCCAAGCCGTTCTATTGCTTGCTATCTCCCGCATCAGCCTTCATGTCCTCCCAATATTATTCATCTCCGCCTGTTAATTCTATACTCTGTGTAGTTTTAAGTCACCCGCTGTTTCGGATACCTTGTGGATTTCAGACAAGCGAGCTGCTGCTGCTTCTTCTTCTTCTTCTTCTTCTTCTTCTTCTTCTTCTTCTTCTTCTTCTTCTTCTTCTTCTTCTTCTTCTTCTTCTTCTTCTTCTTCTTCTTCTTCTTCTTCTTCTTCTTCTTAATCTTCTTCTTCTTCAGCGTTCCGAGCCATTGAGGTTCTTTGCTGCAGATACAATCCGTCTCCATTCGTCTCTCTGGTTGACCTTCTCCTCCCAGTCGTTGATTCCAAGTGCTTGAAGGTGTGTATATATATTATCTCTCCACCGTCTTCTTGCCGGTCTCTCTGGCTGAGGGGTTACACCACTTTCTCCGTAATCCTGTTTATCCACGCAGGGTCTCGCAGCGAAGCAAGAACTGGAAGCGGTTCGACCCGCGCTCGTGACTTGCTGGATAATGAGCCGGCCGCTCAGAAAGCAATGGCAAACTACTGAGCTTAATCTTGCCAAGAAATCAACAATCAGCTGAAAGATGCTGATGTTGACAGCGATGTCCTGTAAAGGATATGCAATTTGGAACCATCTTCTTGGTCTACCTCGGAGTCTACGGTCTTTTATTTTCTGAGTGTAAGCGAGTTTTGTTTCCCTATTGACTTCCATTCTTTCTATATGCCCCAGCCATTGTAGTATGTTAGCCTTCATGATACCAGTGATTAGCGAGGACTTAAACAGATCATAAATGTCTTTGTTACTTCTTCTTTTCCACTCTCCACTTTGTGTATCCCTAATGGGTCCAAAGATACGTCCTAAAATTTTGTTCTCAAAGGTTTGTAACAAGGCTTCGTCTCTTTCGTTGTACTCCAGGTTAGACAAGCGAGCGTCTACTTGTATTGTCCTCAGATTGCCTATGTGTGTGGCCCATCCAGCGTCTTTTCCTCACTTCTTCATTGGCTCCGATGCGATTAATTCTCTCCATAAGCTCTGCATTGGTGATTCGGCCATGGCATTGTAGTCCCACTATTCTGCGCAGATACCAAATAGTGAATGTCTGTAGTTTACTAGTAATTAATTTAGTTGTTCTCCGTGTTTCTGACCCACAGAGCATTACCGATTTAACACTGAATTTGAAACTTCTAAACTGGCGATGGGTGTAACTTCCTTTGAGTTCCACAAAGTTCCTAGTGTTGTACAGATCTATTTGCCTGTTATATATTTCTAACTGTTCCACCATGTTTTGTCCACATTGCTTCCCAAATAAGCGTAGGATTCTGTCTCCTGAAGTGATGTTTCACGAGGGAGATCTGGTAGTTATCTGATTAGTTTAATTTAATTATCTTTGTCTTCCCGATTTGAATTGTAGACCTAATTGTGACCTCTCACCAAGTGTGATTATTTATCCTGCATCTGATTACATGTGTGTGGCAGGGGTGCAGTGTTGTCGGGGAAATCCACAACATCAAGTTGCTTTATTAGATTCACTGAATTCCATTTCTGGCGGTCATTATTGTCTTCATGGCCCATCACTACTGAACTATAGTTGATTAGTAAACCACATACACTTGGGGTTGATTGCAACGTTCTGTAAACAATATGCAATAATTATTTTTTTTTATTTTTCAATCTACCATAACTTTCTCAACGAGGAAGTCAATGTTTAAGTGCAATCGACCGGTGTTTGGAATGAACCCACTAACATACTGTCAACTGACAGGTAGTTTCCATGAACACACTAACATGCTGTCAACTGACAGGTAGTTTCCATAAACACACTAACATGCTGTCAACTGACAGGTAGTTTCCATGAACACACTAACATGCTGTCAACTGACAGGTAGTTTCCATGAACACACTAACATGCTGTCAACTGACAGGTAGTTTCCATGAACACACTAACATGCTGTCAACTGACAGGTAGTTTCCATGAACACACTAACATGCTGTCAACTGACAGGTAGTTTCCATGAACACACTAACATGCTGTCAACTGACAGGTAGTTTCCATGAACACACTAACATGCTGTCAACTGACAGGTAGTTTCAGCATAAGTGTGGCAAATGCCCCCGCCATGCTTTCACTTTGACATATTTCTTGATCTGATATAAGACTTAATTTCTGAAACAAGTGTTTTCAAACTCTAGATATTCAAACATGCATCATGTGACTGGCAAGTGATAACGGGTACTATAACTAATAGTGGATCAGATTTTAGACCCATTTGAAAACCCCCCCCAAAAACGTGTTTGTGAAACGTTTTTTCGCTGTCCTCTGTGTAATTAACAAATACCAGCAAATAATCATATCATATATGTCATAATGTCACAGAAATGTATGGTAAAGTTTTGCATACTGCTAAAAAAAATTGCTACATTCTCCTCTATCCGCATCATCATCATCATCATCATCATCATCATCATCATCATCATCATCATCATCATCATCTTTTTCATTTTCACCTTCTTCTTCTGCTGCTTGTGTGTGTGTGTATGTGTGTGTGTGTGTATGTGCGTGTGCGTGTGTATATTCATATCATTTCATTGGTACCTTGACAGACGATTGTATGTTACATTGTGCTTCAAAACAGCATACTAACTACATCTCATGGCGGTAGCGAATGTGACTGATAAGGCCAATTTGCGCTGTAAATGTTCGTCCACAATGGATGCATGTGAACACTTGGGCATGTCCACCTTCATGCACCATCTTACGATTCGTAAGCTCGGGGTGTGACTTATCTGCAATCATTTCCTCCTTTGTCTTTATTCAATGTCTGATATTTGCCATCCATGCAACACGTGGGATATGCAACATTTAAAAAAAAAAAATTTTTTTAATCCCTTAAAGGACGTTGCAGTCAACACCTGCATTTTCCAACTGTTGTTGGTGTACTAGGCAAGTTTTACGTTCAGTAGTTTGCCATTGTTTCTGAACGACCGGCTCACATACCCCCGTAAGTTACCAGAGCGACGCGATCAGCTGCTGAATCTCGCACAGCCGTTTTCCCCACGTGGATATACGTGATTACGAACAACGTCGTTAATTCCTTAGCCAGGGAGACTTGCGGGATAAGGGATGCGCACATAATGCGTAATTTTGTATACCGCGTTCGAAAAACAGCTGCCTGCGATTTGCCAAGATCTCAAGACACGGAGATCTCTTACCCATCTGTAATTCACCAAAAAAGATGTCCTTTGGTATTCTACCATCATCCTCCCTCCTTAAGTGTCCTATCCATCTAAGTCTACGAAGTCTGAGCATGGAATAAACCGTCACACAACCTGATCTTTCCAATACTTCAGTATTTGTTATTTTGTTTTGTCACTTAATACCAAGTATTCTTCGCAGACACCGCATTTGAAAGCTGTTTAAACTTTTCTCTTCGTATGAGTACGTTGACCAGGCTTCACTGCCATAAAGAAGAGTACTAAAGACACATGCTTGATAGACAAGTACTTTTGTTTTGGCAGTAATCTTCCTGTTCTCCCAGACTTTTTGTTGTTGTTACCCTGTTCATTGTTGTTGATGCCTTACCAATCTAATATATATGAGATGCTGCTGTGACATAATAGTTAGTGTACTTGCCTACCAAAAATAGTGGTTTAGGTTCAACCCTGAACAGGTCTAAGACATGTTTGCTTTTTCAATCAGTACAGCTTTGTGGTCGTTTCAGGCTAGTGAAACGGGGCAGCAGATAATTTCCAGAATTTTCGGAAAGAAAAAGTAATGAAGAAAGAAACGGGCACATCAACCGCATATCTCGTAGCTCTACAATATGTGGACATAATCTGTTATATGACTACCGTTATCTGTATAAGGAACGGATACACCTGTTGTAATATATGCCATAATAATATATTCCGTAGACTTGAACACATACATTTTCATGACTTTCAACTGCTCAACAATCCTACACTAGTTAAATTGTTGAATATCATTTACAGGACCTAGTAGTCAACCCCAGCATTTTTTGGCTGTTTGTGATTCCTGTGTGAGTTTACATTAAGTAATGTTCCATTACTTTCTGAACGACCGGCACCCATGCAATTTCATAACTACCAACGTAACGCGGTCTGATACCAAATCGCCCACAGCTTTGTTTCCAACGCAGGTATGCAGGATTAGGAACTGCGTCAGTAATCCCTTCGCCATGGAAGCGGCCTACATCCTATACCACAATTTATAAAACACGGTTTAATACAGAGACGAAGCCTTGAAGGATTTCAGAAACCCTAATAATAATATCAATGTAATACCATTGAATTATTATTAAAGCCATGCGTAATAATAGTATTTGATTTCATGCATTGTGAACTTCAAATATGGAGTTTGCATCAAATCGCTCTCGCTTCATTAGTTTAATCATATAAGTAATCCAAAGTCTGCCTGAGTCTCTTTAAATCAGAGGTTCCCAAACTCTTTCATACGACTGAATTGTCTCCATAGACAGTATATTCAGCCAATGCGCATATACAAATACAATTCTGCTTGTTGTTCGTGTACCTTAACTATAAGAGTTTATCATTTAATACACCGACCTATAGCGCTCGTGCCATTACTTGCCCCGTCTACCTAAGATGTTGATGATAATAGATTTGTATATTTCATGTGAACTGTTGATTAGGCATTCAGTCATTCTTGCCAGAGACAATTTACATCCTAATTCCTTCATTCGCATTAATGTGTGTTTCTTCGTGCATTTTGCAATCATGTATAGGGAGTATCGTCTATTTCTCGCTGCGTCTCGGTGTTCCCCATGGGGATCCCAGGGAAGCCAGCTAATCAACCCTCGCATGTGCACCTACAGTGTAATGACCTGGAAAACACAGCCTTCTTCAGCTCTAGCAGATATGACGAATCTGTACGTATCAACCTCTCATGAGCGCCGATTGGTGTATACAAATATGCGTATAGCAGCATACGACCAAAGCGACATTATGTGGGTCCCTTTAAATCAGCGTGAACAGTGGTCATTTACAAGGGTAGCTTCTCCATCTATTGAACAGTCCCTTTAAATCAGCGTGAATAGTGGTCATTTACAAGGGTAGCTTCTCCATCTATTGAACAGTCCCTTTAAATCAGCGTGAATAGTGGTCATTTACAAGGGTAGCTTCTCCATCTATTGAACAGTCCCTTTACATCAGCGTGAACAGTGGTCATTTACAAGAGTAGCTTCTCCATCTATTGAACAGTCACATTAAATTAGCGTGAACAGTGGTCATTTACAAGAGTAGCTTCTCCATCTATTGAACAGTCCCTTTAAATCAGCGACATTATGTGGGTCCCTTTAAATCAGCGTGAACAGTGGTCATTTACAAAAGTAGCTTCTCCATCTATTGAACAGTCACATTAAATTAGCGTGAACAGTGGTCATTTACAAGAGTAGCTTCTCCATCTATTGAACAGTCCCTTTAAATCAGCGACATTATGTGGGTCCCTTTAAATCAGCGTGAACAGTGGTCATTTACAAAAGTAGCTTCTCCATCTATTGAACAGTACCTTTACATCAGCGTGGACAGTGGTCATTTACAACAGTAGCTTCTCTTTCTATTAAACAGTCCCCGCGCACATGATCCATACTCGAGGTTTTCTTCAGAAATGTTTGCGGTGTGTGAGGCACTTTGCATACAGCCAGAGTAATATTACTTACTCTTTGTGATTAGTTCCATGCCTGTACGAGATACAATTGCGTGATACTTATCACATCGGTGACTGTGTCCCGAGTGGTCCATAGAAAATGAGGTCTAGCACCAGGACAGCTGCCTTTTGCGATAATTCGTGCTTGGACTGCTTGTGTTTGCTTACAATCATTCATACTAGAAATATCCAGAATTAATCTTCTGAAGCCATGGTTGAAAGTCATTTGCAGTAATTCTGGGAACCTTAACCCCGGTCAACAAACTCCAGAAGAAGTCGCATGTGTAGACAGAAAGGCGCAAATACCACCTTCTGCGGTAAACAGCCACAGGGCAATTACGTCTAAAACAAACATTTCAGATGAATCAAGAAGAAGAAGAAATAATAACTAGTAGTAGTAGTAGTAGTAGTAGTAGTAGTAGTAGTAGTAGTAGTAGTAGTAGTAGTAATAGTAGTAGTAGTAGTAGTAGTAGTAGTAGTAGTAGCAGCAGCAGTAGTAGTAGTAGTAGTAGTAGTAGTAGTAGTAGTAGTAGTAGTAGTAGTAGTAGTAGAGGAATAAGAAGAGGAGGGAGACGAAGAAGAAAAAAAAGAAGAAGAAGAAGTGGAAGGAAAAATAGGCTGAGGAAGAAGAAGAAGAAGAAGAAGAAGAAGAAGAAGAAGAAGAAGAAGAAGAAGAAGAAGAAGAAGAAGAAGAAGAAGAAGAAGAAGAAGAAGAAGGAAAAGGAGGCCGAGGAAGAAGAAGAAGAAGAAGAAGAAGAAGAAGAAGAAGAAGAAGAAGAAGAAGAAGAAGAAGGAATTGGAGGAGGAGGAATAGGAGGAGGAGGAATGCCGTATAACCCTGAAGTCTTGATGTCTCCCCCATAGTACAGTTTCACTCACTTTGCCAGCCACTAAAACGAATCACATGCAATGTTTTCGGATTAGGGTTTTCCGAGAAATCAAAACAAGACAAAAGCCCAGCGGTACCAAAATCAAACACAACTCTCTATTATGAATGACCCACATAAGTAACGTGAGGAACCCAATTCAGAAAATGAGACGTATCGCTTCCATTGTGCTAGCAGCATATTTTTAGACCAGTCGGAACTGGTTAGGGGAAGGGGATGTGGTCAATACCAGGCGGGTCGGAGCAGTAAGCTTAATATTGTAGACTTCCCTGGCGACCTAGACGCAGGGACACAGTGGAACAATATATGAAGGAACCGAATGTCAAGAACTGGGTCATCGTGGATAAAGAGAGATGACCAATGAAATGTTCTTTGGAAAAAGGGTGGGGGGGGGGTGGGAAGAAGTAATCTTGAGTATCGTGTTCTGAATAAAGGAGAAGGATAAATAATACAGTGTGCTTTGAAGCTTAGTCTACGTGCTCCAAGTCATCATCGTATTGCTCTTACTGAATATTGGTTTCATGATTCGACAATCCTACACTCGGGACATTCTCAAAAAGTCTCCGTCCCCATCTTCAAATGTTCTATTTTCTTTTTAGGGGGGAGGTTTATTTCGGGTCATGATTAGTGGAAGTAAAATTAAATTAATTCCTTCTGGTCAGTTTGTAACTGAAAAGTCGACCACTTGTCGACACACAGATTGCCAAACCTGACTTGTAGTTATGTTAGAATGGAACACCAGCCTTACACTCTTCTGTATCTAGGCTGGTTGAGTTTAAACACAGGATACACTCTTAATGGAGCTTAGTCAGTTGGAAGTGGTTTTTAAGCCACTACAGGTGACACAGAATGAACTAAGAGATAATACTTTCTGAGAGCAATCGGAACTAAATAATGCTTTCTTTAACGGCAATCGGAACCAAATAGTTTTCTTTAACGGTCATCAGAACTGTTGATGTTATATATAGTTTTCGCACATAACTCAAGTAAATACATATCCTCATATGTATAACTCGTATGTCTTTTAAGGAATGACATATGCAGGACACAAAGGTCGCCTTTGTCATTAGTGAAACGATGGAAACTGGTCTAGTGTGGACATGTCAACAACAAAATGGTATGTACTTTTCTGAGGTTTTCTCATTGTATGTCCTACGTATCGCTAGCGTATCATTACTATCAATCATGTTCCGAAGCAGGAATCTGTTAAAGATCTGTGGTGAGATGAATCATCACATGTTGTTGGCCAGAAAGCACCGAGGAATAGGTCACCAATCTGTTTTCTCTGTGGTGGACCACGAGCGGAGGTGTCGAACCCCGTCCAACTGCACACATGCCATTATCAGAATGGCGAAGGGGTTACCAATGCAATTCGTAATCCGGCATACTGCGCTTGAATCACAATTGCGGGAGATTTGAAAGCAGACCGTCTTGCGTTGGTTTGTAATAACATGGTATGAGTCGTTCAGAAAGCATGCGCAAACAACTGAACATAAACTTGCCCAAGGATTATAAATAGTCAAAATTATGATGCAGTTGACTGCTACTTCCTGTAAAGGATATACAACTAACTTTAAACACGCCTGCCCTTAGTCATCATATCATGCCATTATACTTCCGATTCCCTCTATAATCCAACATCCACGGTGACTCAACGAGAATGCAAATTTCTAATGTTTCACTTCTGAAACTGTCTGCGTCGCCAACATTAACTTTAGAATTTTCAGGCGTGTAATTGAACCTAATTTTAAAACGAAGCTGCCAATTTATGGGTGCGATTGGAATGCATAATAGGCTATAAATCTAATTTTTGTCTTAATTTTCTATTTTCTTCAGTATAACAAGCTCTGGGCGGCACAGAGGTGTGTTTTTGTTTTTCCTTCCCCACGTGCTAAAAAATAACTGAGGGTGCGTTTTTGAGTGGGGTCTGTCATTATTGGCAGATATTTTTGACATTCGTTGAGAGAGAACGAACGAACGAACGAACGAAGAAACTTTATTGTAAAAGGGTAACAAATTAGAGAGAGAGAGAGAGAGAGAGAGAGAGAGAGAGAGAGAGAGAGAGAAAGAGAGAGAGAGAGAGATAGATATGGGAGTTATAGCGAGAATGAGGTTAATGTTATATGCCAATGTTTAAGAATTACTGATACATAAAATATTTAATTGGAGATAAAAACACATCGAAGTATGCTCTATGATTATTGTTATTCGTTTATATTCTCCTACGTGTTATCTTATCACACTGTCTCTCTATCCGTCAGAATATTTGTTTGTCTCTCCCTTTCTCTTTATTTCTCTATCTCTCTCTTTCTCTCTCTCTCTTTCTCTGTCTCTGTCTCTGTCTCTTTCTCTCTCTCTCTCTCTCTCTCTCTCTCTCTCTCTCTCTCGATTATATGCCTCTATAAGTCACCTACTGGTACCATTTTTCCACTATCATTCTTCACTGTATGTGTGTGAGCGAGACAGTGGGTGAGAGAGTGAGTGAGAAAGAGTGTGAGTGGAAGAATTAGTATGAGTGAGAGTGAGAGAGTATGCATGCGCGTGTGCCTGAGTGAGTGTAAAAGTGAGTGAGTGTGTGTGGACATATGTGTGAGAGATTTAGTTAGAGAATGAGTGAATCTGAGAGAGCGGGTGTGTTGTGTGTCTGCCTGTCTGTGTGATAGAGTGTGAAAGTTAGTGAGTGAGTGTGAGTTAGAGAGTCAGCGAGTAAGTGAGTGAGTAAGGGAGCGTGAGTGAGTGAGAGAGAATTTGTGGGTATGCGTGTATGTGCGCGAATGAGTGAGTGTGAGAGCGAATGAGTGTGTAAAAGAGAGAGCGTGGGTGAATGAGAGAGTGCATGGGAAAGTGTGGATGTATGTGTGTGCATTTCTGTATGTGTGTATGGGTGTATATGTGTGTGTGTACATGTGTGTATCTGTGTGTGCCTCTGTGTGTATGTCTGTACGTGTATTAAGGTGTGCGTTCATGTGTTTATATGCATGTGCGTGTGTATATGTGTGTATGGATGAGTGTGTGTGTGTGTGCTTGTGTATGTATTGTATATCTTTGTGTGTGAAAGTGTGCATGCATGCAGTGTATGCGAGGGAGTGTATATTCGGGTGTTATGTGAGTACGTGTGCGTAAGTATGTCGATGTGTGTAGGTGTGTGTATGTGCGTGGGTATATGTGTGTATTTGCTTATGTATGTTGTGTGTGTGTGGGTGTGTCTGTGTGCATGTGTGTGAGAGAGAAGAGAGAGAGAGAGAGAGAGAGAGAGAGAGAGAGAGAGAGAGAGAGAGAGTTGAGCGCACGCATGTCATCTAACATGCTGTTCCATATGTTTTGTGTATTCTCATTTTCATATTATCATTTTGAAGCACTTGATTTTAATATGCATAAAATGAATTCATGTAAATTACTGTAGAGTAACAAAATCACAAATACTGAAGTATTGGAAAGATCAGGTTGTGTGACGGTGTATTCCATGCTCAGTCTTCGTAGACTTAGAAGGATAGGACACGTTAGGAGGATGGATGATGGTAGAATACCAAAGGACATCTTTTTTGGTGAATTACAGACGGGTAGGAGATATCAGGGTCGGCCTCTACTACGATACAAAGATGTGTGTAAGCGGGACATGATTGATACAGGCATTGATAATGCACAACGGGAGCACGTCGCCGCTGAACGTGTTGCATGGAGGGCAACTATCAGAAATGGAATAAAGACAAAAGAGAAAATGATTGCAGATAAAGCACACATAGAGCGTGAGAGACGTAAGATGGTGCAAAATGGTGGAAGTGACCATGTTTTCACATGCATCTACTGTGGGCAAACATTTGCAGCCAGAATTGGCCTTACCAGCCACACTCGCCACCGCCATGGATCGTAGTTATTAAGCCTTTTTGAAGCACAATGTACCACACTATCGTCTGTCAAGACGGAAAGGTGCCAATGATACAATGATACTGTAGAGTAAGTGAGAGAGTTAGTGAATGTGAGTGAGAGAGAGAGAGTGAATGAGTGTGAGAGTGTGTGTATGTAAAAAGAGAGAGAGAGAGAGAGAGTGAGTGAGAGAGAGAGAGAGAGAGAGAGAGAGAGAGAGAGAGAGAGAGAGAGAGAGAGAGAGAGTTGAGCCCACGCATGTCATGTAACATGTTATTCCATATTTTTTATGTATTCTCATCTTTCATATTACGAGATATCATTTTGTATGCCAGTTGATTGTCCTGTAACATGCCATTCCATATTTTTTTTTATTTTTTTATTTTCATCTTATTATTTTGTATGCCACGTGATTTTATCATGTATAATATAACATTACTGTGATGAGTGAGAGAGTTAGTGAGTGGGAGAGAGAGAGAGAGAGAGAGAGAGAGAGAGAGAGAGAGAGAGAGCAAGGGAGAGAGGGAGAGAAGGAGAGAGAGAAAAAAGAGAGAGTTGAATTGCATCACTAATTGTTATGCTACATAATGTATATGTACAATTTTTTCTCCACTTCTTGCAATTGCGAGAATTCTCACGACAATCGTCAGTGTCTCAATTGTGTGTAAAGTGTGGGAGTTTGTTCTTATTAGTTTCAGTGATCATGTGAGGCATCATGTATGTGTCTAGATGTGAGGATGTGTATGGGTGTGTATGTGAGGGATATGTGTGTGTGTGTGTGTGGGGGGGGGGGGGTTGTAGGGAGGGGTTGTGTGTGGGGGATGTGTATTGGTTAATGGGTGATGTGTGGATGTGTGAAGGGATGTGTAGTCGATG
Organism: Cepaea hortensis; assembly: GCA_963921405.1. Taxonomy (NCBI): domain Eukaryota; kingdom Metazoa; phylum Mollusca; class Gastropoda; order Stylommatophora; family Helicidae; genus Cepaea; species Cepaea hortensis. The sequence goes on from OY992877.1 coordinate 33,348,894, forward strand.
GTGGATGTATGTGTGTGTGTGTGGGATATGTGTGTGTTGGGGGGGGGGGGGCATATTTGAGAGGATAGTTGGAAGTATGTGGGTGTTGGTGGGTTGGGAGGGGGTGTGGGTAGGGAATGTGTGTTTGGGTGGGTGAATGGGTGTGTAGGAGATTGTGTGGGTTGGGGGATGGGTGTGCAATGGGTGTGGGTGGTGTCTGTGAATGGGATATGCCTGGTGGGTGGGAGTGTGTGAGTGTGAATGGGGTAAATGTGAGTGGGTGGAGGATGTATGTGTGGGTGGTGAGGATATTTGTAGGTGGAGGATGTGTGAGTGGGTGGGGAGATGTGTTGGCGGGGATGTGTATGGGAAATGTGTGAGGGGGGATGTGTTTATGGGTGGAGTTTTGTATGGGAGGGGAGATGTGTGAGAGGTGGGGGAGGTGTGGGATGTGCAGGTGATTGAAGAATGTATGCGAGGATGGGGGATGTGTGTTTGACTGGGTGGTTGGGGTGTGTGTGGGTGGGAGGGTAGATGAGAGATGCATGTGTTGATGGGCGCGTGGGTGATGTTTGGGTGTGATTGGTTGATGGATGAGTACATGAGTGGGTGGATGTGTGTGAGAGATGAGTGTATGGGTGGGGGAGGTGTGTAGTTGTGAGAAGATGTGTGTGAGCGGCGGATGTGTATGGGTGGGGTATATGTGGGTGGCAGGGTGTGTGTGGGTGGGAGGTGTGTGTTTTTGGGTGTTTATGGGTGAGGGATATGTGTGGGCAGGTGGGGAGATGTGTTTATGGGTGGAGATGTGTGTATAGGTGGGGATGTGTAGTTGAGAGGTGGCGAATATTGGGTAGGTGAATGGGTGTAGGTTGGCTGATGTGTGTGTGGGTGGGTGGGGAAAATTGTAAGAGTGCGGGATATGTGTGTGGATAGGTGCGGGATGTGTGGGTTGGCGGGGGTATGTGTACGTGGTTTCTTCTTCTCCTTCTTCTTCTTCTTCTTTTTCTTCTTCTTCTTCTTCTTCTTCTTCTTCTTCTTCTTCTTCTTCTTCTTCTTCTTCTCCTCTTCCTCCTCCTCTTCCTCATCCTTCTTCTTCGTCTTCTTCTTCTTCTTCTTCTTCTTCTTCTTCTTCTTCTTCTTCTTCTTCTTCTTCTTCTTCTTCTTCTTCTTCTTCTTCTTCTTCTCTTCTTCTTCTTCAGCCACCTTTTCCTTCCACTTCTTCTTCTTCTTCTTCTTCTTCTTCTTCTTCTTCTTCTTCTTCTTCTTCTTCTTCTTCTTCTTCTTCTTCTTCTTCTTCAGCCTCCTTTTCCTTCCACTTCTTCGTCTTCTTCTTCTTCTTCTTCTTCTTCTTCTTCTTCTTCTTCTTCTTCTTCTTCTTCTTCTTCTTCTTCTTCTTCTTCTTCTTCTTGGTGTGTGAGGATGTGTGTGTGGGTGGGGAAATGTGTGTCGGTGGGGTTTCAGTGCGTGGGTGGCGGCATGTATGTTTGCCTGGTTCTGTGTGAGTGCGTGGAGGTATGCGTGGGTAGGTGGGGGAGGTTTTGTTGGTGGGGGATGTGTTGGTGGCTGCGGGATATGAGGGTTGATGGGGGATGTGTCTCACAACATTGCAATATGCACTGTTTATGTTTATAACTTTCATTTGACAATGTTTTTTTTTTCTCATGTGAATGTACCATGGGTAATATGCATTGTTTATGCTTACAAAATCCATTTGACAATGTTTTTGTTTTGTTTTCTCTTGTGAATGTATCATGCGTAATATGCATTTTTTATGCTTACAAAATCCATTTGACAATGTTTTTCCCCCTATGTTAATGTAACGTGCACATTTGATGAATGAAAGATGAGTGATTGAAATGGCTGAATGTAAGACGGGCCTGCGTGCCCAATTTGTTACCCTTTTAAAATAAAGTTTGTTCGTTCGTTCATTCGTTCGTGCGTTCGTTCTCTCTCTCTCTCTCTCTCTCTCTCTCTCTCCCTTCATTCGTTCTCTCTCTCCCTTCATCTGTCTGTCCGTCTGCTCACCAAATTATGTGTCCTTCCACCCATACATCTGTTTAGCGAGCCATCCATACGTACATCCATATTTTCATCCATCTACCTATCTAACAATATCCCAATGTCTAGCTTCCTATCTATATGTCTGTTTGTCTGTCTGTCAATCTGTCTGTTTGTATGTCTGTTCGTCTGTCTGTCTGAGTATCCACTCATCCACCAATCCACCCATCCGCTCGTCTCTTTATTGATCTACCTATACCACCTGAGACTTAGTGCTAAATGGAATGGTACTACAGTGGTTACTCTAGCTTATCGACGCAGTGATACGGAGTTTACACAATCTCCATTAATGGCACGAGTGTATGTGTTCCCCACCAGCACGATTTTGTAGTCGTATTCTTCATTGTCGTCTTCTTCTTTGGCGCCCCATAGTTTTAGCCTGGATTTCCAAAGTCTGTTTATGTAGATAACATCGGGTCAAGTGGTACAGTGAAGCCGTTATGAGCCTAGAATGTCTCTCAACATTAAGAAGAATTTGGAGGCAAGGGAGCTGTGAATATCTGGGCCGAATGTTGCAAATGCCCTGGACTGTCAGATTAACTAACAGCGGTTGCGTGTAAAAGACTAAAGAAGGCAGACCATTATGCACAATGATAAGAATGCGCATGGATGTGGGTCATGCACCATTTCGGATTCACTAAAGAAGGAAATTCTGACATTTTAGGCTTGACTTGATTCGTAAACAAAAATTCAAAATTCGGTCTCGTTCAACCTGCTTCTTTTTTAGGTAAAATGTTGCAGATAAATTATTAGAATATCGTGTACCAGGTAGAATATAAACACTGCCATTCTATAACAGCTATGCATTTGAAGAAAGTTGGCTCATTAACAGTATAATGTATCTGAAACTAAAATACTTTTGTGGAGGTCAGCTTGGCCGAATAGATAAGAACGCCCGTTCTTAAACCTCCGGTATGCTGATACCATTTTTAAACCTCTACACCGGTCAGTTGGACTAAAATGTTGACTACTTGTCCTTGACTTGGAGACGTAAGTTACAAGTACATCTGAAGTCGGGGTGGGTTAGCGTGATGGAAAGGGACATTGGTAATAGTTAAGGCTAACCCACATACAAATATTAGCCCAGTGTACTAGAAGCAGCGCATGTGTATCAACTACGCTTGAGTTTGGGCTACATGATCAGGACAAGTTAAGGAAGCTAAACTACTTTGGTCATATTACTAGTCTCGCTAACTTGGAAACAAGTAATTGAATGCACGGTTCCATGGAGAAATGGCAGAGGTCGATCAGCAGAGGTCGACCAGTTGTGGATGGATATAACACATTGTAGACAACTCGGGAATGTGGCTGCATTGGGCAGAAGAAATGACAAGAGTTTGATAAACTTTCCAATGAATGTAATGAGGTCAACATTCTGTAAAGGACCTCATACACGATGATCAGACAGAGAAAATGTTTTTTGACCATGTAATGAGAAGAGAGCCGGTCTCTCTGGCCGAGGGGTTACACCACTTTCTCCGTAATCACGTTTATCACGCAGAGTCTCGTAGCGGGCGAGAACTGGGAGCGGTTCGTCCCCCCGCTGGTGACTTGCGGGATAACTGAGCCGGCCGCTCAGAAAGCAATGGCAAACTACTGAGCGTAATCTTGCCAAAAAATCAACAGACAGCTGAAAGATGCTGCTGTTGACAGCGATGTCCTGTAAAAGGATATGCGAATTTTAAAAAATTAGAAGAGAAGGAATAGAAAGCATCGCCCCTCTGAAGTGTCTTCACCTTGTCGTGATAGAGGGGCCTGCGTGTCCCAGTGACCCCAAGAGCTATGCGGACGGAAGCACAACTACATGTCAGACAGGCGTTGGAATAGGGACCAGACAAAGAGAAACAAAATCTGCTGCTCTGCAGGTAGACGATAGGCAGATAGGCAGTCAAAGACCGAATCAGGCGCACGTTGCCACTAATTCTTGGTCCAGACAAACATTCTAGTGCTCTCCGCTGAGGGATATAGCTGAACGTTTCTAAGCCACAAACCTTCGGATGTGAGAGCCGGGCTGATACTCACCCACTGAAAAATGGAGGTGAGATGCTAAGCATGCTACGTGCTTAGTTCAGACACCTTTTCGAAGGCTCTCAGCCGAGGGATATGAGGGATCCCCGGATGAGAGAGCCTGGCCGTTACTCGCTCTCTGCTGCATGGAGGTAAGGTGCTGAACCGGCAGCACATGTATCCTACCTCATGAGCGTTACTAAAGGTGAAAAAGTGTCCCGATCGCAAGCAATGGTTACGATGAATATATGTATAAAGAAAAACTCATGGAATGAGTATATTCAAAGATGAAGAAAATTCTCACTAACACGAAATGGAACGCTTGGTTAGCGAATCCGTTACGTGGAAGTCCGGAGTGATAAGCTACAGAATGGATATCGTCTGCAGACTAAGGCAGAAAAACGTCTCATTAACACGAAATGGAAAGCTTGGCTAGCGAATCCATTACGTGGAAGTCTGAAGAGAACGCTTGCTGAGTGGATGTCGTCTGCAGGCTGACCGTTCCAGATCTGTGCAGGAGCGGCCTGCGGCGAAAGAAATGCCCAATACATGGAAGTGAGAAATCAAAGCAGCCATTTGCAGGACGTGGCTATTCCTTGGGTGAGCCCAGCACCAGACCGCTACGTATCGGCCCTGCAATTATAGAAGCCTCATTAGATGACGAAAAATGCCCATGGACTGCCCCTGCCTTCCCTTGAGGGCTGAACGTGAAGTCTTCGACCGTTCTAACTTGACCAGGTAGGATGTGAACGACACCACTACAGTGAGAGTCCCCCCAGAAAAGCTAACCTGGTAAAATATGCACTCTAAAGTCGGATGTGTTGGCCTAAGGGCTTCGGCCCAAGGATGCCTAACCAGACACACCGCAACTAAGTCTGAAAAAAAACACTCCGGGTGAACGAAGAAGAAGAAGAAGAAGAAGAAGAAGAAGAAGAAGAAGAAGAAGAAGAAGAAGAAGAAGAAGAAGAAGAAGAAGAAGAAGAAGAAGAAGAAGAAGAAGAAGAAGAAGAAGAAGAAGACGAAGAAGAACAAGAAGAAGAAGAAGAAGAAGAAGAAGAAGAAGAAGAAGAAGAAGAAGAAGAAGAAGAAGAAGAAGAAGAAGAAAGCATAGAGAAGAAAAGTCAGCGATACAGGAGGCAGGGGCAAACAGATAGAAATAATGGATTGTCTAAGACGTAGCATGAAAGAATAACATGAATAGAACTGATCCAAGGACCGAGATGTGTGGAGATACATGAAAACCAACCCCACTTGGTTTTGTGTATGATGATAACTAATGTTTCTCAGCATATCCAGCTCAATCATGTCTCAACTATGATTGGTAAACTGTAATTCGCAGATATCTGGCCTAAAGTTGGGTTTAAACCTCAGCTGTCAGCCAGATTGAGCAGCAAACACAGTAACGGCGAAATCAAATATGTCCTGCCAATAGGGAACAATTCCTACCAAAGACGTTTAGGGTGTATTTTTAATGACTGCAATGTTTGAAAATATTGCCGGTCCAAGTTTTGTCTTTACCTATTATGCTGCATGAACTTTACAGAGGGTGAATACAAAATTTGGACCGGCAATATTTTCAAACACTGCAAAGTCATTAAAAATACACCCTATAGTATATCAACAATATACTAGGGTTGGCATGGTGGACTGGATACAAGCGCTCATTCTTAAACATCCGGTGTGCTGATGCCGAGCTAGTGGGTTCAACCCCTACACTGGTCAGTTGGACTAAAATGTTGAATTCTCGTCCTTGACATGATAACGTAAAGTACAAGTACAACTGAAGTCAGAGTGGGTTCGTCTGATGGCGAGGAACACTGGTAATGAGGAAAGCTAATCCACACGCAAAAATCAGCCAAGTGCAGTAAAAGTATTAGCACGCGTATGGACTACTCTTGAGTTCAAAAGCGAGCGTACGCACACAAAAAAAAAATAAATTTAAATGCATACGATTTGGTGTACTGCGTGAGGTAATAGGCAGCAGACCGACATGCCCGCAACTGCATAATAGATCATGCATCAGTCTCTGGAGTCGACATAGTTTTGTTATCTGGGTACCCTTGTAATCGACACAGCCTTCTAATGTGGATACCCTTGTCATCGACACAGCCTTTTAATCTAGGTACCCTTGTAATCGACACAGCCTTGTAAACTGGGTTCCCTTATAATCGGCATAGCCTTGTAAATTGGGTTCCCTTGGAATCGGCATAGCCTTGTAAACTGGATACTAATATGTAATCAATACAGACTTATAAACTGGGTTCCCTTGCAATCGACATAGCCTTGTAAGCTGGGTTCCCTTGGAATCGACATAGCCTTGTAAATTAGGTTTCCTTGGAATCGACATAGCCTTGTAATCTGGGTACGGGTGATGCTTCTGGTGATTCATATAATAATAAAAAGACGAAAAGAGGAGATGGCCGCACACCTCATTATCATGTAACCTAGTATATAGGAAAAATTGACGTAATCCCCTAGACTGAGTCAGCCTTAAATGGGTAAAATGCAATTTCTTTGGTAGGTTATTGCTGCCGTTGTGATCTTTACCACGTCAATCTTCTCGTGCCCCGAATTATCTATAATACCATGACAGTACTGAAACGCATCGTTTTTTCTCAGGTACTGTTTATCCAGAAAGCATGAAATGTATACACAATATATATGGATGTGTCATGTAAACATCTGTATTATTCAACATAATCTCCATTTACTTGTACGGCTTTATGCCAGCGAGATAACAAGTGCATGTATTCCTTGCCCGTACCAGATTTTGTCTTGATCATTAGCCATTTCTTCGCTGCTTGAATCACTCCTTCTTCATCTTTAAACCTTGTCCCATGGAGCGCATCTTTAAGTGGACCACATAGATGAAAATCTGAGGGTGCCGAATGGGGACTATAGAATGGATGTGGTTATACAGTCCAGCCCAATTTGGTGATTGTTTCCCGTGATGCCAGATTTCTGTAAAGGCGCGCGTTGTCGTGAAGGAGAAGCAGGTTTGCTGGATTCTTGTGTGGCCGAAATCTGCGAAAACATTGACTGAGTTTTTTTGGTTTTTTTCAATGTCTTAATGTAAGCATGCGAATTGATTGTTTCTCCTCTTGGCGTAACATCCTCAAGATTCGCATCTTCAATGTCCCAAAAGACAGTGATCATGACCATTCCATCTGAAGGCGGTGTCTTGAATTTCTTCCTTAGTGGTGATTGCAGATTGACTGTCGTTTTGTCTCAGGTTCAAAATTATATGCCCAGGTTATGTCACCTGTAACGATCGTAGCCAAAAAAAACAAAAAGTCTCTCCATCAGCATTAAAACGCTTCAATAATACAGAAGTCATTGCTTTCCTTTGCATTCAGTGGTCATTTATGAAACTTCGAGGAACCCATCTTGTGCAAAACTAAGAACACCCTAGAGTTTTTATAACTGCATGTGTACTACAATTGCTGACTGAAAGCGGTAAGGCTGGTTGTTGAGCAGTGATTCGCCTATCAGTAAGAATATTGCCCTCAGCGCATTTCAACATTTCTGCTTTGGTGGCTGTGGTAGGGCGTCCATAGTGCAACCGATCAAGCAGCTACGTATCTCCACTTCCTGATTATTTTATTCTCTGAACCCACGTCAACTGCATAACTTCATACACATCACATAGACGCTTATGAATGTTCACAACAGTTTTCCTCTCTGCAACGAGAAATTATATCAAAATTCGCTGCTTATAACGCGCCCTCAAACGCGCCATTTAATCCGTTTAGAGCAGTCATTTTATTTGGCCAATTGGGTTACAATTTAGTGCACACAATCGGCACATACCATAAATGAAGTGACAAAAATTGCATGCTTCTATCTTCATTATTAGCTAAGAAAAATTCTTGTATGTGCATTACTTTCTGAACGCCTCTTTTATATGGGTCTAGTACAAGTAAATTTCATATTCGTTTGCCACACGTACACTTCTTATCAATCGTTATTGTCACTGCAGGTGCAAACAAGAATGAGGCATTATATCGAAAATAAGATTACACGGGAATATTAGAAAACAAATGTACACTGTGAGTGCAATTGCCAATATAAGAAGCACCAGAGCACGCTTGTTATTCACTGTAATAAAATAAGAACCGCAAGGATTAGTGCTATAGCTTAAATGCAATAACCGTTGGTTTATAACTTAGAAAACACACAAGAAATGTTTCCGTATAGTTTAGAAAACATATTGACATGTACTTCTATAGCTTAGAAAAGACAAGAAATGTTGCCGAGTGGATTAGAAAACAACGTTGACATTTTGCTCTATAGATTAGGAAACACTTAAACAAAACAGTAGATATAGGATTTAACCAATGTTTTACTTATTTATGTTCCAAGCATTTATGTTAAAAAAGCATGCAACTTACTCGATGAGACTTTATGTAATAATTAACCAGGGGTGGAGAAGTGTTCTGGATCAATACTACTGATGATGTTCCTCCATGCCACTCGCAGCCGATCCAGCATTCGTGCTCTCCGTCTGTCCCAACTTATTTTACCGCTAATGGGTCACGTGGTCACGATGTTTTCATGTACCTCTTTTCTAATTACATGACCACAGAAGATTGTTTCTCTCTTCTATTTAAATGACCACAGAATTGTATTTCTCTCTTCTAATTAAATGAACATAGAAGAATATTTGTTTCTCTCTTCTCATTACATGATCACAGAAGATTGTTTCTCTCTTCTATTTAAATGACCACAGCAGAATTTTGTTTCTCTCTTATAATTAAATAACCATAGAAGATTGTTTCTCTCTTCTTATTCATGACCAAAGAAGATTGGTGCTTCGCTCTTCTGAGTACGTGAGCAAAGAAGATTGTTTATTTCCTTCTAATATTTGCGTATAATATTCTACTTTCACTAGCTGTTTCGGGGTACTTGTTGTTTGTTACTGTGATATTCCAAGGTATTCGCATGATACGTCTAAAAAAGATATCTCTGTTGCCTCCAAGTTATTACCAATTTAGACGTTCACATTCCAAGATACACTACCAAACCGCAGAATGGGTTCTATACAACATGTCACTATCCTCTAACATTATGTGACTCTTCTTCTTCTTCTTCTTCTTCTTCTTCTTCTTCT